>OY728120.1:2081286825-2082536825 GCA_963277665.1 Viscum album
GCTAGGATTATATCTTTCTCAATATATGTTGGAGAATACTCAAGCCATTCAAAAAAATATATAGTTAGCAGAAATTACAATGAATATCCAGGCTAGGATTCATAGGCTTACTCACAATGTTTCTCATAAGAGCCTATTTGGATATTATATAACTTCATCATGGTTAGATCATGTTTTGGTATCCTGAAAAATATGTATTGAAGAAGATCATCCTTGATGAAGTTATATAAGTTTTTAAATCTTGAGATTCATAATCCGAAGATAAATTCTATTTTATTCTCTGTATTATAACATCTTGAAAACCATTATTGAAAAAATTAACCACTATAAAGATGTTTACTAGTGTTTCCCTTGAGGGGGAGATAACTGAAGAAATATGAAATTACTTCCAGAATTAGTATATTAATTAGAATCAAACCTAATTACTGTAGAATGTTCAGGAAGATCATGTTATCAAAAGAGGAATGTTTTTATAAATCCATCTTCCTTTGTTAAAAAAAAATAAACTGAATAAGAAGAGGTTGTAATTCAATTAATCAAAGACATACGAAAAGTTCAAGTATGAATGCGCTCAAAGGCCACTTATCCTTCTTTTTTCAGTTGATTTTTTTTAACTATTTGTTAATGTTAGTGCATGAGTTTTAGGTTGATTATTCTAATAAAAGTCACAAATCACATTTAATATCTTCATCCTGAAATAAATTTGGATTACCCTTGATGATAAGTGCATAAGTTCTGGTTTCATGTGGTTTCATGATTAGTTGGTAGAGGACGACATTATTTCCCAAATCGAGAAGTGCACCAAAAATATCTATTAATAATTATTTAATGAATATTTATTATTCATGAATATTTATTAATAATTATTAACATTATTTCAATATTTTATATTATTTAATTGATATTTATTAATATTTCGTAATTTTTACTTTATGTGTATTAGTTTGTAATTACTATTTATAAATATTGAGAAATATTTGAGCTCCATGTGGGATGCGTGAACCCCATTCACACATCCATCCTCTCAGGAGGATGCGCGAATGGGGTTCATGCATCTTCAGTGGGGGAAACGATGCATGAAGGCCGTTCATGCATCCTTTTGCGATGAAGGATGCGTGAACGGCGTTCATGCATCCAAGACCCATTTTTAAAAATACAGGAACCCTGACCCCCTTTCCTGATTTTTTTTAAAACCCAAAAAAAATTACTCACTGTTAGTAGTCACTACGACGCCCGCACATCATCTATACTGGGATCCCAACCATCATCTACTCCATCAGCTAAGATAAATCTTGACGTCCATCCACACATCTTGTAGCCATCATCGCCTTCCCGCACACGGTTCTCAATATCGCACTCCCAAATCACCTACTTAGAGCCAAAATCATTAAAGATGTACATCACTAGGAACCTGTCGTGCCTCTTCTCTGGACACATACATATTTTATATTTATATATTTTTTAAAATATTAAAAAATATATATTAATATATCATATTTATATTAATCATATAGATTCATTTTTAATTAATTTATATAAATAAACATTGTTTTTTGAATATAAAGATGATAATTATATATATATTCATAATCTTTTTTGTTAAATTTTTTTATTAGTGCTAAAAAGTATGCACCTTTATCAGTGCTAAAAAATGTGGAGATAATGGTTATAATTTTATCAGCTCTTTTTCAGCACTAATAAAAGATATCTTTATTAGTGATTTTATCTAGCACTAATAAATGATAACTTTTTTATCAGTGCCTTATATTTAGTGCTAATAAAAGTCACTCCTACATTAAGCACGACCTGTAGTAGTGCTATGTTTTTAATATAAAATCAAGCATTTGTATTTTAAAAATAACCTTTTAACTCGTAAAAAACCATTGTTTTTAATTCATAAAACACATGTTATGTGATCTAATTTTTTATTTCATTAATTTTTTTAACAGTATTGACTTTTATATAGATATATTTTTTTAAAATGGTTTAAGGATTGTTTTAACATAAAATATAGCCTCACCATAAAATTCATTTTCTTTCCACCATATCCCTCCCCATAACACCCTAGGATTTTAAAATAACACTATGTTCAATAACAAATACAACACGTAACACCAAACTTAAACGAACCACAAAGATTTATTATTTAAATATGACCACTAAAACATTTTTGTTGAATTAGAAAGAATGAATAGGGTTTAACACATTATGAAAAGATATATAATGTTTTTATATTATGTATAACAATAAATAAGAACATAATTTTCAGGAAAATCATTTTAGACTTCAAAAATACACTTTCTTAAAAAATGGTTTTATTTTACATTTTTTGTGTGTGAATTATAATTAATTTATGTCAATTATAGAAATTTTAGTTTATAAAATAAGAATCATTTTTAAAATCATCATATTAAAATTAACTTAGGGTGATATTTCTGGTATTTTTCTGAAAATATTAATTACCAAGTGAATATTGAAAATATTGATTTTCATTGAAAACTGTTATTTTGTTTCAAGAATTTAGAAAGTTTCATTTGTTTTTAAAATTATTTTAAATTAAAATTAATTGTATTATATTATTAATAATCAAATTATGTTAATTTAAATCAATTTTATGGTTTGATTTAACATACAAATATTTTATTCCTAAAAATACATTTTTCTGAAAAACTGTTTTCATTGCCTTTTGCATTTTAAGATTAAATTAATTTCCACCACTTATAGAAATTGAATATTAAAAATTGTATCCCGAATTATGAATTATGGGTTAGAAATTTGGTAAATATATCCCTTTTATTTTTTCTCATTATGAATACTAACCATAGTATATAATTGTCATAATGGTAAGGGTAAATTATGTAATAATGTTTAAAAATAATATGATGCAGTCTAAAAAATGAACCTAACACTTGTATTTATACAATTTGATGATATTATTTTGGTAATTTTCTTCTAAATATAGAATATATGGAAACTTCAAGCCATATTTCTTTGATTAGGACCTTTATATTAATTTAGGAAAATAATAAATAAAAAATGTCACTATATTGACTTTAATAACTCTAAATTTTTATTAAGGGGATAAACTAATAAAAGTTTAGTAAAAAATGTTTATTTTAAGTGTAAACTATTTTTTTTATCATGGTGATTTATTTATAATTTCTATTTATTATATAATTACCTTATATTCTTACAAAATATCGAATTATTATTTAATCAATTAATAGAAAAAATAAATAAATTATTATAAAAACTCTAGAAGTAATATTTTTTGAGTGAGTTACAATGAACAATAAATTTTATAGATATACATGACATATTATATATGTGTTAAAATTTTATATTCAAATGACATATTTTTCTTGATGCCCTTAAAGACAAATTAAAAGAATAGTATCAAAAATGACATTATTGATATTTTTTGAAAAAAAATATTTTATTAAATTATTTAAAGTAATAAAAATATCGCAAGAGGAAAATTAGGAAAATAAATGGTCTAAAATTTCATATTTTGGAAATTTATTGTCCAATTTTTTCATTTTAAATAAAATTATACCCCTTAAGAGTGAAAAAGGTGTTACCATGGTCAAGGTTAAAATAGGTTAACTAAGGGGTTACACCAAAATATAATGTTTAAAATATGAAATTAACTTTTTCAAATTTTATAGTTTGAAGGTATTTAAATCATATAATATATTATCCTCAAAAAATTTTCCACATTGTTCCACTTTCACATGATAATGAATTTATTATATTTAAATATTTTTATTAATTCCATGTGTGTCATTTCACTCACTATAAAAACGCATCACCCATTCACTATTCTATACACCCCTATAGTCTTTTAGAATCACCAAAACCTACCTAAACCTATTATAAACATAATTATCCATGTTTTGTAGGTTTTTGTTTTCCTTAAAGACCAACTCTAGGTCCCTTAAGATATGATCCAAAGGAGCTCTTTTCAAAGAAGTGGTAATTGTCTTTACCCACTCTTTCAAATTTTTCCTTATTATAATTCCTTTAAATACATTTTTACAATAATAAAATAATAAATCCTGGATAATAAATATATTTATTTTTTATTATTATTATTCAAAAATCATTTTCCACCTCTTTTCCTTCCCATTAAAAGTGAAAACATCGCTCATGCGTACATACGACTTACCGTCTCCACATAGCGGTGTAATTTTTTTTTCATAACCACTTTACTTGGATGGTTATAAATATGGAACTAATGATTATATATGATATTTATGAAATAAATATCCTTATAAAATTATAATACAATATATACCTTCTAACCTTCTAATCCATTTGAAAATGATAACGTCTGTCGTGCATATGTATGAACTACCACCTCAATGAAGTGATGTGATCCATTTTTCATTAATACTTTACATGGATAGTAAAAGAGATAGATTAAATTTTTATATTTTATATTTCTATCATTATCATAAATGTAATATGATTTAACCTTGATCAAATTACAAGGAAAAAAACTAACAAACCAACACATACACGAAAAACCAAGCAGCTATCACCTAGAATTGTGATTTTAGTAATGACTTGTTAATAAAATGGTGATTGAAGATTATAATTAAATCATATATAGTATTATATGTAACATACCATTACCTTATTTTATTTTCTTCTTGTATTACCTTTTTTCCATTTCAATTAGGTGTGTTTTGGTCCCTTCAAGGGCAAAGAGCATTTTTCGGGAAAAATGACCTAATGTTCAGGGATTTATGTTTGTTTGAATTAATGGAATCTGGGTATAAATCAATTAAAGTATTTAGAGAATTATATTTGGGTTTATAGATATTTAGATATCAATTGGGGTATTTTTTTATAATCTCGACTATACACTCCCTGTAGGACATATTCATGTCATGAATTGGTTTGAGGACGTGAATCTGTTGCCAGGTAGATGCTATAAATGGGTTCAAATCCACGCCATGAAGGGGGTTCAAAATGTGAATTTTTTGGTATCGTTTCATTTATCATGTTGTATGTATTATTGTTTTCTCATTCAATGTGAATTACTCCCTCTAAAAACCTAGGTTTTACCTCAGGAGATTTTGGGTATCTTTTCACGTTTAAGATTTCATTGTTCGATTCTTGAAGATCATGGTGATTATGTTGTGTATATCCAGGTAATAGATCTTTCTACTTGTTCATTTACATTGGTCATGGTTATGCCGTTTCACAACATTTTTAGATATTTTTATCTTTGGGGGATGTTCTTTATGCTCCTTTCTTGATCTGCTATGTGATATTTTTACAGGGGTCGGTCCTTTATTGGTTTTGGTGCACCATGTAGGTTCTTTGAGGTATGTGTTGTTTCATCTTCTCCACTGACTTATTTTCTTGTTGAATTAGTTCTAAAATGTTGGAATTGATCCTAGGTCCTCTGTTATTTTATCTCCATTCCATTCAGTGGTTGTGGATCCCATTACATTTGATGTGAGACCTGACTATGAGGTAGGTAGTTCCGTCTCAAGTCTATGTTTGATGAACCAAGAATACGTTGGTTTTAAAAATTATTTTATATATAAATTATCATGATTTGTTGATTTATGTGCGTGGAAATGGGTTTCTGTGAAAAAATGGTTTTACCCTTATTTTGGAGAAAAAATGTGTTTTCAAAGTATTGTGAAATAGATGTATTAAATTGTTTCTAAAGCATGGTTTTGATGACATGATTTAGAAAATTTAGCACATGGGAAGCCTTGGGTACTTAGGTGGAAGAAGTAGTAATAGGCCTTGTACATTGATTATATCAAGTGTTTCAATCATTGGGTGTTACTCTCCTCCCTAGGACAAGTGTCGTAGAGACTTGTTCGATAGTTTTGGGAGATTCACTTTCTAAGGTGTTCCTTTATTCTTCAGATTTGATGCATATTTTTAGGGGTAGGATGCACACATTTGTCTATTTTTGGGTACGAGTGTCCTAACTAACCTAACATATAGTGATCCTTGGTGTGATGTACCAATACATCGGTCTACATTTCATGTATTTGATTACTTGTTATATATATATGATCTGATTGGAAACTATTTTACTTGTATTAATTAGAATAGATGAAAATGGGAAATTTTTTACCATGATTTAGATATAAAAATCAGTGAACTGATTATCACACCTTATTTTATTTGAATTGGATCATGTTCATATTATTATACCAAATATTATTATGGAAAACCTAGGTGAGATCCCATTGATCTAGATTTCTCACATAATGTACACCCATTTGGAGGTGTGTAGACTTGGTCATGTTTTTTGATGCAGGGAAATGCAAGGATCCATAATGAGGTGGTGAGATTTCTATCAACTGAGTTTAGGTTGCTGGTGGTGACATGGTGGTAGTTTTCCCATTCTATCAAACAGAGTATTGTTTTTATATTTTAGTAAAATTTTGATGTTGGTCTAATACTTTGGGTTGTTCTGACTACTTGAGTTGTATCGTTTCTGCTATCTTTTTTCAGTTATAGTATATATTTTTTCCTACTTTCTATTTTTCTATTTTTTACACTATGTATAGATATGCCAGGTTGTATGTTTCAGGTTGGGAGAAATAATTATGTCTAGTTATGTTTTTATGCTTGGCTGTCAGTCACCAACCCATGGGGATTGGGAATTCCCTTTGGTTATGCCACAGACTGGGTCGGGTTCCATTTTGAGAGGGTATCTTGGGCCAGTTCATCAAAATTTTGTATCAAATCATGGTTAGACTCAGTCTTGGGAAGTGATAGATGGGAGATTGGATTTTTGGGACTTGATAGGTAGGATGTGGTGAGTTTATGGATAGCTCTTACAATAATGAGACTCATGTTACCATGGGATGTAGGGTTATGTGTCTTTTGTTTTGAGGTATTGATCCTAATCTTAGTTTTTTCTTATGGTTTTCTAATTTGAACTGAGATTTCCCTATTGTTTAATCATTTCTTTTTTTGGGTGTGCAGTGATATTCCTCCGAGATTTCTTCCAAAGGTTCCACAAGAGGGTGTATCAGATGATCCTCAGTGGAATCTTCCTTTGGATCAAAATATTATTGAAGCTATCATATGAACAGTTCATGTCATGGACCAAAATGTACTAAAAGACCAGAATTCTGTTGTTTAGGTACATCTAAGAGCTGGGGGAGAAAGGGTTCAATCTTGAGAGTTATTATGTGAGAACCCACCTTCCTTTAAGGGTACTAATGATCCCCAAGAGGCGGAGTACTAGCTAGAAAAGATTGATTAGATAATTGACTTCATGGATACATCTGAGAATATCATGCTCAAGTGCACATCATTCAGACCTGAGAGTCCCAACAAGAGAAGGTGACATTCTATGGTACAAGCACTACTAAAAACCCACAATAAATAATAATATCCTTATTAAGTGATACATAAAAGCACTTATAAAGGGAGGCATTTATCAGGGAAAAATAAAAGTGCTGATAAAGGGTAATTTTTAGCAGCACTTTATTAAGCACTGATAAAAGGTTGCCTTTATCAATGCTTTTATCAAGCGCTAATAAAGGGTTGTACCACATAGCCCCCCCCTCATAATTCTTGTTTTTCAGTTCCACACTTTATATGCATGGGCTCCCTAGTGACAACACATGCGATGGAAGTGGGGGATTGACACCTTCTTACACATGTACATGCATAGGCCACACAGGTCGGGTCCTAAACAACCTGGTCCACCTACCCCCATCCCGGCCTATACATGATCCAACCTAGCTTCCCATGTGAGCCTATAAATAGCTTGACCCACCTTCCCATGTGGGCATATACAAGGCCATCATGGACCGACCTATCTTCCCATATGGCCCCCCCAATTTTTCATTTACACTGATAAAAATAAAAATAAAGAATATCAGAATTTAAAATATTGAAAAAATTTAAATAATTAATCAAATAAAAACTAAAAATGAATAAATTATAAAAATATTAAAAAAACTATTAATTAAAAAATTATTAATATGTCAAATATATATATATATATATAAAGTATCAATATAAATAAATAGTTTATATTAAATATAGATATATAAAATTAATAAATTTAAATAATTTTAAAAATGAAAATTTAAAATGAGTAAATTAAAGAAAGTATTAAAAAATTATTAATTAAAAAATTATTAATTAAAAAATTATTAATAAAAATGAATAAATTTAATATACATATGTATAAATTATAAATGTTAATAAATATTATATATTATTCAAAACAAATAGAACCATGGGTTATAGCCCATGGTCATGAAATTTATTGAAAAAAAAATCAACACAAATTACAAGGAGATATGGGAAAAGAAATCCAATGACAAGATAATGCACCAAGAGAAAAGCAGATAGCTACCCAGAAAACAAGAAAATAATATTCTCCTATGGGATCAGACACCACCCCTACCTATCAGATGATGGACCTTCTATGTTTTTGGTTGCTTCTATGTCTCATCATCCACCTGGGGAACAATATTTTCATCTTGTGGGGTGTGATACTCAAGAGGTTGAGGATCATGTTCTCCATCTAGAATTGATCCCTCTATTACTACCTTAATATAATAGTTTCTTATTTCCCCAAAAGTCTCAATGCCTGAGGATTATCCTTCAACATAGATAAACCCATGATCATTTATAAATTCCTCATTGAAAACATCCATGCTATTAGTATTGTTTAAGATATAAAGTAGAATAAATTTTTTTTAGCAGAGTCTGGTGGACCCTCCATATCAATAGAAATTTTATTATCTTGTGTGGTAGAAGATCCTTCAGCTACATTAACAATACTTCCAATAGAATATTTCTTCGTGGATTTACCTCTCACTGATGCTTTAGTGTCATGATTTAGATTTCTCTAGCAACTTGAGGTGATTAATTTCTCCTTTTTTAATTCAAAATATAAATAATATTGAGTAATAATTTCAACCTCATAAATTAAATTGGAATCAGAAGTCTCCTCTACAACTTAAGACCAAGTTTTGAGTCCCTTATCTTGTGTATCCAGGACAACCTCCACAACATCCTACTACATTGAACCATTAGTAGAGACCAAAACCATAGGTTGCAGTCATGATTCTTGATCCAAATCCTAACCAAAGACATTCATCTCAAAGTGGGAGAAGATACAACATCCTCTACATTAATGTTCACTATTTCATTATCCACCATGGAATGATCTCATTGCTCTAACAAGAGAGGAAGGACCATGCCAAGAGCCTCCCCTTGAGCATGAAGAGAACCATCTTCAACATTAACTAAGACAATACCATCCCCTGGACTTAATGAATTCCTAATTTTCCTACAATTCTCAGGACAATGACCCTTTATAGAGAAAATAGAACAAGAATTCTCCATAAAATACTTAGAGTGCCCTGTAGCCTTTCAGTGTGGAAAAAATAGAGGTACACAATCATAGAAAATATTTAAATTAAGACCATCCTCGATAGTATAAATAACCACTTTATCAATAATAGTTAAATCAAAATCCACCTCTCTTAATAATCTAGTGAATTGTATGAACCTAGATTCTTCAGTGGCCTTGTAAACCTTGATGTGAACTGCCACAACTGAGTCCATATTATAATAAATGCATGGTTTCAATAATATCCAAATGAGTATAAATATAACAATCAAAACCAAAACTTTGGTGTTTCTAATAGCAATTGGGTTGAAATGTGCGTCTGATTCTTGAATACAAAGGGTCCTTGGTTTGAGAGAAATCGCACAAAATCCTCAGGCCTTCCCCTTTAACACATAAGATGGGAAAATTAGATGGTAGTACCTACACCCCATTATTATACACATAAATTATTTAAATCCATAAATGGATAAAAGATAACTCACGATATCAACCATTTTCTAGGGTTTACATCTTTATAGTAAAACCAAATGGGAAATAATTGAAAATTTGAAAATCTTAAATTGATCTGATATTACATCTTGATTATCCCTAATGTGAGTGATATTTCCTCTCTAGATGATTCTATTTGGAAATATTTCTTTAAATGATGAATAATCAACCTAAAACTCCCCATCGATCTTGATGTTCCTCCCCACAGGATTTAGGATATCTTCCTGGTCCTTTGAATATGATTTTTAAAGCTCGAGAGCTGATGAGTGGTCCCCAACCAGCAATTCAATCTCAACATCCCTTAGAAAATCCATCTTACTCGATGAGCCTGAGGAGTCTCCATGGTACCACAATCTCCCTAAGCTAATTCTCATATCTCTCCTTCCCTAATTAATTAATAGTATATATTAAATATCGGTATATAAAATTAATAAGTTTTAATAATCAAAGAAAAAGATTAAAAATGAATAAATTGAAAAATTATTATAAAATTTAATAATGAAAAAATTATTAATAAAATTGATTAAATTGAATATATATATTATCTATAAATAGTAATAAATAATTTATATTATATTTAAATATATAAAATGAATAAAATGTAATACATAAAAACATATTAATGTCTCATCCATTTTAATGGTTTTTATACATAATTATTCATTAATATATTTGATATTTTTAATATAGAAATATATTAAGGTATATTTATATATATATATATATCAATATATATAATATTTCCTAATATATTATTTATATAATACAAAATATGCATCTTATATTAAACAAGTCATATATTTAGTGAAAAAATGGTTTTTATAATTATAAATTAATATTAATTAAAAATATTGAAAAATTTAACATTCCTTTCCTCTTCTTCACACCTCCTAGGAGGGGATATCTCACCCTATGATATACGAGGAAGGGGGTGAGGTTCCAATCATAGTATGGAGATATCCTCTACCATAGATAAAATGTGCAGTTTGTAGTATTCTATAGAGAGGGCGAAAGGGTCTACAATTGTTGCTCAGGACGCGATTTTGACTATATCAGACTCTCGTAAAAATAGTTTTAGTTTGATTGATATCTTAAATAGGTCTAATATTTTTGAGTATTTCTGTGAGAAATGTTGAAATGTTCATCAAGATATCCATGTTGAAGGAGAATCCTCGGGCCTTGAGACTATCAAGGAAATGATCAATTCTAATCAGAAGGTAGTATTAGAGGGATCTAGTCTGGATGGAGAACAAGATCCTAGACCTCTTGAGGATCCCACCCCACTAGATGACATTATTGATCCTCAAATGGTTGATGAGACATGAAAATATACCAAAACATGGTGGAGGGGCCATCATCCAAGGGGTAGGTTTGGTGTTTAATCCCATAGTTGATTAATTTTCTCTTTCTATAGGAGTTGGTCACTGCTTTCATTTCATGTCTCCCATTGTACTTTGGGTTTATTTTATTTTCAATAAATTTTGGGACTATGGGCTATAACCCATGGTTTCTACTGTCTTTGTATAATAAATATATTTAAATAATGAATATATTTAATATATTTATATTTATATTTAATTCTTATATATATATATAATTATGAAAATATCTACAATGATATAAATATATTTAGAATTATATAAAATATTTATAAATATTTTTATAAATATATTTATTTATAACAGTAATAATAAATATATATCTATAATTATATTTATAAATACATATTTACAATTCTTTTAATATGTTTATAATTATATAAATTTAGATTTATTTATAATCATATACATTTAATATTTATAATTATAATATAAATAAATTAATATATAGATACATAATTATAAAATTATAAAAAATTTATTTATTATATTTAAATTATATATATTTATATATTAATATATATATATACATAGCTGTGTATGTGTATAATTATAAAAATATATATAATTACGTAAATATATTTATAATAACATACAAATATTTCTAAATATATTTATTTATAATTATAATTATGAATAAATAAATAAATAATTATATAATTATGAAATTATAATAAATATATTTATTTATAATTATATATATAAATACATATTTTTAATTATCTAAATATTTATTTATAATTATATACATTTTAATTGTAAAATTATATTAATTATATTTTTAAAATTTGGCATTTACCAGTGCAAAAAAAGTGTGGATAAAACGTATCTTTATTAGTGTAATAATTTTAGCACTGATAAAGAAACGTTTTATCAGTGCATAAAAAGTGTCAGTAAAGATCTGTTTTATTTGTGCTAACTATTTTTTCACTCATAAAACCACTAATTATGAGTGATTTTTTGATAGTACTAATAAAATCCTTCTCAATATTTTAAATAGAACCCTAATAGGGTTCTCCCCGCCCAAACCTTTTAAGCTCTTGTGGAACCTAATCGTTTCTGCTGATCATCCTCGATCAAATTAAATAAATCAATCCTCTCAAAAGCTATGGTTTATGATTATTTCTACTCATCTTTAATCATGATTCTTGAACTTTCCCTCTCTGATTTATTTTTTTAGCATCTAAAGATCCATTTCTCACCGCATGACACAACCCTACTTCCATCGCATTATCAACCCTATATAGATCCTCACTTACAGTAGAGTATAGCAGTTGGCCTACCACTAATGAAGTGAGACCCAAGAACTGCCATCCTCAGTGTTTATCCTTCACCTTCTATAGAAATTTGATAATCCAGATTCTACACACTAAGGTGTTTGGGGTTATCTATATTAGCTAATATGGGTGGGCCGCATTGGCCATGTTGAGTGACCCTCACTGATAGGTCTAATTAGTGTTAATGGATTATAAATCGGGGTGGTTTCTCCATTAATTTAAATTAGTTAATCTATATTCTTCTCTCCGAAACTTGTTAGAGGTTTTATTCTTAATTATTTCAAATCATTAAACACACCTTATTATTATTTATTGTTTTCCTTAATGGTCATCATTGATGATCTAATTGATTGAAACATTTGTTGATATATTATGATATGTTTTATTTATTTATTTAATTATATTCAAGGTAATTGATTAATTTATAAATTAATATATAGAATTATTTTTTTATGAATTCCTAGATTTAATAAATTATCTTATAATAATTATTTTTAAAATTTGGAAATTTAAACATCTACATGAATGTTTTTTTCCAAAAAAATTAAAGAATGAGATTATCTAAATTTTCACTTTATTATGAAATTTTTATCATAAAATTAATGTTTTGAAATGTTATTTGAAATAAAAAATTATTTTTTTATGTTTTAGTATTTTTAGAGTTTTAGTACTGATCTATGGATGAAGTGATGATGTTTTGAGTTCATTAGAATTCAAATATTCTCCTTATTTTATTCTTACTATTCTATGGAGGTTAATTATTAGGGTTGTGGTCACTCCCTTTTCACTACTATTGTTTTCTTCTTCGTCATTTATATATACTCCTTCCCTTTAATATTTAAGCCATTCCAATAGTGCATTTTGCATTAGTTATTGATGTTGAATAGGATTATCCTTCATTCAAAGTGCCAGTGTAGGTTAATCCCATTTCAAATGGGAGGGTGTTGATTGATATAATTGATCTCATCATGGGATATAATATTGATAATAAGTATTTTTAATAAACAATGATTTATTCTCCATGAAATACTAATAAGAGAATCTTTTTTCTTTCTAACTAGAAATTTTTTAGGTTTTTTATTTTTTTTCATGCATTAATATATATATATATATATATATATTTCACATTCATTCTTAAAACCCACCATTATATTAGTAGTATATTATAAATTATATTCTAGATATAAATAGTGATAATAAGAGAGTGGTGTGTGTGAGTGGCCTCCTTGAGAGATCAACCCTGAGTGTGCACTATATTTTATGTTTAGGTAAACAATAATTTATTGATTAGTTATTCATGAAATAAACCTCTTATCAACATTAAATATGGGCCCACATCTCATTAATTGTAGGTATAAATTAGATAAAATTTCACATAGATATAGAGAACTTGTTGAGGAACATTTTCTTCAATTGTGGATGATTAATACTCTACCTCCTTCATGGCCATGAGATGGGGAATATGAAGAGTCTCTAGAATAGAAAATTTTTCATTTATAATTTGGTCATACTTCCTCTACACACATCTAAATAATATGAAATTTTGATGGTTTATGGCCAATACATGTAAGTACAACTTTCTAGTTTATCACTTCCCAATATTCATCCATTTATTAGGATTAACACATTCATACTTTTTAAGGACAATTTTTGGATCCAAAATCAACCATCTCGTGCTTATAAATTTTTTGTCTCCATTTCCTTTTAAAAGAGTTCCCCTTTTAGTTTTCCATTTTTAGTAGATAAGTTGGGGTTATACTACTATAATAGTATAATATATTTTCAATATATATAATTATATTTTTCTCTTCCTATATTCCTCTTCCATTTTATTCCTATTTTGTGTTTTCCCCAATGTGGTCCTTCTTAAATCCTTTAAAATGGAGAACTAATATCATTATTGGAGGATGAAGAAGAATATTATTCCTCTACCTAGATTGATTTCCCAATTTTTTTTCTTGAAGAAATATGATTCCAATAATAATTAATTGAAGGGAAATATTTTTATATTGATTCAACTTGTTTTAATTCTATTTAAATTTAAATTTTCACTAACTTTAGTTTTGATGAATTTTCTAATTTAGAAATACAAGATCAAACCCATTAATTTAAAGAGAAGACCAAGAATAAAATGGTTATAAAAAATAATAAGGACCCATTATTTCTCCTTACCTCACCATGAATGTGTACTACATTGATAAGAGAATTATCCTATTGTACTTTTTCAATGGATTCCTCTACAAAAAATTTGATGGAGTTTAAATTGTAAGGAAAATAATTTTCCAGTTAAAATCACACAAATCACACTCACCATCCTATTTTGAGTGATAGATAGAACATCCAGATTTAGGTGTAATAAACTAGTACCCATTTGGGGGTTTAAACCAAAATTATTTTCCTTTCCTAGTTATTTTTATTTATTTACATTTAAATAAATTTATTATTTTTTGTTTCAAATTTCATTTAGGTTTGATGTGGAAACATAAAAGAGATTCACTCATGGTTTTTATTGTTATAAATAAATACAGGTTGTATATTTCCTTTTCTATAGTTAAAATTATCTTATAATTTTAATTATATTATTTATTAAATGGATGGTTAGTTAACTATAAATTGTATGGAGGATGTAAATCCACATTTTTGGAATTTTGTTTGTGTGTTTCTATTTTCCATTATTTCCAGAATTTTGCATGTTTTGTTCTATATTTTTAGTACTCATGAGATAAATGAAATAATTTTATAAATTTGAAACACTTTAGTAATTTTTTTTCACATTACATGGTTTGAATATATAAGGATTGAAATTATTATTGAATGTATTTTATTTCCTGACTTCCAATATTTTCATTTAAGTATGTTTGGTTGGTTTTGAAACTTATGTGCATTAGTACTATCCAAATTTAATATCATTCCCTAACCAATAGGTTTCTAATTTTTTTTATCTTATTCACATTTATATTTTTCTTAATAGTA
The DNA here is from genome assembly GCA_963277665.1 of Viscum album. NCBI lineage: Eukaryota > Viridiplantae > Streptophyta > Magnoliopsida > Santalales > Viscaceae > Viscum > Viscum album. The sequence continues at coordinate 2,081,302,308 of OY728120.1, forward strand.
TTTAGTTGTATTTTGTGATCTAGAAATTGTGATTTTTTCCTTCAAATATTTATATTTCATAAAATGTTTTGGACATGATTAAGGAATTTCATTGGCTACCACATATTTTCCTTGAGACCTACCCTTTACATCTACCATTGTTTATCCCTTAGAATCCAAGAATTTTATTATTGGTTTATGCAATATTACAAGAGAATTTTTCCTCACCTATTTTCACAATTAATATTTTTGGATGAATATTTCAAGTTTGAGTGTAGGGGAGGGATTTTTCAGTGTATTCATTAGGATGAAAATCATTACTTGGTGTGTGAAGTGTTAGTTATCATTTCGGGAATTTGAGATTGGAGTATGATTCATTATTCTTTATACATTGTTCACATAATACTTTTCTCCAAAAAAATGAAAAATAGAAAAAATAGAAAAAAATAGAAAATGAAAAAATAGAGATGGGCTAGATTTATTCATTGTGATATTTCTTATGATTCATGGTCATCTACAAAATTGATGGCATTATTTGCAATTATTTCATAATATTTTATTTCAATCTCATCATCTATGAAAAAATGAGAATTAGGATGAATTCATTCATTATATAGATTCCTTAAATCATACCCAATGTAAATCAAGAATGGGATGTTATATCTCACATATTGTAAGTGGAATTGAGAGAGTTATTTCTTTTCTTTTTCAATTGAATATTAATACATTTCTATTTAAGAGTTTAACCTCATCTTTGAAAACTTAAATTTTTATATGAATCTACCCAATAATCATTATCCACTAAGTCACATTTAAATTTAATGATGATTGATTACATCTTTATGTCTTATGTTATAGAGAGATGAAAATTTTCAAAATTATATGATGATCACACATGTTATTGGGAATTAGAAAAACTCCAGATAAAAAATCCTTAACTAAGAGAGAAATAAATTATTACAGAGGTAGGTATGATATCCACATGAGTATTAACATGATATTGAATGAAATTTTTTTGATTAGCGAGGAGTTATAGAATTGATACCTATGTTAGATGCTTGATAATTCATTAATCATGAGATTTGAGTATTATTTCTAATTGTATTGTGTGTTTCTGGTTATATCATTAAATATTGATAGACAAAAAGTAAATTCATACTTAAAAATTAATATGAATCCTATATAAAGATATTTGGATGTATGAAAATATGATATTCATTAATAGTCCAAAAAATAATCATTCCAATCATGGGAAATCATTTATACTATGTTAGAAAAATACCTCCCATGGTATAATTGGAAAAATTAGTTGACTCTCATGATAAAATAATTATCATGCCTCCTATATAGATATCAATTCCCTAACTCTTCACTAATCAAAAAATTACATTTAGTATCATGTTAATCCTCATGATAATATCATACCAACCTCCCTAAAAATGGCACTAAATTGAAAAGATATATTTTTAAAAAATCCATAAACAATAAATTCTTAACTACATAAGCATGAAATATATTGTACACCCATGGTCGTTCTATTGAGGAGGCCACTCACACGCATCATTCTCCTATTTTAACTATTTATATATAGAATATATGACTATAGTAAACTAATAATATAATGGGTTTTGTAAAAATCATGATGGAATATATATATGAATTTATGTAAAAAAAATATGTTAGTGAGAAATAATGAATTTGTTTTTCTTAAGAGTTCACGGTGATGAAATCATTATTCATTAAAAATATTAATTCTCAATATTCTATCCAATGTTAAAATCATCCCTATCACTAAAAGAACTAAAATTATAAATGTGATTACAATACAATGACCCTATTCATATAAGATAATACCATTCTACATCAATACATAATCCAAAATGCTCCATTTGAATGTCTTAAATATTTAAGGGAAGGAATATATATAAATAAGGAATAAGGATACAGTTATAGTGAAAATGGGAGACCAAAATCCTAATCAATTTAACCACAAACTAATTTTTAGAATAAAATAAATATAATAATTAAATAATAGTGAACTAAAAATATCACCTCTCCCTCCTTCATACAATGTAAAGGTTAGTTATCCATTTTCATGTATTTGAGAAGGAGAACATTGAAGGAAACACAAAATGTAAACAAAATAGAAGAGGAAGTGAGAAAATAAATTATAGAATAATATATATTGAAAATATATAAGACTATTATAGCATCATAACCCCTACTTATCTACTCAAAATGTTTAAAAATAGTTAACTATTTTGAAAGGAAATAAATATACAAATTTATAATCCTAAGGGGATGATTATTGAACCAAAAATCTTCCTCAAAAAATTGGAACAATTATATCTTAATAAATGGATTAATATCGAGAAGTAGTAAATAATAATTTTATTACTACAAGTCTTCTGTGTTCACCATAAAAATTTCCACTAATTTTAATGTGTTGAGTTGAAGTTGTGACTGGATTACTAATGGAAACATTTTTGTATGGGAGACTCTTCATATTCCCCCTATCTAATTTCCAATGAATGTATGACCATGAAAGAGGTAGAATCTTTATCAACTATATCTTAATAAAATGTACCTCATAATTCATTCTATCTAAATGTAAAATTTCAACTTTTTTAGACATTCCAAGTGTCAAATCTAGGCCCATAATCAAATGTTGTCAGGACCGTGCATAGATTATAAGGTCTACCTTATGATATTCATTTGGGATATATATTATTTTACTAATATTTTGTTATAGTTTAATGAAATATATCCCACTATTTTTTGAATCATAAAAAAATAATTTCATAATTTTTATTAGTTTTGAAAATGTTATGATCAAAATACCAAGCTGATATAAAAATTCGAATTTTTATAAAATAAACCATTTCCAAAATTGAGTCCAATATATTCTTAAAAACATAAAAATGTGACAATTTACCATAAAATAATAAATTAGTGGGATTAAGATATTGAATTATAGAATAAATCATATGAAATATGTTATTCATAATTGAGATATATACGCTCATCCCATGTTTTCAAATGATTTTATAGGGTTTATGGACGATTGGGATCAACAATGAAGTCACTATTTTGATGATGAAGTTTTGACCATGATTAAAGAAATTTTATAATTTAAGAGTTTGGTTTATTAATAAAATTTTCCACTTCATGGAAGAATTATGGATTTTTAGGTTAGTAATTTTCCTAATCCTCTAAAAATCTAACCCTAAAAGGTCTAGGGAGTGATTGTGTTGTAATATTTATAGAAAAACGTGTAATTATGGTGTGGTTATGTTCGAGATGTTACATATTAATCCACATAATAATTTTATCAAAAAATTATAGAATAAAAACTCTTAATTATCACCTAAAAAACCTATTTTATAATTCAATTCAAAAAAATCTATCTGAATTTTTAACATATTAATTCCAAAATTATTACTTCCTTTAATTTTAAATATTATTTTTACTATTAATACCATTCAATCACAAGGTATAATTATAATTAAGTTAATATTCAAGTAATTATATCAGTGTGCCACTTATAATTCACTCATATTATTCACAATAATCCGGCATATTAATTCATTCTTGAATTATTAATCATTTTCGTTCCAAATAGACATAAAAATTCTAAATTGAATCATCACATTCATTAAAATATATTAAAATAATTATTTAGAACCCTAGATAAGTTCAAGAACTTCTATATCATGTTATTCTAATAATTTTTAAAAGTATTTGAACCCTAATTTCTCATTTTCATCAAATTCCAATAATTTATCAATAAATAAAAGGAAAACATGAATTTGATCAAAATAGAAAATGAATCTTTAAATGATTTCAATAAAATTATAGGTCTTGTTATTAACTCACCATACTAATTATAAATAATAAATATATCACTGATATATTAAGAATTGGAGTATAGGTCACTTCAGGAAGTTTGATAGATATAGGGAGTGATTAGAAAGAATAAATAAAGAGATAATGTTTTCTAGAAAGAGATAAAACGTTGAGTTCCCAATTCAAAAGGCCATGAAAATATGGAAATTAATCTTATTAAAATTTAGGTCAAAAAGGCATTGGGTACCCACGGTTTAGTGTTATACATTTTCCATGTCATTTAATTTGAGGTTTGTGGTGTTGGAGGTGTTGGGATTGAGTTTGTAGGTGAATGGTAGAATATAGGTTAATTATTAGATAAAACATCAGTTATAAGGAAAATAATGTTATAATGATCTACCATTTCACCATGATTTTTTATCTAGTGTTGTGGAGAATGGTGTGTTTCTTCTAGTAATTATGATTTATTTTGAGAAATTTCATATTTAATTAGAAAGTTTATTGTGCTATTTGATGAAGGATAGGATCGCGGTATGAATTTTAGGAGTCAAGTCCTTATGTAATAACTTAGATCCTTATGTCACAATGTCAATTATTCAAATAGATATTAAAAAAATTATTAATTGATATTTATGGTGGAGGTATATGGAGATTTTTACCATGGTTTTTAAACACCTAGTTGACTGATCCATGTTGTGTCATAAAGTTCGGTGTTACCCAGTAATTTTTGGTTTTCCAATTATTATTATCAATTAATATGGTTTATTTAATTTTAATATATTCCTTAAAATTTATATAAATCCTATACAATATAGAGGCTTGAATTATGTGACTTTAGTCACCCTCAATGGTCTCTTAATCCCTTAAATTTGTGTAATCATGTTATTAAAATATATAGAACTCCTATTTTTATTTCTATTTTCCTTATTTTTCTCTCTCTCTCAAGGCATATGGAAGTGGATGGTTCTTGGTTTTAGTATATTATAGATAATATATTAATGAATTATTGATTCTTAATAGGTTGGTGAAATGATATTTCTAAGTTATGAGACTTTGTTCATTGGGGTCCTCTTTTCTTGGAGTTGAAAATTTTCAAGGATCATTTGATTTCGGTGATTGATATTCTCTATTTTATTTACTAAGTTGATGTGCAATTATCATGATTTATTTTTCATTGGGTAAAGAAGATAAGTTTTCCTAATAAAATCTAAGAAATTAAATTCAAATTATTGATTAGTGTGTTAAATATATTTTCATAAACTCCATGTTATTTCTCAAATTATTTTTGATTGATAATTGTGAAAGAATATTGTTGTGAATTACTAGTTGTATTATTTTTATACGAAATTGGATCTAATTTGTTGAATATTTAAAAGATGGAAATGAATTCATAATAGTGGAAATATGGAATTTTTTATTTTATATTTTGTGTTATTAATGAGTGTAATTATTTCTAATGGGAATTCATTAGACTTTTTTAACAGGATATTTCCAATGAGAATTGGGTATATGAAATTATGAAGCATGACTTCTCAAGGAAGCTAGGTCAGTTTGAGGGCTCCCAGATCTGTGTAAAACTGAACATTGATAGATTTTGTGTCCATGTAGAGATGAGAGGAGGTGTAATCATGCGCAATGGTAGAGGTTTAGTGCTATTTGGCTTTATCTTTTTTTCAATAGAACATGTTATTTTTTAGGGACAACATAAGAGGAATGCACAATAACCATTCATTATGTGGGTTGTATAATATTTTCATTATCGAGGTGGAATCTAATTCAAAAATTCTATTGGTAACCATAATTATAATATAAAAAATCCATGGAAACTATCTTATTACACCAAGAAGTATAAAATAATGATTTAGAAAGGCATGGATGTTAGTCACACAAATAGGGAAGGGAATTTTGCAACTGATAGTATTTCTAGAAAAGGGAGTCCAAGTGATAGTCTGATTATCTACCAATAAATTGGGTTACTTCTATAGGAATGTAATATCTTCATAAGTGGAGATTCCCTTGAGATTCACCTCTTTCACCTCCCATGATATCTAGGTTCGCATTTAATAAAAAATTAATTTTGAGATAGTGAGGAAATAGGTTATTGTTTTTTTTGTTTTTGTTTAAATATGGTGGTACTGATGATGGTTTTAATGTAGTTTCTTGTTGTAGTGGTTTAATAGTTTTTTGATGTTTTTTGGTTGTGGTGGATTGATATGGTTAATGAAGTTGATTTGGTTAGTGTATCATAGTTTTATGTGGATATTAAGGGATGTTGAAAAAAATTAATATATTAGATATAGTGGAATCAAAATGGGTTGTGATGAATAATTGAATGTTTAATATGATGAATGTAATAGGAGAAAAATGATATATGATAATTTAATTATAAATGTGGAATTTTTAATTTAAATCATCAAAAATGAAAGTGGTTAATGAATATAATGTTGTTGGTAATTTAATAATAAGGAATTGGTAAAAAAAGTAAATTAGAATAATTTTTTTGGTTGTTTTGTTTATTAATTGTGAATCTAGATGTGGAATAAATTTTGTATGTTTTATGATAGAGATTTTTTGGTGATATGATACAATTATAAAATTTTTGTGTTAATAAATAGACCATAGGTTGCCCTTATGTGGTTATTATATATATTTATTTTAATTTATTTTATTTATTATGAAATACCCACCAAGTTAGGTAACCATATTGAAAATCATATAAGTTTTTGGGTTTTCTGTGCACCTCTAAAATATAATATTTGGGTGATACAGATGGATGGATAATCCCCCCCTTTGGATTTCTATTCTAGATGTGGTGTTGAAGAGATGTAGTTATATGGTTGTGATGTGGAGATGTGGTGGTGATTTGATGATGTTGTAGTGATGTCGTTCTGTTGTGGTATAAGATATGTGGTATTCGTATGTGGTATGTGGTTGTGGTCATATGGTTGAGGTTGTGGTTATATGGCTGTGGATATGATGTGGTGTGAGGATATGGTATATTGATATTTATGGGATGGGAGCATCAAGATGTATATTGTTGGGACATAAGGGTTACAAGATCAGTGGGTAAATGGGAGTAGGGTACATTCTCTTGATATATATTCATGATTACTACATTATTAATATTATTCTGATTTAGTGAGTGAGCCTTGGTGAGGTTGGGGTAATAGTTTACTTGGGATAGGTAACATGTTGGTTTTAATGTTTATTCATTGAGACTTAGTGTACTTCATCCATATTGGCATTATAGTTTCTTGGGTGGAGCCTAAAGAGGATACTTGTATGCTCACCCCTACTTTTACATATATATATTTTATATTTACATGATAAATTTGGTAATTGGGTTACATGTTACTATCTCATTGTGTGGTTGTTTACTGGTGTCAGATTATATTCCTTATAAGTTGTTTTCCTTTTTTTATCTTCTAGAAATTGTATTTATTTTCCGTATGACACTAAATGAATTATTAGGATTATTAATTTGTGTTTTATTAGTTGAAAATATTGGTTGGTGGTTATTTTATATTTCCTGAATGGCCCGAAGGCCTTATTTTTTATTTTATTATTGATAATACCCCTTTTAAGGGTTGAAGGGGAACCCTTACATGACCCGTAGGCCCAAGGCACAGGGCCCGACAAACCCACAATACATGACCCGAAGGCCCAGAGGCATACCATGCCCAATACATGACCCGTAGGCCCAACCCAATTGAACTGACACTCCCTAGGTTTCTACGTCCTTGATCTCCTAGCACCCCACCTAGAATTGTTGATTGGCTAGCATTGCCCCGTAAAAATCTTCACGGTGCCTGGTCCCAATTACAGCTGCCATACCCTGTCATTCTTCCAATCTGGTTAGCTCTGCATCTGGTGTCTACTACTCCAATTGCTATGATCCTCTTCTAGAGCCTGTTTTGTGTGAACTGGGATACTCCATGGTCTACGTGACCCAAAGGCCCTGTGGCCCGAAGGCCTTTGATGACCCGAAGGCCCTGGAGACCCATAGGCCCAAACCGGTGGCCCGAAGTCCCAAATCGGGTGAATAGTTCCGGCTTCTACAGTATTGAACAGTAACTACTACAGTAACTGCTACAGTACTGCTACAGTACTCCTACATTACCCAGAAAATTCGCCTCCACCCAGTTTTGAACCCGGGTCTCTTGGATGCCAAACAGGAGCCCTTACCACTTGGTTATGGGCTCGTTGGTAGGTTGTTATTTTATATTGTTCATAGGTTTATGGAGGAAATGTCTCCCATATTGTGTGTGATAAACCCTCAACTATAGTCTCCACCCTGTGGTCAAAGGGAGGCCGGATTTGGGGGTCACTTTTATATTAAATAGCATACCAAGAAGGCGTCTAGTGGAGGTGGGCCAGGACGCAATGGGTAACCACCACAATCCTAATGGTTATCAGCCACATGGTTCTAACCACCAATCATTTAGTGGTTGGTTATCAGTAATCCCTTCCCTCTACTTTAACTAACAGGTACATGGTGCATCTTTATCAAGTACCATATGATGTCTTTTTTTAGATTCCACTAAAAACCACATCATCATACTTCCTCTACTCATATAATTCTCCTAAAAATTCAAATTTATCCTTAAAACACAGACATTTATGATATTAAACTCCTAATTCAAATTAAAAAACCACTTGATAAAACCTAATTCATTAAAATCATCATCATCATCATCTTCTCCATCCAATAACCATAGAATATGAAATAATTTTATTTATTATTACCCTTAATTAAAAAATTAATCCAATTACTATCTTTTAATAATTTTTTTGTTATTAGTAGTGTAGAACATCTATGATTATAATTATGTGTCAAATATTTTCTCATCTAAATAAAAGATCTCTTGTAAGTATAAAAACCACTCTTGGCTAGTGAATCTCTATCCAATAGGCACAAATTTTTTAAGGATTCAAATATAAGAATGAAAATTTCAAGGAAATATTTACATGAACTAACAAAAAATAGAAACAATTAATTTTAAAAAAAGTGGAAAATAAACACGGTGAAATTTGACATGGAAGATTCCTTTAATGTGTAGTATAAGAAAACTATGAGATAAACCTAAACATAAATTAATAATCATTGAAATTATAAAACTCAGTATTATGTTAGAATTTAAATTACAAGGAATATGTAAAAAACATATTTGAAAAATAGATCCCAAATTCACATTTTTTATACCTTTAGAAATTTTATTTCATAAAAAAATTTCACTACATTAAGAGCTTGATCCTGAATAATTATCATTGACACATCACTGGAACAACTTATCTTCCCTATGAAACCATTATTTATTCAAAAAACTAAGAGCATTTTATTTATAGTTATTCTATATTTTAACTATTCCACTCTAAATAATTGACAAAAACCTAAACTTCATACCATTTACTCTATTTTATTGATCATACATTTTAGGTATGATCAAAAAATCTACTTTTCTTACTTACTATAGGATAAAAATGAATCACTAAATTTTATAACATGTTCCATGTGTGTGTTTTATTTTTAAAAAATAATCTCATATTTCAAAAACATGGTTGGATGAAACCTATGAATCCCCTTATTTAGAAAATAATAGGAGAAGATTCCATTCAATAATGTTAGTTAGAATGAAAGTCAGTTAGTATCATGTCAACTATTAGCTTTTATAAAAAAATATAAAAACATCCTTTTTCAACTCTTGTTGAACAATCATGAATCCTCATGAAAAATTAATCTAAAATTCAAATTTTTTAATGTATTTTATCTTTTTTATTCTATCCATTAATACCATAATTGATAATATATGGATCATATCAATAGTCGTTACAAAATAACATTGATTTCCTATAAGTATTAATTTCTCATTCTTCTCAATATTATCCCAGATAGAATTATCATTATCATCATCTAAAATAGTTATAACATTATGTTGATCATAAACTTAATATTTGTTTCTCTAGTGAAACTCTATGAATATTATAAATTATATGTAAGATCATAAACACTTCTTATAAACTGTTGTGGCTCACACACATTTTTAAAATCATTTAATATCTATCAACTGATGCGAGGTGACTGTTTATGAAAAAATTTTGATAAAGATTTTATATTTGGAAATATATTTAGTGGTTTATAAAACATATCTAACTTAGTCTTTTAATGTGTGATGATAATATTTCCTCACTCATAAATTTCCAATCCTCTGGAAATTTTCAATATTTAATATCTAGAATAATCCATTATTATCAAGAATACAAGTAGAAAAAATATTATGGTTCATAATGAAATGTTTCGACACCCTTAAACATCATAGGAAACTTTAATGATAGAAATGTCACTACCTTAATGGCCTAATTAGAATCTATGAGGACCATTTTTACCAAATTAAACTTCTGTATATAAATATAAAAAATATATTTTTGATATAATATAATAGGAAGGTAGTGAATTAACCAAACAATCCTTTTAAGGATATAAAATGTGATAGTCAATGAAAATAGAATAAATTTACATCTTATTTAATAATACTAAAACTGGTGACTTATAAATATAATCCATTAATATTATTTTCTATTAAAGATTCAATTTTTTAGATTTATAAAAATTTATTCATGTAAACCACCTTGTGATAGTAAAATCACCTGATTTTTCTTCTTCCCTATAATAAACCATTGATATTATCATTTCTATAAAACCCCCATGTTAATTTTGTTGTTTAATGTTTACATTTGGGTTATTTTAATTTTTTGGGGTTTGTTTTTTTCATTGGGAATTTTAGGAGGCATGGGGAGTCTGATGGCATGAATTGTAGTTGGCCATTCCAGGTCCTAGGGATACCACACCATAACTTATTCCTTGCCTTTTATGAAATTTAAATGAATCTTGGTGGTTGTGCTATGTATATAGGGTTGAATTTTGGGGGCCTTGTGAGGGGATAACCACATTATAGCACTTGGAAACACTGTTCAGGGTTCTTATATGGGAGAAACTTTTTTTTCTTAGAATTTTTTATTTTCCCCATTTCATAGGATCCCACACCGTAGTGGATGGATCTGGGGTCCTTGGATCATCCTGATTTGGTGATTCATACAAGAGGCTAGGGTTTGTACCATGTAGGGTGTCTAGAGAAGGTCACCATGCCATGGGACACAGGTCCACACTGTTGTGACTAGGAGATCTAGGGTTGGGGTTCTTCTTTTTCAAGGATTACCACACTAAAACACTTAGAGTTATCTTGTGGGGGTGAATCTAGATAGGGGAACCATGTATTGGTGCATGAGGCCACATCGTGGGGGTGGTTTTCCCATTATTTTAAGTTAATGAAATTAATACTCTACCCCTACACATTTTATTGGGTTTCTCAACCACTTCTCCATCATTTTTATCAGTCTAATGTTAGATGTACCAACACATTTTTTCCTCTCCCTTCCCCTTCGTTTTGGGAATCTTTTTAACTAATTCCAAGATGTTTTACAACATATCTCAATTTCATCCTCTTCGATCATCATCTCCTCATCCACTTAATTTCATCACCATTGATATCTATTCTCCCTAAAAACCTAATAAACATTGAGGATATAATTTAGGGTTTAGTTTGGGTTAAATTTTAGGGTTTGGATGTTTAGAGATCGGTGAAGTTTTCACAGTTCTCATATTTTCTTTAATTATTGAAGGGATGTTTTTATGAGTGGTTTCCTCTTGGATTTTGATAGGAGTTTTTGTGAACATCCTTTATTTGATATGATATTTGGTGCTTAATATTTCCAAATCCTTATTTGTTAAATTAAATCTATATGTGAGGGTTGTAGTATATTTTTAAATATGTTTCTAATGTTACCACCCATGGATGCTTAATGGTTTTCAAAATTTTAAAGTTATATTTTGAGTTCAATTTTTTTTTAAGATGCTTAAGAGTCTAGATTTAAATATATTTTATGATCAATGGAATATGACCTTGGTTGGTTCATAGAACGGATAAAGGTTTGGTTTATGAAGATATTTTCTACATAAAGTAGCATTTTTGGAATTTCAAAGAGTTTCTTATAAAAAGGGATTTTTTCTTGAATGATTTCATGGATGGGTTTTATTGTGTAGTGTCAATAGATATTTTTCAGTGGGAATTTTAATTGGTGGAAATGACATGGTATCTGAGATCAGTTTTTGAAAAAGTGTATTTGGAACATTATGACATAAGTTTATATGAAGTGCATGAGAACCTTTATTGTTCCCCTTTTTTTCTTTGATTGATATGGTTTTTGGACCCTGAGGTGGGATTATGTATATTACTTGTATTATAGATCATGTTAAAGGGGCCGTTTCTTATGAGAGAATTAGAGGTGAGATGAGGTTTACTACTTATGTTTCATTATTGATATTGTGACAACATTCTTGGTTTCTCACCTTTATTATATGGATTTCATGGGAAACCGAGATAGATAAATGGATGTTATGGACAAGTTTTGTACTATCTTAGTCTGTCATATATATCTAGTACGCTAGGAGAGTTGTTCCCTCCTAAGGACATTTTTTTACTCAATAAGTCCTAAAAATGGAAATTGAATGGAATGCTCTAATTTTATATTGGGGCCCAGGGATTAATCTGATGAACTACGTCTAGTATCATTCATCTTGGAGCCTATTGAGTTACATATAATGTTTGGTACTTGATAGAAAATTATAGGGGATTTACATCCTTTATGTTATTGTATTCCCTAGTTTTATTGTCTTATGTGGATCCATTGTATTGTTTTTTTCTTTCATAATTTTTTTCATTGATGATATGGAACCTCATTTTATTGTATATTCTTCTTTTGAATTATCTTTATAGCTCAACAGATTTTAAAAAGTGGATTCAAAATGATTTTTTTAAAAAGGGGAAATTTTAAAATGTGATGAAGTATCAGGTTTTTTTGGAGAATCTATATTCTTATTTTGTAAAGGCTTTAAAAACAATTATTTCTCAATGGGTGGATATACCGTTATTTTATTAAAAATATTAAAGGTTTATGAAAATAGTTTATGACATGTTATTTGATTCTAGGTTCTTATATACAAGTAAAACATGTTTTTCTATTTATATTACAAACTAGAATTAATGAATTTTTTTGAAAGGAATTTCATAATCTCTTTTGTGAAATCCTATTGTGTAAGGTTTTTCTAACATATTGCATACGCCAATGGATGTATTCCATTCTCATATTTTCTTTTTGGTTATTAAGCTATTATATATTTACATATTTATATCTAGGCTGGTTTAATAACGGATGTAAGGGTTTTGGTGAGTGATTTTTGGTCACACATAGATGATTGATTGTGGTTTGAGTTTGGTTTTATATTTGGGGATGTTTATGTATTAAGATTTCTATATTCGATCTTCTATTGGTTATCTTATTTTGTAATGTTGTTATTTTTTTATGTTTAGTTTTTGTGATTATGTGGTTTATGAAGTATTTTATTAATCCTGTTATGTTATAATCTATTAATATGTTTATTTTGTTCATGGGTGTCCGAAATACGGATGGGTCGTGTAATATTTTCCTATTGTAATTTGTGATGTATTTAATTAGATTATAAAGTGGAAATCATTCTCATCAGTTATGCTTTGATACCCTAGTTCTTGTCTCCAGTACATGCGGACCAAGAATACACATCAATCCTTATGGTGATCCAGGTCAGTTGATGTGATAGGTAAACTCAGGTCAGATCATTAGAAAATTGTATCAGAGAATCCTATTGTTATTTTTGTGACTCTTTATTTTATGGATATTAGGATTATCATTGAAACATTGAAGGTATATCCTGACTAGGTACCTAATCTTCACCATTCATAATGAAAATAGAGTTACAATGGGTAGTATGTATTTGATTCTATTTTTATCCTTTTGAAGGAACATGGTTTGAGGTGGTGGTACATTAATCCTAATTATTATTATATTGGCTTCCCTAGGGGGTTGTTATTTGAATTTTGGGAATCAAATAATGAAATAATGAAAAGTGTGAGTTTATCTTTCATGGCCTGAAAAACTATGAAATGAACAAGAACTTAAATTTAGAAACATTTCATTAACTATTTCTGTATTGGAACATGTCCTATCAAACCATGTGGCTGCGTCAATCACAATTTTTCTCCATGTTTGGTCCTTTTATTTTTATCTTTTGATTCTAAGATTTTATTCAGTGGATCTAGTAAGTGAAAAATAATCATTAACGGTCTTATTATTTGTTGTTGATGTTGTTGAATATAGTTTTTCTTAAAGATTGTGGTGTTCCATTAATTATGTGGTTATTGTGAAATATTTTTTTTGAGTACAAATGGATAATTTCCTGGAAAATTATTTAAATTTTAAATGAATCCACGTAGATTTTTTGTAAAATATATTTTAGTTTTTATTCAATGTTTTTGGAAATGGATGTTTTTACCATGAAATATATCACAAACCATTCCGGGGTTCCATCCAAACTGACACCTAACCTGATCCATGGCATAGACCGAAGGGAATTCCCACTCCTCATGGGATGGAAACTAGTGCCTGGGTATCAAAAAAATAATTTTGGTAATGAATTCACCAATTTATGTTAATATAAACAACCCACAAGAATAAACAAGAAAATAATAAATAAACATTACCAAATGAGGTATACAAAAATTTAGATCCAAGATTATAACTTTAAAGAAGATACAAGATTGCTACAATGGAAATGGAACCACAAAATGGTCCCAAAAGCCTCTATGTAACAAGAGGGACATCACCCCAAATCCACCACCACCAACACCTGCAACAAGTGTAACCCTAAAAATTGGATCCACCTTCTTCTCCATGACACATATTTCCTTTACCTGGGTTATACATTACAAAGTCTACATACATAGAAAGGTGGATTTAGGGTTGTGATCCAAAGCCCGATAGGATTACACATAATGAAAAGATTCCATGATATAACATTAGAAGATAAATCAACATGCACATATATATGACAGTTCTTGGAAACATTTTCAAAGGAAATTTCAAGTAACAAATTTTATGAAAAATATTCTTTCAAGTTAAACCATTTTCTTTCAAAAGAAACTATCCTCATTACAACAAATCACACTAGGTTCACCATATAACGATGGTTAGAACAACATAATATCTATATATAATGTAATAACAGATCACCATGGGTAAATTTATATGTTTATCTAGCATGATCGATTCACTATGAACATCGCACCTCAGTGATCAATATCCCACAACTCAACTACTAACATCTCTCCTGTGCACGGTCCACTAGGAGGAATAATCCCATGGGCCTATTAGTCTCTAAATAATAGTCCAATGCCAACATTTTATGAATAATGATCCACTATGTGGGATCATCCTAAGGCCCTTGTCATCTCCAATCGTATCATATGTTCAGTTAGTGTTGCAAGCGTAAATCCTTCTAGGTGAATTTGGGTCGTGCCACTTCTGAATCACTAGAGTACTAATTCTAGATTACCCACCTAGATATATGCGATTCCCATTGTGATCAAATACCATTTAACATGTCACAAAAATTTCCACATTAATATTCAAATGAAAATAATTACATGCACAAAATAAAATCACCTATTTCA
The DNA here is from genome assembly GCA_963277665.1 of Viscum album. Lineage (NCBI taxonomy): Eukaryota > Viridiplantae > Streptophyta > Magnoliopsida > Santalales > Viscaceae > Viscum > Viscum album. The sequence goes on from OY728120.1 coordinate 2,081,317,733, forward strand.
AAAATCAATAAATGGAAACCACCATTTTTCATAAATAAAGAACATTCCATTTTACACACACACCAAATCTATTTACAAACACTTTTCACACCACTTTAAAAAATCATGAATATTATTTGGAAATATTACAAGAAATACACATAATAAATTCAACCATTTCTATGGGATAATCCCCTTCCAAATCAACAAACAATCCAAGTTCCTTTTTGAAACATGCTTCTAATCATGTACACAATTCCCCCATTACATTTAATGGTTTACAAAAAAAAAATACAAAATTCCAAAAAAATCCATTTTTCCTTTAAAACCCCATTTTTAGCACATTCACACTCAAGTCCCTTGAAAACTGAATTTTTACCACACAAGAAATTCATAAATCACTTTTATAAATCCAAAAAATTATATCAAAATAATCTAAAATTGTTAGAGCATGGAGCCACCTACCTCAGACTAGGAAACTTCTAGAAATTGGTGGAAAACATAAATTGCACCGCCACAAGGCCCTATAGAGGTAATATCAGACACTAATCATAAACATATTTTTCAATATCAAAAGATCATACCCTCTCTTCTAGGTCAAACATCCACTGGAAAATAAAAACCCAAGGGAAAGGGGAAGAAAATCCTAGAAATAGGGAAGAATCAAGAGAGAAACCACTTACATGAAAATTCATTGAAGTTCCATGGTCAAAACCATCTAAGGAATGATGCCTGAGAGGTCCAAGGAAGATTGGTGGGAGCTCCAATGTCTTAAAAATGTGTATGTGGTGGATGTGGGTGCTTTATGGTTAAATATTTAGTGGAAACAAATGGAATATTCCAATTTTTAATGACCTGGATAGGTTCCATACTTTTCTAAACCATGCAGAAGTATTCCACCCCACACTTTACAAGAGGAACATGCTACATGGTTAGCCCATATAATTTCAAAATTATGTGCTAACCATTCGATTAGCCACAATCCAAAATGTCACTTAGCCGCACGGTTTCCTAGGCTAGGTCGCATGGTTTGACCAACTGTGTGCCAACCATGTGCCACCTATTTTCAAGTCTGAAACCTCCATTTTCCACTAAAAATACCATGTAAAACTCTAGGGAAAGCAGTCTATCAAAATAAATCAGATATATACTTGAAAATGAAGACACATATGTGATAATTCTCCCCACCATGAAAACCTTCCACCGTTAGAAAATAATTCTGAAGCCTGATCCAAAAACAAGAATGGGTAATCCTTTTTAAACCAAGAACTCCACTCCAAAGTCTTATATTCCTCACAACCATGCGGCCAAAGAAGTCAGACCCACAGAATTAACTTCCCACAAAGAACCTTCTCTAGGGAATCTATAACCCGCACTGGCCACTCAAACATAGATAGATCGGGATCCAACTCTAAATCCTCCCATCTCAACACATGGGACAGATCCAGATAATATGTTTTCAATTGTGAAACATTGAACACATAGTGTGTCGATGTCAACTACAAAGGAAAATCAAACTAATAATCCACCTTGTTAAATCTCTCAATAATTTTAAAAGGACCAGAATACCTTCATGTAAACTTCCCCTACTAACCCAAGTGATGATGACCCAAGTGAGGATCCACCTTTTGGAACATTCGATCACTCATAGAAAACTCTTAATCACAATTCCCTTGATCATCATTGGACTAATAATTTATTTTCACTATCAAAAACTGATATCTGATCAACCTAAAATTCTCAGACATTTCCTACACAAGGCTCGGTCCAAACAATAAGAACTCCCCCACCTCATCCCAACACAGAGTTGACTGACATGGATGACTATAAAGCACCTCAAAAGGGAAAATATATATTAAATATTGTTAAATATTGTTATATGAAAACTCAATAAACCCCAAATGGATATCCCATGATCTACTAAAATCCAAAACACATACCTGAAGTATGTCTTCCAAAATCTAATTCGCTTGCTCTGTATCACCATATGTTTGAGGTTGGTATGTTGTACTCAGTTTGACATGTGAAAACATTTCATTATTGATGCATTACCAAAATAGAGACGTGAAACAAGGTTTTATATTAATAACAATAGCCAATGGAGCACCATGAATCCTCACAACCTCCTGAACATACATCTATCCCAACTCATCTAATTTGGCCAAATATCTGATCGGATTGAAATGAGTTGACATAGTTAAATAGTCAATCACAACCAAAATTTCATTCCACCCCCATGGTGTACGAGGTAAGACCAAAATTAAATCTATGGTGATCTCATCCCACAACCTAGTAGGAATGGTTAAAGGATGAAGAAAACATGAAGGTATATTATTATATTCTTTAATCTTATAACATGTATAACACCACAATATGAAATAAACTATATCATTACTTATACATGGCCACTAGAACTACCAGAACACATCATAAAACATCTTGTTAGTTGCAGTATGAACGATACAGTGAGACTAGTGGTTATCCTGCATCACTATCTTTAATAATAGTAAAGGTACCACAAAGAGACCTCTAAAAAACAAATCTCTCTTAGGAGACAATGACCACTCATAAGGACCCTACCCACAATGGAGGAACTTCATATAATGTTGATACAATTCATCACCATGATTATCCTACTAAATTAAATCAATAAGGGAAGGTGCCTGCTGTACACTATCCAAGAATGCACCTCCACTATACTCCTTGGTCTCTAGATGCATCTGGGTAAAAAGACCCATCAAAGACCACTCATCACATGACTCTTTCAATTCGTGCAATGGAACCTTCATACTCAAATATTCTTTTACATAATTACCCTTATCAGGGGTATAAACTATATCAAAATCAAACCCATAAAAGTGCTCAACCTAATGGTGTTTCCTTATGATTAAATAGTTTTGGGATAAAATATAATCCAAACTATTATTATCAGAATAAACTATAATATTATCCCCAAAAAGATAATGATATCACATATTTAAGGAGTGAATCACTACTACTAAATACATGTCATGGGCTGGGTAGCTCTTTTCATGTGGTCGGAGCTGCTGAGAACCATAAGCGACCACATGATCATTCTGCATCAGTACACAACCAAGACCCATATATGAGGCATCATAATAAACCACATAACCCTCTCCAGACTCCAAAAAAATCAAATAAGGAGTGGTAATTAGTCACTGCCTAAGATCCTCAAACAATTCTTGACATTTGGATCTCTATTTTAACTTTTCTCCTTTCTATGTTACCGTCTTCAAGGATGGGGACAACCAATGGAAATCTCGGATAAACCGCCTATAATAACCTACCAATAAAAAAAAGATCTTAATCTCAAAAAACAATTCTTTGGTTGTTCCCATGATATAACTGTACTAGTCTTCTCAGGGTCTACTAAAACTCCTCGTTCTAAGATCATGTGACCTAGAAACATCACCTCCCTAATCTAGAAGGTGCACTTAGAAAACTTGGCATAGAGGTGATGGTCCTAGATAGTGTCCAAAACAATTATCCAATGTAGTTCATGATCCTCCTCACATCCAGAATAAACCATAATGTCATCTGTGAATAACACAAAGAGAGAGTTGAGATACTAATGAAACACCCAATTCATTTGCACCATAAATACCATTGGGGAATTCATCAGCCTAAAAGGCATGGCCAAGTACTCAAAAGGGAAGTAATAGTGTCACAAAGTTGTTTTCAGAACATCCGCCTCTCTAAATATGACTTGATGATACATGGAACACAAATCAATTTTGGAAAACCAAATTTCCACTTAAACCAATAAAAAAGGTCATCAATACGTGGCAAAGGGTACTTGTTCTTGATGGTCACCTTATTTAGTTTCTGGTGATCAATGCATAATCGAAGAGATCTATCAACCTTTTTTACAAAAAAACTGGGTTGGCCCAAAGAGATAATCTCAATTGAATTAATCCTATGTATTCCAAATCATCTAGTTGTGCCTTTAATTACATCAACTAAGTGGAGGACATACGATATGAGCGAAGAGATATTGGTTGTGTTTTTAGTTCCAAATCTATAGAGAACTCAACATCCCACTACAGTGGAAAACTTGATAAATACATTGGAAAAACCTATGATAAATCATCCAGCACAAGAGGTAATATAGCTCCAGAATAACTACCACTATCTTCCAACACGAGTGAAAAGAATCGATAAACACGATTTCTCAACTATGGAAGTTAAGGTCTAGCATGACCCGACCGAGGATCCCATTCACCATGAACAATCTGGGTACTCCCACCAGGTTTCACAAAACTCACCAACCACCTATAGAAATCAATGTGCACCTAGAACCACACCATCTAATCCATATAGAGGATTACATGGAATAGGTCCATTTCTAAAATCAGAAAATCACATTCCAGCTTGACCCCTAACACAATGAGTGCAAAATATGAACACCTAACACCCTTCTCTTGCTTCTTACCCAGTGGTGTTTCCAAATCCATTGTATATGACGTAAGTTCAATTGGAAACCATAAAACATGCATAAGACATGAACAAAAATAAATAAAACAGATTCACTAATATAAAATAAAACAATAGATAAAGATGATGTAATAGGAATGGTACCTCAAACTGTTGATTCCCATACATTTAACTCCACTAGCACTCTATCCACCACATGAAGATGCCTCTTCTCAACCTAAACCTGATAACACCCACTAAAATGTTTCTGTACCCTAAAATAACTCCATACAAAAGATGATCTATCCCTGCCACCATGACAACCAAATCAAGATCCCACTATCTTGGAAGGTTCTAGTCGAGCTGAAGTCCCTATGGAAGCCATGGATCTAACAACACTCTGATATGGGGGAGGCACCTTGATAACCCACCGTGAGTTCCCCAAATCTCTACACTGAGGTAAAGGACTAGGTGTTTATGAAATGAAGTAACCTAGCCCCAGAAGGCCCAAATCTAGTGTCTACTATCAATTACATCGGTACAAATACAAGGAATAAATCCCCCAAATAATGATCAGTTTAGTAGTCTTCATAAACCAGATACATAAATGAGTCTTTTATTACAAATTAATACACTAATTACAATATTTTTTTCCTTATTTATGAATAAACAACTTTGAGTATAACTCTAATCTATCTAGTAAAATCATATATCTTTCGTAGTACTCTTCTTGGATTCATATGGAAAGAAATATAATAAGGGTGAGCTGAAAATACTAATAAGGAAAAAATATAGCGTAATAAATAATGAATCAATGAGATTAATAAATATGTAATGGTAAATAACTAAACACACATGACATATAATCAATAAACTAATTGGAATTGTATAAAAAATATGGAAAGGTAATAACTGAAAACACATTCCATTAAAATAACTAGATAAGGAAAAATAAATATGGAAAGGTAAGAAACTAAAACACATGTATCTAGATAACTGAAAATGAAATGTATCCCTAGATATGTTTATGAAAAATATTATGGATTAAAATCAATTAAAACTTAATGAGAGAAATGATTAATTATTGGATGAAATTTTTCCTAGGTACACGATACCTTTGCTGTCAATACCTTTCACAAGGAAGTTTACAAAATATAAGGAAAAATCCCATCAAAGGAGGATTTACAAATGACTCATCCCATGAGTCTGCCAATGCATTGAGGGGCTATCTATAACTGGGTCCCACCCGTGTCAAACCAATCCAAAACATTCCTCACATTGAAAAATCAAAATAAATAATTTTCATTATCAAATAATTGTATTGAGTAGAAGATACAAATTTATCATTATTTCCCAAAATAATCAAATAAAATTTAAAGTAAACACCATATGAAAAATTTTATACGATTTAGGAAATGATCATATCCATGAAAAAAGATATCGATACATAGGGGAAATTCAATATAAAATGATCATAAGAAATTTGATATTTCAAGGGGACTAAAAGTAATCAAGTAAGTGAATGTAAATATTATACTTGGATAGCCCAATCATAAACCATCCAAAGGAAGATTAATTATGGTATCAATACATCATACCCCAAGTAGAGTAAAATAATGGGTTGTTGTCATTGATTAATGGAAACATTATAAAAATATATTTTAAAAAGATTCGTGAATAAAATATCACTTTTAACATTTTGAAAAAAAATTTATGTGAAATTCACTTTTGAAAACATTTTATTTAATAATTAACCTTTTAAAAATGAAAAATAAAAGCTTCAAATAAATTATGGCATGTAAATCCATACTCTCTATACGAGGTAAATGAACATTCCTTTTGCACGGTAAAAAGTTTTGAAAAATGCCTTATCAAGAAAGAAATAATAAGATTAATTTGAAATCATTGGTAAAAGACAAAAAGTGTAAAAATTTCTTTTCCAAATCATTTGAAAATAATTTTTTAAAACATTTTAATAAAACCTGATTTTTAGAAGAATACAGATTCTATGACTAAATAGAGTAATAAAGTTAGGTTTTCATAAAAACATTTTCTAAATCATTTTGAGTACCAAAGAGTGGAAAATGGTAATAATACATGAAAATAGTAATGAATAACTAGAGAATAATTATAATTTTATTTAAAAATGGTTATATAATTTCCTCAAATAATAATTCCAATGAAATATCATTTGGATTTGTCTAGAGGAAAATATTCTTTAAACAATCCAATATATCCTATACCACTTTGAAACATTTTAAATATTAAATCTCAAGAATTAATAATGCTAAATGAATATTTAAAATACCATGAATATAAAAGGGTTAATGATATATTATAACAAAAGGGGCCATATATACACCACACAAAAAATATATGTGGTGAACATGACCTTTATCTCATGGATGTAAAAAGTGAGACGAGAATCAATTACATTGTGTTTCTTTTTAGGTGAAAATACTTTAACTTCCTGTATAATAAACTTATGTTAATTTTCTTAATTTCGTGATATATTTTTCATGTTTATAATTACTTTTATTTCACTTATTACTATGTTTTATACAAATACTTAAACAATTAACTTAACATCAAGTGTTTTGACCAAAATTTGGTTTAAGTTTCAAAAACTGTGGTGGTAGGTCAACTATGGTCAAAGGGGACATTATGTAACATCTCTAGAACAATAATAACGACATAATTATAAAATTTGTACATAAATTATAATTTTAAAAACAATAATTAAATATATTTATGAAAAATTAATCAACAGTACGGTCATGGAGACGGTAGGCCGTACATACGCATGAGTAACATTCTCATTTTTAAATAATAGTTATGGAAATAAGTTAAGTAGAATTTTAACTTTATAGAATGATAATTATATAAATAATAGAATTTTATTTATCTATATAAACTTGTATATATTTCTTATTATTTAAAAAATATAATCACATCTTTTCGAGGACGCAGTAGTCCACACATCCACGACTCACATTGTCGCTTTTTATTATGTGAAAGGATAATAAAGAAAATGAAATATATATATATATATATACAAATTTAATTATTTCAGGAATATAATATATATATATATTTATGTCTCATTATTGTAATTATAACCATCATTTATACATTTCATGTGTCATGTGAACGAATCACATTGCTTTGAGGGGATGATAGTCCACACTTCCTCAAACGATCTTATCATATTAACGTAAAATGGAAAGTATTAAATGTATGTGTAATAAAAATATTACAAAAGTATAAATACATAAAAAAATCTTATATAAAATATATAAATATATTTTCCATCATAATTTCCAACCATGAAAATTGGTAAAGGAAAAATGAACAATCATAGTTTCATGATGCAGTTGTTCGTTGTACACAGAAACAATATGTTCATTACCCATTAGATGGATGTGTGTGTATTTATAGGTTGAAACATTTACATAATAATAGATTAGTATATTTAGGATATTTTTTATATATAATTATGGAAAAAAGGATATTTAATGGGATGGAGAATGGAAATTAAACTAGAGAGTTTGAGAGATGACATTACCTCTTAATCGGGTAACTTCTTTTGGTTTATACCAAAAGGATTTCTTGAAAGGATTCCTGTCCAAAGGTAGGATTCAAGGTCAAGGGGAGGGATTTTGGGAAGCTATTTTGGAATATAGTGGACGAAAATATTTGGTTTGATAGGTGTGGGGAATGGAGAGAGTTGGTGGATTTTTGTAGGGAAGGAAAATGACTCACATGGAATTTTGGGAAACAAGTTTGGCGAACACATGTTATTACCTAAAAAAAGTAATACATAACCAAAAAAATAAATAATGGAAGTTTTATGGCTGATATTTTTCCATCCAATGAGTTTTGGACAAGTGGTTAGGCCATTTGAACATTAAGTTAATGGGTTTGTGCTTTATTTATTCTTAATTTTACATTAATCAATGTAACTAATTTTAATCACATTCACTAATATTTTTGGTCAAAACCAAATTTGGACTTATTAAACATAAAAAATTATGATGATTCCAAATATTTAATCCATTTTTATAAATTCCAATCACATAAGTGGTAGAAATTAATTTAAAATTGATCCTTTAGGAGGGATGATAGTGCGATTTTCTAAGTAAAACGTCTCAATGTTTTCTAAGTTTTTATAATAAATTTCAAAGTGAAATTGATTAAATTGAAAAAAAGTATTAATTTATAACAATATTATCTAATTAAATTTTAAAACCAATTAAATTTATAATTTAATCCTATAAATAAATTAGTTTAAAAAGTAGTCTTGAACTAAAATTCAGTATTTTCAACTATTCATTGAATAATGATATGTTTCCAAAAAATATAAAAAATCTCCCTCACCTAATTATAATGTTTACAATTCAAATTTGAATTTTATTTTGAAATATTAAATCAATTAATTTTTCTAAATTCATATTTAAAATGGGTTCTCTATTAAAAGGCGATAAAATTGCCTTTATAAAAATATAGGTTTATATGTGTAAAATAGGGTTGTTCTTATCTTATGCATATCAAATCTAATGTATGAATATAAAAAATATTTTATTGAATATAAAGCACACATATTTCATTAAAATCATTAAATAATTGTAATTAATTATGTTTATCAAGATAAAACTCCTTTAAAAGCATAAAAATAATAATATTTCTTTTTATATCCAATTAGTTATTATTTTCATTTATCATTAATTGGTAACCCAAGAATTAAATTTATATTTATATAAACCATAAATTTTCATAAGTTAGTTATTAAAAATAAAAACTACTAGTTTATATTTTATTATATTAAATAAGAATATTTTAACAATATATTATTGTTTAGTAAAACTTTTCCATTCATGTAATGCCTGCCATCGAAGGTCGCTCTTGTTTGTAACTCACACTAACTAGGTGTTGAATGCATTGAAATATATAGAATATATTTCAATTAGTAAATATATTATTTAGTTTATTGATATTATATTCCCTTACGTTCTTGGTGATATGTGTCATACATGATTTCGAATATAAGGTTGTACTTTAGAATTTGACGGTGTTACATTCTACCCACCTTAATTAAATTGTTTCCCTGTAATTTAAACTCGATCTTGGTAATAGATTATTTGGTATTTCTAGCATTGAAATCCCACATTTTGATATGGGTTCGTAAATCTTCCTCTATAAAAAAGATAATGTGAAGTAGAAAGATTACTTGGACTACCATTTAACTAGGTATCTAAGTAGGAGAACATTAGTGAAAAGTGAAAATATGTACTTGGAGGAAAAACAAAAATATTTGTAGGTAGTGAATGAAATCATCAATCCCAAACAAGTGAATGATCAATGGAATGTTTAGGGAATCAAAACCATAAATCTTTGATAATTTAGAAGACTATTTGTTCAACAAAAATTAAGGTATTATGACAACATTTTATTTCGAAGTCATTTTCCTAGTGTAGGGTAATTATTTTACTACCTATGAATATAAGGAAATATTATTACTTGATAGTTATAAATTTCATATAAAAAATACTAAAATTTTGTAGTGATTATATAAAATTATAATTAATACCTTTTTACCCAAAAATTAAATACCAACAATGAATTTTATTTATGCCAAAAACACAAAAAGAAACATTTAAAGGATCATAAGGCCTATAAAAGAGTGAAAAGTTTAACTATTTTTCTATAACTATACTCCAAATACAATATGGTTAATAGATTAATATATAATCCCAAAAATTGATACTAATAGTTCATTAATAACATTTATTCATCATGTTTTTTAACTAAACCCAATGAATAATCAACCAGGACATTGTGTAGGTCAATGATTGGCATGAAACCCATATCATCCTTCAGTCATGGGTTCAAGACCCTCAACCTTTCCTGACATCATCAATTATCATTTAACATAAATTTTATAGTTTTATAAAACCAAATTAATATAATTTCCAAAATAAATATGATAGAAAACATCTATATAAGGTTAATCACTAAATATCCTTTTAACGAAGGTATTAAATACAAAATCAAATCACAAATACTTCATCCATTTTATTTTAACATTGGTCTTTCCATAGTATAATGTTTATACAGAATATCATTTGTAGGGTTTATAAATCATGACACCTTTTGTTCAATTTAAAACACCTTAGGCTTAACCTATGTAATTCATTGTCAAAATCCATGATAATGGTTTATAAAAAAATGTGAATCATCATAAGTGTATCCCCCAAGAGTGTCAAACCAAGTGAATAGTAAGGCCCATTTTCATGTACCAGGTTACCCCAAGTCAAGCTTAGAACACCTTGTCCAATTTATTACTCCTAGGTACATCTCTTCTAGAACCACGTCCACCTGTAGTATCCAGTCATGGATGTATTGCTAGGAAGACCCATATAATCTATAATCTTATAAACTTCTAGGGTTTTATTCTATACTTTTCCTCAAATTATATCTTAGGGATAGGTTATCTAACCAATTTTGTCCCTAAATCTAGTTCCCAAGGATACTATTAAACTACATATGATACCAACTATAGTCACCCAACCCTAGAAATCTTGAAGCAGATGTCTACTATCAATTAAATTGGCATGATTAAAAAAAATCAAGCCTCGAAGGATTAATTAGCATATTTTTCTTGGTAAACTAGATAAATAAATGATTATTGTGTTACAAATGAATACAATAATTAAAACATAATTTTTTTCTTATTTCTAAATAAAAAACATTGAGGATGACTCTAATCCATTTAGTAAATTCTTTCATATCTTTCATTGTACCCTTCTTGGATTCCTAGGGAAAGAAACATACTAAGGGTGATATCAAATGCTTATTAAGGAAAAAATATAGTAGAAGAAATAATAAATCAATGAGATTAATAAATAAGGCATGGTAAAAAACTAAACACACATTCCATGTAATTAATAAACTGAATGGAAGTGTGTAAACAATATGGAAGGGTAATAACTGAAAATATATACCACTAAATTTACTAGATAAGGGAAAATAAATATGGAAAGGTAATATACTAAAACACATTCCATCTAGATAACTAAAAATGAAATGTATCCATAGATATGTCGACGCAAAATAACATTGATGAATAATAATTGAAACAAAATAAGGGAAATTCTTTATTATTGGATGCCATGTTTCCTAAGTACATGGTACCTTTACTTTAAATACCATTCACAATACAGTTTACAAAATATAGGTAAATATACCCATATAATGTGACTAGCCAAATGAATCGTCCCATGATTCTACCGATGCATCGAGGGGCTATTTATAACCAGGCCCCACCCATGTTGTACCAGTCCAAAACATTCCTCATATTGAATAGTTTAAATAAATAATATTCCTTATCAACTAACCGTATTAAGTAGAAGATAATTTTTTTTCAAAATTTACCCAAATAATGAAATAACGTTTAAAGTAAACACCATATGAAAAATTCTATATGGTTTAGGAAATGATCATATCCATGAAAAATGATACGGATACTTACGGGAAATTCAATGTAAAATGATCATAGGAAATTCAATATTACAAGGGGACTAAAAATAATCATGGAAGTGAATTTTAACACTGTCCATGACTAAATCAATCATAAACCATGCAGTGGAAGATTAAGGATGATATCAATACAATAGAAAGTGGAGTAAAATAAAGGGTTGTTGTCATTGATGAATGGAAACATTATAAAAAGTTATTTAAAAAATATTGTTGAAAAAAATATCCTTTTTCTTTTAAAATCCATTTAAAAACCCATTTATATGAAATTAAAATTTGAAAACATTTTCTTTAAAAATTATCCTATTAAAATTCAATGGAAGCCTCATTGTAATGACGATGAGTAAATCTATACATGCCCTACGAGGTGGAAAACATTCTTTTTTGCATGGTAAAGTGTTTTTAAAAATCCCCTGCGAGGAAAGTGACAAGAAGATTCCTTCAAAAACAATTCTAAAAGAAAAAAAGGGTACAAATTTCATTACCAAATCATTTTAATATCATTTTTAATTTTTTTTAATAGAACATGGGTTTAGGAGAAAATAGGTTCTCCAACTAAAGAGAAAAATAAATTCAAGTTTCCTTAAAATTAGTTTCTAAAACATTTTGAGTACCAAAGAGTGTAAAATGATACTAATACTTATAATGGTTATGAATAACCATATAAAAATGATTTTTTATTGAAAAATGGTGATATAATTTCCTCAAATATAAATTCCAATGAACAATCATTAGGATTAGTCTAATAGAAATTATTTTTTAAACATTCCAAAGTGTCCCATACCACTTAGAAACATTTTAAATCATAAAACTCAAGATAGAATAATATTAAATGAATTTTTAAAATACCATGGATATAAAAGGATTAAGTATATAATATAACAAAATGTGTATCAGACACACCACACAAAATATGTATGTGGTGAACATGACATTTATCTCACAGATGTAAAAAAGTGAGATGAGAACCCTTACCTTGTGTTTCCTTTTGGGTGAATTCCCTTTAACATATTATATAATAATATTATGTTAATTATCTAATTCCATGAGATAATTTTTAATTTTTATCATTAATTTAATCTCAATTTTTACTATTTTTTATAAAAATAATTAAAGAATTAAATTTACATTGGGTGTTTTGACCAAAATTATGTTTATGTGGCAAAAACAACTTTAGTAGGTCAACTATGTTCAAAGAGATCAGTATATAACATCCCCAGAATAATAATATTGAAATAATTATCATATTTATACACTAATTATACTTTTAAAACACTCATTAAATATGTTTATGAAAAATGAATAAATGATACGATCATGGAGATGGTTGGCCGTACGTACACATGAGTTACGTTCTCATTTTTCAATGATCATTATAGAAAGAATTCAAGTAGCATTATATCTTTCAAAAATGATCATTATATCATAAATAAAATATTATTTAGTCATATAAACTTATATATATAATTCTTATGATGTAAAAAGGAATCTAATCATGTCTTGGAGGCGGTAGTCCACAACCGACATGCCCACGACCGACATTATCAATTTTTAGTGTGTGAAAAGATAATAATAAAGATTATATATATATATATATCAAAAATGGTAATTATGTGATAGATATGATGTAGATTTTTTAATGTCTCATATGTTTAATTATAACCATCATTTATACATTTCGTGTATCTTGAGAATGAATCACAATGCTTTGAGGGGGGGGGGTGGTCCACACTTCCTCAAACGATGATAAAATATTAACATAAAATGGAAAGTATTAAATGTATATATTATAAAAGGAATATATAACTATAAATACATAATATATATCATATATAACATATATATGTATAGTGTCCATCATAATGGCCTACCAAGAATGTTGGTGAAGGAAAAATTAACAATCATTGTATTGACAATTTTTCTCTATACACAAAAATAATATGTTCATCACCCATTAGATGTAGGCGTGTGCATGTTTAGGTCAAGTTCATTACATAAAAAATTCCTAAATATATTGAGGATACTGGTTTTGTTATATAATAGTGGAAAAAAGAGATTTTACGGGGTGGATAATAGAAATGAATATAGAGAGTTTGAGAGAAGATGTTACCTCTTTATTGGGTAACTTTTTTGGTTTTTACCAAAAGGCTACCGTGGAAGGATTCATACCAAAAGGTAGGATTAAAGGTCAAGGGGGGATTTTGGGAATATATTTGGGCAGATCATGGCTGAACTTAAGTGGTTTGAGAGGTGTGAGGAATGGGGAGAGGTGGCGGCCTTTTATAGGGATGGAAAAGGACTCACGTGGAATTTTTTGAAACTAGTTAGGTGTACACATGTTATTACTTAACAAAAGTCATAAAAAACCAAAAAAACTCAATAATGGAAGTTTTATGGATGAAATATGGATAGAAACTGTAAATCTAATAGTTTGGTCCTTTATTTAGTAATAATTTTACATTAATTGATGTAATTAATTTTAAACAAATTCACTATTCTTTTTGGCCAAAAACAAAGTCGGTATTAGTAGAAATTATAAATTATGATGATTCAAAAAATGGAATACATTTTTACAAATTCCAATCGTAGAATTGGTTGAAATTAATTTAAAATTCATCCCATGGGAGGGATGACAATGCAGTTTTTTAATGTAATTTTTTTTTGAAAGTTTGCTATGTTTTTCTAATCATTTTCAAAGTGAAATTAATTCAAATGACATACATGGTATTAATTGAAAAAAATATTTTATAATTAAAAATTAAAACCAATTAGATTTATAATTTAACCTTATAAATAAATTATATTAAAAGGTTGTTTTAAACTAAAATTCAGTATTTTAAACTATTCATTAAAAATGATATGTTTCTAAAAAATATATAAAATCCACCCTAACAAAATTATTATGTTTATATTTCAATGTTGAAGTTTATATTGACATATTAAATCAATTAAAATGTCAATATTCATATTTAATATGGGTTCTCCCCAAAAGGCGGTAAAATTTCCTTTCTAAAAATATAGTTTATTAGTATAAAATAGAGGTTTTTATTATCTTATGCATATCAAACAAAATGGATTAATATCAAAAATATTTGATGGGATATATAAAATATATATTTCCTTAAAATAATTCACTAGTTGAAATTAATTATGTTTAAAAATATAAAACTTCTTTGGAAGCATAAAAATAATAATATTTATTTTTTATATCCAATTGGTTCTTATTTTTGTTTCTCATTAACTGGTAACCCATGAATTCAATTTATATTTATATAAACCATAAATTTTCATAATTCAATTAATATTAATCATAAAAGTTAGTTCATATCTCATTATATTAAATAAAGTATATTTGAATAATATATTATTGTTCGGTAAAACTCGATCATGCATGTAACACATGCCATCAAAAAAGTCCCTTTTGCGAGTAACGCATGCTAACTCAGTGTTGCATGAATTTAAATATGTAGAATCTATTTTAATTAGTAAATATATTATAAAGTTTCCAGATATTATATTCTTGTATGTGGTTAGGGATGTGTGTCATACACACTATCGAATATAAGGTTGTACTTCAGAATTTCATGGTTTTACATGAACACACTAATCTCTTGTGTCCTACTTTTCCACACTAAGGGAACACCACTAACCCTAAACATGAAGCCACAAACGAAGATAGTCGACAAGGAAGGCCTAAACCACCACCAACCCTCTTCTCCTGCTCCTCCTACTTTCATTTATTCTTAGATGAACAACCATGACCTGCTGCTAACACAACCCCATAGGAACCACACTTTCCCTTGTGATCAATCTTCACCACGCAAGCACAGTTAACCACCTAAGGGTATGTTTTCATCTTTAAAAAAATAACCTAAGAATAAATTTATTCTCGAAACCCCATCTCAAATATATGAGCTTTCACCTGCTCATTGAAAACAATCTTGGGTGCGTACTGTACCAACTATGTGAAATAGTTGGAATACTCCATCACCGATCAATTTCCATAGGTAAGATCCATGAATTCCTCGGACCTAGAATAATCCCAAACCTGACAAAAATACTTCCCATTAAAGACAATCTTCAAATACCTCCACCCCATCTGCTCATGCTTTATATCTTGCACCACTAAGTCCCACCACTTCCGACTGGGACCTTCTAACAGAAACGAAGCACACTACACCCAAACTGCCTCAGGAGTGTCAAGAAACTCAAACATCCCCTCTATATTATAAAGCCACTCTATCGCTTCGTGAGATTCACTACGGGAATTTTGGATTTTTGCAACACGATATTTGTGATGGAAATAGGACTTGTCACAAATAGGTCGTCAAAATATACTATTTGTGAAGGGAATTTTGGCCCATCACAAATAGTCAATAAAAAAGAGATATTTTTTATGGCACATCGCAAATACCTTTGGCAGACCAAAGCACGAGAAGAGTATTTGTGACGGGGCTACCCCATTGAAATTACTCTTCCCGGTTTTCTGTTATCTTCAATGGGGAACCATCCCCATCACAAATAATGTGTCGACATTTTAGTATTTTCAACGGGACCAGTCACAAAAACTATTTTTTACCACTACCACAATAAATAACCACCTTATTATTTGCGATGGGCCCCACCACAAAAGATCTAACCTATATATACCTCCCTCTGAATTTTTTCCATTCACAACTTCTCTCAAATTCTCAAACCCTATCTCCTTTGATATTTTTTAGTATAAATTTTTTAGAGTTTCAAACACTACAAGGGATCATCTTTCAAGTATTATATAGACTGAAAGAATCAATTTGAATGTATTTCTTTAATTTTTTAATTTATAATTTCATTTAATTTATTTAGTATTGGTAAAAATTATTATTGATTAGTAGTAATTAGATTTTATTAAAATTAATTAGTTTTTTGCGTTATTTTTTTAGAAATATTTAGTTTTAATTTTTATTAATGTTTTAATTAAAATTAAATAGTTTTAATATGTGATTTTTTTTTAATTTTATGTAATTAGTAATAATTAGTTTTAATTAGTAAAAAATTTAATAATTAGTGATAAGTAGTCATAATTGGGGGTAATTAGACATAATTGGTGTTAATTACTCATAATTTGTGGTAATTTGTAATAATATGCAATATATTATATAAATTAGTAATAAATTGTTATACATTAAAACAAAATTAATGTTAATTAGTGATAATTTGAAATAATTAGTAAAAATTAGTAAAAAATAATAAAAATTAGTGGTAATTAGAAAATATTAAAGGTAATTAGTAATAATTAGTGGAAATTATTAATTGTTAGATTTAATTAGTAATAAATAATGAAAATGTAATAATTAATAAATAATAATCATTATTAATAAAATTTAGTAATAATTAATAAAAGTAGTAATAATTAGTGGTAATTAGTAATAATTTGTGGTAATTAGTAGTAATTTATTACAATTTGTAAAAATTAATAAAAATTGTTAATACTTAAAAAAATTAATGAAAATTAATAAAAATTAGTAATAATTAATAATAAAAAATAAAAAATATTAATAATTAATAAAAATTAGTAATAATTAATAAAAATTAGTAATAATTAGTGTTAACGAGTAATAATTTGTAATAATTCCTAATAATGAGAAATAATTAAGAGTAATTAGTAATAATTATGATTAATTAGGGATAACTTGGAAAAAAAGTATGATTAGTTTAATTGGGAAAGATTAGTGATGATTATAAATAATTAGTAATGATTAGGAATAATTAGGAAGGATTAAGAATGATTAGGAATAATTAGGAATCATTATTAATCAACAAGAATAATTAATAATAAATATTGATTAATAAGAATAATTAATAATAATTAGTAATAATTTGTAATAAATAGTAATAAATACTAACTAATAGTAATAAATAGTAATAAATAGTAATAAAGAGTAATAATTAGTAATAATTAGTAATAATTAGTAATAATTTATAATAAGTAGTAACAAATATGAATAAATAAGTATAAATAGAGGTAATTAGCGATAATTAGTAATAATTAGTAGTAATTATTAAAAATTAGAAATTACAAGCTGTAAATAATAATAAATAGTAATAAGTATTAATAAAGAGTAATAATTAGTAATAATTAGTAATAATTATTAATAATTACTAGAAAATAGTAATAATTAGTAATAATTAGTTCTAAATAATAATAATTAGTAATAATTTGCAATAAACAGTAATAATTGGTAATAAAATGTAATAATTGGTAATAAAATGTAATAATTGGTAATAAAATGTAATAATTGGTAACAATTAGTAATAAATAGTAATAAATAGAAACAATTAGTCATAATTAGTAATAATTAGTAATAATTAAGAATAAATGGTAATAAATAGTAATAAATAGTAATAATTAGTCACAATTAGTCATAATTTGAAATAATTAGTTATAATTAGTAATAATTAGAAATAATTTGTAATAATTTGTAATAATTAGTGGTAATTTGTAGTAATTAGAGATAAATAGTAATAAATAGTAATAATTAGTAATAATTAGTAATAATTATGTATAATTAGGAATAAATAGTAATAAATAGTAACAAATAGTAATAAATATTAACAAATAGTAGCAAATAGTAGTAATTATTATTAATTAGTAATAATTAGTAATAATTTATAATAATTAGTAATAAATAGTAATAAATAATAATAATTTGGAATAAATAGGAATAAATAGTAATAAATATTAACAAATAGTAACAATTAGTAATAATTAGTAATAATTAGAAGTAATTAGTAATAATTATTAATAATTAGTAATAATTAGTAATAATTTTTAATAATTGGTTATATGTTGTAATAACTAGTAAATTGTTTTAATAATTAGTAATAATTGGTTATAAATAGCAACAAATAGTGACAAAAAATAACAATTCGTAACAAATACAGACAAATAGTAACAAATATTAAGTAATAGAATCAATTAGAGGTAATTAGTAATAATTAGCGGTAATTAGTAATAATTAGCAACAATTTGTAAAAATTAGTTTTAGTTAGTAAAAATTAGCGTCAATTAGTAAAAATTAGCGTTAATTAGTATTTTTTTAATAAACTAATAAAAATTTGTAATAATAAGTGTTAATTAGTAGTAATTTGAATTAATTAGCGATAATTAGTGGTAATTAGAGGTAATTATTAAAAATTAGTTGTAATTAGTAAAAAATTGGTAAAAAAAATACAAATTATTAATAATAACTGGTAATTAGTAATAATTAGTGGTAAATAGCTGTAATTAGTAAAAATTAACGGTAATTAGTAAAAATTTGCAGTAATAAGTAATTTTTTTTATAAACTAATAAAATATAGTACTAAAAATTGGAAATTAGTAATAATTAACATTAATTAGCGGTACATAGTAAAAATTAGTAGTGAACATTACAAAGAATTTGTAATTTGTAAAAACAACATGTACTTAGTGGTAATTAAAGTTTATTTTAAAAAATAATTGTTAACTAGTAACAACTAGTGAAAAATAGATAAAATTGAAAATATTTAAAAATAAATAATGATTATTTTAATTTTTAATCTTTTTTGGATCACCTTTTTCTTATATCAAATTAATATTAAAGAATTTATTTATTTTACATTAATTAGAGTAATATGGAGTAAGGAAGTCGACAATAATCTTTATTACATAACCGCGATTGAAAAAATCACCATATGAATCAAAATGGTTTTGGTGTAAATCCTATTTATATTGATGGTGTTGAAGATTTTTTATCATTAGCATTATCAAAACCAGAAATTCTTTCAGAGGGGACAATCAATTTTCCAAAAAAGAAATTTGATCAGAGGTGGATTGAAACATTTGATAATGATGGGGGTCATCTATTACGATTAGGTTTTCAATACGGTTATGTTTTTTGGTATAAACATGGTGAAAATTATTTCAGGGAAGGTACTAATAATTTACTTATAGATCCATCATGGTTTCAAAAATTTGAAGAGGTTACAAAATTTATGGCTATTAAATAAGATTATGGAATTTTAAATAGTTTTTTGATCAGATATTCTCTTTGGTTAAGGTATAGTTAATTGATAGAAATGTGATGCCTATAGATTTCTAGGAGAGCAAGAGACTTGTTCTTAATTTGGGTCTTGGTTATTAGAAGATTCATGCATGTTCAAATGATTTAATCCTATATTATACTAAAAATGAGTCATTCATTAGTTGTCTTACATGTGGAAAATTGAGGTACAAAGAGGTTCAACTAGGGATGTCGGGATTTATTCCTATAAACCAATTGAGCTATTTACCGATTACACCCAGATTTCATTGTTTATTTATGTCTCAGGACACAACGTCACTGATGTCATGGAACAAAACCTATATTTAAAATGGTAAAGGCATAAACCATCTTATTGATGGTGATTAATTAAATCATTTTGACCAAGTACATCTATCTTTTTCATCCAAAGATCAAAATGTGAGATTGTGTGTTTCTACTGATGGTTTCTATCCATTTGGATCTTACTGTAGTCAATATTATTATTGGCCCGTCTTTATAACTCCATACAATTTACCTCCTTGGATGTTGATAAATAAGCCATATATCTTTTTGAATATATTAATTCCAGGACATCTGAAAAATAATCTTGAAGTTTATTTTAACCCATTGATTGATGAGTTAAATTTATTGTGAAAAAATAGTGTCAGTACATATGATGTTGTTGTGAAATAGACTTTCCTATTGATAGATGAATTGATTTGGACAATTAGTGACTTACCTACATATGTCATGTTATATGGTTGGAGTACACATGTTCCTAAATCATGTCCTTACTATATGAGAGACAACAAAGTGATTATACTCATTGATAAAAGAAAAACTTATTTATTTGACTTCCATCGCAGATTTCGTCCAAATGATCATACTTTTCGGAGGAATAAATATCATTTTACAAAAGACACAATTTAAAGAGATGGACCTCCAACATTGATATCAGGTATTGAGTTAAAATCCATTATCTCTACAATATAACCCTTTATATTTGGACCAACTATAAACATATAGAAAATTTATGGTTTTGGGAAAGAACACAATTGGATAAAATATAGCCTTTTTAAGAATCTTTCATATTGGTATGATTTGTTAGTTTCTCACATGTTGCATGTCATCCATATTGAGAATAACTATATTGATAATATTTTTTATACATTTTTGGACACACTATGTAAGACCAAAGATAATGTAAAGGCTTGATTAGATCCTTTTCAAATTTGTAGGTGATTAGAACATGAACTATTTGAAAATGATAGAACACAAAATTTAATGAATCCAAAAGAGGATTATACAGTTTCCAAATAAAATCATTTATCAATTTTTCATTGGATTGTAGATTTGAGGCTTCTAAATGGTTTTGTTTCCAATTTTTATAGATGTGTTAGAAATGGTTTAATTAAAGGATTATTAAGTCAAGACTGTCATTTTATAATGGAAAGACTTATACCGATTGTATTTAAAGGTTTGTTGAATTATATGATGTGGGATGCAATAATAGAAATATAATATTTTTCACAAGACATTTTTGTTGTGAGAAAAGACTATAATTCACTAATTAGGCTGTAAGAAGATTTTATTTTACTATTATATAAACTAGAAAAAATATTCTTGCCATGTTTCATTGATTAAATTGAACATTTTATATTACATTTGTCACATGAAGAAAAATGCAGAGGTTCAGTACAATTCTAATGGATGTACCCATTCGACAGATGCATAAAGAAATTGAATAAAAAAGTACATAATAATGCATCGGTTGAAGGATCAATTTCAGAATCTTATTTTTTGGAAGAAATTTCTGTTCCTTTTATCTCATTATTTTCAATGTAAATATCCCTCAAAACATAATTGCTTCGGCAGTAATGAGGAAAATGTTGATGATAAAATGAGAAATCAAATATCAGATATTAATCAGTCTAAACTTGGATTTGGTGGAGTTTATAAACAATGGATTTTAGATGATGAAAATCACAGGGCTCATATATATGTTCTACTCAACTATGAAGAAATGACACCATTTTTTACTTTGAGTGCTCCTATTACTTATTCTATAATAACTCTTTCATCAAATTAATATTTTTTTATATTATATGATAATCATATCAATAAATAGTTTCCCTTGAAGAATTTCAGCAAAATAAATTTTCCAAATGGATTCAAAAACTAGTAAATTAAATTGTTTAGAGTTTAATATATAAAATCATTTTCTTACTTGTTATATTGATAATTATTTTACAAATTTTCACGTATCTCAAAATTATGATAAAATTGATAATTGATTGTTTGTATTGAGTAACCCACCATCTAAAATGGATAAATATTATAATCCATGTGTGGTGAATGGTTTTTGATTTCATACTCGTGAATATGGGGAATCCAAAAAACATTGAATAGTGGTGTTTTCGTGAGAGGATATCATCATAGAGAAAGTGAATTTGAATTTTATAGAATTCAAGAAGAAATAATTGAACTGTTTTATCTGGGAAAAAATTACATAATGGTGTTTAAATGTGAGTGGTTGGATACTAAGAGAGGCTTGTGTGTTCATCCACAACATGGAATCCTTGATATTAAACATAAAATACTTTTTATAGTAAATGAACCATTTTATTGGCATATTAGGCACATCAACTTTATTGTTGAAATTATTTTTCTCCTTTTAGAGAGTTAAGTGATTGGTGGAGCATAATAAAAATGAAATCTTTGGAAATCAGTTTATTGAAAAGGAATGTGGTTTCGTTAAAGTGAAATGAATGGAAATTTTTTAAGAGATTGCTCTAAATCCATCTTTTACATGAAGAAACATGAATATCGATAATGAAACCCCATAGTTAAGTGTCAATGGTGACGATTATGTTATTGATCTAACAAAAGAAATTGAAATGTAAAGATATGATGAAAAATTAACTCCTATGGATATTTATGATACTTAGGAGGAATATGATGACATTGACACCTTCATATACGAATATATGGATATTGATGAAGATTGACATAGTTAAATCCTAGTTATAATCACATATAATATATATCTATATATAATAGTTGTTTTCAACCATTTTCTAAAAATAGTAATTTTGTGTTCCAGATGGAATGAGGTCTTTTTTGTGAGTTGGAGGAGGATGATCTAACTGGTGAAAAGAATGATGTTGGATCATATGAGCCTCAAAATTTTGGAGGTTCAATGACACCTCGAAGGGGTCATGGCCTTGTGACATTGATGATTCATGACCCTATCCGTGAGCGATGACCACATCTTAATTTTGATCGACACAAGTGGAGGTATGTGTACTTTTTTATTTTAGTTAGCTTTCATTAGTTACTATTAATTAATTTATATAGTAATTGTTTGATTTTTTTGTTCTGTTTTTTCATAACTTTTCGTATATAGTTATTGGACTAGGGATTTCAATATTGTTGAATTATATTTTTGGAGAAAGGATTTTGTGGGATCATATTCCCATTGATGTTCAGTGATGCATGTTTCAACATTGGATGGCACATAAATAAATAATAGTTATTTTGAAATTTATTTACTTAATAACATGATATTATTAATTATTTGTAGATTTTATGGTATCCTGTTGATGATGTTATGTGAGAATCTTTCTGGGAGGTATGGAAGATCTCTATGCATTACCATTTCCAGTTGTTTTTACATAATCTAAGGAGGACAACCATGTGGAAAGAGGGAGTCACAAAATTTGATCACTCTTGTTATGCCCATCAGTTAGATTACATCTCGTCTCAGGTTTGGGATGGATTATGTTCATACTGTATGGGAGAAACTTTTCATAGGAGAGCATCATTAGGTCGACAGAATTGAGGGAGGCATGAGACTACACATTGAGTTGGTAGTCATACATACAAATCGGCGACATATGGTAGGTAATTTTTTTAATAATTTATTTAACTTTAAATACAAACAGTTTATTTTTTACTCATATAGGAAGTCAAACAACCCATCATTATGGAGTTCGATGTTTATAGGAGGATGTACATGGACCTGTCACTAGAGAGATTAGAGGTGATCACCATTGTTATATTGTAGTAGGTATTTTTTTGAATTTTAAAATTAACTGTAAGTGATATTTTAACTATTTAAATTTTAAATTGAAATTGAAGGAGTATTATAAGGCCACGACATCTCAGGCATAGGCTAAGTGTCAGTATGAGATTGAGGATCATACCTCCAGTGTAGAAAGACATGATAATTCTGCATGGATGCTGGCGACTCAGTCTGCCTCCGAGAATAGATGAGTTGTTGGTATCATCTCTCGATTGATGCATGGGAGATATTAGGGTTCTGTTGTGATTTCATCGTGTATCTCGAGAGGATATCATGGAGATTCATCCTCATATGAGGAAAAGTATGAGGACAAGCTGCAAGCTCATGATAAGTTTATAGAGTCCACACGTAGGGAGCAAGAAGAGCTTCATCGACAGTAGCAGCAGCAACAACAACAGGAGATGTGTCGATGGTAGCAGAAGTAGCCCGAGCAGATGATGGAGTACATGCAACATCTAACTCATGTTTTAGGGAAGAAATTCCCTCCACTATATCCTACAGCTCCTCCAGATGACCCTCCCCCTCAGTGATGTGTATAATTTTTATGAAAAATAGCTTAATGTAATTGTTTTATAATATTATATATTAACATTTCAATATAGTGTGTTTTTTATAATATTGTGAATATTGTTTTTATTATTATTTATTTTTATGATTTTATGATTTATTTATTGTTTTATGATTTATTTATTATTTTATTCAAATTATTGTTATTATTATTAATTTATTATTAATATTTTGTTAATATTTTTATATTTCTATATTTTTTTGAATATTGAGTTATTATTATTATTATTTTATTATTATATTATTATAATATTATTTTTGTAATTAATGTTATTTTAATATTATTAATGTTAATATTATTTTATTAATATTATTAATATTATTAATATTAATATTTTATTATGAATGTTATTATTATGAATTATTACTATTATTTTATTATCATTATTAAATAATTATTATAGTATTATTGTTATTTATATTATGATTATTATTATTGTTATTATTATTATTTTATTAATATTGTTTCATTATTATTATTTTATTAATATTATTTCATTATTATTATTATTATAATATTATTATTCTATTAATATTAATATTAGTTTTATATTATTAATATTAAAATTATTTTATTAAAATTATTTTTTTTATTTTATTATTTTATTAAATTCTATTAATATTAATATTAATTTTTTTTATGTTTTTTATGGGCCCGTCGCAAAATGAATTTTTTTAAAAAACCAAGAGAATATATTTGCAATGAGGAATTCTCCTATCAAAAATAGTTTTTTTAGTGACGGTTCATCACAAAAAAGTGACTATTTGCGATGCCATTTTCGGCAATGAGGCATTTGTGGCGGGGCCCCATCGCAAAAGTCCATTTACAATGGGGTCCTAACACAAATAACTCAATTTATAGTAGTGATTCTCCATTTCCCCATAATGAGGGAGGCTTTCTCTTGAGGAACTCTTGAGATTTTGTCCTTTCCCTGAATTAGTTTGGCTTCTATGACCTAATTAGGACCAAATCTTGCTCCTTGTCCCAAATCTTGGATAGTTTGAACAATTTCTTTAACTATCCTCTGATCAATCAGTAACAGGGAAATATCTACAGCCTCTTCCGGTGGCTACACAAGAATTCTCCGAGGATGCATTTTGCTACAACATGCAATAATCAGAAAGAAGAACCATCAACGCATATTTTGAAGATTTTCATTAACAACCGAAAATATCAAACACATCCATACATCAAGACATAACCAAATCCATCACAATCACAAGTCAAACCAAACCACTCCACCGCCACCCAATTTTCATATATAGTCTACAACCTATACCTCTCACCTAGTGGAGAGTAAAATCAATCCCAACATTCCATGGAGACTCGAGTCCTATAAAAAGGTGTGTTGTCCATGCATCCTTCTCACAACTAGAACATCAAGCCACAAAAATCATATCTCTAGTCTATCCAGACTCTTTCCAAATAACTTGACACACAAAGAGTGAAATCTGCTCTGATTCCATTTTTTCACGATCCAATCTGGGGTGACATTCAAACCGACACCCGACCCGATCCATGGCATGACCTGAAGGGAATTCTGAGTCCCCATGAGTTGGAATCTTGTGCCTGGGTATCAAAAAAATAACTTGGGAATCATTTCACCCATTTATGTGAATATAAACAACCCATAAGAATAAACAACACAGTAATAAATAACCATAACTAAATGTGGTATAACAAAATTCGGATCCATCTTTACACCTTTACAGAAGACCCAAGAGTGCTATAATGGAAAGGGAACCACAAAATGGTCCCAAAAACCTCCATTCAACAAGAGGGACATCACCCTCAAGCCACCACCAGTAACACCTGCAGTAAGTGGAACCATAGAAACTAGACCCACCATCATCTCCAAGACACATCTTGCCTGTACCTGGGTCATACGTAATAAAGTATACATACACCCAAATGTGTATATAGGGTTTGAACCAAAGCCCAGTATAATTACCCCCAAATAAAATATTACATGCTACAACATTAGAAGAAAAATCAAAATTAACATTTATATTAAAGCACATGGAAATATTTTTAGAGGACATTTAAAGTAAACATTTTCAGAAAAAACATTCTTTCAAAAGAAACTAGCCTCAATGCCACAAAGCACATAAGGTCCACCATATATCAATGGTTATAACAACATAATATATATATAATGTCACAAAAGAGAACCATGGGAAAATTCCTATCTATAGCTTGCACAAGTGATTCACTAACAACATCACACCCCAATGATCAATATCCTCCATCTCAATGACCAACATCGTTTTTGTGTACAATCCACTAAGAGGGATAATCCCACATGCCTAGTGGTCTCCAAATAATAGGCCAATTCCAACACGTTCTCATGCATGATCCACTAGGAGGGATCATCCCAAGGTCCTAGTGATCTCTGAACATATCAAATGTTTATTAAGCATTGAAAGTATAAATCCTACTAAGTGAATCAGAACCTTGAAAATTCTGAATCACAAGATTAATAGTTCTATATTACCCACCTAGTTACCTAGGATTCCCTTTCTTCTCAAATATCATTTCACATATCACATGAATAGAAATCATTTAGAATTACTTTTTAAACCACTTTCAGAACTCATGAAAATCATTAAGAAACATAAAAGTAAAACAAAAAATCAATTAAACCATTTACATGGTACAACCCACTTATAGATCAACACACAAGCCAAGTTCCTTTTTGAAACATGATTCCCATCATTTACAAAATTCACCCATCACATTTAAAAGTTCATAACAAAACCAACATGCCAAAATAATATATCTTTCCATTGAAAACACATTTTCAACACATTCGCACCTCATGTGACCACAAAAACACATTTCACACCACACAAGAAACTCATAGAATACTTTTATAAATCCAAAAAAGTATATCAAAAGAATATAGAATTGATAGAGAATAGACCACCAACCTCACACTTGGAAACATTCATAAATAGGTTTAAAACCACAACTGCACCACCATAAGACCCTATAGAGGAAAGGTAAAACACTTATCATCAATATCTTCCCCAATATCAAATGATCATACCCCCTCTAGGTCGAACATCCATTGGAAAATAATAACCCAAGGGAAATGGGAAGAAAACCCTAGAAAGAGGAAAAAATCAAGAGAGAAACCACTTAATTTAAGATTCTTTGAAGTTCCAATGTCAACAACACTGATGAAATGTTTCCAATGTGGTAAAAGGATGCTTGGAGGTATCTATAATGGATGAAAATTACATATGGGGTGGATGGGGGTGGTTTAAGGCTAAATCCTGAGAAGAAACAAATGGAATTTTCTAAATTTTAATGACCTGTACAACTCACATGGTTCACCAGTATGGTTTTCCAGACTGTGCAACAACTATGAACCCCTCAATTTCTAAGAGGAACACATTGAATGATTAGAAATCACAATTTAAAAAACATGTGTTAACCATGTGGTTTGACACTATCCAAAATTTCACTTGGCCACATGAATTTTTAGGCTAGGCTACACAATTTTACAAATCATGCACCAATCATGCGGCCCTTGCTACTAAGTCTAAAACCTCCATTTTTCAGAAAAAACACCTAGGAAAACTAAAGGGAAACCATTGGATCCAAATAAACATGATAAATACCTAAAAGTGAAGAAATAAATGTGACCAAATCTAGATATATTTTTTATTCTAAAATCAGGTTTTTAGTTTAATTTTAATAGATTTTTGAAAACCATATCCTGGGAGGTATGCTTGTAAACAACAACCCTTGGTGGGTATTTTAGAATTTAAAAGATAACTTAAATTGTGTTTTTTTGTTTCATAACCCTTTTTGTGTTTTTAAATTGTGTATTATAATTAAATTGTTTTAATTGGAGAAGTGTTTTGAGATAAAAAGTGGATTTTATGTGAAATATTTAATTATGGAATTAGTGGGCTTAAATTTTTAGTTGAAATTGTGAAATAAATTTCTTTTATATTCAAAAAAGGGTGAGATATTTAAAATAAGGGTTGGTCATTTTAAAATTACTTTAGAAATGAGTTTTTGGATGCTTTCCAAGGGATCATGGGTTAAAATATGATGGTTTTAAAAGTTTGTTTTCTTATTTTAGTGATATGTGCATTTATATTTATCCCTTTGTTGATATTGAGACGGTTTGGTGTGATTTAGGATACATTCCGAGGTTAGGATCATGTTTTTTGTTTTTTGAAGTATACCTCCCAAAATTTTATTAAGTAAAGATAGGTTTTTTATCTTTAGTGGTGGTTGTTTTTTGAGTATTGACCTTTCCCAAACTATAAATGGAGTGTAGAATGTTGTATTAACCACTCGGTGGTGTAGTGGTGCATCTTAGAATTGTTCGGGGTTTTTTTTAGCAGATTTATTTTGGAACCATGTATATTTATTTGGGTAAATTAGTACATTGAGCCTTAGTTGGATAGTTGAATGAGTGAGGACTAGTATTCTTGGAGGTTTAGATTCACATATGAAAAGAGGTGTCAGAAGTGAATGTACTTATTTTGGAACTGGTTTGTGTCATAACCCTTTTTTTGTTTTTAAATTGTGTATTATAATTAAATTGTTTTAATTGGAGAAGTGTTTTGAGATAAAAAGTGGATTTTATGTGAAATATTTAATTATGGAATTAGTGGGCTTAAATTTTTAGTTGAAATTGTGAAATAAATTTCTTTTATATTCAAAAAAGGGTGAGATATTTAAAATAAGGGTTGGTCATTTTAAAATTACTTTAGAAATGAGTTTTTGGATGCTTTCCAAGGGATCATGGGTTAAAATATGGTGGTTTTAAAAGATTTTTTTTCTTATTTTAGTGATATGTGCATTTATATTTATCCCTTTGTTGATATTGAGACGGTTTGGTGTGATTTAGGATACATTCCGAGGTTAGGATCATGTTTTTTGTTTTTTGAAGTATACCTCCCAAAATTTTATTAAGTAAAGATAGGTTTTTTATCTTTAGGGGTGGTTATTTTTTGAGTATTGACCTTTCAAAAACTATAAATGGAGTGTAGAATGTTGTATTAACCACTCGGTGGTGTAGTGGTGCATCTTAGAATTGTTCAGGGTTGTTTTTTAGCAGATTTATTTTGGAACCATGTATATTTATTTGGGTAAATTAGTACATTGAGCCTTAGTTGGATAGTTGAATGAGTGAGGACTAGTATTCTTGGAGGTTTAGTGGTAATTAGTAGTAATTTATTACAATTTGTAACAATTAATAAAAATTGTTAATACTTAAAAAAATTAATGAAAATTAATAAAAATTAGTAATAATTAGTAATAATTAATAATAAATAATAAAAAATATTAATAATTAATAAAAATTAGTAATAATTAATAAAAATTAGTAATAATTAGTGTTAACGAGTAATAATTTGTAATAATTCCTAATAATGAGAAATAATTAAGAGTAATGTGTAATAATTATGATTAATTAGGGATAACTTGGAAAAAAAGTATGATTAGTTTAATTGGGAAAGATTAGTGATGATTATAAATAATTAGTAATGATTAGGAATAATTAGGAAGGATTAAGAATGATTAGGAATAATTAGGAATCATTATTAATCAACAAGAATAATTAATAATAAATATTGATTAATAAGAATAATTAATAATAATTAGTAATAATTTGTAATAAATAGTAATAAATACTAACTAATAGTAATAAATAGTAATAAATAGTAATAAAGAGTAATAATTAGTAATAATTAGTAATAATTAGTAATAATTAGTAATAATTTATAATAAGTAGTAACAAATATGAATAAATAAGTATAAATAGAGGTAATTAGCGATAATTAGTAATAATTAGTAGTAATTATTAAAAATTAGGAATTACAAGCTGTAAATAAAAATAAATAGTAATAAGTATTAATAAAGAGTAATAATTAGTAATAATTCATAATAATTATTAATAATTACTAGAAAATAGTAATAATTAGTAATAATTAGTTCTAAATAATAATAATTAGTAATAATTTGCAATAAACAGTAATAATTGGTAATAAAATGTAATAATTGGTAATAAAATGTAATAATTGGTAATAAAATGTAATAATTGGTAACAATTAGTAATAAATAGTAATAAATAGAAACAATTATTCATAATTAGTAATAATTAGTAATAATTAAGAATAAATGGTAATAAATAGTAATAAATAGTAATAATTTGTCACAATTAGTCATAATTTGTAATAATTAGTTATAATTAGTAATAATTAGAAATAATTAGTAATAATTTGTAATAATTAGTGGTAATTTGTAGTAATTAGAGATAAATAGTAATAAATAGTAATAAATAGTAATAATTAGTAATAATTAGTAATAATTATGTATAATTAGGAATAAATAGTAATAAATAGTAACAAGTAGTAATAAATATTAACAAATAGTAGCAAATAGTAGCAATTATTAATAATTAGTAATAATTAGTAATAATTTATAATAATTAGTAATAAATAGTAATAAATAATAATAATTTGGAATAAATAGGAATAAATAGTAATAAATATTAACAAATAGTAACAATTAGTAATAATTAGTAATAATTAGAAGTAATTAGTAATAATTATTAATAATTAGTAATAATTAGTAATAATTTTTAATAATTGGTTATATGTTGTAATAAATAGTAAATTGTTTTAATAATTAGTAATAATTGGTTATAAATAGCAACAAATAGTGACAAAAAGTAACAATTCGTAACAAATACAGAAAAATAGTAACAAATATTAAGTAATAGAATCAATTAGAGGTAATTAGTAATAATTAGCGGTAATTAGTAATAATTAGCAATAATTTGTAAAAATTAGTTTTAGTTAGTAAAAATTAGCGTCAATTAGTAAAAATTAGCGTTAATTAGTATTTTTTTTAATAAACTAATAAAAATTTGTAATAATAAGTGTTAATTAGTAGTAATTTGAATTAATTAGCGATAATTAGTGGTAATTAGAGGTAATTATTAAAAATTAGTTGTAATTAGTAAAAAATTGGTAAAAAAAATACAAATTATTAATAATAACTGGTAATTAGTAATAATTAGTGGTAAATAGCTGTAATTAGTAAAAATTAGCGGTAATTAGTAAAAATTTGCAGTAATAAGTAATTTTTTTTATAAACTAATAAAATATTGTACTAAAAATTGGAAATTAGTAATAATTAGCATTAATTAGCGGTACATAGTAAAAATTAGTAGTGAACATTACAAAGAATTTGTAATTTGTAAAAACAACATGTACTTAGTGGTAATTAAATTTTATTTTAAAAAATAATTGTTAACTAGTAACAACTAGTGAAAAATAGATAAAATTGACAATATTTAAAAATAAATAATGATTATTTTAATTTTTAATCTTTTTTGGATCACCTTTTTCTTATATCAAAATAATATTAAAGAATTTATTTATTTTACATTAATTAGAGTAATATGGAGTAAGGAAGTCGACAATAATCTTTATTACATAACCGCGATTGAAAAAATCACCATATGAATCAAAATGGTTTTGGTGTAAATCCTATTTATATTGATGGTGTTGAAGATTTTTTATCATTTGCATTATCAAAACAAGAAATTCTTTCAGAGGGGACAATCAATTTTACAAAAAAGAAATTTGATCAGAGGTGGATTGAAACATTTGATAATGATGGGGGTCATCTATTACGATTAGGTTTTCAATACGGTTATGTTTTTTGGTATAAACATGGTGAAAATTATTTCAGGGAAGGTACTAATAATTTACTTCTAGATCCATCATGGTTTCAAAAATTTGAAGAGGTTACAAAATTTATGGCTATTAAATAAGATTATGGAATTTTAAATAGTTTTTTGATCAGATATTCTCTTTGGTTAATGTATAGTTAATTGATAGAAATGTGATGCCTACAGATTTCTAGGAGAGCAAGAGACTTGTTCCTAATTTGGGTCTTGGTTATTAGAAGATTCATGCATGTTCAAATGATTTAATCCTATATTATACTAAAAATGAGTCATTCATTAGTTGTCTTACATGTGGAAAATTGAGGTACAAATAGGTTCAACTAGGGATGTCGGGATTTATTTCTATAAACCAATTGAGGTATTTACCGATTACACCCAGATTTCATTGTTTATTTATGTCTCAGAACACAACGTCACTGATGTCATGGAACAAAACCTATATTTAAAATGGTAAAGGCATAAACCATCTTATTGATGGTGATTAATTAAATCATTTTGACCAAGTACATCTATCTTTTTCATCCAAAGATCAAAATGTGAGATTGTGTCTTTCTACTGATGGTTTCTATCCATTTGGATCTTACTGTATTCAATATTATTATTGGCCCGTCTTTATAACTCCATACAATTTACCTCCTTGGATGTTGATAAATAAGCCATATATCTTTTTGAATATATTAATTCCAGGACATCTGAAAAATAATCTTGAAGTTTATTTTAACCCATTGATTGATGAGTTAAATTTATTGTGAAAAAATAGTGTCAGTACGTATGATGTTGTTGTGAAACAGAATTTCCTATTGATAGATGCATTGATGTGGACAATTAGTGACTTACCTACATATTTCATGTTATATGGTTGGAGTACACATGGTCCTAAATCATGTCCTTACTATATGAGAGACAACAAAGTGATTATACTCATTGATAAAAGAAAAACTTATTTATTTGACTTCCATCGCAGATTTCGTCCAAATGATCATACTTTTCGGAGGAATAAATATCATTTTACAAAAGGCACAATTTAAAGAGATGGACCTCCAACATTGATATCAGGTATTGAGTTAAAATCCATTATCTCTACAATATAACCCCTTACATTTGGACCAACTATAAACATATAGAAAATTTATGGTTTTGGGAAAGAACACAATTGGATAAAATATAGCCTTTTTAAGAATCTTTCATATTGGTATGATTTGTTAGTTTCTCACATGTTGCATGTCATGCATATTGAGAATAACTATATTGATAATATTTTTTATACATTTTTGGACACACTATGTAAGACCAAAGATAATGTAAAGGCATGATTAGATCCTTTTCAAATTTGTAGGTGATAAGAACATGAACTATTTGAAAATGATAGAACACAAAATTTAATGAATCCAAAAGAGGATTATACAGTTTCCAAATAAAATCATTTATCAATTTTTCAGTGGACTGTAGATTTGAGGCTTCTAAATGGTTTTGTTTCCAATTTTTCTAGATGTGTTAGAAATGGTTTAATTAAAGGATTATTAAGTCAAGACTGTCATTTTATAATGGAAAGACTTATACCGATTGTATTTAAAGGTTTGTTGAATTATATGATGTGGGATGCAATAATAGAAATATAATATTTTTCACAAGACATTTTTGTTGTGAGAAAAGACTATAATGCACTAATTAGGCTGTAAGAAGATTTTATTTTACTATTATATAAACTAGAAAAAATATTCTTGCTATGTTTCATTGATTAAATTGACCATTTTATATTACATTTTTCACATGAAGAAAAATGCAGAGGTTCTGTACAATTCTAATGGATGTACCCATTCGACAGATGCATGAAAAAATTGAATAAAAAAGTACATAATAATGCATCGGTTGAAGGATCAATTTCAGAATCTTATTTTTTGGAAGAAATTTCTGTTCCTTTTCTCTCATTATTTTCAATGTAAATATCCCTCAAAACATAATTGCTTCGGCAGTAATGAGGAAAATGTTCATGATAAAATGAGAAATCAAATA
The DNA here is from genome assembly GCA_963277665.1 of Viscum album. Taxonomy (NCBI): domain Eukaryota; kingdom Viridiplantae; phylum Streptophyta; class Magnoliopsida; order Santalales; family Viscaceae; genus Viscum; species Viscum album. The sequence goes on from OY728120.1 coordinate 2,081,352,091, forward strand.
TCAGATATTAATCAGTCTAAACTTGGATTTGGTGGAGTTTATAAACAATGGATTTTAGATGATGAAAATCACAGGGATCATATATATGTTCTACTCAACTATGAAGAAATGACACCATTTTTACTTTGAGTGCTCCTATTACTTATTCTATAATCACTCTTTCATCAAATTAATATTTTTTTATATTATATGATAATCATATCAATAAATAGTTTCCCTTGAAGAATTTCATCAAAATAAATCTTCCAAATGGATTCAAAAACTAGTAAAATAAATTGTTTAGAGTTTAATATATAAAATCATTTTCTTACTTGTTATATTGATAATTATTTTACAAATTTTCACGTATCTCAAAATTCTGATAAAATTGATAATTGATTGTTTTTATTGAGTAAACCACCATCTAAAATGGATAAATATTATAATCCATGTGTGGTGAATGGTTTTTGATTTCATACTCGTGAATATGGGGAATCCAAAAAACATCGAATAGTGGTGTTTTCGTGAGAGTATACCATCATAGAGAAAGTGAATTTGAATTTTATAGAATTCTAGAAGAAATAATTGAACTGTTTTATCTGGGAAAAAATTACATAATGGTGTTTAAATGTTAGTGGTTGGATACTAAGAGAGGCTTGTGTGTTCATCCACAACATGGAATCCTTGATATTAAACATAAAATACTTTTTATAGTAAATGAACCATTTTTATTGGCATATTAGGCACATCAACATTATTGTTGAAATTATTTTTCTCCTTTTAGAGAGTTAAGTGATTGGTGGAGCATAATAAAAATGAAATCTTTGGAAATCAGTTTATTGAAAAGGAATGTGGTTCCGATAAAGTGAAATGAATGGAAATTTTTTAAGAGATTGCTCTAAATCCATCTTTTACCTGAAGAAACATGAATATCAATAATGAAACCCCATAGTTAAGTGTCAATGGTGACGATTATGTTATTGATGTAACAAATGAAATTGAAATGTAAAGATATGATGAAAAATTAACTCCTATGGAAATTGATGATACTTAGGAGGAATATGATGACATTGACACCTTCATATATGAATATATGGATATTGATGAAGATTGACATAGTTAAATCCTAGTTATAATCACATATAATATATATCTATATATAATAGTTGTTTTCAACCATTTTCTAAAAATAGTAATTTTGTGTTCCAGATGGAATGAGGTATTTTTTTTTTGAGTTGGAGGAGGATGATCTAACTGGTGAAAAGAATGATGTTGGATCATATGAGCCTCAAACTTTTGGAGGTTCAATGACACCTCGAAGGGGTCATGGCCTTGTGATATTAATGATTCATGGCCCTATCCGTGAGCGATGACCACGTCTTAATTTTGATCGACACAAGTGGAGGTATGTGTACTTTTTTATTTTAGTTAGTTTTCATTAATTACTATTAATTAATTTATATAGTAATTGTTTGATTTTTTTGTTCTGTTTTTTCATAACTTTTCGTATATAGTTATTGGACTAGGGATTGCAATATTGTTGAATTATATTTTTGGAGAAAGGATTTTGTGGGATCATATTCCCATTGATGTTCAGTGATGCATGTTTCAACATTGGATGGAACATAAATAAATAATAGTTATTTTGAAATTTATTTACTTAATAACATGATATTATTAATTATTTGTAGATTTTATGGTATCCTGTTGATGATGGCATGCGAGAATCTTTCTGGGAGGTATGGAAGATCTCTATGCATTACCATTTCCAGTTGTTTTTACATAATCTAAGGAGGACAACCATGTGGAAAGAGGGAGTCACAAAATTTGATCACTCTTGTTATGCCCATCAGTTAGATTACATCTCGTCTCAGGTTTGGGATTGATTATGTTCATACTGTATGGGAGAAACTTTTCATAGGAGAGCATCATTAGGTCGACAGAATTGAGGGAGGCAGGAGACTACACATTGAGTTGGTTGTCATACATACAAATCGGCGACATATGGTAGGTAATTTTTTTAATAATTTATTTAACTTTAAATACAAACAGTTTATTTTTTACTCATACAGGAAATCAAACAACCCATCATTATGGAGTTCGATGTTTATAGGAGGATGTACATGGACCTGTCACTAGAGATATTAGAGGTGATCACCATTGTTATATTTTAGTAGGTATTTTTTTGAATTTTAAAATTAACTCTAAGTGATATTTTAACTATTTAAATTTTAAATTGAAATTGAAGGAGTATTATAAGGCCATGACATCTCAGGCATAGGCTAAGTGTCAGTATGAGATTGAGGATCATACCTCCATTGTAGAAAGACATGATAATTCTGCATGGATGCTGGTGACTCAGTCTGCCTCTGAGAATAGATGAGTTGTTGGTATCAGCTCTCGATTGATGTATGGGAGATATTAGGGTTCTGTTGTGATTTCATCGTGTATCTCGAGAGGATATCATGGAGATTCATCTTCATATGAGGAAAAGTATGAGGATAAGCTGCAAGCTCATGATAAGTTTATAGAGTCCACACGTAGGGAGCAAGAAGAGCTTCATCGACAGTAGTAGTAGCAACAACAACAGGAGATGTGTCGATAGTAGCAGCAGTAGCCCGAGCAGATGATGGAGTACATGCAACATCTAACTCATGTTTTAGGGAAGAAATTCCCTCCACCATATCCTACAGCTCCTCCAAATGACCCTCCCCCTCAGTGATGTGTATAATTTTTATGAAAAATAGCTTAATGTAATTGTTTTCTAATATTATATATTAACATTTCAATATAGTGTGTTTTTTATAATATTGTGAATATTATTTTTATTATTATTTATTTTTATGATTTTATGATTTATTTATTGTTTTATGATTTATTTATTATTTTATTAAAATTATTGTTATTATTATTAATTTATTATTAATATTTTGTTAATATTTTTATATTTTTATATTTTTTTGAATATTGAGTTATTATTATTATTATTTTATTATTATATTATTATTATATTATTTTTGTAATTATTGTTATTTTAATATTATTAATGTTAATATTATTTTATTAATATTATTAATATTATTAATATTAATATTTTATTATGAATGTTATTATTATGAATTATTACTATTATTTTATTATCATTATTAAATAATTATTATAGTATTATTGTTATTTATATTATTATTATTATTATTATTGTTATTATTATTATTTTATTAATATTATTTCATTATTATTATTTTATTAATATTATTTCATTATTATTATTATTATAATATTATTATTCTATTAATATTAATATTAGTTTTATATTATTAATATTAAAATTATTTTTTTAAAATTATTTTATTATTTTATTATTTTATTAAATTCTATTAATATTAATATTAATTTTTTTTATGTTTTTTATGGGCCCGTCGCAAAATGATTTTTTTAAAAAACCAAGAGAATATATTTGCAGTGAGGAATTCTCCTATCAAAAATAGTTTTTTTAGTGACGGTTCATCGCAAAAAAGTGACTATTTGCGATGCCATTTTCGGCAATGAGGCATTTTTGGCGGGGCCCCATCGCAAAAGTCCATTTACAATGGGGTCCTAACACAAATAACTCAATTTATAGTAGTGATTCTCCATTTCCCCGTAATGAGGGAGGCTTTCTCTTGAGGAACTCTTGAGATTTTGTCCTTTCCCTGAATTAGTTTGGCTTCTATGACCTAATTAGGACCAAAGCCTGCTCCTTGTCCCAAATCTTGGATAGTTTGAACAATTTCTTTAACTATCCTCTGATCAATCAGTAACATGGAAATATCTACAGCCTCTTCCGGTGGCTACACAAGAATTCTCCGAGGATGCATTTTGCTACAACATGCAATAATCAGAAAGAAGAACCATCAACGCATATTTTGAAGATTTTCATTAACAACCGAAAATATAAAACACATTCATACATCAACACATAACCAAATCCATCACAATCACAAGTCAAACCAAACCACTCCACCGCCACCCAATTTTCATATATAGTCTACAACCTATACCTCTCACCTGGTGGAGAGTAAAATCAATCCCAACATTCCATGGAGACTCGAGTCCTATAAAAAGGTGTGTTGGCCATGAATCCTTCTCACAACTAGAACATCAAGCCACAAAAATCATATCTCTAGTCTATCCAGACTCTTTCCAAATAACTTGACACGCAAAGAGTGAAATCTGCTCTGATTCCATTTTTTCACGATCCAATCTGGGGTGACATTCAAACCGACACCCGGCCCGATCCATGGCATGACCTGAAGGGAATTCTGAGTCCCCATGAGTTGGAATCTTGTGCCTGGGTATCAAAAAAATAATTTGGGAATCATTTCACCCATTTATGTGAATATAAACAACCCATAAGAATAAACTGCACAATAATAAATAACCATAACTAAATCTGGTATAACAAAATTCGAATCCATCTTTACACCATTACAGAAGACCCAAGAGTGCTATAATGGAAAGGGAACCACAAAATGGTCCCAAAAACCTCCATTCAACAAGAGGGACATCACCCTCAAGCCACCACCAGTAACACCTGCAGTAAGTGGAACCATAGAAACTAGACCCACCATCATCTCCAACACACATCTTGCCTGTACCTGGGTCATACGTAATAAAGTATACATACACCCAAATGTGTATATAGGGTTTGAACCAAAGCCCAGTATAATTACCCCCAAATAAAATATTACATGCTACAACATTAGAAGAAAAATCAACATTAACATTTATATTAAAGCACATGGAAATATTTTTAGAGGACATTTAAAGTAAACATTTTCAGAAAAAACATTCTTTCAAAAGAAACTAGCCTCAATGCCACAAAGCACATAAGGTCCACCATATATCAATGGTTGTAACAACATAATATATATATAATGTCACAAAAGAGAACCATGGGAAAATTCCTATCTATAGATTGCACAAGTGATTCACTAACAACATCACACCCCAATGATAAATATCCTCCATCTCAATAACCAACATCGTTTTTGTGTACAATCCACTAAGAGGGATAATCCCACATGCCTAGTGGTCTCCAAATAATAGGCCAATTCCAACACGTTCTCATGCATGATCCACTAGGAGGGATCATCCCAAGGTCCTAGTGATCTCTGAACATATCAAATGTTTATTAAGCATTGAAAGTATAAATCCTACTAAGTGAATCAGAACCTTGAAAATTCTGAATCAAAAGATTAATAGTTCTATATTACCCACCTAGTTACCTAGGATTCCCTTTCTTCTCAAATATCATTTCACATATCACATGAATAGAAACCATTTAGAATTACTTTTCAAACCACTTTCAGAACTCATGAAAATCATTAAGAAACATTAAAAGTAAAACAAAAAATCAATTAAACCATTTACATGGTACAACCCACTTATAGATCAACACACAAGCCAAGTTCCTTTTTGAAACATGATTCCCATCATTTACAAAATTCACCCATCACATTTAAAAGTTCATAACAAAACCAACATGCCAAAATAATATATCTTTCCATTGAAAACACATTTTCAACACATTCGCACCTCATGTGACCACAAAAACACATTTCACACCACACAAGAAACTCATAGAATACTTTTATAAATCCAAAAAAGTATATCAAAAGCATATATAATTGATAGAGAATAGAACCACCAACCTCACACTTGGAAACATTCATAAATAGGTGTAAAACCACAACTGCACCACCATAAGACCCTATAGAGGAAAGATAAAACACTTATCATCAATATCTTCCCCAATATCAAATGATAATACCCCCTCTAGGTCGAACATCCATTGGAAAATTATAACCCAAGGGAAATGGGAAGAAAACCCTAGAAAGAGGGAAAAATCAAGAGAGAAACCACTTACTTTAAGATTCTTTGAAGTTCCAATGTCAACAACACTCATGAAATGTTTCCAATGTGGTAAAATGATGCTTGGAGGTATCTATAATGGATGAAAATTACATATGGGGTGGATGGGGGTGGTTTAAGGCTAAATCCTGAGAAGACACAAATAGAATTTTCTAAATTTTAATGACCTGTACAACTCACATGGTTCACCAGTATGGTTTTCCAGACTGTGCAACAACTATAAACCCCTCAATTTCTAAGAGGAACACATTGAATGATTAGCAATCACAATTTACAAAACATGTGTTAACCATGTGGTTTGACACTATCTAAAATTTCACTTGGCCACATGAATTTTTAGGCTAGGCTACACAATTTTACAAATCATGCACCAATCATGCGGCCCTTGCTACTAAGTCTAAAACCTCCATTTTTCAGAAAAAACACCTAGGAAAACTAAAGGGAAACCATTGGATCCAAATAAACATGATAAATAACTAAAAATGAAGAAATAAATGTGACCAAATCTAGATATATTTTTTATTCTAAAATCAGGTTTTTAGTTTAATTTTAATAGATTTTTGAAAACCATATCCTGGGAGGTATGCTTGTAAACAACAACCCTTGGTGGGTATTTTAGAATTTAAAAGATAACTTAAAGTGTGTTTTTTTGTTTCATAACCCTTTTTGTGTTTTTAAATTGTGTATTATAATTAAATTGTTTTAATTGGAGAAGTGTTTTGAGATAAAAAGTGGATTTTATGTGAAATATTTAATTATGGAATTAGTGGGCTTAAATTTTTAGTTGAAATTGTGAAATAAATTTCTTTTATATTCAAAGAAGGGTGAGATATTTAAAATAAGGGTTGGTCATTTTAAAATTACTTTAGAAATGAGTTTTTGGATGCTTTCCAAGGGATCATGGGTTAAAATATGGTGGTTTTAAAAGTTTTTTTTTCTTATTTTAGTGATATGTGGATTTATATTTATCCCTTTGTGGATATTGAGACGGTTTGGTGTGATTTAGGATACATTACGAGGTTAGGATCATGTTTTTTGTTTTTTGAAGTATACCTCCCAAAATTTTATTAAGTAAAGATAGGTTTTTTATCTTTAGGGGTGGTTATTTTTTGAGTATTGACCTTTCCCAAACTATAAATAGAGTGTAGAATGTTGTATTAACCACTCGGTGGTGTAGTGGTGCATCTTAGAGTAGTTGTGGTTTTGAGGTTGATTTTGTTTGGTGTGTTTTGTGGGTTCCTTTCTAATTGAACTTCTGTGAGTGTTGGTTGTCTTGGGATGCTCATATCTCATTGTTTGATGAGTTAATTGTTGTTTGTGCATGGTGTAAGCTAAGGGTTGAGTTCTAGTTTGAAGGTTTGAACATGGGGAACCTTGGGCCTATGCATGGGTTATATGGGTGTGTGGTTGTTTTTGGTTAGAGCATGTGAGGTATTAGTATAGTAGATTCATTCAGGATCATCATGAGTTAGTGTTCTGTCTGATTTTCCCAGGTTTCCTTCTGATGTAGATTCATATGCAAATGTTAAAACCATGTTATCTTTTGGTGAAGTGTGTTTATAGGTTTTTTCTCTATTTCCTTGTATTTTGGAGGTGATAATGATATTGGTAGTGGATTTAGTGACTCTATATTATTATCTTTATATGTTTCTTTTAATTGTGCTTAATTTATAGAATATGAGTAGATTTATATAGGGTTTTATTATGTTTTGTAAATGAACCTCATTTATTTTGGTGTTTTGGAGATGTGTTTAATTTAATGACATAGTTTTTAGGTGTGTGTATCTTCTTTGTTTCACCATTTTGGATTAATTATTAATGGAGGGGAAACATATAGTAGGTATTTGTTTCACTTAGGCCACATACATATTGGTAATATGATGATCTAATAATGTTCATTAAATTCTCATTGATTTTGATTCTTGGGAAATACCAACACTTTTATTACTAATGATTTAACTTTAAGTTAATTTCAGGATTATATTTACGAGAATATTTATTTATCTAGAATTTTATTATCTATTTGGTTGTATTTTTGTTAAATATTTTGTCTTCTTATGTATTCTAGTTGTCTCAATGTAGTCTGGAATAACTATTATGTACCCTACATTTGAATTGAAATTTATGATCAGAAACCCTACTTTTGATAAGGATTAATATATTTGAACCCTATGTTTGAAGTAAAAGTAAGGATCAGGTTCCCTAATTTTCAATAGAACCCTATGTTTTTGTACTTAATGTATGGTTTATAAACTAGAAATTTGGAATCAACCATACATTTTCAACCACACTTTTGAAGATTATCCATACACAGTGAAACCCTACATTCGACTTAGTCAACTATGAGATTTTAATTATGGATTATTTTCATGATTTCTGAAAAGGTTTCATTAGAGTGAATTTATTATTTAAAGTTAATTAAATACCAATTCAATGGTCCTTATTAAACATATCAAATAATTCCTATTTCTATGGGAAGTTATGATTTTCCCTAGGCGTTTAAATTTAAATGTTCGTCATTTATTAGATGGGTTTTATGGATTTGTTTGACCTGAAAATATTAAAGCTTCTTGTTAAATAATGAGAGTTTTATTCTTCAAAAAATATATGTTTAATAAATTCTATATTTATCAGAACATCTACACTTTGGATACATACATGTTTTGATCTATTTTTGTTTGGTTGCCCTATTGCTAATGTTTTATCCATTGTTAATCATTTGTTGTAGTTAGTTGAAGTGGCTATCATAGATACACTTTAGGGAAATTCATGATTTTTATCCATTGAAGTGTTTTATTTGTTGATATTTTAAAAATAAAATAAAATATTTATTTTTTTTGATTTATTTAAGATCAATTTCATCTTTCAGTTGTTACTCTAACTATGAGATAAAGAAGTATTCAACTTCTACATCTCATATTTTTTTTGATATATCGACTTCTTGTACTCAATAATGGTAGTGATTAAAGTTCAAAAACTAATCTATTTATATCATGGTTCTCTATAATAAAAAATAAGGCCTTTTAAAATCCTTATTATTAGGTGTTAACTTCTTGTACTTAGTTATTGATTTCCCCAGTAAAAGGACATGTTAGTGAAAATCACAAATCCTATGGAGGGAGCATTGGAGAAGAGGACTATGAGATTTATGTGCCCTAAACAACTATAAATCACCATGTATAGTTCTTTTATTTATCTATTTTATGTTACTTACTCATTTTTAAGAGAGAAGGAAATGATCACTTTATTTCAGGTAGGTCGCTTCAGACATGTCATGTTTTTTTAATGAGACAATTCACCCACCTCCCCACCCTATTATGTATTATTCATCATTATTCAAACCTAAAAATTGATATAAAAGGCTGGGATCTATTATTTTTTTTTAAATCCACGAATATTCTTATTTTTCTTCTAGTACAAATATTTTGTATCAAATTATATGGTCTAGTAGTTATATTTAATTTGGCTCTAACAAGTCAGAGTTAAGGATTCAAAAAAAGAAAAAATTAAATGGATATTATTAGAGAAGGTATTTAGATGTTTTTTTCTTCTTATTTGAATGGTGATAATTATGTGTTCAAGAAAGCATGCATGATTATTTATTTGAAAAATATTAAATTAAGAGTTTATTTTAATATATTCATGCGATAAAAAATTCCTAAATAATTTCTATAGAAATAGAATAATACTCAAGAAATTAATTATGATATTAATTTGAGAGATATGAATGATTTTTTGTGTGGATTAGAAATTGATGAATTAAATCAAGTTTCTCAGTATTATACTATATATGAAATATGGATGAAAATTGTTGTTGACTATGTAGGAACTGATAATATAAAACAGTTTATGTATACAAATAAAAATTTAAAATTTGAAATATTCAAGATGCATGATGGTGAAATCATCACTCAGATGAACGAGATATTAAATAAAATAGTCTATGGCGTTTCTGCCTTGGGAGAGCCAATTATAGGCTCAGATCAAGGTTTAAAAGTTCTAAGTGTGTTTACCTCAAAAATGGAATGGAATATCTACTGCAATTAGAAAATCTAATCCTATAAAAAATCTATCAATAGTGGAATTGATTGGAATGTTAATGATGTAAAAATTTGATATGTAATAAGAAGATACAAATCATATTTCTATCAAAAATCAAAATGTTTCACATAATGTTGAAAAGAATAAATATTCATATTCTATTCATTCAGATCCAATTAATGAGGTATCATATCATGCAAAAAAATCGTCCTGATTTATAAAAAGAGAAATTAGAAATTAAGAATGAATAAAGAAAATGAAGTCATATATTATAAATGTAAGAAGAAAATTCATATGAGACCAGATTTTCTTGTTCTTAAAAATAAAAGGAAATATTATTAAAAAAGAAAAGGGAATAATTTTATGAAGGATACTTTGAGTTCTTATAAATATTTCTCATTGAATCTAATACAAAATATAAAGCAAATCATGAAAATCAAATTGTAAATATATGTCTTATGGATCATTGTAATGAGGTACAATCATATTTCTCTAAAACTTATAATTATGAATATCCTTATTATAGTGAAACTAATAAATATTGTTTTATTATTCAAGATAAAGTTGAATCCTTAAATAAAGAGCATAAAAATTAGAAAATTATATGATGTTATTTTGATTGAAAAAGGATTTTTTTCAAGTCATATTTCATATTTAAGATCTAATCCTTCCAAAAATTCTTTTGATTTTCAAGAAAATATTATTAGGGAATTATTCAATGAAGTTAATAATTTAAAAAATCTTCTAGTATGATTATCAAGGGAGAGAATTATCTAAATAAAATTCATGGTAAAAATAAAATTAATAAAGGCCATAATGGTATTGGTAGTAAATGGGAAAACCAAAATTATATTGGAATAATGTTTTTCTAGGTTCTAAAATAAAAATCATATCTACTACTAAATGTTTTCATTTTTGTATTAATATCCACTATGATAATGTCTATAATTTTATAAATCCTCAATTATGTGGTATCAATAATGTTCATTATTCAAAAGCATTATCTGAATCCTGGTTTGATATATCTTATCAAAATAAATATATTTTGTTACCTAAGTGTTTAATTTCTAACACTTCAAAACCCAAAATCATATGGGTACCAAAAGGAACTACTATTTGGTATTTTGTAAATTTTCACCACTTAACTTCACTTTTATTTTAATAAGTGGATTATTGAAAATATATAAAGATTTATGTTAATGAAAAATCATAATTATTTTCGGATGCTTAATAATTTTTAATATATAATGATATAATTTATTTATTTTATTAGGGTTGATTTTAATTTTTCAATGTTTTAAGGACACAATTCATCTCGTCCCCCTCTTGTAGCTTATTCATTGTAATTCAATCCTAATAGTACATTTTGATTATAGTTGTGTTGGAGATGTAGATGTTTGTTAATTTTTAAGGATTCATTCATATTGATTTAGATTATTTTTTCTTTTTTGGGTGATTATTTTAATCGTAACCACCTTATCTAATCTTCCACCCACCCACCTCTTTACTTAAGGTGTCATTCGGGTTTTCGTATGTTACTATATACTATTCCCAAAGGATTTCTTGGAGTAGAAGTCATGTGCTTTGGATAATTGTAAGACCTTCATATTACTATTGTGTTTTATTATTTAAATTTTGGTATATTTAAATTTTTAGAATTAATTTTTGTCTTTGGGTGTTTGGGGATCCCCTAGGAAGCTATAGGATTGAATTACAACTGGTGATGTTGTGGACCACAGAGACTATTCCACAACCCATTTCTAGACTTTATGGAATTTGGGAGTAGGAGGAATGGATTCATTATGTAGATAGGTCTAAGATATGGGGTAATATATAAGCGGAGAAACACATTATTCCACTTAGGATTAACTATAGATAAGTATTCTATAATGTAGTGGTTGGCCTCAAGGTCTTGGTTCTGGTCGACCAGAGTGTTTCACATTGTAGGTTTGGGGATGTGCCATGGAGGATATTTGGCAAAGGTCTCCACACCGCAGTAGAGAGGGCTATGCCATAGTTGATGGGTGTTTATGGGTTGGATTTATTATTATTCAAGGATCACTACACCATATCTCATAGATCTATGATGTGGTCAACAACTAGATAGTGGAACCACATCGCAAAGTAATTGGCCATGTCGTGGAGGATGTCTACTTAGATTTTTAATTTGGTGAAATTATTATTCTACCCACACTCATTTTATTTGTTTTCTCCACCCTTTATCCATAATTTTAGTTTATCAAACATGATGTGTCCCAATGGAGTTATTCCCTACCTTAACCTTTGATTTTATATTCTTCTCCATAGATCCAAAGTGGTCCTTCAAGGTTACCCTCTTTCATCATCCATGATCTTATTCTCCTCTTCCCCTTTATTATTTATTCATAAATATTTCTTATCCTAAAAACCTAAATGGATACAGGGTAATGATTTAGTTTTCACATTGGTTTTAATTTTTGATTTTGGATGTTTAATGCTCTAATAAGTCATTAATTTTCTCATATTTTCTTTCATTTTCAAAGGATACTTGTTATGAATGATTTTCACAAAGATTATGGTGTGTGTTTTTACCCACTTTTGTTATTTGACATGACATTGGGTTTTTTATTTTTTATAAATAATTTTTTGTTAAATTAAATATATATGTGATAGTCATAGTATATTTTTAATGATGTTTTAAACGTTCTCTTACTGGGCATAAAGGATGTTTAATGGTTTTATAATTTCTAAAATAATGGTTTGAGTGCCATGTGTTTATAATGATTCCTAAGAGACTTATTTAAAATTAATTTAATGATCAATGGAATTTGAAATATATTGATTCATAGAAAGGGTAAAGGCATTGTTTTATGAAGTTTTTTTACTATAGAATGTGGAATTTTGGAATTTCAATGAATTTATTATAAATTGGATACTTATTCTTTAATGATTTCAAGGGTTGTTTTCATTGTGTATCTAAAATTTATATTTTTTAATTTGTGTTTTATGTGGTCAAAATTAATTATAATCCTAATTCTGTTTTTGAAAAGGAACATTTGGAACATTATGAAATAGATATTCATGATGATCATGGGACCCTTGATTGTACCCATTGTTTTTCTATACTTGATATAGAATTTTTCCACAGGGGGATGCTATATATTATTTTTAATATTGATAATTTTAAAGTGGTTATTTATTATGAGGGTTTTGGAGGTAAGATGAGGTTTATTACTTATTTTTCATTATTGATATTGTGATGAATTGTTTATTTTATCACATACACTATATAGATTTCATGGGAATCCTAGGATACTAAATGGAAGGCCTGGATGTGTATTATACTAAATTAGTGTATTCAATATGGATAGATCCCTAGTAAAATTCACCCTCCTAAGAGCTTATTTTTTACCTTATGAGACCTTAAAAAACGAATTTAAATAAAATATTTTAGTTTCATGTGTTTTCCAGATGAGTGATTTGAAACACTAAGCCCAGTATCATTCATGTTGGAGCCTAGTGAGTTTCCCATGATGTTGTTTCCCTTATTGATGATTTGAGGGGATATCCATCCTTTCGGTTACTGTATTTCCCTATTTTATTGGATTATGTGGAACCATTGTATGGTTTTAGTTGCTTTCAAAGTTTTGTTTCATTAATGATATCATTCCTCATTGAATTTTATATTACCCTTTTGGTTTAGATTTTAAGATAAATATTTTATAAAATGTGTATTTAAAATAGATATTTTAAAAATGAAAAAATAAACTATGATAAAGTGCTAGTTTTTTTGGGAAATTGTAGATTCTTATTTTGTAAAGGATTAAAAAACAATTATTTCTCTATGAGTGGATATGATTTTATTTTCTTAAAAAGTGTTGAGTTTTAGGAAAATGGTTTATGACAAGATACTCGTATTCTAGGTGATTATATGTAAGGAAAAAATATATTTTATATTTATATTTCAAACTACCATTAATGAAATTTATTTTTCAAGTATTTTATTAGACTCTTTGGTGAAATCCTATTGGGCATGGTTTTTCTCACACTCTGTATATGTAAAGACCCGTAAAATTCAAGGGAAATTTTTTCTTAATTTTCTTTGGAATTTTACAAGAGCGTGGTTTCTGACGACACCTGATTCCGAGGCCCGGAATCAATTTCTGAAGTTTGGCTCGGGTACGTTCAGTGAACGAACGAGCGAGATTTCCTAACTTTTGAACCGGTGCTCGGAATCGAATTCTGAGGGCACCGATGGAACCGCAACGCCGGTAATTGCTTAGGAACGCCTTTGTCGGAGTTGAGTTTTCCTAAGAGGTGTTGTTTAATTTTTTCTATGAAGAGTAAAATAAATTTGTGAAACAATATTTATTTTATATCTTTAAGGTGGTTAAAACCTTTTGTTGGAGGTTGGGTGGTAACCACCTAAGAGAGGATTAAGGAGAGGAGGGGCCCACCCGAGCCCCACCTTTTCAAATTCCCTAACTCCCCTCTCTCCCTCTTAAAATCTTGTTAACTTAACATCTAATTAATTACACATGACATGTATAATTAATTAAGTGTTATGTTTTTGAATTTGAAGTTTTGAATTCCTTGAATTGGTAAATAAAATAAGGAGGAACCTTATTTTATTTGGTTAGTTTTGTTTAGCCAACTTGTGAGGATTTTGAGAGCTCCTCCTCCTTCTTCTTCAAACATTGACGAAGAACGCTCAAGCTCCGACGTAGAACGCCGCTCCTCATTTCTCCGTCTTCCGTGACGACATAACCGCGACATCGACGTTCTTCTTCCATGTCGCCGACCACCGCGACGCTCGACTTCCGCGAATCATTGTCGATCATCGAACTTCGTTCCAGAACCAAGGTAGGGGTTTTTCCTTTTTAAAGTACGTGTTTCGTTCCCTCGAACATGAAGGAATAATCAGTTGGGCGTAGTTCCAATTTTTTTTAATTAAAAATTTGTGAAACATTCATGGTTGTGTTTATACGATTGGCCAATTGTTATCGTTATAGTGGGAGGAGACCGGACCGCATGAACACGGCCGATTCTCCTCCCCCTTCTAATCTTTCGTGTTGATTTAGCGGAGACAGCGCGGTGTCGTCGCAACCGCGCAGGAACAAAAGAATTAATGGCCGGAGCGAGCTGCGACGAAGAAACGCGGTGCCGACGCACCGCGTCGTTGAATACAAAGAGACCGCGGCCCTACGGCCGCGGCGGAGCAGCTAGGTGCGCCGGCCTCACCGGCGCCGGAGATCAGGAAGGCCGCGGCCCTACGGCCGCGGCGGAGCATCCAGGGGTGGCCGGCCTCGCCGGCCGCCGGTGATCAGAGAAGAGCCGCGGCTACGGCCGCGGCGGAGAAGAGGAGCCACGGCTACGGCCGCGGCGGAGAAGAGGAAGGCGGCCGGCCGCGCCCGCCGCCGGTTTGGTTAGGATGCGGGACCCGCGGGTCCCGCATGAGAAAAGAAACGGCCGGCCGAGATCCGGAAAAAAGGGGGGGGGGGGGGTTTCACCCCCCGCGTGCGGCACATGCGCGGCTCCCTGGCCGCGCCGTCGCTGGCCGGACCGTGCCGCCGCTGGCCGGGCCGCGCCGCCACCGGCCGGGCCGGGTCCAGCGGGTCGGGTCGGTCCGACCCGGTTCGGGTCGGATCCGGGTCGGGTCGACCCGGTTCTGGTCAGACCAGGGGGGGGGGGGGGGGTCGGGCCGGGTCGGCCCGGACCCGGACCCCCCATTTTTGAGACGGTTTCGGTCTTTTGGCCATAACTTGAGCCACGGACCTCCGATCAACAAACCGTCTGTGGAAACGCGATCCTTGGATCGAGATGGTCGTTTCGGTATATCGCACTCAGGGTTTCAGAATACTTTGAGTTCGGACGGGTTGGTTCGTTCACGAAACCAACCGGGCCCTTGGAGCGTAAACACTCATATCCTAAGCTAAGTACGTCCGATTGACGTGCCGTCAGCTTTGTTATGTTCCTCTTAGTGAGACGGTTCTTTTGGCATACTCCGCCCGAGGTTTGGACGCAGGTGGAGTACGGTCGGGTTGGTTTTTCCTTAAAAACCAACCGGGCCCCGAGGACGAAAATGCCAATAACTCTCAGACCGGGCGTCCGATCGACGCGCCGTCTGATGCATTGAGTTCCTGTTGACGATACGGAACTTTTGGATACATCAACTCTGGACTTTGTGACAGTTGATGTATCAGCCTCTCGGCTCGTGGAGCGGATCCTCCGAACGAGCTTGCTGTGTGCGGGAACCCTAGTGCTGGCTGCGACTGTTACTGTGACTGCTACTGCTACTGCTACTGTGACTGCGACGACGACAGTACAGAGATCCTGTGTGGATTCGACGGCGACGACTACTGCACTCAGCGATCCTACGTGGATCAGTGCTACAGGTCCTGCGTGGGCCCGATCCTGTGTGGGTCCGATCCTGTGTAGGTCACTGCGGGGGTTAGTACCTATCGATCCTTCGTGGGTCCGACGACTTAGATGGTTCTTTGATCATCTTTATCGTCATCCGAAGAAGTATACCTGTGTGAGCAGGATCTTCTAGTTTACTCGATAGAGGTGGTGCGCTTGGTTGTAGTGGCAGACCCGCGATACTGGAGACGAGCGTACGGCGTACGGAGACCGTGTAGCCGGCTGAGACCTGAAGACTGCTCGACCGACTCGACTTGGATTGAGTCGACTAGCCCTGTGGACGGAGCGCCCGGTATTTGACGGCAGACCCACGGCGGATGGAGCGCCTGGTAGTTGGCAGCAGACCCACGGTACTCGACTGGAAGAGTACCTCTGTAGGCTATTTGGGTGAGCGCCCGGTATTTGGCAACAGACCCTCAGCGGACGGAGCGCCCGGTAGTTGGCGGCAGACCCGCGGTACTCGACAGGAGGAGTACCTCAGCAGTCTTAGGTTAATGAGCAGTATCTCAGAGTCGTGACAGGACACTGTACACTTCAGAGATGAGGCTCTTCAGTAGTTACGTTTTTGATAATGAAAATCCTGTGTGAGCTGAAACCTATTGCTTTCCTGTGTGGATTGTGTTGTGCAATCCTGTGTGGATTACATTTTGCTTTCCTGTGTGGAATACGTTTACTTTACTGTGTGGACTGAGTTGTACTTGGGCTCGGAGGTTGGAGCGTATTTGAAATTGATGACTTAGGTATATGTATGGGCATATACCTAAGCAGTGTTGGATGTTATTTCGTGTTTGTACCTTTCTTCGTGGTTTATCCTTTGTGGATTTGAGAGACCTTCAGGGGTCTCGGGGTCCCTACTGAGTAGCTTATACTCACCCCTGCACGGGCTTTGCCCGCACTACGTTGTGTTGGTTGCAGACGACGGACAGCATTGACCTTAGCTGAGGCTTGCAGAGCAGGACGGTACCTGGAGGTGGACCACTGGGCAGGACGTGCTCGGAGCGGACGGCGGGACCCATGGAGCAGTGGAGCTATCTGTACCCACCCTTCAGGTGGGATTTCTAGTGGACATCTCGGTGTAGCGGCTTTTACTTTTCAGTTTCTGTTTTCCCTTTCGAGTTGTACTTTACTTTCAGTTTGGGTTTGTATACTGGCCCATTTACTTTTCCGCACTTTCAGTTGTACTATGCTTTTGTTTAGTGTTTACTTTCCGCTTGCTTACTCTGTGGTGTTTGTTTACTTTACAAAGGCAATGCCTTCCCTTTTTACTGGGATTTACGCCTTGGTGCTAGTCGCCAGCCCCTGGCCTATGGAAGGCGGGCTTGGGGTAGTCACGGCACGGACCCCGAGGGCGGGTCGTGACAAATTGGTATCAGAGGAGTTCGGTTCTACCACGAACTCTGATCTTTTCTATGTGAAGCAATAGTGTTTAGCGTATTGAGTGTGGTTATCAGTCCAAGGAGTCTAGTGTTGGTGCGGCGGCCGACGTATCCGTACACCAGGACCCTGACTTCTGATTTCCGACTTAATTCACGAAAACATTGATTGTGTGTGTGTTTCAAAGTTTTCTTTGTGATTACTTATATCAGCTCACCAGGTATACTGTTCTGACCATGGCGCACCTGTTTTCTTTTAAGGATGGCCCCACGACGGCAGCCAACTAGGGTTCCGAGAGTCGAGCGTGACGACAGCCCACCGAGCGACGAGGCCTCGGTGCAGGGCCCTTTGTCAGCAGTGGCACCGGCGGTAGCACTACCCGCCGAGCCCCCGATACTTCCAGCACCAGCCGCTGACGATGCACGTCACCTCAGCGCACTGCATGAGTTTCAGCGCCAGCGACCGCCTAGGTTTCGCGGGGAGACGGATCCCCAGGCAGCAGAGTACTGGCTGGAGGCAGTGGTACGAGTGTTTAGGCTAGTGAGGACACTAGAAGACCTCATGGTGATCCTCGCTGCGAGCCTACTACACGCAGCAGCAGGACGATGGTGGAGCTTGATGGTCCAGGTGCACGATGAGGCATCTCTACTTTGGACGGACTTTGAGAGCCTCTTCCGCTCGGAGTTCGTCCCAGCCACCCTTCATGCGGTACGTATCCAGGAGCTTCTTCAGCTGCGGAAGGGCAGCATGACGGTCGCTCAGTACTCGGCGAGATTTACTGATCTCTCGCGTTACTCGACCGACATGGTACGGGACCCATTCTTCCGGGCCCGGACCTTCGAGCAGGGTTTGAGACACGAGATCAGGGCATCGCTGATCTCCCTCAGCATACCGACTCAGACAGGAGTACTGGAGTGGGCCCTTCTGATTGAGATCTTCCTTGCTGAGTCTACACCAGCGCATCGACCCACCGCAGGGCGGCAGATAGCAGAGTCTTCGGAAACAGGTAGCCGATGGATGACTCAGGGTTCCAGGCAGACCAGACCTACCAGTGGCCGACTGCACGACTCAGGCTCATTTGTGCGGGGAATCCGGGGTGGAGTCAGAGCCAGGCGTGCCGAGAGTGGGCAGTGTTACTCCTGTGGCGGGATTGGTCACATGGCTCGTGACTGTCCGACCTGCCATGCTGATGATCAGCAGATAAGTGAAGAACCTCCTAGGCAGAGGCAGAGGTTCGACCGTGGCGGTCCGCAGGGAGGAGGCGGACGAGGCAGAGGAGATGGACGAGCAGCCGGTGGTGGGCGACGCTTTGAGGCTCTGCCACCACCACCACCAGGAGGTCCACCCCGACCACAGGGAGTAGGTGAACATGCGATAGCTCAGCTTCAGGCAGCCGAGGCCTTCGATCATGTAGCTCTGGGAGCCGATGGACAGGAGCAGAACTAGTGGATACTTCTTTTGTACTTCTGGTTCCTTGTTGCTTTTGTGTAGCGTCTTGTATTATGAGATGCAATAATAAAAAAACGCATACCTTTGTGATATTTTCGTTCCTGTCCTCTTTCGTGATGTTACTAAGAGGTTCCAGTTTTGGCTGTTGACTTGACCCTCACTTGTGAGACATCTACTGGAGGAGACCCAGTTACCAAACACTGATGCCGACAGAGTGACTCAACCCTTGGAGGCGAGAGTAACGGTTGAATCTCTTAGTAGTAGCGTCGAGGCCTTACAATGTCATCCTTGGTATGGATTAGTATCATCCATGTTAGGATTGACTGTTTTAGGCAAAGAATGTGGTTCATCCAGGGGATGGGACCAGATTTCTCTTATCGGCAAAGAAGAAATCTTGCAGCTCTGGTGGGACCGGAGATGGTCCAGGCCACGACAGAGAAGGTCCAGGTCATCCAGGAGCGGATGAGGACAGCACAGAGCCGACAGAAGTCATACGCTGACAGGAGGCGGAGGCCACTAGAGTTCGAGGATGGTGACCACGTCTTCTTGCGGGTCTCACCTCGACGTGGTATTCGAAGATTTGGCCGAGGCGGCAAGTTATCTCCGCGCTTCATCGGACCCTTCCAGGTCCTCAGCAGGGTTGGCGAGGTGGCTTATCGCCTGGCTCTGCCACCTCAGTTGCACCGGGTGCACGACGTCTTCCACGTATCCCAGCTGAGGAGATACGTGCACGACCCGACGCACATCATTGATCATGGAGAGCTTGACGTTGACGATGGGGCGACTTTCACGGAGGTCCCGGAGGAGATAGAGGATCGACAGAAGCGGGTCCTGCGTGGGCGATCGATTACTCTTGTGCGCATCAGATGGCAGCATGGGAATCTCCAGGAGAGCACATGGGAGCGGGAGGCTCAGATGTGTGCTCAGTACCCTCTTTTGTTTCCCTAGTTTTTGATGTATCTTTACGGGGACGTAAAGCCCTGAGGTGGGAGTAATTTAAAGACCCGTAAAATTCAAGGGAAATTTTTTCTTAATTTTCTTTGGAATTTTACAAGAGCGCGGTTTCTGACAGCACCTGATTCCGAGGCCCGGAGTGCCCGAAATCAATTTCCGAAGTTTGGCTCGGGTACGTTCAGTGAACGAACGAGCGAGATTTCCTAACTTTTGAACCGGTGCTCGGAATCGAATTCTGAGGGCACCGATGGAACCGCAACGCCGGTAATTGCTTAGGAACGCCTTTGTCGGATTTGCGTTTACCTAAGAGGTGTTGTTTAATTTTTTCTATGAAGAGTAAAATAAATTTGTGAAACAATATTTATTTTATATCTTTAAGGTGGCTAAAACCTTTTGTTGGAGGTTGGGTGGTAACCACCTAAGAGAGGATTAAGGAGAGGAGGGGCCCACCCGAGCCCCACCTTTTCAAATTCCCTAACTCCCCTCTCTCCCTCTTAAAAGCTTGTTAACTTAACATCTAATTAATTACACATGACATGTATAATTAATTAAGTGTTATGTTTTTGAATTTGAAGTTTTGAATTCCTTGACTTGGTAAATAAAATAAGGAGGAACCTTATTTTATTTGGTTAGTTTTGTTTAGCCAACTTGTGAGGATTTTGAGAGCTCCTCCTCCTTCTTCTTCAAACATTGACGAAGAACGCTCAAGCTCCGACGAAGAACGCCGCTCCTCATTTCTCCGTCTTCCGTGACGACATAACCGCGACATCGACGTTCTTCTTCCATGCCGCTGACCACCGCGACGCTCGACTTCCGCGAATCGTTGTCGATCATCGAACATCGTTCCAGAACCAAGGTAGGGGTTTTTCCTTTTTAAAGTACGTGTTTCGTTCCCTCTAACATGAAGGAATAATCAGTTGGGCGTAGTTCCAATTTTTTTTAATTAAAAATTTGTGAAACATTCATGGTTGTGTTTATACGATTGGCCAATTGTTATCGTTATAACGGGAGGAGACCGGACCGCACGAACACGGCCGATTCTCCTCCCCCTTCTTTTCTTTCGTGTTGATTTAGCGGAGACAGCGCGGTGTGGTCGCAACCGCGCAGGAACAAAAGAATTAATGGCCGGAGCGAGCTGCGACGAAGAAACGCGGTGCCGACGCACCACGTCATTGAATACAAAGAGACCGCGGCCCTACGGCCGCGGCGGAGCAGCTAGGGGCGCCGGCCTCGCCGGCGCCGGAGATCAGGAAGGCCGTGGCCCTACGGCCGCGGCGGAGCATCCAGGGGCAGCCGGCCTCGCCGGCCGCCGGTGATCGGAGAAGAGCCGCGGCTACGGCCGCGGCGGAGAAGAAGAGCTGTGGCTACGGCCGCGGCGGAGAAGAGGAGCCGCGGTGGAGGCCGGCCGCCGGTTTGGTTAGGACGCGGGACCCGCGGGTCCCGCGTGAGAAAAGAAACGGCCGGCCTTAGGCCGGCCGAGATCCGGAAAAAAGGGGGGGGGGTTTCACCCCCCGCGTGCGGCACATGCGCGGCTCCCTGGCCGCGCCGCCGCGCCGCCACCGGCCGGGCCGGGTCCAGCAGGCCGGGTCGGTCCGACCTGGTTCGGGTCGGATCCGGGTCGGGTCGACCCGGTTCGGGTCAGACCAGGGGGGGTGGGTCGGGCCGGGTCGGCCCGGACCCGGACCCCCCATTTTCGAGACGGTTTCGGTCTTTTGGCCATTACTTGAGCCACGGACCTCCGATCGACGAACCGTCTGCGGAAACGCGATCCTTGGATCGAGACGGTCGTTTCGGTATATCACACTCAGGGTTTCGGAATACTTTGAGTTCGGCCGGGTTGGTTCGTTCACGAAACCAACCAGGCCCTTAGAGCGTAAACGCTCATATCTTAAGCTACGGACGTCCGATTGACGTGCCGTCAGCTTTGTTGTGTTCCTCTTAGTGAGAAGGTTCTTTTGGAATACTCCGCCCGAGGTTTGGACGCTGGTGGAGTACGGTCGGGTTGGTTTTGCCTTAAAAACCAACCGGGCCCCGGGGACGAAAATGCCAATAACTCTCAGACCGGGCGTCCGATCGACGCGCCGTCTGATGCGTTGAGTTCCTGTTGACGATACAGAACTTTTGGATACATCAACTCTGGACTTTGTGACAGTTGATGTATCAGCCTCTCGGCTCGTGGAGCGGATCCTCCGAACGAGCTTGCTGTGTGCGGGAACCCTAGTGCTGGCTGCGACTGTTACTGTGACTGCTACTGCTACTGCTACTGTGACTGTGACGACGACAGTACAGAGATCCTGTGTGGATTCGACGGCGACGACTACTGCACTCAGTGATCCTACGTGGATCAGTGCTACAGGTCCTGCGTGGGCCCGATCCTGTGTGGGTCCGATCCTGTGTAGGTCACTGCGGGGGTTAGTACCTATCGATCCTTCGTGGGTCCGACGACTTAGATGGTTCTTTGATCATCTTTATCGTCATCCGAAGAAGTATACCTGTGTGAGCAGAATCTTCTGTTTTACTCGATAGAGGTGGTGCGCTTGGTTGTAGCGGCAGACCCGCGATACTGGAGACGAGCGTACGGAGTACGGAGACCGTGTAGCCGGCTAAGACCTGAAGACTGCTCGACCGACTCGACTTGGAGTGAGTCGACTAGCCCAGTGGACGGAGCGCCCGGTATTTGGCGGCAGACCCACGGCGGACGGAGCGCCTGGTAGTTGGCAGCAGACCCGCGGTACTCAACTGGAGGAGTACCTCTGTAGGCTATTTGGGTGAGCGCCCGGTATTTGGCAGTAGACCCTCAGCGGACGGAGCGCCCGGTAGTTGGCGGCAGACCCGCGGTACTCGACAGGAGGAGTACCTCAGCCGTCTTAGGTTAGTGAGCAGTATCTCAGAGTCGTGACAGGACACTGTACACTTCAGAGATGGGGCTCTTAAGTAGTTACGTTTTTGATAATGAAAATCCTGTGTGAGCTGAAACCTATTGCTTTCCTGTGTGGATTGTGTTGTGCAATCCTGTGTGGATTACGTTTTTCTTTCCTGTGTGGAATACGTTTACTTTCCTGTGTGGACTGAGTTGTACTTGGGCTTGGAGGTTGGAGCGTATTTGAAATTGATGACTTAGGTATATGTATGGGCATATACCTAAGCAGTGTCGGATGTTACTTCGTGTTTGTACCTTTCTTCGTGGTTTATCCTTTGTGGATTTGAGATACCTTCAGGGGTCTCGGGGTCCCTACTGAGTAGCTTATACTCACCCCTGCACGGGCTTTGCCCGCACTACGTTGTGTTGGTTGCAGACGACGGACAGCGTTGACCTTAGCTGAGGCTTGTAGAGCAGGACGGTACCTGGAGGTGGACCACTGGGCAGGACGTGCTCGGAGCGGACAGCGGGACCCGTGGAGCAGTGGAGCTATCTGTACCCACCCTTCAGGTGGGATTTCTAGTGGAAAGCTCGGTGTAGCGGCTTTTACTTTTCAGTTGTTGTTTTCCCTTTCGAGTTGTACTTTACTTTCTGTTTGGGTTTGTATACTGGCCCATTTACTTTTCCGCACTTTCATTTGTACTCTGCTTTTGTTTAGTGTTTACTTTCTGCTTGCTTACTCTGTGGTGTTTGTTTACTTTACAAAGGCAATGCCTTCCCTTTTTACCGGGATTTACGCCTTGGTGCTAGTCGCCAGCCCCTGGCCTATGGAAGGCGGGCTTGGGGTAGTCACAGCACGGACCCCGAGGGCGGGTCGTGATAGTATACACCAATGGGTGTATTCAGTTCTCATGTTTCCTTTTATGTCATCATGTTATGATCTCTTTCATGATTTATGTTCAGGTTGGTCTGATGATGGGTGTTATTGGTTGTGGTGAGTGAAGTGGGTCACATGGAGATAATTGATCATGGTTCAGGTGTGATTTTATTTTTTGGGATATTTATATATCATCTTATCTGGAAGAGATCTTATTTCTGTTATCATATTATGTTATTTTATTCATTACTTTATGTTTATTTTATGTGATTATGTGGTATATTTGTTGTTTTATTATTCCATATGTGTTATAATCTATATAGATGTTTTGTTGTTTTTGAAACTCTTTATTCTGTACATGGTCATAATATATATGGATGGGTCATGATGGATTTTATGTGTGGTATTTGTGATGTTGTTATATAGATTTTATGGGTGAAATTATTAACATTGGTTATGTTTTCATAACTTGGGGCTTCTTCCTAGCCTATTCCAATTAGAGATATGCTTCAGGCCTAATGGATAGTTGGGTCGGGTGACATGTCATGTCAACAGAGGTCAGTTCATTACAACATTATATCATAGCATCCTCTTTTTATTTGGGTGTATTTGGGTAGTATGAAGACTAGGATTATCATTGGAACCATAGAAGAAAAACAAGAGTAGGAAACTCATCACCACCTTTCATGATGAAACATTAGTTACTTTGGGTTGTTGGGATTGGATTCTATTTTGATATTTTTGATAGATTTTAATTTTATATGGTGGTATGTTGATCCATATTTTTATTATATTAGTTTCATTTGTGTGTGTTATTGGAAAATTTACTATCAAACCATGTGGTCTATGAAATTACATTTTTTGAATCCCATTTTATTCTTTTATTTAGATATCTTTATTCTTGGATTTCCTTGAGTGGTTTTGGTAAGGGGTAAAAAATAAATAATGGTCTTGTAATGTGTTTTTTATTTTTGTTTTATTGAATTTTGGTTGAATGTTATGGTGATTATTTACTTATGTATTTTTTTCAAAACCGAATTTTTTGTGCATAAGGATGTTTTCATGGAAAATGTTTTCGGTTTGAAATGAATATGTATAGATTTTTTGCAAAATAGATAATGGTTTTAAGAAATTTATTTGGAAATGGTTATTTTTATCCAGAAATAAAGAATGTTTTTTTGGTTCTAAAATCAGTTTGGTGGTTTAAGTGTAAGGGATTTTTAGTTTTGAAACTATATTTGGGGTGGTGTGTTTTTAAAGATCAACCCTTTGTGGGTATATTAGAATTAAAAAATACAAATTCAAGAGTGAGTTTTTTGTAATTAGCCCATTTTTTTGATTAAACAGCTGATGGTATAGAAATTGTTTTAAAGGGAGAAGTGGTTTGATATTAATAGTTGATTTTATGTGAATTTTCATATTAAGGAATTAGGGGATTTTAACTTTTAACTGTAATTGTGAGAGGGATTTCTTTTATTTTTGAAAATTGGTTGGTTTTCTTTAAAAATTATGTATTTCTTTTAAAAGGATTTTTGAGACCCTTTCCAAGGGTTCATGTTTTAAAGGTGGTAGTTTTTTTAAAAAAATATTCTTTTAGTGAGTTGTGAATTTATATTTTTCCATTAAATGGACA
Source organism: Viscum album (assembly GCA_963277665.1). Classification (NCBI taxonomy): domain Eukaryota; kingdom Viridiplantae; phylum Streptophyta; class Magnoliopsida; order Santalales; family Viscaceae; genus Viscum; species Viscum album. The sequence goes on from OY728120.1 coordinate 2,081,377,570, forward strand.
TTTGGACTCTTTGGTGAGGATTAGCAGACATAGTTGGATTAGGTTCATGTTTTTTTGTTGTTCAATAAAATCCTCCTAGAAAGGTATTGAGTACATGTTGGTTGTTTATTGATAGTTGCAGTTATTTTCATATTATTGAAATTTCCCATGATCTAAATAGAGTGTAATGTGTTTTCTTCTCCATTGGGAAATCTAGTGGTTGATCTTGTAATTTTTTAGGGTGTTGTTTTTCTTGTGTATTTATTTGGTAACCATATATATTGAGTTTGGTGGATTGGGATAATAAGACTTGGTTTTATTATTTAATAGTGTGAACCAAACATTTTAGAGGTTTATTATCTCATTGAAAAATTGAATTCTTGGGTGAAATTCATAATTTGAGAGATGTATTTTTCTAAAATCCTTTCTTGATGATTTTAGTGAAGGTATTTTTTTAGGATAATTTTGTTTGGTGTGTCTTGTGAGTGCATTTTAGGTTTTTATTTTTGTGGGTAGTTGTTGTTTTGGGATGTTCATGCCTCATTGTTTATTGTGTTAATTGTTTTGTGTTAATTGTTTTGTGTGCATGGTGTAAACTATGGGTTGAGTTCTAGTTTAATGGTTTAAACATTCATAACCTTGATTCTTTATATGGGTAATAATGGTGTGTGGATTTTTGGTTAGACTATGGGAGCTACATGGTTGGGACATTCATTCAGGTTCACTATGATCCATTGTTTTGCATTCTTAACCCCATGTTAAAATTTTATTTAGTATCATAGAAAAAGTTTAGAACCATATTATCTTTTGGTGAGGTGTATTTGTGGGTTGCTTCTCCCAAAAAATATATTTTTGAGGTGATTATATTATTGGAAGTGTATTTGGAGACCTGAACCAATGATACTGAGATGTTTCATAGAATTATGCTTCCTTTATGGAGTATTATCTAATTTATTAAGAGATTGTTTGTAGTTGGTGAAATAATCTCATTTCATTGGGGTTTTTTGGAGTTTTGTTTATTTTGATGGAATCTTGTTTAGGGGTGTTCCTCTCCCTTATCTCACCATTTTAGATAAATTATAATTGGCGAAGAGACTTATAGTATATCTTCCTTCCTCATAGAACTCATACCTTGAGTTCATGGTTGTGTTGCAATTAGAGAAGTTAAGTTATGTTTAGGAATTTATTTTTATTGGTTTAGAGGATTTGTTTCATATTTGGGTGATTATTTTTATAAGGACCTCCTCAGATAATATCCCACCTATATGCCACTTGGCCTGAGGTGTCATTGGGGTCTTCTTTCATTGGACTCTACTCTTTTCAATGGCTTTAGTAGGGTGAAAAGTATCATGGTGGGGAGAATTATAACACCCTTGTGTTACTATTGTGGTTTATTATTTAATTTTTTTTAAATTTTGTGGTTTCTTTTTATCTTTTGGTGTTCGGGGTGGCTCAGGGAAGCTAAATTCCTAAATTGCATCTGGTCACACCATGGACTTGGGTGAATATGCCACATCCCATTTAATACCTTTTTAAAATTCATGTTAAGGCGGGGTGGTATCATTGTGGTGCTTGGGTTGTTCCATGGGGGTGTCTATGAAGGGAGAACCACACTTCATAACTTTGGTTGCACCGTGGAAGAGAAGACCATGCCTAAGTGGTTAGCCTTAAGGTATTTGGTTCTACCCAATCTGAACGTTTCATGCTATAGCTCTAGGGATATTTCATAAAGGGTTTCTAGTGAAGGTATCCATGCCATTTTGCAGAGGGACGCACCATATTGGTTGGGTACTCAAGGGTTGGGGTTCTACTTTTTTTAGGAGCACCATGTCTTAGTGCATGAGGCCATGACCTGGAGCTGTTCTGGATAGATTTTTAATTTTGTGAAATTATTATTATACCTCAAATTATTTTCTTTTTTTTCTTCTCACCTTCTCCATTATTTCCACCAATTAAAAATGAGAAATACCAAGGGATTTATTCTCCTCCCTTCCCCTTTAATTTGGGATTCTTTTCCACCAATTACAAGTGTTTTATTAGGGCAACTCCCTGCCATCCTCCTGGATATTCTTCTTATCTTCCCCTTTATTTATTTCACATGTATATATTTTCTTATAAAAACCCTAACATAAATGGGGTCATGATTTAGGATTTGTGTTGGGTTTAATTTGGGGTTTTGATTATTTAAGGCTTGGGAAGGTTATCAAGTTTATCATATTTTCTTACATCTTCAAAGGTGAGTTTTTTTGAGTAGTTTCCTCTTGGATTTTGTTAGGTGTTTTTTTCAACATCCATTATTTCATATTCCATTAGGATCTTGATATTTTCTAAATCTTTATTTAATAAATTAAATTTACACGTGATAGGAAAATTATATTTTTAAAGATGGTTTAAATATTCTCACACTTAGAAAAAAGGATGTTTAAAGGTTTTAAAATTTATAATGTAATATTTTGAGTGCCAAGTGTTTATAAAAATTATTAAGAGACTTTTTTAAAATTAATTTTATAATAAATGGAATTTTAACTCATGTAGGTCATGGAAAGGGTAAAGACACGGTTTTATAAAGTTGTTTTCTAATGAAATTATCATTTTTTTATTTCAAAGAGTTTGTTATAAAAAGGGTAATTTTGATTAAATTATTTCATGTATGGTTATTATTATGTGGGTTCAATGGATGTTTTTGAATGGGAATTTTGATTGGTGTAAATTACTTGGTATCACGATTAGATTTTTGAAAAGGAATGATTGGAACATTATTAAAGATATTTTCATGAGGAACATGAAAACCTTGATTGTGCCCTTTTCTTTCTATGCTTGGTATGAGTGTTTTCCCCTGAGTGGGGATGTTTTATATTATTTCTAATATGGATCATTTTAAAGGGGTTGTTTCTTATAAGGGTGTTCAAGGTAAAATGAATTTTACTACTTATATTTCATTATGGATCTTGTGATAGTTTGTTTTATCAACTTCACTTGATGAATATCATGAGAATCATAAGTAGATAAATGGATGTGTTAAATGTGTGTTATTATAGATTATTTTATTCTAGATGGGTAGTTCCCTAAGATAGTAATTCCCTCACAGGGGCTTTTTTTACTCAGTGAGAGTTGAAAATTGGAAGTTGAATGGAAATTTTTGGTTTCACATAAGGACCCAAGGAATGATTTGATGAAATAGGTACAATATCTTTAAGGTTATATATTAGAGAGTCTTCCATGATGTTTGATCATTTATGGACAATTCTAAGGGATTCCCATCATTTATTTATTATATTACCTAGTTCAATAAGATTATGTGGCACCATTGTATGGTTTTGGTTATTTTCTTACATCCATTACATTGATGATATGGAACCTCATAGTTTTTCTATTATTTTTTTGGTTTATATTTTTGGATAATACATTTTAAAATGTCGATTTCAAATGAATATTAGAAAAAAGAAATTTGATATGTGGTAAATTTTTAGTTTTATTTTTGAAAATGCGGATTCTCCTTTTTTAAAGGGTTAAAAAACTATTATTTATAAATGGGTTGATTTACCATTATTTTCATTAAAATGGTTGAGGTTTATAAATATTGGTTATGGATGATACATGTTTATTAGGTGCTTATATTGAAGGAATTTTGTTTTCTATTTATATATCAAATAAAAATTAATGAAATTAATTTTTAAAGGAATTGGACAAACACATTATTAAAATACTATAGGGTACTATTTTGATCACACCCTATATACACCAATGGTTTTATGGAGATATTATGTTTCCTTCCATGTGTTCAGGCTGTGATATATTCCCAAATTTATGTTTGGATTGGTATAATGATGTATTTCAGGGTTTTTGGAGAGTGAACAAGGTTTACATAGACAAGGTTAATAGTGGTCCATTTTTGGTTTGGTTTTTTTGGATGTTTAGGTATCATCCTATTCATCCTTTCTCTTATACTGGTTATCATGTACTATGATTTAATTTTTTAAATTATGTTTAGTTTATGTGATGGTATGATTTATGAGTTGTTTTTTTATTCATAATTCATTTTTGGTTATTTAGACTCTTCCTTGTTATTGAAACTGTATATTTTGAGCATGGGCATCTGAGGTAAGGATGGTTTGTGCTATATTTTCCATGAGAAATATGTGATGTGATTATTTGTATTATGATGGTGAAATAATTATCATTGGTTATGTTTTTGATACCCAGGTGCCTATATCCAGCTTGTGGAGATCAGGAACACACTTGGTCCTTATGGTGATCCAGTTCAGGTGATGTGTTAGGTCCACCTAGGTTTGTTTATTACATAATGGTATCATACCTCCTACTTTTTATTTGATTTTATTTGGGTAATATAAAAATTATGATCATTATCATAACTTTGGTGGAAAATCAAGAGTAGGTTTATGATCGCCACCTTTTGTGTTGAAACATGAGTTACCATGGGTAGTTGGGGTTGTATTCCTCTTTGACCCTTTCGATTGATTGTGATTTGAGATGGTGGTACTTTGAACCTCATTGGTAATATATCAGTTTTCTTGGGGTTTGTTCTAGGAATTTTGGGATAAAAATAAAATAGAATCTGAAGCATGAGGTTGGATTTAATGGCTAGAAAATCTATGCAGAGACCAAGTGCTTGATTTGGGAAATGTTTCAGAAACTATTTCATGATTGGACCTTGGCCTATAAATCCATGTGGTCAAGAAAAGTGTAGTTCTGTGTCATATTTTGTTCTATTATTTATTACTACTGGTTCTTGGATTTTTTTGAGTAGTCTTGGTAAGGGGAAAATATTCAAGAAAGGTCTTGTGATGGGTTTTGGATATCATTGGACGGAATTTTGGTCGAAGATTATAGTGTATCATTACTTATGTGATGTTGTGAAATTTATTTTAGAGAGAAACTCGAGTATTTCATGGAAAATGTTTTTGATTTGATATTAATCATTGTGGATTGTTTTCAAACCATATTTAGGGTTTTGTGAAATATTTATTGAAATGGTTGTTTTTATCATGAAATATGAGAAGTGTTTTTGTTCTAAAATCAGTTTTTTGGTTTTAGTGAAAGGGAATTTTAGTTTTAAAACCATTTTTTTGGTGCAGTGTTTGTAAAGACCAAACCTTTTTGGATGTTTTGGTAAAAAAGATAACTTAAAAAATAGTTTTTTTGGTTCCTAGCCCTTGTTGGATTTTTAAATGGTAGATGATACTGCAATTATTTTAAAGGGTGAAGTCTTTAGAGATATAAAGTGGATTTTATATGAATGTTTGAATTAATAATGTTATGGATTTTAAATTTGATTTGAAATTGTGAAATGGATTTATTTTGGTTTTGATTTTTTTGGGATGTTTAAAATAAGGTTTGGTTTGGTTTAAAAAGTTTTTTTTCATTTAAAATGTGTTCTGACACCCCTATAATGGTTTCATGGATTAAAATAGGAGGTGTTTGAATTTTTTTTCTTTTTTGTTGTGGTTTTTTAATTTGGGACTATTTGATATGTTTTAAGAGACAAGTCCATGTTAGTTTCATATTTTTTAACATTTAAAGTAAGCCATAGAAAATGGTATTGACAAAAAATATGATGGTTATTTTTAGGGGTGGTTATTTTATTTTTAATCACCTTAGTCGAGATCTAAATTAAATGGAAGATGTTGTCTTCTCCTCTTGATGGTGTAGCAGTGTATCTTGAAATTGTTCAGGATAGTATTTTTCAAGTGAATTTATTTTGGAACTGTGTAGGTTTAGTTGGGTATATTAGGATAATGATCCTTGTTTGGATAGTTGAATAATTGAGGAATAGTATTATTAAAGGTTGAGAGTCTCATAGAAGAAGAGTCTTGAGTTCAAGTCCTGATTTGGGATATGGAATGTTCTAAATTTATTTCATGATGTGTTTAGAGGAGTTGTGGTTTTGATGTGGATTTTTTTTGGTGGGTTTTATGGTTCCTTTCTAATTCTCTTTTGTGAGTAGTGGTGGATTTGGGATGTTCATTCTTTATTATTTGTTGTGTTAATTGTTGTATTTTCATGGTGTAATCCATGGGTCAAGTTCTAGTTGAATGGTTTGAAAATGGGGACCTTGGGTATGTGCTTAGGAAAAAGGGGTGTGTGGTTGTCTCTAGTTATACTATGGGAGATACCCATTTTGGACTTTAAGTTGTGATCACCATGATTCAGTATTCCATGAGCTTGAACCCAAGTTACCTTTTAATTCAGTTTCATAACCCAAGGTTAGAACCATGTTATCTTTTGGTGAGGTATGTTTTGGGTTATTTCTCTCTTTCCTTAAAGATGATGTTGGAGTTTGTGTCCTAGGACAAACTATGTTTACTATAATTACATGTGTATTTTATGTATTGAATATTAATTAAATATATTATAAAATATTTTTCATTGTTATACAAGAATTTAATGTAATAATGTCCTAGAGTATTTTTCGCATTGATATGGTCATTGAAGTTCCCTACTAAGATGAGAACCTTGAAGTGCAATGAATATATTCTTAATATACTTATATGGTTGGATAAAATACTATAATGGGACACATAGTAAATAGACCATCATGTCTGAGTACTCATAAGTGGATGAGGCTTCTTCTCATGATTTTCACACTTTGTAATCTCCAATATGGGAGATTATGAGAACAGATCCACTAGTAATAATTCCGCATGTTTTGGTGTCATTAGATATTTCTATCTACAAGAATGTTTAATGGTACTTAGATGTTATGATTATTATTAATAAATTTTACAAATAATGTACTTAAACATATTCAGTAAAAAATGATGATAACAGTTAATGGTGAAGTTGGATACATTGGGTGCATCATGAGTGACATGTCATTAATGGATAGGTCGAGGAAGGATTTTTACCTTCCATATTTATGGAATATGATACCTCATCCCTTTGATTGGAATAGAAACATCGCCTTAAATTCCATGAACATGGCATAAAAACATGTTTATTTTAGATAGTCAATATATTATCCCACCTTTTTGTCACATAAACTTTCATTACATTATAAAAAACTGAGGATTTTTAAGGTTTAGTGTCTTGGAAACCAGGAACATAATACATGAAACAAAAAAAACATTCTTATTAAACACTTGAAAGGCTTCTCCTTATGTTCATCCTAGGTTCAATACTGCATCTCATAACCTGGGGACATACATCAAAAGAAAGGGTGAGCAGAAGGCCCAGTAAGGGAAACAAAGGGAAACATTTAACATGTGAACTTGAGATACATCAACAATGTCAGGAAAAAGAACTTTAAGGCATGAGAAATAAATCATGAGGTATATCATAATAAAAATAACATTTTTCATAACTTGAAGATGTGGCTACAACATTTAATAAAGAAAATCATTTCTGTTTCACCAAGGTCCATCCCCAAGGTGTCAATAAAAATTACTAATGTTATTCACCAAGGTATCAGTCTAAATGGTCATCTCTAGAGATTAAGTCTTTACCCAATACATTAGAGCGCTATTAGGGAAAACCTTTTAAATGTCTTTATTATCATGTGATCCACATATATCATCATCAATCATTTCATAAAAAACCCATATATCATAAAATGAATGGGTTTCATTTCATAATCATAACGTTTTAAAAACCTGCTTTAAAGACATGATCTTTGTGTCACTTTAAAACCCATAGAAAAGGAAGGTGGGTATCATGTATGTAAATACCATAATTTAAAATAGAACATTTTGGTATATATGTGAATACCACTATAGAATAGAGATCTTTGAGTAATAACTTAATAAAATTAAACAACTTTAGAACAAGAGAGAGAGACATTTTGAGACGGAAATTCTGCAGCATAACGACTATGTTTCGGGGTTTTAGAAAACATTGAAAAGAGAGGGGACATGGGTAAAACATTCATAAATGACCCATAAAACAGTAGAGGTACAGAATATGAAGGATATATGAAAATGGAAATGAAATTTGAATGATATACCATATGAAATGAAGAACATTAAAGGAAGACAAAAATAAGATTTCTCTTATGAAAATTCGGCAGCCAAACGGTGTCACTTAAACTTCAAAAAATGAATTGACGAGATCAAATAGGGTATCTCATCATATGAAAATAAAATATCAGTATGATAGATATAGAGATCATACCCCAACATAATAAAAAGGATCTTGAAAAACTTGACATGAAAGTAGAACTTTGAAAAATGAGAAAGGTGAACGAATCCCTTAAAAATTCAGCAGCCTAACGACGCCACTTAAAACATCAAAATTCTGAATTGAAGAGATAAAATAGGGTCTCTCATAATATGAACATAAAATATCAGTATGATAGATATAGATATAATACCCCAATAAAATAAAAAGTAACTTGAAAGACTTGATATGAAAGTAGAACTTTGAAAAATGAGAAAGGTGAACGAATCCCTTAAAAATTCGGCAGCCTAACGGCGCCACTTAAAACTTCAAAATACTGAATTGAAGAGATAGAATAGGTTATATAATCATATGAACATAAAATATCAGTATTATAGATATATATATCATACCCCAACAAAATAAAAAGGATCTTGAAAGACTTGAGATGAAAGTAGAACTTTAAAAAATGAGAAAGGTGAACGAATCCCTTAAAAAAAATTCGGCAGCCTAACGACGCCACTTTAACATTCTTAAAATGAAATGACGAGAGAAAGATGAGGAATCTCATCATATGAACATGAAATAAACAGTATTATTAATATAAAAGAACATCCTCCAACATAATAGAATGGAGTATAAAATAAATGACATAAAAGAGATTACTTGAAATGAAAGAGGGAGGTAGGATCCCTTACCTTAAAATGCAACTCTTAAAACTCAAAGGATGGGACCTTGAGGGCTTGGGGGAACCTTGGGAGGACTCCTTGAGAGGTAATGAGACCAGATATTTGTTGGGGAAGAGTTGGGAGTCGAATGGATGAGAGGATGGATTGGTATTTATAGGGAAAGTGAGGGGACACGACGTTAATGGCCATGGGACACCTCATTAGTGGTTTTGGCAAAACCATGGGCTTGCCTGTGGTATTTGCCCATGGTATTGGACACTTGGGACACCTCATACCTTATATTACTACTCATAACTCGACCATATTGATTACATACTTAATACATCATTTAATGATGTCATAAACACCCATAACTTAAAAACTGTATTTTCACTATTCATAAAAAATTCATCTTTCTCAGAAAAGTCCCAAAATTTCACCATAACCAAATATTGATGCTCTGATTTCAAAAATGAACTCCATTTTATAAAAATAATTTTCTAAATATTTTTAATTTAATTTTTAAATAAATAGACTATTCACTGAAAATTCATTCTTTTCAGAAAAATCCCCAAAAATTACCTTAACATAATATCAATGCTCTGAGTTCAAAAATGAAATCCATTATAGAAAAATAATTTTTTAAATATTTTTAATTAAATTTTTAATTAAAAAAAACTATTCACCCGAAAAACTAATACTTGACTAATAATTTATGAAACCATTATTTAACCATTTTATTGAATCACATTACTTAATCAAGGTGCCTAGATTATATTAATGCTTTATTTAAGTGAGATTACTAATCCATTTGGTCACATTACTAATCCTAAGAATAAAATCACTATTCATAATTTACTATTCATCAAAAATTAAGTTGATCTTATTAGACTCTAAATTTCATACTGAACATAATTGTAGAAGACCATTTTTCGAAAATCATTACACATTTTTAATTATTTAAGGTTTACATAAACACTTTTTAAAATATCCTTTCTCTAAAATTTACCAAAAATATGCATACTATATTTATCCGGACATTTGAAAATTCATAAACTTCATCATAAGAAGAAATCAAAATTTTTATTTAAAACAAAGGATTACACAAGGCAGTTACAGTCTCCTTACATAGCCCCTTATCACACCAGCATAGGACCTAAGTGTAAGGTGTGCTAAGGTGAGAGAATCCGAGGGAGGCTCGGCCAACATCGCATGAGTAGTAATTTCTATCAGTTTGAACTTCTCGCGAAGGCGATTCCATTCTAGCTTCACACGATGATGTTCGACTTGGGTTTCGTCCAGAGCAAAGCCTAGTGGTGCTACCTCCTTCCCAAGTTCTATTAGATGGGATTCGATCGGTCGAAGACTACTGGGTGAGGCCATCAAATCTTCTTTCTATATTAATTAACCAAGATCACTTGTATTTAGAGACAAAAATTGCAACATTCAATTTTCAACGGTCATACTGACTAACGGTCATATAATAGTCAAAACCCAATAGTCTCATTTTAATTAGACTCATGTTATCAAATGAAACGGTTTTGTTGAGTATGAAAAATAAAATTACACACAAAATTAGGAAACAGTATTTATTCAAAATTTCGAGTCGTTACAGTAAAAGAAAGACATATCGAGCATATAAGTTGGTGACATGGATGCAAATCCTTCTTGATGAGATATTGAGACAAATGCATTATATTACACAATGATCATTCGTATGTGATTGTTGAAGATGCGACACTATGTTATTTATCTTGGGTGCCTTGAACCATTGTTAGATAGTAATATTGGACTTTATGATAGCCCCCTAATGATAGTGATAATGAATCCTAGAGGGTCACACAATAAGTATTTCCATTTCTCTCGATTAAATCATATTTGAGTTTAATTAAATGAATTAATATTATTCTCAAGACTAAAGAATAATTTTTTTTCAAGTTATATTGATCACATAAATTAAATAAATATTCATTTTCACACATTTGAATAAAAATATATTTATTAATTTATTTAATATTTAATAAATATTATTCAATGGCATGTAAATGAAATATTTATTTATAAATAAAAATATTTATTCAGTTATTCAATAAATACAAAGGAGTTTAAATAGACCAAGAACATGTCTCATGAGAAATTACTACTTTAAAAGAAAAAAATATTATTTATCATATGCATAAGATGAAACACACCAAAAAATAATAATTATATTATTATTATTTATCATGGGGTATATTAAAGGTTTTAAAATATTTTTAAGGGATAACATGCAATAAAAAAATAACCTAAACTATACCTCTATAAATATCCCATCAATGATACTTTATAGGTAATAAAAATAGAAATAATTGTTGTGCACAGTGAATTCTCTTTTGACTCTTCCATATCTATACCTTTCAAGAATGATAACATAAGAGATATTTCATCAATACCAAATAACGAATGGTCAAGAAAGAACAATCCAAGATATTAGATTCAATACACTAACACCTAGAGATCTAGTGTCATTTCTCACAGATCACTGGAGAATTTTTGGATCACTACCAGAGGGATAGTAACCTAGGATTCTCACAAGCACAATGAAGGAAATTTGAGATGGGATTCTTGGATGATAAAAAATCATCAACAAAGAAATATCCTAATCTTATGTATTTAATTATTCAAATATTAAATAAATAATTTATAAATTTTATCTGTGATATCCTTGCTCATGGTTTTGGGTAATGATAATTATAATAATGTATAATATATTTCCAACCACCACACGCTTCCAATTATCCAAGAACCACAAAGTGTTCTCAATGTGTTCATGTTTAAATTTATAATTATTTATTTGATTGTTGATCTATGAGAAATTGTGGTTAAATTTTCATTTCATGTTATTCATACTTTAATACAATTTGAATTGACATCGTTCAAAATATTAATCATGTTAGTTCAGTGTTTCATTTTCATAAAGGTCTAATAACAGATAAATAATGGTCAAATATTCCATTGGGAACTACAAAATTTTGGCTTGTATGACAGGGTTACACAACATGTACTAGGAAGTACACATTTTGTACCCTAGTGCACTAAATCTATATGTGATAAGGGATACACAACATGCCATACAGTTATTACACACGGTGTACACTGCGTGTTGACAGAAAACCTAGCACATGGTTGTCTGATTACACGACATGTATCGTTGTACACATCGTGTAATATACAAAGGTTAGTAGTGTAAATCATGCAATCCATTTGGTCATTATACATGGTCAAGCCACGTGAGACTAATAATTTAGAGAATTTATGATATACATTATGTGTATGCGGTGTACACGACATGTAGTTCATCAAATTCTGCATTCGAAGAACATGATGTTCCACTTAGTGAGAAAATTAACACATGGATAAAAGAGATACATGGTGTGTTTCTAACCTATAAATGTTTTGCAATCCACCAAGACACACATCATAGACCCAATCATGCATTCCAAACTCGTGGAAAACTGAACACAAAACATGTTGCTTGTATGTACACACCATGTTTTCTGGCCAAGTTACACGCCGCAGACCCAGTTGTGTACCTTCGATACATGACAACCAAGATACAAGGAATGTAGCTAGTTTGTAAACACAATGTAGTCTCCTATTAAATGATAGAATTTAAAATTACAGTAAATTGAAAAATTATAGAACTAAAACATTATTTTATTTATTGGAACACATTTTTGTGTTTGGAAATTTAATAATGGTTTTAAAGAATATTAAATTCTCAATTATTTTATTATAATTAATTTGTAATTATTAGTTATTTCGTTTATTTTACATGAATTCTATAAATTTATGGGTATCCCCAATTATTTTTTAATGATCATTAAGATAAAAGAGATTTAATTAATTCATTAATTTATTAATTAAATCAAGCATGTTCATCTTAAAAATAAATAAAAAATAAAGAAACGAATGCTAGCTGGTTACTTTTTCGTATTTGTTGCATGTATGATAATTCATGATCTCGAACCAGACCTATGAATGTGTTGGATGTTTCAATTTAATTTATTCATTTTTTTTCAATTTTTTAATATTAAATTAAATATTATTTCCTATATATCAACCCTCCCTCTATTATTATTAATGGCATTCATATCTAATGAAATTTATGTAATACCCTTTTAAATAATACTTTAGTTCCTATCACCTAAATGTGATTCATAAATATATGTAATAAATGGAGTATCCCAAGAAATGTGGAGGTGGTTCAAGGTGGAACCATTATGATGAAAACTAAAGTGATATATAGGTGGATAGGTGGAATGTTGTACTTATTCCAAGACCGATAATGTGAGTTATTTCCCCTAGTTCAATGAATGATTTAATTTCTCCTTATTAAATCAACCATTAGATAAATCTCATGAATGAGTCATTTAATTAATTATTTATTTATCCCAATGAAATTATCTATTTTATGTATACAAGGTCGTGATCACAAAAATTAATTAATTAATATAAAAAGATAGAAATTAAATAAATTATGCGTAAATGTTTTATCCATCAGTATTAATTAATTATGTAATATCAACTTAATATTAACAAGACATGTAAAGTATAAAACAATACAAAAATTCATAATTAATTGAAATCCCTTGATTAAATATTAAGTTAGAGTTGGCCTTCCATTACTTGATTAGGAATGAAATCCTTCAAATTGAGTGTTTGAACAACCCTCGTTGGGAAACTTACTTTTAATGTGTAGTTATTATGAAGGTTATGGGTTTATGTAACAATATTACATCAAGAGAAGTAGTCCTCGATAGGCATTAAGTAACTAGGAGGTAAGTGTTGAAGAAATATTATTCAGGATTTCTAGATTTGGGAGTCCACTCAAGAGATCAAGGAGCTACAATTCCATAGTTGGAAAATAATTTCTTACCTAAATACCTTCATGTATCTTGACCAACCCTAATTGGGGTTATGAAAAGGGGAATATGGATCTTTTAAAATAAAATTTCACAAACAATTTAAATTCCAAGTTCAATGGTGATGGATATTGGGACTTGATAAAATAGTGCAAGATTTAATAAAAATAAATTAATTTATTATTTCTCAGAAACTTTTTAATCAATAAAAGCACCAAAAATCTACTCTTTTAGTTTTAAAATAAAATGGTAAGTTTATAATCCACACTCTCCCTCTGATAAATATTTGAGAAAGAAAACCTCATAACTTGTAGTAACATCCATGAGTGGTTTATATATCTTCAGGTTATGTTACACCATTAATATAAATCTTATGTTTTATAATCCTCAATGATTGATCTGTGTGTTATGGAGGTGAGTGCTAAAGAGTTACTTGTCCAAAAAAATATTTGAACTATACAATGAATGTTTAATGTTTGATGATTTCATCTATGTCTAGTGAACTCATTAAGTCTCATGAAATCATGTATGCATATAACATAATTGATAACCTCCATGATCTTTATGATGATTTATCTAGATTGGAATGATCTGAGATTTCCAAGGAACCCTTTCATTGAAATTGTGGAGAGGGTTCCCCAGATGGGCGTCAAGTAGTCAAGCTTATTGGTTACATTGACCACATATAAGTTCTAGGGTTTAATTTCCCCAAATAATTGGGCACTGATCACATTCTACCATCACTCCCTCAGATCTTCTATAGCTTTATTAAAAATTTTAATATGAACAACACTGATAATACTCTACCAGATCTACTAACTCTTTTTTCACTAAGTAGATAAGAATATGAAATAAGAAAATACTTCTATCCTTATGATAAACAAATAGAAAGGGAAAATGAAGAGATTTAATCCCAATCCATCTTCACACCATTCCAAGAAGAGGAAGATCAATGGGAATGAAATGGAACATGATTCTATCAGTTTCACATGTGAAAAGAAGGCCCACTGGAAGAAAAACATCACCTAGACAACAAATTAAGGGGAAGATTCAGGTGTGTTTGTTATCGAGGGCAATTTATATATTTATAAAAATTGGGTATTAGATACAACATGTGGTGCTCACATATATATTAAAATATAATTACCATGTTTATTCGGTATGATTGACTGAGAGGAGGTAGATCTAAGAGAATACAACAGATATTAACATGTTGTTGTAGCTATCAAGGACTACCACCTTATGTTGTTGACTAACATAATCTTGGTTTTATAGGGTTTTTATTATGTTCCTTCAGTTACCAATTTTTTTTTTCTGTATCCAAAATAGATAAGGAGGGATTTATTTTCAAATTTTGGAATAAATGTTTCTTATTTTATAAAGATACCATTTTTTATGTTATGAAACACTTAAATAATAGTCTATATATGTTGGATTACATGAACCAAGTAATGGAAATTGATAAAAATGTTACTTTACATGACTCATACCACACCCAAGTATTGCATCACCAGCTAGGCCATGTAAATGAAATACACTTAACTAAATTACATGAAGATATATATTTAGATTCTTTTGATCTAAAACAAATTGGTGTATGTCACCAATGTTTAGAAGAAAAAATGACCCGATCCTCATTTAGTGGAAAAGGTGAAAGGGATAAATAGCTTATTGAATTAGTTCATAATGATGTGTGTGTAATATGTTTTTATCAAATTAAGGTATGGATTCTCATACATCATAAATTTTACAGATGATTTTTGTAGATATATATATATGTCTTCTTAATGAGGTGTAATTAAAATTATTTTGATAAATTCAAGGAATTAAAGATTGTAGTTGTGAAACATCTTGGTAAGAATATTATGAAACTCAACTCGGAATCTAATGAAGAATATCTTAATCAATACTTCATTGATTATTTAGAAAAGTTATAGATAATATCTCAACTCAATCCTCCTTATATGCCTAAATGGAACAATGTAACAAAAAGGAGGAACCATAACTTGTTGGAAATTTTGAGAATAATGATGAGTCATGTGAGTCTTCCCTTATCCTTTTGGGGATACACATTACAAATAACAACATACATACTAAATCAAGTGACACCTAAAGTGACAGATGATATAATATACCAATTATGGAATGGAAAGAAACTTGTGTTTTCTTGCTTATATGTGTGGGGTAACAAAGAATTTTTTAAGGCCTATTAAGGTATCAAACTTGAACACTAAGGCACAAAGTGTATCTTTATAGGATATCCCAAAGAAACAATGGGATATTACATATACAATATTTCAGATAATATGGTTGTGGTTGACATACATCCCAAGTTTATTGAGGTGGATCTTATCTCAAACAAAGGTAAATTGCACCATGTCTTGCAAGGAGTACTCCTATTGATATAAAATGGTTAAGTCATCCTGAAACCTTTATAAGAAATCCCCTTATAAAAGTAAGTGTCCCAAAAATTGTTGGTCAATCCCATAGTTCTATTAAGTTTCGTTCATAATCAAGTAACAGAAGGCTTATTATGACTTAACATTAGATTGAGGGATTTTATTTTATTATGTATAAATTTTATCTTATTTTACCCATTACACATCTTGTTAATATTTAAGTGGATGTTTACTTAATTAATATACCATGTTTGGATAAAACATTTATCAATAATCAATTTTATTTAAATCTCATATTTTCATATTAATTCATTCATTTATGTGATCGTGGTCTTTCATCATTAAATATAATTTTAATTCATTAGATAGAAAATAAATAATTAATTAAATGCACCAATCATGAACTTATATCATGGTTGATTTAAACAGAAGACATTAAATCAACCTATGAGTTAGGGGGTAACTCCTTATGTCAGACATGGCATGAGCTACAACATTCAACATTTCCACCTATGTATCACCTAGTTGGCATCAATATGGTTTCATCTTGAACTGTCTCCACATGCCTTGGGATGCTCCATTAGTTTAAAATATTTATTACTCACATGAAGGTGTGGTGAACCATAGGATTGGTTAAAGGGAATCACATAAATATACTTGGACATGAAGGTCCTACATAATAATGGAGGGAGAGATGACTCAGATGCCATATTTTAATTTAATATTATATAATTGTAGAACCATGCAATACATTTAATTAAATAAATTCCAATACATACATAGTTCTTCGTAAATCATCATGATCAGTCATACATGCAATGAATATAGAAAACATAACTCTATATCATTCATTTCATCATTCATTCTTTATTATTAAGATGAATGCGATTTGTACTAATTAATTAATTACTTAATTATATTTCATCTTAATGATCATGTGAGATTAATTGGAGATGACCATCAATTTTTAATTGCTGGAAAATAAACGGAAGAGCCATTAATGAAATATTTATTATAGTAAATTAATTGATCATTTAAAATTATTTGAAACCATTATTAAATTTTCAAACACACAATAGTGTGACCATTAATAAAATAAGTTTTTAATGCTATTTTTTTTTCAAATTTATTGTAAATTTAATTTTTTTCCATTAATGGGAGACTACATGGAATGTACATCCATCTACACACCATGTAACATAGTAGCTGTATATCCAAGTCACATGCCTGAGGATTTGGTGTGCTAACTTAGTGAGACTACATAATTTGTGCATGCCAGTTACACACCATGTATCAACATGCCACATGGCAGGTTGGCCTGGTCAACACATAGTGTGCAATAAAATCACTGCATGTTTTTAATTACTTGGTGCATCTAGATACAATGTACAGGAGTATACAGTGTGTGCTCCTAACACACTCTGTGTATCCCTCTTTTACCAGCCAAAGATTTGGAACTTCTTAAGGGAATCTATGGTCATTCTTCATTTGTTTTTAAATCTATAATAAAATGAAACACTAAATGAACATGATTAATATTTCAAAAACATGGTAATTCAAATTGGATAAAATAATGAATAACATGAAATTAAACTTTAACAAATATTGTTCATAGATCCACAATCAAATAAATAATTATAAATTTAAATGTGACCGCTTTGATACAACTTGTTTATTCCAGGAAGAGCATAAGCATTGAGGTGGAGGGAGATATAACAAAATTTTTATTAATAATCATTCCCTAAAACCATGAGCAGGGATATTTCACATAAAACTTACAATTAATTTATTTTATATATGAAGAAATAAATACTGGGTCTTAGGATATTTCTTTATTGATGATTGTTGATCATCAGAAAAGGACCTTTTGGATTTCCTTTAATGAGATTGTGGGGATGTAAGGGTAAAATCCCTCTAGATGTGATCCACATGTGCTCTAATGGACTTTGAGCAATGCTACTTGTCCCCTGAGTTCTAGCATGTTGAATCGAATATCTTGCATTGTTCATTATTGATATCTCATTCTTCGGTCTTAAAGAAATTATCTCCTGGGTTTCACTTTCTTGAGAGGGAGAGAGGTGGAAGAGCCCAGAGAGAATTCATTGTGCACACAAATTCTCTATTCAAAAACATGGAATTGCTATCAAATTAATTACACAATAAACATAGCCGTCTATTTATAGAGTTGTGATTTCAGATAAAAAATTTAATTTCATAAGAACCATTAAATATAATTAAAACTATTAATGAAATACCTTTTCACATAATAATAATAATAATATTATTGTTGTTGTGTTCCAACTTGCACAAATGGATAAATAATATTTACCAACATGTAAATTATTATTTTACAACCAGACATGGTCTTGGTCAGTTCAAAATCTACATTCATTTATTGAACACATAAATAAATATTTTATTCTATTAAATAAATATTTTATTAAAAAACTAGTAAACAAATATTTATTAAATATTCAATAAAATAAATAAATATATTTTATTCACAATTAGGTGAAAATAATTATTTAATTTATGTGGAAAATATTACATGAATAAACTTATTCCTTAGTCTTGAGATTAATATTTATTCCAATAATTAAATTCAAATAAAATTTAATGATGACCAATAGAAACTCTTTCTTTGTAACCCTCATGTATTACTTCACATTTTCATTAGGTGGGTTTTTCTAATGTCCAAGATTACTCTCTAGTAACAGTTTAAGGAAACCAAGGGAATAACTTAATGTCACAATGAAAAAAACTACATACGAATTCTCACTGTTTCATATAATCTCTTTGTCATAATATCTCATTAAGAAGGTTTCTTGACAGTTTCATCAACCTATAGGATCGATACATCATTCTATGACTATATGAAATAAACTCGTCATTACACCATTTCCATGGAATTTAGGGTGATAGTTCTTTTTCAATCAAATGGAAGAGATATAAACTTCTATACAGATGGAAAGGAAAAATACTTTCTTGACATATCCATTAATAACATACCATTCATGACGCAACCAACATACACTACTTTCCTCCAACATATGGATCGATGGTTTTAGTAAACAAATATATGTACTCATATCATGACATGCATTAACTATAATCTTAAAGTGTAAGGGCCATTACACATGATCACTGATTGGAATATTTGATGACACCAAAACCTGTAAAGTTCCTACTGTTGGGTCTATTCTCTTAATATCCTATCTTTTAGATTACCAAGTGAAATATTCATTAGAATAAGTCTCATCTTCTTATGAGTACTCCCACTTTATTATTTTTATACTATTTTCCCATCATAGTATGTTATCCAACCACAAAACTATATTAGGAATATTTTCATAGAACTTCAAGGTTCTAATCATACTGAGGAAATACTATGACCTTATCAACGTGACAACTAATATTGGACATTATTAAATTAATGTCATTAATAAAAATGAACAACATGTAATATGATGTTTAATTTAATATTTAATACATAAACTACTTTCTATTTATATTTCAAACTAGCATTAATGAAATGTCTTTTGAAGGGAATTTCAAAACTCTTTGATGAGATCCTATTGGGCATGATTTTGCTCACACTCTGCATACACTAATGAGTGTATGTAGTTATCATGATTCCTTTTAGGTTCCAAGGCTATGAAAACTTTATGAATTTATGTTCAGGTTAGTCTGATGATGAATGATAGGGATTGTGGTGAGTAACCATGGGTTGCATGAAGACAGTGCGCAGTGGTTCACATTTTGTTTTTTTTTGGGATGTTTATGTATCAACCATTCTAGCTCAACTATTCTTTGGGTTATTTTGTTTCATGATGTTGTTTATTACTTTATTTTTAGTTTATGTGATAATGTGGTTTATTAGTTGTTTTATTATTTGAGATTCATTATACTCTTTTTCTATGATTCATTGTTATTGAATCTACTTATTTTGTGCATGGGAATCCAACATATGGATGGTTCATTCTCGATTTTTCAGGTGGAATTTGTGATGTGGTTAATTTAATTCCATAGGTGAAATTGATCTAATAGGTTATGTTTGGATATCTTGATGATTATTTTCAGCCCATGGCATTTAAGAATATTCTTTAGGCCTTATGTCACACTAGGTTTGGTGATGTCTCATGTCGAACTAGGCCAGTTCATTGCATTGTCCTTCTGAATATCTATTTTTACTTAAAATTATATTCTAAACTAAAAGAATATAATAATAAAAAGTGAAAAAAATTTCAATTCATTCTTTATTTGTTCATTTATAATGACACTCTTAGTTGGTTTCATTATAATAATTCAATCAGGGGCTACATACAATATAGTCATTAGGATTGTTTACCAAGAGTCCAACAAAGTACTAATAAGACATAAACCTCATACCTCTTCTTCAAAATTGATAATCATTCCATCCAATTAATTGAGAATTTATTTGGTTGTTTTCAAGTAATTTTTCAGAGGAGTTGAATACCCGTTATATCAAAGACATCATGTCTTGATTAGTTTTATCTTATTATATCACATCTTCCAAGCATCCAGCTTGAGGTTTATCCAATGTATATTTTTTTTTCTCTTTGTCAATATGATTATAAAAATTATCACCAATTAAATGATTTATATATTCATACATAACTATTGATGAATCTTCTTTACATTTGTCTCAGTATAAATATGATTCTAAACATTATTTTCAATACAATGTTTGATATATTCACACATATATGTTGATGATGATTTTTAACATGTAAAATATTATCCATTTTACCTTATATGTGGGATAATTCAAATCATTTCACTCAAATTGACATCCATTATTTCCAAAAAAAAATATTTCAATCTCAAAATCTCTCAAATATCTCATTCCCACATATCTTTAACTATTGATTTAAAATAAAACAATGAATTGTGTGAGGGAAAGTGTATATATTGGGGGTATAAACATAATCATGAGGTGACTTGAATCATATGAACATGTAAACAATGATATAATGGACATTACATTTTCAAACAAAACAATTTACTACTTTCCTCCAATTTAATGGTAACCAACTCAAATCTCAGATTGAAAGATTAGTTAGCTGACACTGATTCCTCTGGTTTGGTTGGTTTTCAATACAACCCAGCTCACCATGGTCAATGAGCAGGGGAAGATTATTGTCTCTTTTATTACTATCCATCATTATATGGTATCCAACGACCTAAAATGTTTGTCGAAGATTATTCAACTATCACTGCAATATTTCATTGCTCATATGGAAGGAGACTAATAAAAATACCATCCAACTTGTTTCCATGAGTTGGTCCCATCAAATTGTGGAATATGATCCTTCCACATAACCCATTGATGATCGATCTCCATGAGTTGTTTTATTGATTATGTATACACCCCAAAAATCAATGGAACTATTATAGTTTGACCAAAAATCTATAGTTTTGAATTTTCTGGATTGTTCCATCCAAACTGGTTTCCATTATAACAATCCCCCATGATTTCGGGGACTCTAAAAATCTATACATCAGCTTTCACTATTGTGGGTGAGAGAGTTTGGACTATGTGAATGAAGGGAGATTCTCCTCAGGCCATGCCAAAAAATGAAAACTGGGGACATTTGAGAAGAACTAATTATGGAGAGAAAGTTGTACATATGCTTGGTTAAATAAAGAAGACTTCATGAGAAGGGTTTCTAGAAGGGAGGAAGGGCGAGAACCAGCAGTTCCTATCCCCTTTTCTTTGTTTCACATTCTCGGCCAAGGAATTAAAATGGATATACCTTAAAAGTGAGAGTTATCACACAAACTAATTTATTTGGTGCTCAAAGAATAAGGGTCAGTCGATCCATCAATGTTTCACATGTAGACATGCGAGTCCCCACCAACTGAGATTTTTTTACCAATATAGGTAGATGATTTTGAGTTATGGAACCTTATCTTCCTTGCATCTATTCATAAGAAAAATCTAGTGAGAAAACACTCATCATATAATGAAAGGTTGAACATAAGAAACAACTAAGTTACCTACCCTTAATTTTTTAACAACACCAATCCCATCATATTTTCTAACATTCAAATATTAGGATATTATCAATACTCTTTGAGGTTCTTAGAATGGTAATTTCAAGGAGGGGTTTTCACCCATCATTAATAACACATGAACTGATTAAAAAAACTGAGCAAAATAAGGAAGAAAAAGATCTCAAGGAAAACACAGATCCCTATAATCTTATTTACAAGGATTTTCCTTCTTCCTTGAGTTTGAATCATTGCACTCTGTTAGACACGATTTACCGTGTCAAAATTACAGCCAAATTAAGTTGTGTCTACACTATAATAATTGAAAAAATCATCTCCAACAAACATTCAATACATTTGGGTCCTATAAGTACCCTTTTTTTCTAGTACTAGAGGGTCAAGCATCCAATTTCTAGTGACTAGACCCTCTGGAAGTCTATAAAAATGGAAGGCCTTTTTGAAATTAAAAAATTATTAACTCCATTTTAATGCAACATTGGTTAAACTCAAAAATCTCCCCCTTCAGCCCGTCTAAGAATAAGATGAATTCTAACTAACTCATTTGGATTGTAAGAAAGTTTGTATCACACAAACTGTCACCCTCTCTAGAAAATATATAATCCCTCTTTCTCATATTTGATGGAAACCTAAAATATATATATGAAAAATAAATCCAAATTCCAAATTATTTATCATACATATGCCTGAAATGTCAATACCAGAATCAACAATATTTGGATCCCCCATAATTGTGATCACCACCTAATCTAGAGAACCTATAGGAATTAATTTCCCCTCTACTCAACATCCTCTATGATATCTGATGCATTAAGCACATCAACTTAATCTTTGATATTTATTATTTCATCACTAGTGACTCTCTTGGAAGAAAAAAAATCAGGTGTAAGACTTGAACCACCTGACCTAACATGCTTCGATTTCCAAACCTTCATTATCTTAGTCGATGGTCTCTGAATTGGATCGGCCCAAACAACCTTGTTGCCCAAGAAAAATTATAAAAATGTTTCCCATTAAATATGGTTTCTTAAAGGATTAGACGAGAGTAAACCAAATCAGATCACACACTCTACAGTTCAAAAATTATAAATCCATTTGAACCCACATTACATGCGTACATTAAAAAATAAGTTTAGTCCGCATGCAAACCAATTTATATGTTGGCTCGCATAATATTAAAATTTAAAAAAACAATACCAAAATATAAGTTTAAAACTATTCCCTTATTCTTAATAAACTAGAAAAAAATAATGTCAGAAAAGGAATTAAATCATATGACTTCTAATATGATTTAAAAAATGTAATAAAAAATATTCTATAAAACCAAATGAATTTTAGTTTTCTTTTTATTTTAAAATTATATTATTTTCATTTTCATTTTCCATTTTTTTTGATTTATATAATCTAATATATTTTATAACAAATTACTGGAACATGGTTTTACATAAAATGAAAATTGTATGGGTGATTAGGAAATAATATGTAAATCAAAATTGATTATTCGTAAAACTGATAAACCAATAAACTAATATGATCATAAAATTAATTAATTATAAAATAAATGAAATATAAACATGAAACTAATCAACTATTGAAAAATTAAAAATTCAAAATTAGATGGATAAAACAAGAATGAATGTATAGTTCTATATAATTTATAAAAAATAAACAAAACAATTAATAAAAATAAATTAAATAAAAATAATAATTAAGAATGATTACAAAAATAAAAAAATTACTTATGAATAAATCAAAAAATACAATTGAGATAAAAAAATTATTGTTCAAATGAACAAGACACCAAAGAATCTACAATTCATATAATTTCTAAAAATTAAACAAAATAATTAATAAAAGTAAAAAAATAAAAATGATAATTAAAAATGATTATAGAAAACACTAATTACCTTGATACAAAACACAAATTGCAATTTAAATACCCAAATTTCAATTTAAAGGATAAATTCCATGATAAATGTTCAATTTAGATAATTTCTAAAATTCAAACAAAATAATTAATATAAATTAAAAATAAACTTATAAATTAAAAATTTATTATAAAAAACTCTAATTACCTATGTAAAAAAATATATAAATGAAATTAATATAGAAAAAAAAATTGAATAATCCATAATTCATAATAATTAGTCAAAGAAATTAACAAAAATAAAAAATAAAAATGATGAAATAATTATAAAAAATCCAAAGAGAATTGGGTGTGTAATTAATCAAGTATGAATTTATAATGATAGTGGTAAATTTATTGATTCGATTGATAAACTTCCATAAAAATATTAAACCTATTATATTACAAAAAAATTAAAGAAAAATCTAATTAGTTTAACGAATCACCAAAATCCATTGATTTGGATTAAAGAAATATTATGCAGTAGGTGTGCAAGTTGATTTTTATTGAAGAAGTGGGATGCAGTAGGTGTGTGGGTGGGGGTGTGAGGAAAGGCCATAGGATATCACAGATTCGTGGGATCTAGGAGTACGGGTGGGGGAATCAGGGTGAGACTAGAGGAGAGATAACCAATTAACATGAGATGGGGAGAAGACGATCTGGTAGGGAGGCCACCCACCACATGGAGCACGCAAGAAAATAGTGGTTGAAGAGAATATTATGGTTAGGTGGAGATGATGATGAGTTTTGTTTCCCCTATGCAGGGAATTTACCAAGCCCATGGGCTCATGAGGCTCACCTGTGGGTCGGCCCTATCTTTGACTCATGTGTGATGATAAAAAATAGAGCACAGAAATAAAAGTAGAAAATATATTGTGAGAATATTCAATAAATATAGATCACATAAATAAAATTATAAAATAAATGAGGACATAAAAATTTAACATGGAAAAAACCTCTCTACAAAGGATTAAAAAACCACTAGGAAACTTCAAGAAAATCTACTGATAATCTGAGAGTTCAAAAAATCCATGAAGAATAAAAAAACATGAATTAGAAATATGGCGTACACTATAAATGATTTGGATTTATCAAGAACCACCCTTTATGAGCACTAAAAAATGATGATAAATCATCATTTTTAGCATTGATAAAGGTTACTTTTATTGGTGTTTTTATTAGTGTTGATAAATGTATGTCTTATATCACCGCTAAAATAGTTGTTTTCAATGGTTATCAAAGGTATATTTCATAATAAAATTTATATATCAATAAAAAACATATATTAATATGTAAATATTTTTATATTGATATAAATATGATATATTTTATAAAATATGATTTATATAAAGCAAAATATGCAATATCACTTAATATATAATATATTTAGTGAAAAATGGTTTATAAAATAACTAAAAATTAATAATAATTAAAAATTATTTAATTATTACTAATTATTAGTCATTAAATATCAGTTTGAATAAATAAAAGATAAATAGATTAATAAGCAATATTAAATAATTTGAAAACATGACTCAAACATCCAACAATCATAACTTTTTAATTGGGTGTCTGTTTGATCTCTACCAAATATCAAATCGAAACATGTGAAAGGATCTATGTCGTGGTCACTAAGGGGAACCCCGATCATTGTTTTTTTGGGTCAAAAAGGTCTAGAAAGCCTCCAAAATTAAGTTTTTTGTCGATATACCCCCATTTTTTTAACATTTGTTGGAATTTTATCCTCACTTAAGGGAGTCTTCTAATATTTTTGTGGTGTAGACTCAATTTATTCTCAAGGATTATACTCATATGACTGAATTTTTTTTATGGAAATAAACCCCCTTTTATTGGCTGAGGGGGAAACTATCATGACATCAAGACATAAAAAAAATAAACTAGTCTCCAATAGACCAAAAATCAAGATCAAAAATAGCGCTCACTATAAGAGAGAAGCTCCTCCCAGCAATAAGAACCATTAAGAATATCTTTCATTATCTCATCATAGTACAACTAGCTGTCCCATGACAAAGGGAACAAGCCTGGTATCGATGGAAAAATCCATACCTTCTCAAAAATCTGATTTCAAAAATCCTTGAAAACCATACAACATGTTTCTTCCAACTGAGAATCAACTAAGGATTTCCGCATGAAATATGTGCGATTATCAAATCCTTCAAAGAGAAACAACATGACTCACATAAGCAGAAGACCCATAAATTCACAAATGACCAATTCAATAAAGAGAGAAACCAACACCATCACACATACACAACAAAATGTACCATAAAACCCTAAACCATGATGACTACTGAGAAGATGGAAGTAGAAGAAATCACCATAATTCCATATGGTAGTCCGGCCGCCCAGATCCAGTCATCACCAACCAGAACGCACGCGAATACCATGGAGAACACCCACCACACACCCCAAAGACAAAGAGGAGTCCTCATGCCGCAGATCTGAAAACTAGGTCATGGATCGACATTGCACCGCCATGGGAGACCCTATCCGGTGAGAAGGAATCAGGTGAGAAGAGGCTAGCAATAAAGCAAGGGTCGAGACCACTCAGTCCATGTAGTTCCACCACAAGAGAAATCTCTGTTAGAACTCGCCCAACATAAGGTCGACCACTACGTCAACCTAGGATGAAGAAGACAGTGATGTGGGGAAAACCTTACCATGTCGTGCCCCTTATGGGCTCATCTCTTATTACACTCATATGGATATTATGAAATAAAAATTTTATCATTTTTTATATTTTACTATTGTTTATAATTAAATATATGAGCATATATAAATTTTTTATACAAAACACATATATACATACTTATATATATTTACACATAAAAATTTAATTTTATAAATATATAATAAAGCATTTTTATATATAAAACAAATCTCTAAATATATAAACCATATATAAATAAAAAATAATATCCTTTTTTTAAAAATAAAAATGTTCAAATATTTATATACCTATATAATGTATATATAATGTTTTTATATACATAAATATATTTTTATATGTGTATTAATAAATAGATATATACATATATATATTAATCTAAATCCCCTAATATATGTATATAATTATTAATATATAAGATATGTAAATAAATATAAATATGTATAATTTTATCTATAGACACAGGCACACATAAATAAATATATATGCATGCATATGTATGTATTTTTATGTATTTATAAACACACAAACAACATATTTTATAAATGTATTTAAATATAATTATATAAATATAAATATATATACACACACACATATAAATATATGGATAATAAATTTAATTTCATATGTATAAATAAATAGATATATCAAGATATAGTGAGCAAAACAATATAAAAGAGTGGTAAAGGAAAAGATTTATTAGGGGGTTCTCAGGTTCAAAACCAGGTGAAGGAAGGGGAACACGTATGGTGGGAAACAAATTCTCTAGCACTAATAAAAGGGTATGGGGGAGGATAGACAAGCACTTATAAAATTCACCTTTTATCAGCACTCTTTCATGCACCGATAAAAGAACCCTTTTATCAATACTTTTTAGAGATAATAAAAGGGGTCTTTATCAATGCTTTTTTAGAAATGATAAAAAGGACCCCTTTTTAATGGACCATAGATAAAGGGTTTTTTGGTGCAGATAGAATAATTCTATATCATTTTCAAAAGCCACTTCTGTAGTAGTGGTAGAAAACCTCTTTGAAAATCCAGACCCTCATAAGACTTTCTTGCCTCTCTGATAATCATTCTGTGATAAAATATCATCCTTCAACGGTCAAAACCGAACATTTAGAATCATTGAGTCCCCTAAAATAAGTTGTTTCAAAACCCATGCTTGACACTGTTCGGTGTTTACCATTGCACGTTGCTTCCCATGACCAAGTTGGTGCACACATTTTCCTCTGTTGGGTCACCACAAAACACACTATTATTTGTGTCATGATCCCCTCCAATTTAAATCATATGATATCACACAAATAAACCCCCACTTGAAGGTTTTAAAAATTAAAAAAATGGATAAAAATATATCACCATTTTAAAACCCGTACGCCTCAAAATCTACAGGCCTTATTTCATAAAAAAATATCTAAAAAATATCTCCAAAGATCATGTGAGTAGAAAATAATGTAAGGACATTTTTAAATTAAAAAAATGATTATCACCTTTTTAAACCAACATGGGTTGAACTCCAACAATATCCCTATTCTTCCAATCAAAGAAGGAAACAAATTCCAACAAACTCTATTGGATCGTAAGCTGGTTGTTATTACACCAAATTTCACCCTATGTAGAAAATATGACATCCATATTTTACATATCTGATGGAAACCAAAAATCTTCCTTCGTAAAATAAATAAAAAATCCAATCCCTTTATCATACTTTTTTCTACACAATCAATACTAGAATCAAAAATATCTCCCTCTCCCATAATTGTGATAACAACATAATCTAGATAACTTATAGAAATCAATTACCCATATTCTCAACATACAATTATATAAATAAAACTTTAAACACATCACCATGATCTTTGATTTTAATTATTTATTCACTAGTGATACTCTCTGAAGAAAAAGAATTAGGTGTAAGACCTAAAACACCCGACCTGACATGCTTTGACTTCCAAACCATCGTCATATTAGTTGATGGAATTCAACTCGTGTTTAACGGTAACCTGTGCCACAAATCTAACACATTCCTCTCCACAAATACATTTTTCACATCATCACACACCTTTACATCTGTCTTGTAATGTTTTTCATCCATTATGCCTTACACACAAACCATTAATCCCCTAGACAATTTTTATCTTTAATTTCCAAATAAACTCATGAATCCGTCATTATCAAGAGTAAAAACATATAATTAATTATGGTGTATACCTGGAACATGTCACACTACCCAAAAAATCGATGTACAACCTATATTAGTGGTGATACATATACCACCAACACTAATGACATTAGTATAATATATATTTACCATCTTCAATATACCAAAGTCACTTTTTCTATATGAATAAATACTTCCATATTTGGTGTAGTATCACACGATGGTATTGAATCAACCACCCGTTTGTTGTACTGATCTTACCTGCAATAATCAATGACAATAGAAATTAAATCACCCTCATCTGGGATAATAATTAAACTAGTATCCTTATAATTTTGGTCCCTCACCTTCTTTTATTAATTATGTTTTTTCAATGTATAATAGTTTCTATGTATATAACCCTCCTTATTGTAGAAGAATCACTTGAAATTTATCCTTGTATTTGACTGATCTCATTGATTACTACATCCATCTGCTGTAACCAGAATACCACTATTACATAAAGATTCATCATCATTGGTCTATCTTCGAGTCACGTTCATCAATAAATTTGAAATCAAATCACCAAAATTCAATGTTTCTTTCCCAAAAAACTATATGGTATTGACATTTTCATATTAATTAGTTAACAAACACAGGAGAATAAAAAATTGTCTTCTACTTTAAATTAAATAGGCACCATGTTACCTTTATCATCAATATTGAGTACCACCGAAGATAGATCCATCATAAGTTTTGTGAAATCATCATGATGATTACCTAAATCTCCATTAATTTTTATTCACAAATGATACAATCATTTTTTCAGATATAAATGATTTTTGAGGGATTTAAATTTATACTTACTTTCAATATTTCCAATATCTACTTTGGATCTATTAGATTGATCACTTACAACTGTGTATTATCATCCAAATATATCTGAATAGTGATTTTTCACTAACTCTATCAAATACCTTTAATCACCATTTCTCACCTTCATTGGATTCTCTGATTTTTTATTCACCAACTTCATTGTCTTCTCATGAACCAAAAATATTTTTAACTATTTTCTTCTATAGAGTAAAATAAATTTTCCCGTTGAACCGTTTGATATAGGAAGAAATCCTATGGAATGAATCACCACTATTCAATCCAAAAGAAAACACATATAGCCTCCCTCTAATACCAGTTGTTATGGAGGAATCCTATTAGCTCCAAATTAAAAATTCAAACGCAAAAAATAAATTTTTAGAATCTACAAGTAAAATTAAGCACATAAATAAAATAAAAAAATAAATGGGGACATATAAATTTAACATGAAAAAAACCCTCCAATGAAGTGGATTAAAAAACTGAAGGGAAAATCTAAAAAAACCACTAATAATCAAAATGTAAATAAAATTAAAGTAGAATCCCAAAACGTGAATGAAAATACAGCATAGAAAACTAGTATGAAAATACACACAGTAATATGTCTCTACCACCTATCGGATAATAATCTTGTAATAATACATCACCCTTCAGAGATCAAAATTGAACATGTGGTGCCATTTCAAACCCTCAAATAAGTTATTGTTCAACCCACACTTTTTACTACTCATTGTTTCCTTCCACATGCTGCTATCCATGCCCAAGTCAGTGCATATGTTTTCCTCTACTATATCATTGTGTGATACTCTAATCTTGGTAGCCTACTCCTCTCTCATTTAATGCATAAGAGTCTCCCCCCAAAAAACCCTCCTGAGATGGGTTAAAAAAAATCCAAAAAAGGATAAAAATTTATCTGCATTTTAAAACTCATACATGTTGAAAACCAGGAGCCTCATTAAAAAAATATAAAATATCTTCAAAGATCATGTGAGCAGATAAGAATGGAATTCCATTTTTTAATTATAAAAAATAAATCCTTTTTAAACCCACATGGGATTAACTCCAATAGTTTTGACTTCATATTTACTTGTTTTAAAAAATAAATATTTTTTAATAACAAATATAAGTTTTTGATTTAAAAAAATTTCACTAACTTTTATAATTTTTTTTAAACCACATAACATATATTATGTGGATTCTATTTTTTGTTTTGGTTACTTTTCAATAAACCTCTTCAGCATCTTTACGACTTATTCAGTCAGCATCATCTGACATTCTAACCAACTTTGAGTTTGATGAATCTTCATGGAGATAGATTCAAATTCGATAAAGCATCTAATAAACTATTTCCACATTCTGGATACTTCTTCATCTAGTGTATATTAGTTCAAAGATGTGAGTTTGGAAACATATGTCTAGAAAACAACTTTATTAATGGAAAAAACTTTTCTCCCCCTTTCTATTTGGGTTTAAATATTCAGAAACATTCATATTTATTATAGAACTCATTATGATGGACTGGGTCCAATTTTTGAATAACAAAATCATTATTTTATAAAAAATTTAGTTTTTAAAAAAGAAAAAAACTTTATTAAAATAGTTTATCCCAAAGGATATTCACATTTGTGACGCCCCAACCCCAGTTACCCAGAGTCGGTGCATTATTGCGTAACATTGGCATGATCACAAAAGATCAAGTCTCGAAAGACCGATTAGTTTAATAACCTTTGAAACACTAGATACATTCATAAATGTTACATTACATCATAAAGAAAAAAACTACAATAACAAAGTCTCCATAGTACACACTCATATCCTCTTCTGGCTATCCCTATAGGTCAGTCATAAAATATTTCTTCACATCCTGGGAAGAATAAAATATTGAAAGGGGTGAGCTCAGATGCTCAGTAAGGATAACATTATAGAGGAAGCTTTCAAAAATAAACATAAACATTTAAGGCAATTTATGACTAAAACAAAATCCTTTTAAACTTGAACTTCACCATAATATGGAAAAAATGAGATAATGCCATTTACTTATTACATGGATATTCTACTGGTCGAATAATCACATGCAATATCAATAACCACTTTCATAATGATGGAATGCATAATGCCAGACTATCATAACCACGTAGCCAAGGCCTCGTGGAAAGACTATAAATAAGATTTTATCAAGGCCTCATGCCAAAACACTAGTTTGTCTCATGAGACCTGCTGATGCATCGAGGAGCTATAGCAGGCTCCACCCGTCACTTATTAAGTCCAATGCATTCCTCATATGAACAGGTTTAAACATATCATAAACCATAACATAATCGTATCGCATAACACATGCATAAAGGAAACATAACATTTCCACATTTCAATAACAAGATGTCAATACAACACATTGATATAATAAAAACATTTTAAAAACCATTTTCAATACCAAAATAAAAGAAAATTAAAACTTTGTAATTATTTTTCATTTAAAAAAAGTTATACCTTGTAGAGGAAGCCGAAACTCAAATAATGGTCACGACAGTGGAGAAGTCGTTGTCGCCACATACGTATGACAAAAAAAATTCCTTTTTGTAATTTAGTAAAATTCTTCCTATAAAAATATTCCTTTTGAATAAACGTAAATGTCAAAGGGGTTTGTACACCGTATAAAAGAAAGTTGTGTAAAAAACAAAATATGCCTCAATGAAAATAGATTGAGACAAAGTCCTTTACAAAGATAATTTTTTTAAATAAAATAGATCTATTATGTGTATTCACTATAAGTAAACATAAATACAGTACAAATACAAGATAGGACATAATAATATCAGGACATAATTTGAAAGTTGGAGATTAACCCAAAGAATGGAAATTGGGTTAAGAAGTTCCCTTACCTCGTGTCCGACTTGACTTGAACGTTCTTTAACCTCTTGAATAATAAACTAGAGTTAATTTATAATTTATTCAGAACATTTTTCAAGTTTATTATTCATTTTATATCACTTATTACCATGTTATGAACATTATGTAATTATTTAAGTGAATAACGGTTGTTTTGTCGATCTTTGGTACTTGAGTCAAAAATAAACTTCTTATAATTACAAGTTGTTCATGTGGTGAAATATCCATTATATCCAGAATTATATTCATGATTTAGATATCATATATATCATATATATCCTGTATATACATGAATTTATAATATTACATAACATTTAGAGGTAAAAAATGAAATGCACCGTTAATGGAGACGGTAAGCCGTACGTACGCATGAACGATACTTTCATTTCTATTTCGTATTTAATGGAATGAAATTATAATTATATAAATGTATACTATAATTCCTGTATAATATAATGTATAATACTATTCACTCAATCCTTTTTACATCCCACATATGACATTAATGATTCAAATCACTTTGAGGGGGCGATAGTCCGCACTTCCTAAAATGAAAATATCGTGTTTACCCATAATGGAAACAATAAAGTTATGCCATAAATGAAAAATACAGAAGCTTAAGTAAAACATAAACATATTATATATCATATATAAATATAGTGACATCTTAATGTCCACCTTTGTATGTGTTATATGAGTGTTGAACAATAATCGTTTCGTGAGGCAGAAATTCTCCATCCACAGAAATAGTATGTTCTTTAACCATTAGATGTAGGTGTGTGTAAGTGTAGCTCAAATACTTCTTATAAAGACATCCTAGTATATTTAGTATACTGGTGTTTTTATAGAATAAATGAATAATAAGATTTTAGGGGGTTGGAGAAGAAAAATAAAACATAAGAACACAAGAGAAAACACTACCTTTAAAACGGGTAACTCTTTTTGATTTGAGCCAAAGGATTCCTTGGGAAGAATTCTGCCCAAAGTGAGGCTTCTAGGAGTAAGAGAGGGAAGTTGAGAGAGTATTTGGGCAGAGGTTGGCCGAGCCAAAAGGCTTTTAAGGTGTGAATAAGGTGGTAGTGATGGGGGCCTTTTATAAGAGGAGAGGAGGGGCACTCTTGGAACGTCATGAAATGTTACTTTATTATATAAAGAGTTTCAGATTTTAAAGGTCCCACACTTATATAATTCGCGGATAAGGTGATATGGGTTAGAAATATACTCATATAATAGGTTTTTGAAAAGTTTAAGTCTTATATTTTACATTATATTTTCATTTTATTTAAATCATTAATTAATGAGGTAATCGCTGCATCATCATGGTGTCATAAATAATTTAATTTATTTAATGTCTAAAAATTATAAAAGAAATATCATGATGTAGGAAATATTTTTATCTTTCTGATGAATATTTATAGTCAAAAATATGACTTGTATAACCCCATGTAAAAATTGTTTTAGTAAAACAACTCATGTCTGTGACATTTTTATTTTAACATTCAATAAAAAGTTTTTAATTTCATTTTCATATCAATGTGGCTCCATAGGGTCCCCAAGTTGACCCATGGATTTTCTTGGTCGGAAATGACTCATCCAATAGGGTTAGGACATGTGTAAAGGTCATTTAATATTATTATAACATTATCTTTACCTTAAATTACACTAATTACATTTAATCGCGATTAATTAAACTTAAAAGTTACTATTCAACAAAAAATTAATTTAATCCCATTGAACCACATTTTACTTCCTAATGACAACCATGCATGACGTATTTTGGAAAATAAAATCACAGAAGTTCTAATGTTTCATTTAAACGAAAAATCAGTTTTTTAACTACCACTTAGTGGTTTCACTATTCATCAAAAATTGAAGTTTTTCAGAACAATGCCAAAATTTTACCCTAAGATATAATTGATATTCTGAATTCAAAAATGATGTCTATTTTAAAAAATTCCAAACATATAATTTGCATTAATTAATTTTATAATTAATTCCCGTTGTCACAACAAATAGCGTGTTTTTAAGAAACAATATATATCAAAATATTGACAATTGTTCATGTACAATTTCAATGTTAAATTAATTATAATGACCACCATTGGATAAAATGGTACAAATATATTCAAATTATACTTTAAAACCACTAAATAGTATAATTTATCACTATAAATTATTTTGATTAAAAAATTCATTTTAAATATTTTTCACTATTCATAAAAAATTGGATGTTCTCAGAAAATTCAAAAAATTCAACTTAGGATAATTTGGATATTACGAATACAAAAATGAAGTCCATTATGAAATATAAAATTTCTATAATTTTATAAAGTGGGTATTACTATTCATAACGGCTACTTTGATTAGTCGCGGTGTGTTAGAACTCGAACTTGCGTACAATGCAAGCTATTACATTATTGAAAGAGAAGAGTATCGTGGGAGCTCGGGGTGTTACATTCTCCCCTAGTTCAATAAATTGCATCCTCACAATTTGAAATTTTTCTTTGAAAATTAATGGTTGAAAATAGAAAATACCTTTGTGGAAAACCCACATCAGAAATAAGGTTAATAAAAATATAACTTTAAAAGAAAGAAAGAGAAGTACAAAGGTCACCAGAGATAGCCCATACTAGGATTCTATGAAAATATAGATATGGATGAAAAACAAACCATCAAGGTCTGATGGAGAGTTGTAGAAAACAGGATTAGGAGAAAGTTAACCACAAGAAAATCAAAAACTTGTGATTGGTTAAACGGTCATTGAATACCCGGTTGGAAAAGTTAACCGACAACATTTCTATTTTCAGTTACCTTTTATAAAGTTGAGGAATTTATTTAATAGATTTTCTAATAATGTAAGGAAATACACTTACTTGTCATGTAGGCTTTCATTCTTTAATAAATTTTTACCACGAACCCATCTTTCACTCCAAATGGTAAAAAAACTCAAAAAATATTCTATTTATCCTAATTGTATAAGGTTCCAAATATTACCACATAGCATTTAGATTAGGAAAACTATTTTGTAATAACCAGGGACTTCCTGTAGGCTAGTGGTAGGTAATAAAGGCCTGTCGCACTATGGTTTTTGGTTCGATTCCTGAAGCTCTGTCCGACGTGACGGGTTATCCCCCAACCTGCAGGTTGTCCTTTTCCTAAAACTATTGTATTATATTATTCCAAAAATAATCTTCAGAAATGTTTTAACCTTAAAAAATACTATCCAAGGTTCAACTTAATCCATTCCAACCTATATAGTTATCCGAAATACCTCTGTCTAGAATTTCTCTAAAAGGTCTCTAAATTCCAAAATCAATTGTAACATCAGATTCCCCAAAAAAAGTAAATTTTCTCTTATTGTCACATACTAAAAATATGATTACCTTCATCCTATTAAAACCTTAATGAAAAAACAAGTACTGTAGTACAATCCTTATATATATCACATTATTATTATAACCAGAATATAATCCTTGAGTCCAAAAGCACCAATACATTAATTATTCCACTTTAACTATAGTAACAACATAAGATTGTCCTTGATACCTTGGCATTTTCTGAGGTATGTTTCCCTGACGCTTAGGACATTCATTTGAATAATACCCCACATCCCTACAATTGTAGCATTCAACATTGATATCCTCTTTCTTTCCCTTGCAATCACGATCCTGGTGACCTTTTTCTCCACATTTATAACAAACTCCCATTCCTCTTAGGAAAGCACCAGGGTGATTATTCCCACAATTATCACATAATGGAAAATGCTTCTTTCCCTTTTCCCCTTTATCTGTCTCTTGTTCCACCATTCTCTTCTTCTCTTGCTTTACTTTATTGTCATAAGATTTAGAGAATTCATTTTCCGTCTTGATGGAACACGAGACAATATCTTTGTATGACGAGAAGGTTAGTGAGACTAATTCTCGATGGAGAAATGGTTTTAACCCATCAAAGAAACTATCAATCTTACTTCTTGGGTTACGTATATAATCTCCAACATGCCTCACTAACCTTGTAAAGTTATCCTCATACTTTGCGACATTCTCATTCTCCTTTTGTCTCATACTTAGAAATTGCATTTCCATATCCGCACGATGGTCATGAGGGAAGTATTTTTCTAAGAAGAGCTCTTTGAACTCCCTACATTCCATATTTGATATTTCATCATCTTTATTTGTGTTTTGAATCAGCGACCACCATTGATCAGAATCTCCAGTGAGGCAGTAAATTTTCATGACAACTTTCTCCCTTTCACTACTCCCGAAGGCATGGAATATTTTCTCTAAGGAGTTTATACATTGCTCAGCTACTAATGGATTTTTAATTACATTGAATGTTGGCATTTTTTTCCTCATGAAGCGGTCTAACATTGATCCTCCACGTTGCGGATCAGGGTGTTCCATATGAGTAAGGTTATTATTCATAACCTGAGTGAGTTGTCCCAGTATGGTGATAAGGTGATCAGCACCAGTTGTATCTCCAGCTCCAAAATAATTATCTTGAGCAGGAGGGAAATCCCTACATGGAGTGCGTGCATTTATACGGTTTCCATTCCTTCCACTAGGCGCCATTTATAAACAATGGCATAAACTATATTAGTTTATGAATCAAAATACATAATTCCATACTTGTAAAACACTTAACATTAATTGAACTATTTAGGGATATAATCCATAATCATAAAAATGTTTTCTTTGAGGAAGTATATAATAATAACCATTCATAGTGGTTTGTAATGAAAATGAGAATTATCCTAAGCATATCCCCCAGGAGTGTCGTAACCAAGAGTGCAACAAGATCCGTTGTCGTGCACCAGTTCCCGTTCGAGTCTAGCTCAAAGCGGTGTTTTCGGGTTTTACCCCTAGGTACATCTGTGCCAGAGCCGCGTCTACCTGCTCGTATCCAGATAGGGATGTATTTCTTAGAAAACTCACAAAACCTCTATAATACAAAAATTCTATGAAGTTCTTCTATACTAATCCTAAAAGTCTATCTTAGGGTTATGTGCTCTAATTAGAGTTTATCTAAATCTAGATTCCAAGGATAGTACTAAACTGCCTCTGATACCAACTGTGACGCCCCAACCCCAGTTACCCAGAGTCGGTGCATTATTGCGTAACATTGGCATGATCACAAAAGATCAAGTATCGAAAGACCGATTAGTTTAATAGCCTTGGAAATACTAGAGACATTCATAAATGTTACATTACATCATAAAGAGAAAAACTACAATAACAAAGTCCCCATAGTCCACACTCATATCCTCTTCTGACTATCCCTATAGGTCAGTCATAAAATATTTCTTCACATACTGGGAAGAATAAAAAATTTAAAGGGGTGAGCTCAGATGCTCAGTAAGGATAACAATATAGTGGGAGATTTCATAAATAAACACAAACATTTAAGGCATTGTATGACTAAAACAAAAGCCTTTTAAACTTGAACTTCAACATAATATGGAAAAAATGAGATAATTCCATTTACTTATTTCATGGATATTCTACTGGTTGAATAATCACATGCAATATCAATAACCACTTTCATAATGATGGAATGCATAATGACAGACTATCATAATCACGTAGCCAAGGCCTCGTGCCAAGACTACAAATAAGATTTTGTCAAGGCCTCGTTCCAAGACACTAGTTTGTCTCATGAGACCTGCCAATGCATCGAGGAGCTATAGCGGGCTCCACCCGTCACTTATTAAGTCCAATGCATTCCTCATATGAACAGGTTTAAACATATCATAAACCATAACATAATTGTATCGCATAACACATGCATAAAGGAAACATAAAATTTCCATATTTCAATCACAAGATATCAATAAAACACATTGATATAACAAAAACATTTTCAAAACCATTTTCAATACCAAAATAAAAGAAAATTAAAACTTTGTAATTATTTTTCATTTAAAAAATGTTATAGCTTGTAGAGGAACCCAAAACTCAAATAATGGTCACGACGGCGGAGAAGTCATTGTCGTTGCATACGTACGACAAAAAAAACATTCCTTTTTTGTCATTTATTAAAATGCTTCATATAAAAAGATTCCTTTTGAATCAACGTAAAAGTCAAAGGGGTTTTTACACCATATAAAAGAAAGTTGTGTATAAAACAAAATATTCCTCAATGAATGGAGATTGAGACAAAGTCCTTTACAAAGATCATTTTTTAAATAAAATAGATCTATTATGTGTATTCACTATAAGTAAACATAAATATAGTACAAATACAAGATAGGAAAAAATAATATCATGACATAATTTGAAAGTAGGAGATTAACCCAAAGAATGGAAATTGGGTTAAGAAGTTCCCTTACCTCGTGTCCGAATTAACTCGACCGTTCTTTAACCTCATGAATAATAAACTAGAGTAAATTTATAATTTCTTTAGAACATTTTTAATGTTTATTATTCCTTTTATATCACTTATTACCATGTTATGAACATTATGTAATTATTTAAGTTAATAACGGTCGTTTTGTCGATCTTTGGTACTTGAGTCAAAAATAAACTTCTTATAATTACAAGTTGTTCATGTGGTGAAATATCCATTATATCCAGAATTATATTCATGATTTAGATATCATATATATCATATATATCCATTATATACATGCATTTATAATATTACATAACATTTAGAGGTAATAAATGAAATTCACCGTTCATGGAGAGGGTAAGCCGTACGTACACATGAACACTACTTTCATTTCTATTTAGTATTTAATGGAATGAAATTATAATTATATAAAGGTATAATATAATTATAGTATAATATAATGTATAATACCATTCAATCAATCCTTTATACATCCCACATATGGAATTAACGATTCAAATCACTTTGAGGGGGTGGTAGTCCGCACTTCCTAAAATGAAAATATCGTGTTTACCCATAATGGAAACCATAAAGGTATTCCATAAATGAAAAATACAGAAGCTTAAGTAAAACATAAAAATATTATATATCATATATAAATATAGTGACATCTTAATGGACGCCTTCTTATGTGTTATATGAGTGTTGAACAATCATCGTTTCGTGAGGCAGAAATTATCCATCCACAGAAACAGTATGTTCATTAACCATTAGATGTAGGTGTGTGTAAGTGTAGCTAGAATCCATCTTATAAAAACAACCTAGTATATTGAGGATAATGGTCTTGTTATAGAGGAAATAAAAAAAAATATTTTAGGGGGTTGGAGAAGCAAGATAAAACATAATAACACAAGAGAAAACACTACCTTTAAAACGGGTAACTCTTTTTGATTTGAGCCAAAGGCTTCCTTGGGAAAAATTCTACCCAAATTAAGGCTTCTAGGAGTAATAGAGGGAAGGTGAGAGAGTATTGGGGCAGAGGGTGGCCGATCCAAAAGGCTTTGAAGGTATGAATAAGGTGGTAGTGGTGGGGGCCTTTTATAAGAGGAGAGGAGGGACACTCTTGGAAAGTCATGAAATGTTACTTTATTCTATAATGAGTTTCGGATTTTAAAGGTCCCACACTTATATAATTCGCGGATAAGGTGATATGGGTTCGAAATATACTCATCCAATAGGTTTTTGACAAGTTTATGTCTTATATTTTACATTATCTTTCCATTTTATTTAAATCGTTAATTAATGAGGTAATTGCTGCATCATCACGACATCATAAATAATTTAATTTATTTAATTTCTAAAAATTATAAAAAAATTATCATGATGTAGGAAATATTTTTAGGTTTCTAATTAATATTTATAGTAAAAAATATGACTTGTATAACCCCATGTAAAAATTGATTTATTAAAACAACTCATGTTTGTGACATTTTTATTTTAAAGGTCATTTCATATTATTATAACATTATCTTTACCTTAAATTACACTAATTACGTTTAATCGCGATTAATAAAACGTAAAAGTTACTATTCATCAAAAAATTATTTTAATCCCATTGAACCACATTTTACTTCCTAATGAAAACCATGTATGTCGAATTTTTGAAAATCAAATCACAGAAGTGGTAATGTTTCATTTAAACGAAAAATCAGTTTTTTAACTACCACTTAGTGGTTTCACTATTCATCAAAAATTGAAGTTTTTCAGAACAATGCCAAAATTTCATGCTAAGATATAATTGATATTCCAAATTCAAAAATGATGTCTATTTTAAAAAATTACAAACATATAAGTTGAATTAATTAATTTTATAATTAATTCTCGTTGTCACAACAAATAGCGTGTTTTTAAAAAACAATATATATCAAAAGATTGACAATTGTTCATGTAAAATTTCAATGTTAAATTAATTCTAATGAAAACCATTTGATAAAATGGTAAAAATATATTCTAATAATACTTTAAAACCAATAAATAGTATAATTTATCACTATAAATTATTTTGATTAAAAACTTTTTTT
Organism: Viscum album; assembly: GCA_963277665.1. Lineage (NCBI taxonomy): Eukaryota > Viridiplantae > Streptophyta > Magnoliopsida > Santalales > Viscaceae > Viscum > Viscum album. Next base: position 2,081,418,570 of record OY728120.1, read on the forward strand.
TAAATATTTTTCACTATTCATAAAAAATGGGAAGTTCTCAGAAAATTACAAAAAATTCAACTTAGGATAATTTCGATATTAAGAATACAAAAATGAAGTCCATTTTGAAATATAAAATTTCTATAATTTTAAAAAGTGGGTATTACTATTCATAATTGCTACTTTGATTAGTCGTGGTGTGTTAGAACCCGAACTTGCGTACAATGCAAGCTATTGCATTATTGAAAGAGAAGCGTATCGTGGAAGCTCGGGGTGTTACAACATTAAATGGGGAATATCCTTCTATAATGTAACAGACCACATAGTTTAATCTCATTTACCAAATGAACCATCATGTGAACCTTAATATCAAAGAATTTCTATAGGAAAAACATATCTAATTCACCTAATATGACAATAATTTAATTTTTTATAGCTGGAAACTTCTTTGGGTCTATAACTTTTCAGTATATAGATTTTAAAAAGAAACAGAGCTTCGTTAATGTATGACAGAAATTCATGGATAAAATGAAATGTAAATATATATGCAATAGATATTACATCAAAATATGAAGTTTTTTAGGATCTACAATGGAATAATATAGGAGAAAAATGATTTCCAGGGGAGTTGGGTTTGTGGAATAGGCTGTTGTCATGTCATGGAGTTGATCAAATCAATAGATACAAGGGATTGGGATTCTTGAGTGACTCTATGATTTGGGATACTAGATGCACCAAAGTGAATATTGGAGAAGAATGATAATATTCATGATGTAAACATTGCAGTATAGGATATTTTTGAGTTGTGAATACATATGAGATCATTTCCCATGTTAGTCGTTCAACTCATTCGAAAAAATTAAAAACAAACAAAGCTGTTCGAGGGGGAGCGATGATAACAGGTGATCAAATACCTTGTCTTTTGAAGGTGTTGATTCATCCACAACAATCAAGGTAGAGTGATGATATAGATTGTGTTTTGTGGGATATTGAACTGCACAAGGGTGAATAACTCAGTAAGGGTCCTATTTAAATGATTGAGAAGGCTTTTATCAGTGCTTCCAAAAAAGCACTGATAAAGAGTGGTTTTATTATCCCTAAAATAATAAGTGCTGATAAAGATCGAACTTAAAAATATAACTAATATAATTAAAAATTTTAAATATATATAATTATAAATAAATAAAATTTATATAATTATAATTATATATTTAAATATATATATATATATATTGATTGATTGATTGATTTATTTATTTATACTTCAAAAGGTACAAGCCATAGGTATAAAACCCATGGACCCAAAGATTTATTAAAAAATATAGATACATAGTCAATGAGATGAAAAAAGGTGCATATCACTCGCACCACCAAACCAACTGAAAAGGAAAAACGAACCATCACCATAAGAAAACACAAATAGAGGGTCTGCTTTAGCATCTTCTGCAACCTTGATGGTGATGAACTCTCCTCCAATTTGGAGAAACCCATGGTCCAAATCATTCATCAAATATCATAACATCATCCTCCTTTACCTCAACTACCCATGGATCATCTGATAATTTTACACTAGTATCATTGCCAAGAGTGGAAATAGGGTTTGGATCATCATGCAGTAGAGTTGGAAATGATTGAGTAGGATCCTCAGTAGCCTCATTCACATGTTGTACATTACTAACATCATAAATTATTGAGTTATATGGTACTCCATCCTCCTTAACATCACATTCATCATGCACAAGATGTGGGAATTCCCCAAATATCCTCTGATGGTTTGATGAGAGACCATTTTGTTCTGCACACCCGATTTTTCAAAACCCTCAAGATGAAGTTTACAAACATAAAATTATAAATAGACATAATAATTGAGATAAAATTACCCTTTTCATTTGGGGTACCGAACACATTTTCATCTAATTCCTTGACACAAGTTGATTGATTAGAATCATGTAATGGTGGGAATTCATAACCATGGCCAGTAGAGATAACTACATCTGCATCATGTTTATTCCCTTGAGACACTTGTACATCAGTCACATTCCCATGATCATACACTATATTTATCAAAACATCCTCCCTATCTAAAGAATATATGCCCCTTTTTGTGCTGAAGAGAGTGATTTCTAGAAGTAATCTTACCTCGAGAGTGATACTGCTCCTCATTGAGCTCTGTAGGATCATCCCCATCCTCATATAAAAATAATCACTTTCATTAGACTCACACCTATCTCCCTAATTAAGTCGTGTAGATGGTGAACAATGTAGATCATCCTATATAATAATAGAGTTGGGATTATTAGAGCTAAAATGACTAGAATTAAATTCTGGTTTCCAGTAATAACGTCAATTAAAGATAACTTCTCTTGCATCAATTTAGGAGCAATAAACCTCTTTATCACCAGATTTACCCAAGAAATCCAGACATAAATTACACCTTTTAGAAGAATGACCATTCACAACTGTATTCATATGTCTATAAGACATATTTCTAGCTATTTCCAACTAGAAAAAATATTTTTTTATTTATAGTTATAATTATAAATAAATATATTTATATGTATATGATATATAATTATATATATATTTATAAATATATATATTTTAAAACTACTTGGACCTCTTCGGTTTATTAATTTTTGGGAAATCTAGTGTTTGAGGTGTCCTAGGAAATCAAGGGGACTCATTTAAACACATCACAAAATTACCAATTTTCCATGTTTTCCAATGGTTTCTCATCCCAATGGTGTCTCATCCCAATAGTGTCCCACCTTGGCGATGGCTTGCTGGTGGTGTCTCACCCTAGTAGGGACTTGATGGTGGTGTTTTGTGATGCTTCCTATCTAGGCTTGGGGAGTTATTTGATGCAACTGTGAGAAGGGATCTATTACGGGTCCAGGTAGTTGTGTCCCCACAAGTGAAACTATTCCACCCATGATCTGGAGTTATTAGTGATTGTGTTTGCACTGATGTTATGGTGTCATTACCTCACCGTGAGCATTTTGTGGTCTTTATGAATCACAAGATCTTGAGGTATATCTTTTATCTGCATGATCTGAACATTCAGAAGTGGAGTTGGATAGAGTTTATTTAGTATTATGATTTTTATATCTCCTGCACCTTAGGTAAGAGGAATTTTGTGGCCAATTCTCTAAGTAAGAATTCATGGAAGGGTGTTGTTCTATAATTTTAGGATGCTTGGAGAGCAATAAAGGAGTTGGAAGCCTCGCACATAGATGCATGGGTAGACGCAGGTAAAGACTATTTGATTTAGATGAATGTGTAAACATCTATGATACAATGGTTAGAGGAGTATTAGGGTAGAGACCCAGAGGTAGAGGTGATGCACAATCATGTTGGACTTGGTGATGCTCGAGATTTATGGTCAAAAGATGGTCAAAATTGGATTTTTTTTCATGAGAGGTTGTTTGTTCCGATGGAAATATGAAATGGAGTCCTTATGGAGTTTCAAATCTCACATTTGGGAGTACACTCTAAGGATTCCAAAATATACCATGGCGTGAGGGTGAATTTTTGGAGGACTAGGATAAAATGGTCAATGGAAGAGTTCAAAGTGAAGTGCTTGGTTTTCCAGCTGGTAATGATCAAGTATCACGTTCTTGGTGGATTGTTGCAGCCCTTGTATGTTTTCAAGTTGAAATGGGATTAAATATTGATGGATTTTTTCACTGGGTTACATAGGGCTCATTGAGGTTGGGATTATATCAGGGTGGTCGTGGATTGGTTGATGAAATCATCCCACTTCTTAGCAGTCAAGGAGTCAAGCATAGTAGATTCCTTGGAAAAGAGGTATGTGGACGAGGTGGTGATGTTTTAAGGAGTTATAATGTTCATTATATTGGATATGGATTCACATTTTACCTCAAGAGTCTGGATGGGATTGCAGCATGATTTTGGTACTCAGTTATTCCATAGACCTACCTTCCACCCTCAGACAGATGGGAAGACAAAGAGGACTATCCAGACATTGAAGGATATATTGAAGGCATCTGTCTTGGAATTTGGTGGATCTTGGGTATGAAACCTACCATTGGTAGAGTTTTATATAGTAAAAGTTGTCACTCTTCCATTTTCAGGGCCCCTTTTGAGGCTTTTTACGGGAGACCATGTCATTCTAAATTGTACTGGATTGAGGTTGGGGAGACAACTATTCTTGGTCCCAATGTGGTGCAGGGAACAACTAAGAGATTTTTTCTTTTTTTGTGAGAGTATGAAAGCAGCATAGGACCGACAGAATTCTTATGTTGATCATAGAAGGATTCCCTTGTAGTCCAAGGTTGGGGACCATGTGTTCTTTAAGGTTTCCGCTCAACGTGGGAAGCAGAGGGTAGGAAGAGGGAGTATTCCTCCCCCTGGTTTGTTGGGCCCTTTGAGCTGTTGGGGAAAATTGGTGAGGTGTAATACAGGTTGGCATTTCCACCGTAGTTGGAGAGGATCCATGATGTCTTCCATGTCTAGTAGCTTCATCAGTATCTTCATGATGACTCCCATGTCATTTATTGGGGTGAGTTGGATATTGAGGATCATGTGATGTTTATGGAGTGGCTAGTAGAGATCTATTATTGTGAGGATAAGGCACTAAATGGGCACACGATTCCCTTAGTTTGTGTTTTGTGGATGAATGGTGGCCAAGAGGAGAGTACTTGAGGAAAAGAGACACAGATGTGTTCCCATTACCCAGAGTTGTTTTCAGTTTTTCCTTATGATGTGACATACTCTTTGAATCCATTATACTTTATGAGATGATTTTATTTCTAGATTTATGATGTTTGTGGTGTAATGTGTGATAAATTCCTGACATGAGAAAAGGGTAGGACTTGATTCTTAATCGAGACGCATTAACTATGATACGATTATACCCATGCAGGTGATTTAGTTCCTCCCAGATTGGATAGTATATTAATATAGATGATGGAATTCCCTAATTCATGTGTTCGGGATGGTGTGGGTTTTTTTCTTTTGTAATGTTTTTATGGGAATTTTGGTTGAAGTGTCAACAACCATGCTATTAATGTCCTAGTTTTCAGATGTCAGAGGCGGTGTTCTTGGGTATAGAGGTTTCCACTCAATATTTCGAACAACACAAGGTGGTTTGTCATTGGAATTTGGCGTTCTTAGTTGATAACAATGTTTCAAGTGTAATGATATCCTTAAGAGGTATCTCAAGGTATGGTCTCTTGGTCCCTTCATCTCTTTCCCTTTGGGTTAGTTTTGAATTATCGAGGGAAAGAATAGTATGAGAGGTATCTAATGTAATGGCCTAGACCTCTCCTATCCATTATTTTTTTTGGGAAATATGGAGTTTGAGATGTCATAGGAAGTCACGATTTCTCATTTAAACATGTTGACAAATTACCAGTTTTTATGTTTTTCATCGGTGTCTCATCCCAACGATGTCTCATCCTAATGGTGTATCTCCCTGGAGGTGGCTTGTTGGTAGTGTCTCACCCAGGCAGTGTCTCGTTGGCAGTGTCTCACCTGGGCTATAGATCCCTGGCGGTCGTTCCTTTGGTGGTGGCTCACTAGTGGTCACTCATCTAGAGGTGGCTCACTAGCGGTGGATCATCTGGTAGTGCCTCATCTGGCGATGGCTCGTGGGTGGTACCTCATCTGATAGAGCCTCATTTGGTGGTGTCTCATGTGAGGTTCCTCATCTGGTGGTGCCTCACTAGTGGTGCCTCATCTAGTGAAGCCTTGTCTGGTGGTGCCTCATGAATAGTGTTTCTAGTTCTTCCAATTTCCCCTTATGACATATTTCATTGAAGTAATACAAGTTTAATGACTTTTTGAAAGGTCTTTGATACCGATTCAAGGGAAATAAATTATATATTTGATACCCTAAAAGTCTGGAGAATTTTAAATTGTCAAAACATGTGGTCTTGGCCGGATCTTCCTTTAATGGAAAATCAAAACTATATTTAATCTTATGACTCGAATCCAATATTCCTTTAGTAGAGATATATTTCCATTTATTCCTCTTTATTTCTTTCTCTTGATATGGGATGTACCAAATCCCTCTTCCCATATTATTCATGTGGGAAGGCTATGATAGTTGGTTTGTGATTCCCTGGAGAATTACCTGTTGTATGTGCACCCAAGTTTATAGTGAAACCAGGAAGTGATTATCATATCTTATTTCAAGTATGATTTAATTCATCTTTAATAATTGTTCATTAAGTGGGATGTGTATATTTATTCTTTCCCTTGTGAAGATAGGAGATTTCGAACTAATAAAGATAACTGAATTTGTTTAAAAATGAACATATAGGAGACTAGGGAAATTGATGCATGATCTTGTTGTCTTTTTGTTAATAATGATACTGTGATTTTTATGGGCTAACTTACCACTGAAAATCTTAGTTGTTGGGGGTCCTTGTTTTTTCATTGGGTGTTTTTGTGGAATGAATGTGATTTTCTTTATAAACTCTTATATATAAAAATTGGTTAACAATGTATATTCGGCTAATAAACGGATTCCCCAAGATCATACAGTTTCTATGATAACCCATAAATTAACAAGTGTAATTTAATGAGGTATTACTTATTAAATTATAAAAAACTTTTTCCTTAGTATGTGTGGTGATGTTGTTGTGGGAACGATTGTGCACAAGGGGTTAGTTTTTTGATATGATAATCTTGGAGGATGAGCTTGAAGATGGATAGTGGTGTTTTGTATGGATAATTATCGAGAGTATTTTTAGTTATAACATACAGAATTCCTGTCCCCGTATCTAGAGGTTTTGGTATTATGTGTCATTAGTTTTTTAGTGCGTTAATTTATTAGGGATCTTCACATTCTGAATGAATTTTATTGTGTTTTTAGTTATGTGACATACCAGATAGCTACTCGAGTAGTGTTGGAATAATTAATTAATTATTTAATAAATATTAGAATGGTTTCGGTTGGTTTGGTTAAAGTAATGGAAATTGGTTAAATAAATTAGTTGGTAATGTGAAATGGAATTTATGGCTAGTTGTGTACTGTTTTTAATTTAGAGGTAGTATTGAATGCTATGGTGTTGTGAGTTGGTAGTTTTTCTGAGAACCCATAGGTTGGTCTTGAATGTTTGGTATCATATATATAAATATATACTTGTTTTCTTTCCTTGGGATTTCTATATACACCCCATCCAATTTGATCATTCTGTATCAAACACCACCATCATCATGGGGGTGTCTTTCCCAACATATGGTGGGGAGTATAGATGGATAGGTACCCTCTCTTTTTTTCTCTCTCTTCCAGGCATGGTAGGTATGGAACATGTTGTGATGGTTGAAGGAATTTTAATGCATTAGATATTGGTAGTGATAGATCAGGTGTCTTCAGATGAGATGTGATAGCCTAGGTGTTTTTGGGTGAGGTGGTTTGTGCTTTACTTAGTGACTTTGAGATGAGATGTGAAGTGCTTTCCCGTGTTTCATTGGGATGAGATGTGATGTGTTGTGTTGTGTGGCCTGTCTGTGTATGGGAGAGATCTATTATGATTCCCAGGTGTGCGTGCAGGATGTTTTGGGGGCCCAAGTGTGTGAAGGTGGGATGTGATGTGGTATATGAAAGGGATGGGTGCACAAGGATGTGTGATGTTGGGTGAGATCATCATACCAATAGGAAATTGGTATAGTGTACACTATCATCTATGTTATTTACTTTATATTATATTACATGACATTCATTGTTTGGTGATCATGCCATGGTGATGTTGTTTTTGGTCAGTATACTTGTATAGGTGTTGTTTGGCTATGTTATTTTCTCACAGGTGCATTAGTATGCTTCTTTCACAAGTGCATGAGAGTATTTGGTTTTCCTACTGAGTATACTTGTCTGCTCACCCTACATATATAAATTTTTTTTCATGTTTCCATGAGGACTACATGAACTGTACAGGTCATTACTAGCTTAGAACTTTGTATAACTTCTATGTCACTGCCTTAGCTTTTCATTGGGGGTATTTATCTAGGGGAATGTATTGTCCTTATATCAGTTCTATTTATACATGCATGTGGGATGGTTTTTGGTATTCTCTATTATATTATATCTTTTGGTTTTTGTGGATGATTCATCGTATCTCTTGATATTGTTTATTTATAAAGGGTAATGCCTCCCATATTTTGATATTTGTACACCCTAGGTTTTAGTTTCCAACCTAGGGTCTACTGGAGGTGGGACTCGGGGGTAATTATCTCCATTTCTTCATTTCCAGCCTAAGAGGGGTATCTTTGGAGGGAGGGTTTGGGACATATTTAAATATTATATATAATTCATAATTATATATATATATATTAATATAAAAATATATATAATTATAAATATAATAAATATATTTATTATTTAAATATATTTATTATAATTTTATAATTATATATATAATTATAATTATAAATAAATATATTCATAAATATTTGGATATAATTATAAATATTTGGATTTAATTATAAATTTGTATATATAGTTATATATATTTTTATAATTGATGGAGTTCCTCTCTCTTAATAATGGGGAACCTATCTCTCTCTAAATATCAAAGGGGGTGGATTCTGTAATCCAAAAAAGATATGTGGTGGTATTTTAATTATTTTGAGATGTTTTCAGCCTAGGGAATTCAATATGTGGATAAATCTCATTATGAAATGGGAGATTTTTAATCTGGTGAAGAAATGGGAGGCATTCTATCCACCATTAGATCTATATCTGATTAGTCAAGCGGCTACAAAGAACTTGGGTTCGGTTGATAGATGAGGATGAGTGATTCTCGAGGATGATGACAAAGAGTTGGTAGCAGACTATAGTCTAATTGTGAGTTGACAGTGACCTTTCGTGATGGTGGGGCACTGGGAGCAGAATCTGGTTCAATTTGGAAATGATAGTGTGGGAAATTTTGGGGAAACTATGATCTAGGAATATCGCTGGAGATTTTTGGAAATGGAAGTTTATTACTGATAATTATGGTTCATGGTGGTGACCTCATGAAGAGGGGAGTATACTAGCTTCGGGTATGGGTCCCTAATAGAAGCCTATTCATGGTGGCAACAATGTGGAGCTGGAAACATAGATATGATGGTGGGGCTAGATGGATATACCTTGTGCAGAGAGGTGGGTCCTTCATCTCAGGGAGAAAAGTCTAGGTTACTAGTTATGGAAGCCTAATGGCTTTGGATATAATGGTGATGAGATGCAGGGAACACACCTTCGATGTGATTATGACAGTGACCTACATAACCAGGTAGTCAAGAAGATAAAGTGGTCGAAGATGAGGGATTTTACAACCTCAAGGGTTTTCTAGTGACGATGAGGATAACTTTAAAACACATCATGTAAATGATAGAATTTGTAGGCCTTAGGATGAAGAAGGACTTGGGATGTGACTTTCAGCTTAGAAAAAATGTTAGTAATGGGTGTTTTTATCAAATGGGCTGGGATTTCCACGCCCCATGGTCAGGGATGTTGATTTTTTCAGACCTTTAATGGGCTATTGGGATTTTTTGTTCCATGTATAGGGATATCAAGCTTCTCCCTTCCTGGTTTTTGGGTGGTTTTTCCCTTATATGATGGTCCGTAGGCCTTTCGTGTTGTACTTTTCAAGTGGTTGTGTTTTTTCACTTTTTTTGTGGTGCTTTTGTGCCACACTCATTGTTGTATCTACACTTTTATTTTCATTAATAATTTTATGGGCCCAGTACGGTCTGCACCAAAACCATTATGATATATTTATACTATTATATATATATATATTAGGTGTTTGGAGGTACAATTACATTAAACACACACACACACACACCATACACACAGGCTGAAAAGACAGACCATAGACCACTTCCAAGGGATATCCCACCAATCAAGACTTATTTATTCAATACACTTCCCAAAGGCCCAGGGGGCATGAAGGCCATTACCTTACCAAAAGGCCCACAAATTGGCCTGAAGACCCAATGTAGTGTGATGCCTACATCATACTTCCCGCGTCAATTCCTGTATGTAGAAATTTTCTCCCACCCGGATTTGAACTTTGGTCTGATGCAGGTTTATAGGGAGCCTTTACCACTCGGGAAAGCCCCCAACTTAAAACACTACCATATAATAAAATATTATTCAACCACCACCTTCTTTACTATTTGTTGCACCATTCTTCAGGATCCAGCTTGACCTCATAGATTCTTACATCTCTTCCATTGCTTATGAGTCTACCATGTGTCATCCTAATTATCCATGCCTGCTGAATCATCTTCCTCATCATGAGGTTCAATTCATCTAGTGAAATCATTTTTTTAATATCAATGTAGAGCCATCATGAATTGAGACATTATCCTCAAAATCAAAGTCTAATAGGATAGAGCCACCCTCCTCGGTTTCCATCTTCCTTTCCATTTTACCACTAGTAACAGGATCTCCCACTACAAATTCAAGATCATATTCTTCACCCTTATCTTCTCCATTTCTAGCTGATGAATCATATTGATTATTAGCAGCATTTTTTAATACATTTAGACCAGATAAGTCATGTTGAACACTTTCATCAACAATAACATCTTCAACCCTTTCCCTAAGTGTCATGTGGACATCACCCAAATAGATTGTTCCTGCTATGTTTGATCCAACTAGAACACTAGGGTCCAACATCGCCTTGGAGGTAGTAACATGTGGACTAGATCTTCTATATGTGACCAGTTGGAAGCCATCACCATCCACTACAATTTATCTTCCTTCGGAAGATAGAACTTGGTATCACCCTGTGATAGGCTCTCTAGATGAACTAGTTTCCATTGGAAATTATGGATTCTTCTTGGATTTTCTATCATTGACAATGGCCAAATGTTTCTCTAAATAAAGCTTCTTATTGACCTCCACTTGGGTAATATTTTCATCATCAGTCTGACCATATCCCTTGGTATGACTTTCTCTAACACTAGATCTGCTGATAAGGACATCCATAAAAGAGGTCTACTCATATGCCATGTTGGCCTAGGACTGAACATATATGTTCCTCCCCTTACCTTCACCAACAATTCCAACCAACTTCATTATGGATCCCATTTTGTTCCTTATAGACATTTCATAAATAGAATTTTCAACCATACAGGTGGTGTATGATTAGTCAATTCTACCCTTAGATCCCTGCACCTTAGGTGTACTATAATCAAGAGGTTTTTCCACCATTTCACAAGCTACCTAATTCAGATGTTCTATAGCTGACTACTTCTTATTCCCATTTTTAGCACCACTAGAAATTTTTTTATAAGAATGTTGATGATTCCCATTCTTAGATCGGGACCCACTAACCACACCCTAGTAGAAATTATCCTTCATATGTCTGATGGTATGAAAATATGAACAAAATGTATAGATCTTCTCAAATTTAATTTACAGTAATATATCATCATCAAGCATAGAGAGCATAACAGAATTTGTAATAATGGAATTGAGATCAACCTCAATTTTTATCTGAGCGAAGTATCCAAACCTTGTGACTTTTATGGCTTTGTCGATCTTAATATGGATTCCCACTATAGATGAAATATGAAATGGGATATTAAGATTCCACATGATCTATTATGGACCCAAAATACTAATATAGACTTGAATGAGAGTATATTTTAGATTAAAGATATTAAATAGATAATCCCATCCCTGAATGGAGAACATACCTGGTTTAAGTGTGATTGAACTGAAGCCCAATGCACCCCTCTTCAATTCATCCTATGGGAAGAGAATATGAAAAAACTACTACCAATAGTGATACAATTCCAATCTGTGATGTCCCAAACGAATGGAAATTTCTTTTTCAAATAATCAACTTTCAATGGAATCTCACCAGTGGGAAAAATCAATTGGCCGATGATTGAATGCTGGCAGATCTTGATTTGATCCACATAACATATTTATTATTTAAATATATTTATTATAATTTTATAAATAAATATATATATATATAATTATATATGAATATATTTCAAAATATTTATATATATTTATAAATATATTAATATAATTATATATATTTATAATGTTATATATATATATTTATTAATAAATAATTATATATAATTATAAATATAATAAATATATTTATTGAAAATTTATAATTATATAAAAATTTATTAATTTATTTATATTTATATTTATAAATATCTATATTTCAAAATATTTATATATAATTATATATATAATTATATATTTATATATATTTATATATTTATATATTTATATAATTATATATATTTATATAATTATATATATTTATTAAAATATAAATATATATAATCACTTCTCTCTCTTCAAAGGTTCGGTCCCATGAAACATTCATTGGAAAGGTAATGTCATCCATGTAATGGCTGATCTAGTTGTAGTCTTAGAATGATTGGAAATTGGTGATCACTCTATCATTATGCAAATTATCTTTCAAAGAGGCTCTAATTCATGGAAAATTAGGGATTTGATTGAGTAGGTTTCAAGAATCTAGGGAATTGAAAATTAATAATGTGTTTCACTTGGAAGTTTTTTTTCATATGCTCTTAACCTTAGAGGATATAATGATGAGGGTTAGGGTATTTGGTTTCATTTCTCTAAAGACAAGGATATTGCGCATCTATGAGTGAGATCATAAATTCAACCATGTGGAGGTAGAAAATTCTTCTGTTCAGTTATGATTCAAGGTATTTGGATTAAATTGGATACTTTGGCATTCTAAAATCCTCTATGAAATTGAAATATCTATATGGATTCCTATTAAAATGGGTAAAAAAATAGAGGTGACAAGATTTGTAATATATGGTTCGTTTCTAGTGGAAGTGGATTTGTGTTATATCTAAGTTGATGGAGTTATTCTCTCAACTGATGAAGATGAAATTGACTTTGGAATTGAGTATGAACAAGTTCCATGTTTTAGCTTGGACTTCAAGGTCATATGACATGACATTTCTAATCGTAGGAGATCTTTAATTTGTGTTTTTTGTTCTATGCATGTACATGAAGAAAATTCATCTTTAAAAAAATTAGAACTTTGAAATTCAATGTTCAAGGAGGCCTTGAAGCTGCTAGTTAGACTTTGCCTTAGGGAGGAGTGAATGTTCAAGTGGATTAAGAGGATAAGGAATAATTTGGTGATACTACTGTTGTGGATATGATTATTGGGAATGGTCAAAATACAGGTAATGATATTTTGGATGATCCAGATCCTCATGATAGGACTATTGGTGGGAAACAGGTGGAATCATAGGGGATTAAGCTTGGATGTGATCTTGTCTAAAATTTGGGTGAACTCTCAGATTGCAAGGATGGGCTCTTTAGATTTTCCCTAGATGAGACTCATATGGATGATATGCTCATTAGAGATGAAAAAAAGACATCTTTTACTAACAATGTTGCTTCTAAAAAGTATCATGGTATGACTATTGGTGGGAAAAAAACATCCAGTTTATGGGAAGATATAGTTGAGGATCAACTATTTGTTAAAGAAAAAATGTCTAATGAAGTGATTACATAAGAGATATATGATCAATAGTTATTCCAAGAATATATTATAGCCTCAAGATCCCGCATGGGAAATCAAAAGATGAATGTTGAGGTCCCTACATATTCAAAGTCTAAAAATGGCTATCAAATCAAGAAAATGTCTAGAAATGCTTTGGAGAAGGGTCTGTCAAAGGCTTCTCAACCTGAGAAGGGATCTCTAGTTGCATCCACACATGTTGAAAATTCACCCATGCTATTGACTAAGAAAGATCATATGATCAAAGGTAAGAAAATTTTAATGAATTATCAGGGTTTCTAATTTGTCATCCCTTGGAAATCCAAATCATGTGTGCCTACATATGAGTTAGTGAAAATATCTCAATCTCCAAAACCCCCATGTAGGTGGAATATCCAACTATTATCCCCTCATGTAGGAGTGTTGATGACCTTTATAATGTAGAATTGTCTTACCCATCTAATTTTAAGGATCTTATGGAAAATGAATATATTTATTTTGGAAAGGCCTCGAATGAGGAATGTGACACCGCATGGGCCAAAAACTATAGTATAATTCTTCTAGAGACCCAAGAAGGTGAAAGGCCTATTGAAGGCCTCAGTAAGGAGGCAAAAAATTATACTTCTTACAACTTGAAGACATTTTTCCCTGATGGGGTTGGATGTATTTGGTTACAGTGATTATCTAATTGTCCATAAGATGTAGTCAGTGAATATTGAAGATGGATTACAATCCAACTGAAAGATGGACTTTTGGAATATATATTGGAAATTCAGGATCTGTTCCATAATAGATGAATCCTCTATATCCTCAAAAGTTGAAGAATACTAGTCCCCAAATTAGCTAAGACATGATGGAGAGGTCAACACCCAAAGGATAGGGGAAAATATCTTACGAATTTGGGAACTATAGTGAACTATAGGAAGTGACATCCTGAATTTGGTGTGGGAATTTTTGTGCCTTGTTTGACCCATTTCCTTCGTTGTGTGTATTTCTTTTATTTAAAAATTTGAAGTTCATTTTGATTTCCAAATCTATGACTGAACCATTTAGATATAATTATAAATATAATAAATATATTTATTATAATTTTATTATTATTTAAATAATTAAATATATTTATAAAAATAATTATTAATAATTATATTTTGAAAATATTTATATATAATTAAAAAATATATATATTTGTATATATATATATATATTTATTTGTGAATATATATAAATATAAATATAAATATAATAAATATATTTATTATTTAAATATATTTATTATAATTTTATAATTATTATAAAATATATAATTATAATTATAATTAGAATTAAATATATTTATAAATATTTTGAATATAATTTTAAATATATTTATATAATTATATATGTAATAAATATATTTATTATTTGAATATATTTATTATAATTGTATTATTATTTAAATAATTAATTATATTTATATAATTATATATATATATTTATATAATATATATATATATATCAATTAATATATAAATATATATAATTATAAATATAATAAATATATTTATTATAATTTTATAATTATTTAGAAAAAATATGTATTTATTTATAATTATAATTATAAAAAAATATATTTCAAAATTTTTGTTTATAATTATAAATATACATATATAATTATATATATATATATATTAATATATAGATATATATAATTATTAATATAATAAATGTATTTATTATTTAAATATATTTATACAATTTTATAAGTATTAAAATAAATAATTATTTATTTTTAATTTTATAAATATTTTTTTAAAAAATTACATATATTTATAAGAGGCGTTTCGTATATAGGAGATGGATTTTCAGCGAGCTCCAAAAAGCATCCCATGGTGATTAGGGTGGTCATCAAGTGGCCTCCATTATCAGTGTTGACCCATGATTGTCAGTTACTTTGCTATCTTCATTGTCTCCCTTTGATGTTGCTTCCTCCTTTGAGGTTTTTGCTTACTTTATTGGTTGCACCATCCATAACGTTAGTTGACTTTTCCAACCCTTCATTGTCATTGCTTGATTCACCGGTCACACCATCGATTCCTTCTGCCTTACTACTATTCCATAGTGTCGGCCAATGATGAATGTTGGATCTAGTTTGATTTTTCCCTATTCGAAAGAGGATTGGGATTCGACGAGGGTTTAATCTCTTTCCCAGATGTCGGTAGTTCAAGAATTCAACAATATGTTGCAGAATGTTCATCATGTTCCTGCTAGTGATTTTCTCTCAATAGGTCATTTTGATGCTTTTAATGGGGTTTATGCCTCGTCCCGTCTTTGGATCCTGGATGTTGAATCGATAGTCACTACTTCATCATGCCTTGGTTTGGTGCCGGGTGACCCTTTGATGATATTGGCTGATGATCTTCTCTAATCAAAGGAATGTCTGGTGGGGTTAGATCTAAAAGCCTCTCAGGTCTCAACCCCCTTTATTGTTGAAACGAAGGTTTCTTCTAGTTCCAATAGCATTCGAGATATATCGTCTGGTCCTAGGGCATGAGCCAAAAGGTTTTTTGATGGGATTCACATTCATGTGAAGCTCCTACCTCAGAAGATCAAGCGAAAAGAAGATACATCATTTATATAATCTACATTTTTCATTCTATAAAAACATGTCAATGAATGTAAGTATTCAATTATAACCCATCTTTCTCTATTAGGAAATGATTTTAGGAATCTGGATGTGCTTAGGAAGCGACTTATTGAATTTTGGGTTTTTGATGATTGAATGATGAACTCTCTGGGTAGATGCTACTTCCACACTATATTTTCATAGGATTGATTGAAATCTAAAGTTTGGGAATATGGATTCATCAATCTTAACCCCAGATTCTCAAAATCCATTATTGGGATCAACATTTTAATCCCTTAAAATTCAATAATTTGATCACCCATTTTTGGATAAAAGTCCATGGTCTAAGTTGGTTTATGTTTCACCCTAAAATACTATGGGAAATTGCATCGACTGTTGGAGTTCCAATTAAAATGGATGAAGAGACTATGAAATCAAGGTATTGTCTCTTTTCTAGGCTACATGCTGAAGTTGATATACGATCTCCTTTAGTTAAGTCCCTTTTATTGACAGCGGATGGTAAAATATTTTATTTTTTGGTTGAATATGAAAAATCTACTGACTTTTGCAAATGATGCAACAACTTAGGACACACTTATGATAAGTTCCATATAAATATGTTCTACAGTATTTGTGGGATGAAAGTGCAATCCACATAGTTTTTGAAAAAGAAACTTATCTCTAATGTAGAGGTGGGGGTGGCTACTGTTGAGGACAAGCCTCTACCTTTGGTGGACCATATTTCTAGTTGTCATGAGGAAGAACATATCACTGCTGCAAGGATTCCCTCTTTTAGTGATGTGGTCAAGCAGGCTGCTAGCCCTGATCTTACTAGGGGTTCCAAGGTTTAATGGGATGACTTGGCTACTAAAGAAAAGGATAATCAGACTAATGGTGGGGATGTTGTTGTTCCTGTGGTACCCTCCTATGGTTTTAATGTTTTGGAGGATAATATTCAAAATGAAGTGGATATGGAACCGATCCAAGAAAATGATTTGAATTACCCTAACAGGAAGGGTAAGGATAAATTTTCCACTCTTCCTACTAAGAAAATTATGGCTAAATATTCCCATTTTTAGAGTATGGGTATGGTGAAGCTTACCACCTCAAATACTTTTGATGTGCTTAATTCGGTGCATGTATTACTTATTTCAGAAATCTGTAATGAAGTTGATGTCCATTCTATAGACATTAAGACTCCTAATGTTAATGAAAATAATATCATGGAGAAAATTTCCATTCTATTATGGTCTTATTTTATATTTTGTGTGTGTGAATTATAATTAATTTATGTCAATTATAGAAATTTTATTTTATAATAATATCATAACTTTGGAAATCATCATATTAAAATAAACATAGGGTGAAATTTCTAGGGTTTTTTCTAAAAATATTTATTTTCTAGTGAATATTGAAAAATACAAATTTACATTGAAAATTGTTTTTTTGTTTCAATAATTTAAAATGTTAATTTTATTTTAAAATGATTTAAAATTAAAATTAGTTCTCTTATATTATTAATAATCAAATTAAGTTCATTGAAATCAATTTTATAGTTTGATTTAACATAAAAATATTTTTAAGCATAAAAATATATTTTCATTGGAAAACTATTTCCATTTTATTTTTCATTATAATCTTAAATTAATTTCCACCACTTATTAAAATTTAATATTATAAAATGGATCCAATATTTTTAATTAGGATTTAGAAATTTGGTAAATAGTTACCTTTTGTTTTTGGTAATTATGAATACTAACCACAGTATATAATTGTCACAACAGTATGGGTAAATCAGGTAATAATGTTTTAAAATAATATTATACAAAATAAAAAATGACCATAACACATTAATTTATCCTCTAAATTATTTATACATTGTTCCAATTTCATACGAAAATTAATTCATTCTATTTAAATATTTTTATTAATTCCATGTGTGTTATTTCGCTCACAATAAAAAGGCAGAACCACTTCTCTATTTTATACACCACCTAGAGTCTCATAGCTTCACAAAAACCATAAAAAAACTCTTATAAAAATTCTTATCCAAGTTTTTAAGGTGATGGTCTTCCTAAAATACCAAATCTTGGTCCCTTAAGAGATGATATAAAGGATCTCTTTCAATGAAGTGATAATCATCTTTACCGACACTTTCAAATTTCTTCCTTCTTTAACTTCCTTTAAATATGTTCTGACCATCATAAAATAACAAATCCAGTATAATAAATATATTTATATGTCATTATTATTATATAAAAACCATTTTCATCTCTTTTCCATCCTATGAAAAGTTAAAACATCGAATGTGTGTACGTACAACCTATCGTCTCCACGTAGCGGTGTAATTCATTTTTCATCACCAATTTACATGGATGGTTATAAAAATATAAATAATTAATATATATTATTTTTATGACATAAATAAAATTCTAATATTATAATAAAATATAAACCTTCTTATCTTATTATCCATTTGAAAATTATAATGTCAGTCGTGCAGAAGTTTGGACTACCACCTCCATGAAGCGATGTGATCTGTTTTCCATTTATACTATACATGAAGAGTAATGAAGAGAGATTTAATAAATATATATGATATTTATATAATTATTAAAATTTTGATGATGATGGAACCATGATCAAATTACAAGGACCAGAAATAATGAACCAAAACAAACATGAAAAATGAAGAATCTATCACTGAGAACAATGATTTTAATAAATAATTGTTAATAAACTGGTGATAAATGTTTATAATTAAATCATATATAATATGATATTCAACATACCATTACCTTTATTCATGTAATTATTGTATTTCCATTTTTCCCTTTTTATTTGGTTTTTTTGGTCCTTTTAAGGATGAGGAGTATTTATCGGGAAAATTGACTTACAATTCAGGAATTTATGTTTGTTTGAATAAGTGAAGTCATGATATAAATGTTTCAGATTTTTTAGAGTTTTATATTTGTTTTTAGAGATATTTGGAGATGGAATGGTTTTTTTATATAATATCAATTTTTTACTACCTATTAGACATATTTACGTCACGAACTGGTGACACAATGTGAATCCATTACCGGGGAGATGCTGTAAACTGGTTCAGAGTGTAAAAAATTTACAAGATAGGAAATTCTTCACATCATGAAAAGGTAAATTGGTATTAATTAAACACTATGTGATAAATTTTTGGTGTTTTATGTAAACCATGGAATTCAAAATGTGAAAGGGGTTCACATCATGAATTCTTTCGGATCAATGGTTTTTATCAAGGAGAACGTAAGATTATATTCTCTTTCATTGAAAACTGTTTTTTTATTTCATAAATTTACAAATATTCATTTTTTAAATGATTTCAAATTAAAATAAGTTCTATTATATTATGAATAATCAAATTATGTTAATTTAAATCAATTTTATGATTTTAATTAACATAAAAATATTTTTATACTTAAAAATACATTATTTCTGAAAAATTGTTTTCATTGTTTTTTGCATTTTAATATTAAATTAATCTTCACTAATTACCAAAATTGAATATTTAAAAATTTATACCATATTTAGAATTAGGATTTCAAAAATTGGTAAATATTTCCCTATTATTTTTTGTCATTATTAATATGAACCAACGTATATAATTGTCCCAATGGTAAGGGTAAATCAGGTAATAATGTTTAAAAATAATATGATACAAACTGAAAAATGACCATACACATTACTTTATCATAGTGGATGATATTATTTAGGTTATTTTCATCCAAATATTAGATATATGACCACTTAGAGTTATATTTCATTGATTTGGACCTTTTATATTAATTTAAGAAAATCATAAATACAAAATGTCACTCTATTGAATTCAATAACTCTAAATTTTTATTACAAGGATAAAATAATAATTGTCCAGTTATAAATATTTATTTGAAACACAAATAAATTTTTTATCATGGAGATTTCTGTATAATTTTTAGTTATTAAATAATTACCTAAAATGTTTAAGCATTGCCGATTTTGTATTTATTCAATTTATAGAAAAAATAAAATAAATTATTTTAAAAACTATAGAAGTAATATTTTTTGTTGAGTTATAATGTCCCATTATATATATATATATATGACATATTATATATTTTTTAAAATTCTATATTCAAATTAAATTTTTTCTTTATTCCCTTAATATCAAATTAATTGAATAATGTCAAAAAATAACATTATTAATACTTTATGAAAAATAATATCTTATTAAATTATTTAAAATAATAAAAATATTTCAAGAGGAAAATTAAGATAAGATATGGTATTAATTTTTATATCTTGGAAATTTATTTCCCAATTTTTTCCTTATAAGTAAAATTATAACCATAGGGGTGAAAAAGGTGTTATCGTGGTTATGGTTAAAATAGGGTAACTAAGGGGTTACACCAAATGATAAGGTTTAAATACAAAATAAATTGGCCATAGTTTTATTGTTTTAAGGTATTTAAAAGAAATGTCATCTTATCCTCGAAATGATGGTAACATTATGCCACTTTCACTTGAAAATTAATTTATTATATTTAAATATTTTGATTAATTCCATATATGTCATTTCACTCACTATAAAAAGGCATCATCTATTATCTATTCTATACACCACCTAGAGTCTCTTAGATTCATCAAGACCTACCAAAACCTCTTATAAACATACTTATCCATGGTTTTTTTGTGTAATTATTCCTAAAAGACTAATTCTATGTCCCTTAACAGATGATCGAAATAATCTCTTTCAAAGAAGTGGCCATCATCTTTACCGACTCTTTCAAATTTCTTCCTTATTAAACATCCGATAAATATGTTGTAACCAACATAAAATAATAAATCCTATATAATAAATATATTTAGATGTTATTATAATTATTTAAAAACCATTTTCCATCTCTTTTACATCATATGAAAAGTTAAAACAACGCTCGTCCATATAGACAGCTTACCATCTCAATGTAGCGGTGTAATTTATTTCTCAACACCAAATTAATTGGATGGTTATAAATATGAAATTAATGAATATATATGATATTTATGACATAAATATCCTTAAAAAATTATAATAAAATATATACCATCATACCTTCCAATGCATTTTAAAATGATAACATTGGTCATGCATATGTGTGGACTACCAACTCCATAAAGTGATATGATCATTTCTTCATTTATACATTACATGGATGCTAATAAAGATATTTTTAATGAATATATATGATATTTATATCATTATTAAAATTTTTAATATGATGAAACCATGATCTATGTATAAGGACCAAAACTAACAAAACAAAACATATATGAAAAAAGCATCTATCACCTATAATAATGATTTTAATAAAAAATTGTTAATAAACATGTAATAAAAGTTTATAATTAAATCGTATAGACTAGGACATGTAACATCCCACTACCTACTTTAAGGTACTTCTTGTTCTTCCTTTTTGTTTCCCTTTTTTGGGTGTGTTTTGGTCCATTCAAGGACAAAGAGGATTTTTATGAAAAAATAACCAATTGTTCAAGGATTTATGTTTGTTTGAATTAGTGGAGTATGGGTATAAATTTGTCCAAGTTTTTATATGGTTTTATTATGGTTTATAGATATTTGGAGATGGCTTGGGTTTTTTTGAATAATCTCGATTGCACATTGCATGATGGATATATCCACGCCCCGAACAGGTTACACGACATGAATTCATTACTAGGTAGATGCCATAACCTAGTTTAATGTGTAAATAATTTACAAGCCATGCAATTTGTTCACATCATAAAAAGGTCAATTAGGATTAATTAAACTTGAGGTGACACCTTTTTTGGTGAATTTTTTAAATCATGTAATTAACACCGTGAAAGGGGTTCATAAGGTGAATTATTTGGGATCAGTGGGTTTTATCATGTCGTACATATGACTATTTTCTCATTAGATATGAAGTCCTCTCTCTCCAAACCCAGGTGATATATCAGGAGATTTTGGGTATCTCTTCTCCTTTTGAATTTCATCATTCGTTACTTTAACTTCATGGTTCTTATGTTGCGTCTTTCCAGGTAAATGACCTTTCTACTTATTCATTTCCATTGGTCATGGAAGCACTGTTACACAACATTTTTAGATATGTTTATCTTGTGGTGATGTTATTATTGACCTTTATAGATCTTCTATGTGATATTTTTTTGGGGGTAATTCCTTTTTTGGTTTGGCTACAACGTGGAGGTTCTTTGAGGGATATGTTGTTCCATATTATCCACTGACTTATTTTCTTGTTAAATTTGTTCTAAGATGTTGGAATCAATCCTAGGGCCTCTATTGTTGTCTCCACATCAAATTTAGTGGTTTTGGATCCCATTGTTTTTGGTTTGAGACCTGATTTTGAGGTAAAAGTTTTTTTCTGAAGTCTACGTTGGATAAACCTTGAAACGTTTTTTTATAAAAATCATTTTATAAATAAACTGTCCTGATTTTCTGATTTGTGTGTATGGAAATGGGTTTTTGTGAAAATATTGTTTACCCCTTATTTTGGTAAAAAGAAAAGTTATTTTTACATAATTGTGAAATAAATTTATGAAATGGTTTTTAAAGAGTGGTTTGGATGAAATGATTTGGAAAATGTAGAACATGGGAATCCTGAGGTACTTAAGTAGATTTTATATTAATTGTCCTCATCCATTGATTATATCAGCGGGTTCACTCATTGGCTGTTCCTCTCCACCCTTTCCCAAGTTTCCAAGGTAATATCTAGAATATTTTTGGAGATTCAGAAAATGGGGTGTTCCCCTGTTCTCTAGATTCGATGCATATGTCTAAGGGCTTGATGCATGATTTTTTTTTGTTTAGGTACATGTTTCCTTGATAACCTAACCTTTAGTGATCCTTAGTGTGATGTTCCTATACTTTTCTCTGTATTTCTAGGATTTGATTACATGATTTTATATATATGATATGCTTTGAAACTATTTTACTTGGATTATTTAGATCTATTTAAAAGGGTAAATGTTTTACCATGTTTTTGATATAAAAATCATTGAACTCTTCATCATTCCATGTTTTATTTAATGTTGAGCATGTTTTGATTCTTATACAGAGAATATTTATGGAAAACCAGGATGAGATCCTATTGAGCCTGTTAGCTCACACCCCGCACGCCCCTTTGGTGGTGTGTAGACATGGTTATGTATTTTATGGAGGGAAATGAAAGGAGGAATTGTGAGGTATAGAGGTTTATGTCGGTTGAGATTAGGTTGATGGTGGTGAGATTCTGGTAGTTTTCCCATACTATCAAAAAGATAATTCATTTTCAATTTTAGTTATCTTTTTTTGTTGGGATTATACATTGGGTTGTTCTGACTACTTGAGTTGTATCATTTCAACTATCTTCATTCATTTATGGTATATATTTTTTCATGTTTTATATTTTTTTGTTTCCCGTTACTATGTATATACATTCCATGTTGTGTGATTTAGGTTGGGAGAAATCATTCCCTATAGTTATGTTTTGATGCCTGGGTGTAAGTCGCCAACCCGTGGGGATTGGAATTGCTCTTCGGGTATGCCATAGACGAGGTCAGGTGCTAGTTTTGAGGGTATCCAAGGTTAGTTCATGATCATTTCATATCAGATCATGGTTAGGATCAGTCTTGGGATGTTGGTAGATGGGAGATAGGATTTTAGGGACTTGATATATAGGATATGGTGAGTTTCTGGCCATTTCTTACTATGACGAGACTCAAGTTACCAAGGGATGTAGGGATTTGTGTCTTCTGTGTTGATTTCTTGATCTTAATATTATTTTTTTCTTATGGGTTTCTGGATATAAATAAGATTTCCTAGTTGTATGGTCATTTATTTTATTTTTGGTGTGTGGTGATATTACTTTGAGATGTATTCCATGGGTTCCATGATAGGGTGAAATATATTATCCTCAAGGGAATCTTCCTTTGGATTTGAATATTATTGAAGCTATCATATGAGCAGTTCATTCCATAGACCAAAATGTATCAAAAGTCTTAAATGATGTTGTTCAGATATATCAAAGAGTTTGGGGATAAATTCATTGATCTTGGGAGTTCATGCATGAGAAACCACCACCCTTTAAGGGTACTATAATGATCCCGAAGATTCGGAGGACCAACTAGACTAGATTGATCAAATATTTGACTTCTTGGATACACCTTCAAATATCAGGGTGATGTGCATGGCGTTCAGACTTGAGGGTCTCAGCAAGCGAATGTGTGATTCTATGGTACAAGCGATTCTACAAAACCTGAAATAAACAATGGTAACCTTATTTGGTTCTAGATAAAAGCACCGATAAAGGTTGACCTTTATCAGTGCTAATTAAAAGCACAGATAAAGGGTAATTTTTATTAGTTATTTTTTATGCATTGGTAAAGGCCACCCTTTATCAACGCTTTTAATTTAGTGATGATAAAGGGTGGTATTTTTTAATTCTTTTATTTAATGCCGATAAAAGGTTTTCCCACATTGCCTAATCATATCAGACTTCTTGTCTTTCTGTGTCAAAATTTATAAGAATGGGCTCCCCACTAACACAATGTGCCATGATTGTGGGTGATCAAAACCTGAATACACATATACATACATGGGACACACATGAAGGGTCTTAAACGACCATGTACACCTACCCCCATCTCGGCTTATACATATTCCGACCACCCCTCCCATGCGAGCTTATATATAGCTCGACCCACCATCCCATGCGAGCCTTTACATGGGTTTCATGTCTTAACCCACCTTACAATGTAGACTAAAAACGACCCCCATTTTTTATATACTCTGATAAAAAAATACAGGTATTAAAAATATTAAGAAATTGAAATAATTAAACAAATAAAAATTAAAAATGAATAAAATTTAAAATTATTAAAAAATTATTAAATAAAAAATTATTAATAAATTAAATATATATATAAATAAATAAATTATAAATATTAATAAATAGTATATATTAAATATAGATATATAAAATTAATAAGTTAAAATAAGTAAACAAATAACAAATATAAAATGATTAAATTAAAAAAATATTTTCAAAAAATTATTAATTAAATAATTATTTACATAAATAAATAAATTTAATACACACACACACACACACATATATATATATAAATTATAAATATTAATATATAGTATATATTAGTCAAAACAAATAAAACCATGGGTTATAGACCATGGTCCCAAATTTTATTGAAAACAAAATTAACACGAAGTAAAAGGAGAGATGGGAAATGAAATCTAGTGATAGGACACTGCACAAAGAGAAAATCAGAGAGCTACCCAGGAAACATGAAAATAATATTCAACTATGGGATTAGAAACCACCCCTACCTCTGATATGATGGCCCCTCCTCCATGTTTTTGGTTTTTTCTATGTCTCATCATCCACCCAGGGACTAATATTGTCATCCGGTGGGGTGGGATATTCAAGAGGTTGAAGATTGTCTTCTCTAGCTAGAATTGAGCCCTATGATACAAAATTCTGGTCAGAGTTTCTTCATGCCTTGATAGTCTAAATGCCTGAGGATTGTCTTTCAACATAGATAACCCCATGAGCATTTCCAAATTCCTCATTGAAAACATCCCAACTATTATTCCTTTTTTATGATATCAAGTAGAATAAAACAATTTTTACCAGAGTCTAGTGGACCCTCTATATCAATCACATCTTTATTAGAATCACTAGTTGTCATGGCTTGTGTTGTAGTAGGTCCTTTAGCTACATTAACTATACTTCCAGAATTAGATTTCTTTCTGGATTTACCTATCATCAGAGCTTAATCATTAAGATTATACTTACCCTAGTGACCTGAAGTGATTAATTTCCATTGCCTTAATTAAAAACCCACAAATTACTGAGTAAGAATTTCACCCTTAGAAATTAAATTGGAATCAGAAGTATCCTCTACAACATAATAATTTGTTTAGGCCCTTATAATGTATATCATGGACAACCTCTAGAGCATATGGATGCTTTGCACTATTAACAAAGACCAAACCCATAGGTCAGAGTCATGCTTCATGATCCAACTCCTGACCAAGTCTATTCATCTGTAAAGTGGGACAAGATACAAAATCCTCTACATTAATGTTCACTGTTTCATTAACCACCCTATAAAGATATAATCACTCTACCTTGAGATGAATGCCCATTCCATGAACCTCCACTTGAGCATGATGAGTTCCATATTCAACCTTACTTGAGACAATACCATCCCCTAGACTTGATCCATTCCTAATTTTATACAATTCTATAGACGATGTATAACAACCCTGCTTTTTTATTACACTTAAACCTGATTTATTACTTGAAATCATCACTTTATACAACATAGAAGATCGAGAGGTCTTGTTTCATTGGGGTTTAGGAACATTACATAACATCTTGAAACATGAAACAAAACATCTTTATTGAAAACATCCTTTACATGACCACTACATTCCCTCGTACTTAGAATTGCATGGGATAACCTAAGGACACACATAAGAAAAGGGTGAGCTATAAAGCCCAGAAAGGGAATAAACATGGAATAACATGAGGAGTAAAGTACCTGTTAGAAAATAGGCAAATCAATGGAGCACAATAGGAACATGAACATAAAGGTATGATAAATCATGATAATCATAACAATGAAATGTGGAAACAACACTTATCATGGAATTAGCATGAGCCAAGGCTCATTGCACATGGAGCATGAGTAAACCCTCATTTCCCATGAATAGTGAGTAAAACCTCATTTCAATTGAATTAGCATGAGTAAACAACCATTTCACATGATGTATCATGATACTATACTTTACCCAATGCATTGGAGCGCAATCAGAGTGCACCCTTCTTAAACATTTCATTTCATGCATAAGTGTTCCATATGGATCATGGAATAAATCAACACCATAATTTATTTCATGATTAGGTAATGTGGAATAAATAAATTAAAGTACCATATAATTTTTATATGCATATAAAGGTGAATACCCTTGATAGAGACATGGGAATGGTATTCACTACACAATGATCTTGGCTTGAAAAAATATGGTGTAGTTTCGGCAACATAACAGTGTGACATAAGGATTCGTGAAAATGGTTGATGGGAGAGAAAACAGTTTCTCATCATATATACATGAAATGGACTATAAAGGGGTCATATAGATACATTTCCCAACAAATGTAATGGAATTTAGATGCATAATACAAAAGAATTACTTGGTTGTAAAAGAGGAGAGAGAAATCCCTCACGGAATTTCAGCATGGTAACAGGTGTATATGGGAGTCATTAATGAGAGAGAAAGGGGTCTCCCATTATCAAAACATAAATAGGGAAGTGTGAGGAAGGTGGGAAGTCATACCCCAACATTTTTAATTGAAAAAAAGGGAATAACAACTTAAAGAAAATTGGATAAAATGAGAAAGGAAGAAATCCCTTACATGTACATGTGATACCAAAGGCTTCAGATAGGATTGAAAGAGGCTTCTTGGGATCTTGTGGAAGCTTGGGAGGATTATAGAGAGAGGAGGGAAGGGGTTGGTCTAACTCCAAAGGAATTGAGTGAAGAGGAAGTGGGATCTTGGGTGGGTTTATATAGGAAAGGAGAGGGAATTCTTTATTATTTAGGTTTGGGACACCTCACATTAAACTAATCAATAATAAAAATCATCCCATAGTTTTTGCCCATAGTTTTTGCCAAAGGGGAGTAGAAATTAATATTTTATAAGGCCAGTGGCCGAAATTCTTAAAATAATAGGGTTTCTTATGCGGAGGTGAGTCACACTCTCAAGGAAAACAGTTTGAAAAGACAAAATGTTTTATAAGTCTTGGAGGGTCCACAAAAGCTTTGTAAAATAAATAAGACAAATCTAAAATCACATTATTTTAATTATTAAACATATATTTACCGAACATAATGTTTATAGTATTTTATTACATCACTATTGGGTCATTATGTTGTCATAAAACACATTATATATTTAAATGATATTTAATTTTTACCAAAAAATTTGACTATCTCAGAAAATTATGAAAAATTCACCATTGGATAATTTCAAAATACTCATTCCAAAAATAATATTCATTTTATCTTAATAATTTTATAAATATGTGAATTTATAATTTTAAAATAAAAATCGACATTTATCAAAAATTCATTAGTTCTGACAAAAACAGTTTTCAAACCTTAATAAAAATTATAATTGCATTCCTAAAATTACATGATCATTTATATTTAATAAAAATTAATTCAATAATAATATTTTATTATTATATTATTTAATTCAAAAATCCATTAATTCATCAAAATAGATTTCTTAGTTGAATATTAACTAAAAATACTAATTGTTCTTTAAAAACAATTTACAAAGTAACAATAATAAAATGAATGCACATTCTTTATACAAAAATAATGTACATAGTCATAGTGACAGGGTATTGTTACATAACCCTTTATAACCCCCGCATATGACCAAAGGGTAAGGTGTGCGATGGTGACAGACTCTTGGGGTGGCTCGAATAACATTTCTTGGGTGGTAATCTCTATTAACTTCGACATCTACCGTAGTCGGTTCCGCTCAAGATTAACGTCTTCAAGCTAAGCTTGGTAATGGTCCAGATAGATGTCCAATGATGCAACCTCCTTTATAAGCTCCGAAAAATGGAATTTCTTTGGGGAAAGTCTACTGGATGAGGCCATAACTTCCTTTTTCTGAATAAATTGGATTTGTTAATGCCCTATATTTATACTAATCATGTGATCACTGTTCAATGTCTATATTAGAAACAATCACAATTAATAACATTATTTTAAAATCTAGAAACATAAAACCAATTAAGTTCACATTTTAAATAACCATAATAAGTCATTTAATTAGATCAAGAGGAATTTTCATTAATGAAAGTTTTGGTCATTACAATATTCCCCACTTAAGAAATTTCACCCTCAAAATTTTCTTTTCCCACACTAAAAAAAATGTGGGTAACTTTGATTCATCACTTCCTCCAATTCCCATGTCGCTTCTTCAATCTTGTGGTTTCACCACAACACCTTGATGAGAGGAATTCTCTTATTTCGTAGAACTTTTTCTCTATGATCTAAGATCTTCACTGGTTTCTCCTTGTAAGAAAGGTCATCCTCTAGCTGTAATACCTATAAAGAGAGTACATGTGAAGTATTTGGTATGTACTTTCTTTAGAGGGATACATGAAAGACATCATGTACTTTGGCCATGGTAGGTTGAAGTTCCAGTCGATAGGCCACAACCCCAACATGATCAAGAATCTCTAGGGGGACGATGTACCTAGGACGTAACATCCCTTTCTTTCCAAACCTCATGACCTTATTACATGGAGATATGTGTATAAATACCATGTATCCAACTTTAAACTCAAGGTCTCATCGACGGTTATCTGCATAACTCTTCTATCGAATCTAGGATTACTTGATATAATGCTGAATGGTTTTCACCTTCTCCACCATTTCTTCAACAATTTATGGTCCTATCAGCTTACATTAACTGACTTCATCCCAACATAATGGTGTTATGCTCCTCTTCCCATAAAGGCTTCATAAGGTTCCATTAAAATTCTTGAGTGGAAATTGTTATTATAGAAGAATTCCACCAGTTGAAGATGTTGGTCCCACCCTCCTTTGAAGTCCACAGAACATGATCTGAACATATCCTCTAATGTCTGAATAGTTCTCTCAGATTGGACATCGATTTGAGGATGATAGGCCGTAGTGAAGTTCAGTTCAATATATAGAACATGTTGAAGACTCTTCCAAAACATAGAGGTGAATCTTGGATTTTGATCGGATACAATAAATAGTGGTACTCCATGTAGCCTTACCACTTCCCTGATATATATCCGTGCCAGCTGATACAATGAGAAATCCTCCCAAATTGCAATGAAGTGTACAGATTTTGTAAGATTATCCACAAAAACCTAGATTTCATTACTGCGTTTTGATGTCTTCGGAAGTCTGGTGAAAACTTCCATGATGATGTTATCCCATTTCCATGCGGGTATGGGCAATGGTTGCATCATCCCCTTATACTTCAGCCTCTCTGCCTTCACTTGAGGACACACTAGGCACTTTGATGTATACTCATTAATCTCCTTCTTCATATTATCCCACCAATAATGCTCTCAGTGTTCTCGATAAATCATTGTGTTTCCTAGGTTATTAGAGAAATTTGAACTATTCACATCATCCTAAAGTTCCTTTTTCAGTTCCTGACTTGATGGAACACATAGTCTTTTCCCAAATATCACAATTCTTTATTCATTAACATTGAACTTTGAGGATTTACCTTTTCTGATAGCTTTAACTTTCTTCTGAATTTCCACATCATCCTTTTGAGCATCCTTTAATCTTTCCAAAATACACGATTGAGCAATCATTTATGAAAGGATTGATGATGTTCCCTTCTTTATGATCCCCATTTCCATATTCATTAAGTCTAAGAAGATTGGATCCTTCTCAATTCTCATCAATGATATAATCATTGGTTCCTTTCTACTTACAGCATCTGACACCTTGTTCACTTTCCAAGGGTGGTAATGGATTGAGCAGTCACAGTATTCGATCAGCTGTAACCATCTTAATTGGTACATGTTCAACTCTTTCTGAGTGAATATATACATTAGGATTTTGTGGTTTGTATATATTTCACACTCCTTCCGAAAGAGATAATGCCACCAAATTTTCGAAGAGAAGATCACTAAAGCCAAATACAATCATGTGTTGGATAATTCTGCTCATGAACTTTAAATTTCCTTGAGGCAGAGGCAATAACTTTGTCATTTTTCATCAACACACAACCCAACCCTTTTTCGAAGCATCCCTAAATACCACAAAAATTTCTCCACTTGTTGGTAAAGTGAGCAAGAATTCAGTGATAAGCCTTATTTTTAACTCCTTGAATATTTCTTCACATTCATCACTCCATGAAAACATTACTACCTTCCTAGTTAGCTTGGTAAGAGGGCCGGAAAATCGTCAGAAATTTTTCACAAATCGTCGATAATATCTAGCTAACCCCAAGAAGCTATGGATATCCGTTACTATTATTGGCCTTGTCCATCCCTCAATTGCATCTGTTTTGGAGGGATCCATAGACATCCCATTGCTTGTGATGATATGGCCCAAGAATGAGACCTCCTTCAACCAGAACTCACACTTGCTTTACTTTTCATAGAGATTCTCGTTCTGCAAGGTCTCTAGTACAGTTCTTAGATGCTTCTCATGATCCTCCTTGGTTTTGGAATATATCAGAATATCATCTATAAAGACTACCATAAATTTGTCGAGGTAATCCCTAAATACTCTATTCATCAAGTCCATAAAGATTTCTAGATCATTAGTGAGTTTTAAATGAATTACTATGAATTCATAGTGCCCACATCTTGTACGAAAAGAAGTCTTGGGGATATCTTCCTTCTTCTCCCTTACTTGATAATATCTCAACTGCAAATCCACCTTGGAGAAATATTATGCTCTATGCAGCTGATCGAACAAGTCCTCGATTGATGGGAGAGGATAATTTTACTTTATCGCGACTTTTTTAAGTTCACGATAATCGATGCAAAGGCGCATTGACCCATATTTCTTCATGACGTAGAGGACTGGTTCACCCCATGGTGAAACACTTGGGCATATAAACCCTTTATCTAGATTCTCCTATAGTTGTTTCTTTAGCTCCTCAAGCTCCACAATTTCCATTATATACAGAGTCCTGAATATTGGCAATGCCCCAGGTATAAGATCAATTGAGAATTCAACATCTATTCTAGGAGGAAGACGAGGAAATTCCTCTAGAAACACTTTAGCTAATTACCTCACAATAGGAATGTCTTCAAGGATAGTTTCCTCCTTAGACTCAATTATCTGAGCTAGATACGCATGCTCATAGGGCAGTAATGTCCATTCTTGAGATGATGGAGCTAAAGAAAATTCATCTTCCTCCTAGAACTTGTATAGAATCGGGGGTTGATTCTCCACATGGAGAGTGATTTCCCTCTCACAACAATTTATGTTGCCTCTATATATGTAAAGACAATCCATGCCATGAATTGATAAAATTCCACTAGAGGGAGTATAATGAGGTTCACTAGGAAATTCAATCCACATATTATGACATGGGAGGAGTTATATTCATGGGATGCAATGATTGCCCCATTTTTCATACTCACCGACCTCTTTAATTCCATGATTTGGGGTGGTGATGGGATTGTTCTACTAAACTTTTGGGATATAAAATAATGCATAGAACCTGAATCAAAAAGTAAATTCACTATTATTTAATGAATAACTAGCGTACTTGTCACCACTTCGTTTTCAAGGATCACTTCGGCAGAAGTGATGAAAAATTCTCTCCCTTGATACCTTGGAGGTTATTGGTTGCCTTCGAAAACCCTTGGCTTAGGGAACTAATTTGAAAGATGCCCTGGTTCTTTGTAGTTGTAGCAATAAAAAATGCATTGAGGTTCGAATAGATCATTCATCTCATATTTTGTAGCTGCGTGTTTTTCTTGTAGGCAGTTAACTACTAGGTTCCCTTCTCTTCTACACCTAAAGAATTTATTCATCCCCTTCAGGCAATTTACGGGGTGCTTCTTTCTGCACCTTTGGCAGGTGGGGTGCTGGATCATCTTAGAACCATTGGTTTTATCCATCAGACCACCATCATTGATTCCTACCTTATTCTTCTTATCCCCATGATACCCCTGAGATTCACTGATATCCATTTCGACCTTGAGGGCACATCAGACAATTTCTTTATAGCTGTCAAAGTCAAGGATCACCAGCGATTTCCGTAGGCTAGGTTTTATCCCACCAAAGAAGTGGTCAACCTTGCATTCATGGGTAACGACAAAGCCAGAGGCATATCATGCAAGCCTTGTGAAGTTTTCCTCATATGCTCTGATAGATTACTCATCTTTTTTTCTTAAGGGAATGGAAGTCCCTTTCCATCTTATGTCGGAGGGTGCACAAAAAATATTTATTGAAAAACATCTTCATAAAATGGAGTTGATCCATTGTTCAACAATTGAGAGATCAGATGATCCATTAAAAGTAGGAGGCATTTGTCTCATGAAGCTCTCGATAGTTACATGTTTTTTCCTATGGGGGGGGGGGGTTGAACATTCCTCTTGACCATGTTTCTATTAAAATTTTCAGTTAACTGAGAGAGAATCATGACAATGTTCGCGATTCCCGCTCCCATCAGATTGGGCATCTCATCAGCACAGTCATCACTTTGATCTTCACATCAGTTGTTAGCCCAAGTCCTACTATTATCGGCCACTGGCTGGAATAAAAGTAAACATAGGGGTAACACATAAAGGGCAATCCAAGCACAAAACTGATGACTTATAAATAACTTTTATTTCCTTAACTTATGAATCCATAGGCTTCAATCTATGCTATTCATGACCTACTTTCTAACATATATTCTTAGGGGCATTCTTTTCATTCCATTAATAAGGGTTCATTATAGTATTATGAACATAACAAAGTATATATACCAGTAGTGTCATAACCAAGAGTTTATTAAGGCCCAATGTTGTGCACCAGTTCCCACTAGATTCTAGATCAAAGCGGTGTTTTCGGGTTTTACCCCTAGGATACAACTGTGCCAGAGCCACCTCTACCTGCTCATATCCAGAAAGGGATGTATTTTCTTGATAAACCACTTACTCAATACTCATAAATACTAAGAGATGTTTTTTATTATACTTATTCTTGTATCTAAGTCTTCACTAGGGTTTTCTAATCCTAATCCCAAAAATTACTAAACCTATCATTTGATACCAACTATAACAAACCTGATTTTTTATTACACACTTAAACCTGATTTATTACAAAAACATTTCACTTGATAAAACATAGAATATCAATAGTTATATTGTCTTTGGGTCTTAGGAAAATTACATAACAACTTAAAACATGAAACAAAACATCTTTATCTAAAACATCCTTTACATGACAACTACATTCCCTTGTACTTTGCATTGCATGGGATAACCTGAGGACATGCATAAGAAAAGGGTGATATATAAATCCCAATAAGGGAATAAACATGGAATAACATGATGATTATAATACATGTTAGAAAATAGTAATATAAATGGAGCTCAATAGAAATATTAACATAAAGTCATGATAAAGCATAATAAAAATAACATGGAAATGTGGCAACAACACTTATCATGAAATTAACATGAGATAAGGCTCAATGCACATGGAGCATGAGTAAACCCTCATTACAACTAAATCATGAGTAAAACCTCATTTAACTTGAATTATCATGAGTCAAAACCCATTTCACATGACGTATCATGATACTATACTTTACTCAATGCATTGGAGCGCTATCAGGGTACACCCTTCTTAAAAATTTCATTTCATGCATAAGTGTGCCACATGGATCATGGACTCAATCAACATCATAAGTTATTACATGATTAAGTAATTTGGAATAAATAAATGAATGTACCATTAAATATGTATATGTGTATAAAGGTGAATACCCTTGATAGAGACATGGGTATGGTATTCACTACACAATGATATTGGCTTGAAAAAACACGGTGTAGTTTCGGTAGCATAACGGCGTGACATAGGGATCCATGAAAATGGTTGATGAGAGAGAAATGGGTGTCTCATCATATATACATGAAATGGACAGTAAGGGGGTCATATAGATACATGTCCCAACCAACATAAGAAAATTTAGATGCATAATAAGAAATAATTACTTGGATGTAAAAGACGAGAGAGAAATCCCTCATGGAATTTCATCATTGTAACGGGTGTACATGGGAGGAATTAATGAGAGAGAAAGGGGTATACCATTTTCCAAACATAAAGAGGTTAGTATGGGGGATTTTATAAATCATACCCCAAAATGTTTAATCAAAAACAAAAGGGCATAACATCTTTAAGAAAATTGGACAAAATGAGAAAGGAAGAAAACCCTTACTTGGAAGGGTTATCCCAAAGGCTTGGGGGAGGCTTGAGAGTGGATTCTAGGGAGCTTGGGGTAGATTGAGATGATTATATAGAGAATAGTTCAGGGGTTGTTCTGACTCCAAAGGCTTTGAGGGAAGAAGAAGTGGGAGCTTGGGTGGGTTTATATAGGAAAGGAGAGTGAATTCTTTATTATTTAGGTTTGGGACACCTCACATTAAACTAATCAATACAACAAACAAGAACATGGTTTTTGCCCATGGTTTTTTCCAATGGGGATTGGAAGAAAATATTTTATAATTCCAATGTCCTAACTTCTTAAAATAATAGGGTTGCTTATATGGAGGCGAGTCTCACTCTCTAGAAAAACAACTTAAAAAGACAAAATGTTTTATAAGTCTTGGAGGGTCCACAAAAGATTTGTAAAATATATCAAACAAATCTAAAATCACATTATTTAAATGATGAAACATATATTTTCCATAAATAATGTTTATAGTTTTTTATTACATCACTATTGGGTCATTATGATGTCATAAAACACATTATATATTTAAACGATATTTAATTTTTACCAAACAATTTGACCATCTCAAAAAATTATGAAAAATTCACCATTGGATAATTTAGACGTCCGGATTCCAAAAATAATTTTCATTTTATATAAATAATTTTATAAATATGTGAATTTTAACTTTTAAAATAAAAACCGACATTAATTGTAAATTCATGGGTTCTGAGAAAAACAGTTTTCAAACCTTAATAAAAATCACAATTGCATTCATAAAATTATATGATAATTTATATTTTATAAAAGTAATTTAATAAAAATATTTTATTAAAATATTTTTTAATTCAAAAATCCATTAATTCATCAAAATATATGTTTTAGTTTAATATTAACTAAAAATACTATTTATTCTTTAAAAACTATTTACAAAGTAACAATAATAAAATGAATGCACATTCTTTATACGAAAATAATGTACATAGTAATAGTGCTAGGGTATTGTTACATAAACCCTTATAACACCCACATAAGACCGAAGGGTATGGTGTGTGATGGTGATAGACTCTTGGGGTGGCTCAGATAACATCGCTCGGGTGGTAATCTCTATTAACTTCCACTTCTACTGTAGTCGGTTCCGATCAAGATTAACCTGTTCAAGCTCGGCTTGGGCTTGGTCCAGAGTGAAGCCCAATGACACCACCTACTTTCTGAGCTCTATCAAATGGA
Organism: Viscum album; assembly: GCA_963277665.1. Lineage (NCBI taxonomy): Eukaryota > Viridiplantae > Streptophyta > Magnoliopsida > Santalales > Viscaceae > Viscum > Viscum album. Next base: position 2,081,454,875 of record OY728120.1, read on the forward strand.
ATTATTACGGGGAAAGTCTAATGGATGAGGCCATCACTTCTTTTGTCTGAGTAAATTGGATTTGTTAAAGCACTATATTTATACTATCCATGTGATCACTGTTTAACGACTATATTAGCAACGATCATAATTCATAATGGTATTTTAAAATCTAGAAACATAAAACCAATGAAGTTCACATTTTATATAACCATAAAAATACATTTAATTAGATCTAGAAGAATTTTCATTAATGAATGTTTAGGTCATTACACGATGACACTTCTTAGTGAAAACACAACATGAATTCTCTTTAAAACACTTGTCTTTAGAGTTCCCTATAGCCTTTATATGTGGGAAAAAGAGAGGTACACACCCATAGTCAATATCTAAATTAAAATCATCATCAATAGAAGAAAGAAACACTTTCTCAAAAAGAGTGGAATTAAAATCCACTTCCAAAAAATAATTTGGTGAAATTATGAACCTGGATTTTTCAGTAGCCCTTTAAACCTTGATGGGAACTCCCACAACCGAGTCTATATTATAAAATTTTTTGGGTTTTATAAAACCCAGTTCAGTACAAACATTGAAATCCTAACCTGAGCTCTGTTTTTTTCGACATTAATTGGATTAAAATGTGCATCCCATTCTTGAATGAAAAGGGTCCCAAGTTTGAGGAAAATCACACCAAATCCCCATTACTTACTCTTTAGCTCAATAGATGGAAAAATGAGGTGGTATTACCCATGAACCATTATAATAGACTTCCATTATTTAAGTCCCTAAATGGTCAAAAGATGACTCATGATATCAACCAATTTCTAGGGTTTACATCATGAAGGTAAAATAAAATAACCAAATTTGAAAAATTTGAAAATCATAAATCGATCAAAGATTACATCTTGACTATACCTAATGTGAGTGATATTTCCTCACCTAATGATTCTCTTTGGATCTATGTCTTTCGAAGATAAAACATTACCCTAAAAATCACCATCGATCTTGATGTTCCTTCCTGTAGTATGTGAGATATCTTCCTATCCCTTCGTAGAGGAATTTTCTAAATATGGAGAGATGATGATTGGTCCCCGACCAGTAAGTGAAGCTCAACATCCCTTGGAAAATCCTACTTCCTCGATGAGCCCTAAGAGCCTCCATGGTTCCACAATTGCCCGAAGCTACTGCTCCCATCTCTCTTTCTCTAATTAATTAATATTATATATTAAATATAGATATATAAAATTATAAAATTTTATTATTCAAACAAAATGATTATAAAAGAATAAATTAAAGTATTATGAATATTTCTATAGAAACAATTATTAATAAAAATGAACTAATTAAATATATATTAATTATAAATAGTAATAAATAATATATTCAAAATATAAATATATAAAATTAATAAAATGAAATAATTAAAAACATATTAATGTATCATTCATTTTAATGGTTTTTATACATAATTGTTAATAAATATTTTTAATATTTTTAATATAGAAATATATTCAGATATATTTCTATGTATATATATATATCAATATATATAATATTTCCAAAAATAGGATTTATATAATAAAAAATATGGATTCTTGCATTAAATAAGTCATATATTTAGTGGATAAAAGGTTTATAATTAAAAATTTATATTAATTAAAAATATTGACCAATTGTATCATGTAATGGACATTTAATTGATTGGAATTTTATTTTCCCATTTAACATATATAAAACACTTGTTACATTTATTTCACACATACATATATGTAATTAATGCACTTTTATATATAACACACAAAAACATTATATTTAAGGAATTTATTCAATTTCTAATGTTCATTTTAGAATTATATTTATTAACAAAATATATTTTACATATATTGTGTTTCTAATCTCTAAATTTTATCATTTTTTATTTTTTTATTCAATATATAATTTTTATTACTTTTTAACATATATATATATATATATGTTTTCAATTTATTCATTTTTAATATTATTTATTCATTAATAATCTCAAATTTTTTTGTAATTTGTTTGTAATTTATTCATTTTAAATTTTTTTGTAATCAATCATTTTAAAATTTTATCTATTTTGAATATATATTTATTCATATTTATTTATTTACATTTAATGTTTTTAATGTTGTTATAATTTATATAATTAATATTCATTCATTTTCATTTTATCTTGTATTTTTATAAATACTCATTTTTTAATAGTCCATATAATTAATAACACCTATTCATTTTTAAATTTATTCATTCTTATTATTTATTTCATTTATAAATGTTTCTTATTATATAATTAGATTTTTCAATTTAACATGTATCAAAATTTTGTTGTATATGCACACAAAGATTAATTTCACACATGCATTTACATAATGATGTGGTAGAAAAGGTATATTCTACCTCACTTTCTATTTGTTCTATGGGGGTTGATAGGAAAGTTTTTGCTATAGTTTCCCAAATGGTTGAGGAGAAGAGGCAATGTGTAATGGCATCTACTTAATTAGGGATTTTTAAGGTTGTCTGAGATGTACAGGGGAGGGCTTCAAAAAATGGGTTGATGTTGTGCAGGAGGATTTTGATATTTAGAGACTCAGTATAGATATTTATGAGGGTGAAATTTTTACAAAATAATTGAAAGATACTCTATTGAGGAAGGAGAAATTAATTCCCTCAAGGGATCACAAGGGAAAGAAAAGATTGATGATGAAACTCCATTGATAGGGAATTACAAGAAGAAATATGTTTCTAATAGTTTTTCTAATAAAACTGAAGGGCTAGACTCTACCACACAAGATGATATAGCTAGTTATTCTAATAGTAATGCGACTGATACTAAGTGTTTCATATCATAAGTAGTAATCTCAGCTCAGTTAGGTGTTTCCCCGATGCTTAAGAAGTAGGATAATCACAATTAATTTTCTCTTCTTGATGCCTCCTTTGAGGGGAGATCTCACACTATGAGAGATGAGGAAGGGGTGAGGGTCCAATCATAAAATGGCGATGGTATCTACTATCACTGAAGTTAGCAGTTTGTAGCATTCTATGGAGAGGGTGAAAGGGTCGACAATTTTTTAACATAACACTATTAAGACTCTATCAGATTTTGGTAAAAATAGTTTTAGTCTGATTGACATCTTAAATAGGTCTAATTGTGATGATTTTTTTCATAAAGAATTTGAAAATTCTCATGGGGTTATTCGTGTTGAAGGAAAATCCCCAGGCACTGAGATTGTCATGGCAAAGAGAAATTCTGATATTAAGGTTGTATTAGAGGGCTATAATCTATCTTGAGAATATGATCCTTGACCTCTTGAGGATACCACCACACTAAAAGACAGTATTGATCCTAAAATGGAGGATGATACACGACAATATCCTAAAACTTGGTGAAGGGGATTTCATACAAGAGTTAGGGGCGGTGGCTAATCCAATATATGAATAATTTTCTCTTTGTGCAGTGGTTGGTGTAATGACCCCAACCCCAGTTTCCTAGAGCTAATGCCTTATTTCATTACATTGGCATATAAACAAGGGAGACATATCCTGAAGGACCAAATAGTTTATTAGCATTCAAAAACAAGATACATACATACGTTTAAAATTACAATATGAAATTTAAATACAGTATATAAATTCCTTTTGAAACATCATCAACTCCTACATTATCCCTACAAGCCATTCAGAATATACTCCTTCACATCATGGGGAAAAATAAAAAAAATAAATGGGTGAGAAACAGATTCTTAGTAAGGGTAAGCAATATAGTATATGCCTAAATAATAAGGCATGGTGAATAACTAAAAGTACACATGCCATTAAAACATTAACTTCAACATAATATGGAAGGTATAAAAGCTAATTAAATAATTCCATAATAAAACATAACCATGGGGATTATATAAGTTGAATAACCACATGGACTATAAATTAATTTTTTCATAATTAGGGAAATCATAATACATGATATATAAACCATATCATTAAGGCACCAGCCAAGACAACTAAAAATGATTAAGTCCTCGTCCAAAACTATATCTTAAAATTGGCAAGGCCTCTACCATGTCCATATTTGTTTTGTCTCATGAGACCAACTGATGAATCGAGGGGATATATAAATCCCAAAACATCGCTTAATAATTCTAATTAATTCCTCATATGAATGGGGATAAACATAAACCACATATAAAAATGAAATATACATCACTTTCTCCAATCTATAAACATGTTCACTAAATATTCTGAGTAGTAAGGTGAATGTTATCAGGATAGCACAACCATATTTAAAATGATCATAATCTAATTAATAAAATATATTGTATTAAGAACATAATATATAGAACTAATTATATAATAAAATTTAATAGAGGTGTTGAAGTAGATGAAAATACTCTAATTAAATTATCGAGGAATTCTTGAGAGAAATTCCCTTTTTACTTTTCAAAGTAGATTTCTGTTGGAAAAATAATTTGTATTTGTAATGATAGTTTGTATAAAACCATAAATGAAAAATATAGTTTTTTCATAAAAAAATTAAAGATTATATAAAAATAATGGAGTCTTAAAACAAATTCTGGATGATAATTCAAAATGGGATAAAAAATCGAGATGTTCCCTTTAATAGGGCATGTGTATCGAGATTAATTGAGAATGAAACCTTGTAAAACATGTATTTACCATAAAGGAGATATGAACTGATCTGGATATATGATTATGGAACATATTAACAAAATATAGAATATGTAAAAATAATAATGAATCATTAAATTAGGGTTAAAATTGTGATAGAATAACCACATGGAAAAACAAATGTTCAGGTAGGATCCCATACCGTATGTTCGAATGAGTTATGCACTTGACCTTAACGCCGTGTATAATAAAATTAAATACATTAATTAATTAATTTAGAATATTTTATATTATTATTTTATTTAGTATAATTTTATTATGTTCATTTATGGTCATTTTTTTGAGTTATAAGTTACAAAAATATAGCTCGGAAGCATTCACTTCCTTGGTTTTCATGAACCTTATACTTATATATGAGTATGGAAGTTCATGTGGAATGAATGTATTTCTATAAAATTAAATTTATATGATATTAAAAAACAGAAAAATGATTAAATGTTTATATAAATCATTTGTTTATATAATATGAGGATGATTCATTATATGAATCATTAGTGATAATCATTTAGATTATTTTGGTGGGATTTCGATGATTGGGGAATAGTTTTTTCTTATGAATTATTAATATGTAGATATAAAAGTTCCATAACATTAAATAATATATAATAAATATTTTATAATCTGGTTTTACCATAAAAATAGTTTCATGATCATCCTTGTAGGATAAATTGAATAACAAAATTTCGTTGAATATGAAGTATTTATATTGGCACCTCCTGGACGATGATTTCATTTTTAAAATAAGAGAGAGAGAGAGAGAGACTAATGAGATTGAAAAAAGATATTCCATTAACATTATGTAATTCTTTTATATACTGGAACTATAATTTTCATTTGGATAGAGTAGGTGAGGAGTGAATACTAGAAGAAGGAACTTGAAATGAAAATAAAAGGAAAAGGAAGAGTATTTTACCTCTTGAATACTCCTCCTTGAGAATCTCCTTAAGGGGATTGATTTTGGTATTTTGGAAATACCTAGAACTTATGGATATGGGGATATACTAGGTGAGATGATTTGGTTAGAACTTTGACAAGATTCAAGGATTAGAGGAGTGAGGATAAGAGGTGGTGATGGGTGGCTTTTATAGTGGAGGAGAGGAGGGTTTCCTTGAATGTTTTATTAATAAGTTTACTATTTGGACCAACACTATGAATAATTTGAGAATAATAATAAAATATATTAAAATAATGAATATAATTTTGTGATTATGGTTCTAGCATCATTAATGACTCAAGGAATAGTGTATTTAGCTTCTAATTTATTTATACCGTAAATTACCGTATTTTAATATTCATTGAAAATTCAAGTATTTTAGAAAAATACCAAACAATTACCACAACCATATTTATATGTGTATAATTAAAAAATGGAATCCATTTTATTATAACGTTTTTCTAAATATTTGAAATTTAAGTTTTAAATAAAACCATTATTTACTCAAGAAATACAGATTTTAAATTTAAAACTGATTTTATAACACTCTGAAAAATTAACTAAGGTCTCATAAAATTATCCTAATATCATAAGAATAAAACTATTGATTTATGAATTAATTTTATGAATATTAATTTTCTTTTAAATAATTTATTAGTTACAAAATTATAACTAAATATTTATGACTTTCAAAAATACCGACACTTAATTAATAATTTTTAAAATATTCATTTACTTATACTATGATATAATTATATCATACTTTAAATTATGAGATTACTAAATTTTATTTATTCATTAATTGGTGTGGGTACTATTCATTATGATGGTTTACTATTCATAAGGGTCATGTACTATTCTTAAGGTCCAATTACTATCTCATCAATATAGGTTCCTTAACTTCTAGAAATACATCTTATTTCCTTTAATTTTCATTTATGATGTTTTTATTATGTTCTATATTTGATTTATATGATCTATACTATATGAAATAAACATAAGAAGGGAAATTCATTGATAGAGTTATAGGTCATTTTATTCTCCCCTCCAATAAAAATTTCATCATTGAAATTTCTATATTTTTAACTCATAAAAATATTTAGGCAGTTCTTCATCATAAGTTCCTCAGGATCCCATGTATTTTCTTAAATTTTGTGATTTTTTCAATGTATATTTACCAACCGAGTAATTTAATTCATTAACACCTATTCTTTAGTATCTATAATTTAGATAGTCTCTTCACAGTTAGATAAATTAGGATCATTATCTATCCATTCAGAAGTGAGGTCATGCATTGGGTATGTAATGTTTTTCATTAGAAAAGAGACATGGAACATGTTGTCTACTTTAGAATGTATAGGTGTCATTTCTAAATGATAACTTATAGCTCCTAATTACTCCAAAATTTCAAAAGGTCCAATGTACTCGGGGCTTGGTTTCCCTTTCTTCCCAAATCATATAACACCCTTATATAGATATAATTTCAAGAAAAAATGATCTCCCACTGGAAATTAAAAATCTTTCCTTCGATTATAAGAATAGATATTTTCTTTCTTTGAGAAGCTTTGATATGGGTTTGAATAGTCCTTACCTTGGTTGTTGTTTCCTCCAAAATATCTGGGCCTAAAATCTTCCTTTCACAGACCTCATCCCAACAAGTTGGTGTAAAACATCTCTTTCCATAAAATGATTCATATGGTTCCATTTGAATTCTTGAATGAATACAATTTTTTGGAAAACTCCACCAAATTTAAATACAGATCCCACATACCTTGAAATTTAACTGAACATTATCTCAAAATGTCTTCTAATGTATGGATCATTTTTTCTGATTGATCGTCAGATTGAGGGTGATAAGAAGTACTCAAATGAATCTCAATATATAAATATTTTTGGAGACTTACATAATTTCAAAGTAAATCATGGCTCATGATTACACACAATTGAGAGAGGTGTTCCATGAAGTCTTAAAACTTCATTAATATAGAGATGTGCAAGGCACTCTAGTGGAAAATCCTCTCTTTTATTGAGGAAGTGTATAGATTTTGTAACACAATCAATAATTAAAAATATTACATCATTCTTTCTTAGAGTTTTTGGTAATCCAGTGAAACATTCCAAAGTTATTTAATCCCATTTCCATGTTTGAATAGGAAGAGGTTGCAAGACTCCTCTAGGATTTTGTCTTTGAGCCTTCACCTATTGACAGAATAAAAATATTGACACATAATCAACAATTTCCCTCTCCATGTTATCCCACTAGAAATATTCCATCAAATCTCTATACATCATATATCTACCAAGGTGTATAGAGAAATTCAATATATAAAAAATATCTAATAACTCCCTTTTAAACTAAGGTATAGAGGGAACACATAAACTCTTCGCAAATTTCATAATTACATCCACACACATAAAGGAAACCAACTTCCCATCATTCAAAAATTTAATTTAATTTTTATGATTATCACTACCAGACTAAGAAATTTTAATCATATCCAATAAATATGGTTGGGAAACCAATTGAAAATGTAATGATGTTTCATCTTCCTTTATAATTACCATATCATTATTTGTAAGATCCATGTACCCAGGGTCCATGGAAATCATCATTTTGTTTAGAACTCCATGATCCATCATGCACAATGCGTCAACTACCTTATTTTTCTTTCCTGGTTGATAGTGTATTGAACAATCATAATCCTTGAGTATCTTGAGCCATCACCTTTGCCTCATGTTGAGTTATTTTTATGAGAATATATATTTCAATCTCCTGTGATCCATATATATCTCACATCTTTCTCTACAAAAATAGTTTCACCTTATCTTCAAAGAAAATATTATAGCTGCTAACTCAATATCATGAGTTAGATAGTTCTGTTAATGCATTTTTAACTATCATGATGTGTAGGAAATAACTCTATCAATCTGCATAAGTACACAACAAAGCCCTTTCTTTGATACATCACTATAAATCACAAATACACTATTTCTCAATGGTAGAGTTAGGATCAGAGAATTCAATAGTATCCACTTCAATTATTCAAAACATTCTTCATATTATTTTTTTTCATAAGAACTTAACCCTTTTAAGAGTAATATTGGATAACAACTTGTCTAATCGGGCGAAGTTCTAAATGAAACACCGATAATAACCTGTTTAAAAAATAAAACTACATACGTAGGTTATGTTCATTGGTGTATCCCATTATTGAACTACCTTTGTCTCTATAGGATCAACTAATATTCCATACTTAGAGACAATAAGTCCCATAAAATAAATTGTTTGAATCCAGAATTCACACTTTCTAAACCTCCCATAAAACTCGTTTCTTCTAAGATTCTTTGGGGGTAATGTACATGTGATTATCATGATCTTCATAGCTTCTGGATTATACTAAAATATCATAGATAAATAAAAAAACAAATTAATTAATATATTCCTTCAAAACTCAATTCATTAGATGCATAAGAACTGAGGGTGAATTAGTTAGTCCAAAAGTCATTACTGTAAACTCATAATGCCCATACCTGGTTCAAAATGCTGTCATTGGAATATCTTCCTTCCTTATATGCAACTGATGATATCTAGATTGGTGTTCAATATTAAATACATATTGGTCTCCCTAAATTTGATCCAATAAATCATCAATTAATGGAAATGGATACTTTTTCTTTATTATAATATCATTTATCTCATTGTAGTCATTTCACATCCTCATGGATCCGTATTTCTTATTAACAAAAAGAACAGGAGCTCCCCGTGTAGAAACACTTGGTTAAATAAACCCCTTAATACAAAAATCGTCAAAGATGTATCTTTATCTCCACTAATTACTCTATGGAAATTCAATAAGGAGTATTTGATATAGGCCTTGAACCAGTAATTAAATCAATAGAAAACTCAATTTCCCTCTCTAGAGGATTTCCATGTAAATCCTCTGGAAACATATCAATATATTCTTGCACAAGAGGAACATCATAAATTTTAATATTTCTTTCCTCACCCATTGATATTGTGTTCTCATCATCCCCAAGAATTACATTTTTTGAGATACTAGGGGTGAAACTAGATAAGAAACCGATGATGGTGTTTCTGCTATAATGATAAGGGATTCTATATCATTCTCAAAAATTGAAGATTCATTCTTCTAGTAATTGATTTTTGAATCAAAATTTGAAATATAATACATCCTAAGGATTATATCAAATTCAATCAATGATATGATGATATTTTTAACAACTAAAGCATGATTATGTGTCATAAAGGGGACTAACCGACACATCTTTATTGCAATGATAATTTATTTAGGAGTTTTGACTGATAGATCCCTTATTAAATCTAATAGGAAATGTCTTTATTGGAAATCTGTGAAGATATAAAATAATGTGATGATATGGAATCAAATAAAGCATTGGCTATGTTTGAATAAATGACTAAAGTACCTACCACAACATCATTAGTAATTTCAACCTCAACTTTTGTGATCCCATAAGCTTGGCCTTGGTCCCTTGGCCTTTTCTAAGGAACATTTCCTTGACGCTTTTGAAAATCATTAGCATAGTGTCCCATCTCCCTAAAATTATTTCATTGAACAATGATAGTTTCTTTCTTAACCTTAGAATCACCAGAATGATGGACTTTCTCTCCACACGTGTAGGAAAATCCTTTTCCTTTTAAGTAGGCTCAGGGGTTTTTCCTTCCATAAGTATCACATATTGGAAAATTTTCCTTTTAATTCTTCCCTTTATCCATTATTTCCTCCGCCACCATATTCTTCTATTGTTTTCCCTTAAATTCATAATACTTATAGAATTATTTATTTGTCCTGATAGAATATGTGACAATATCTTAATATGATAAGAAACATTATGAGATTAGTTCCCTTAAGAGAAATGGTTTTAAACCATCAAATAATTGATCAATCTTGCTCCTTGGATTATGTATGTAGTACGGAACATTACTTTAGAACCTTGTAACATAGGATTCTTATTTTGAAACATTTTAACCTCTTTTTATATGATACTTAAAAACTTTCTCTTAATATTCGCCCACTGTTCACGAGGAAAATACTTTTCAAGGAAAATTTCCTTAAAATCCCTAAATTCCATATTTTTGATCTCTTCTACCTCCATTGTGTTTTGAATCAACAACCACCACTAATCCACATCTCCTGAGAGATGATAAAATTTCAGGATAACCTTATACCTTTCATTACAACCCAAGATAAGAAATATATTCTCTAAAGAACTTATCCACTACTCTGATATAAATGGGTTTATAATCCCATTGAATGATGGAGGCTATTGTCGCATAAAGCGTTCTAACATTACTCCCCCACATTATGGATTAGGATTATCCATACGAGTGACTTTATTATTCATAATAGGAGTTTGTTTTCCCAATATATTTAGGATTTTATTTGACCCAATTTCAGTTCCAATATCGATATCATTATCTTGCATATGAGTTAAATCATTAAAAGGGATACACATTTTCAAATGGTTTCCATTCCTTCAACTGGACTCCATTTCTAAATAAGGTCATGCATTAAATTAGGTTATGAATCATAATTTTTAATATCAACTTTACTTAAATTGAAATCATATGCATAACTACTCCTATAATCATAAACATTGTTTCTATGAGGAAAAATTTACATTTAAAACATTGATTATGGCTTATAAATAAAATGTGAATTATCCTAATCATATCCCACATGATATTCAAACAAAGGTACATATTAAGGCCCAGTTTCATGTTCTAGGTTTCCTCAAGTCATGCATGGGACACCTTGTTGAATTTGTTACCCCTATGTACATATGTCCGAGAACCACATCCACTTGTAGTATCAAGACATGGAAGTATTTCTAGGAAGATCCACATAATTGATTTTCTACCAAAATTATAGAATGTTCTTATATGATTATCAAAAAAGTATATATTAGGGGTTTTCCCTTAATCTACATTTCCAAAATATAGTTTCCAAGTTTTCTACTAAATGTTTTTTATACCAACTGTAAAGACCCCAACCCCAACTGCTTGGATCCAGTGCCTTATATCATTAAATTGGAATATAAACAGGGAAGATTCATCATGAAGGACTGAATTGTTTATTAGCTTTGGAAAATAAGATGCACAAATATGTTCAAAATTGCATCTTGAAATCTAAATAAAATATATAAATTCCTTTAGAACCATCAACGACTCTTAGATTATACCTACAAGTCATTCATAATATACTTTTTTGTATCCTAGGGAAAAATAAAACATAAGGAAGGGGTGGGATTAGATGCTCAATAAGGGTAATAAATACAGAAGAAGAAAAAATAATAAGGCATGGTGAATAAATAAATGTACACATTCCATTAAAACACGATCTTCAATGTAATAGGGAAAGAATAAAAGCTGATAAATAATGCCGTAATAAAACATAACCTTAGGTATTCTTCTTGTCAAAAAACCACAGGAACTATCAATTACTCGTTTCCTAATGAGGGAATTCATAACGAGGTACCTCTTAACCATATCATAAAGGCCTCATCCAAGACAACTAAAAATTGTTAAGGCCTCGTCCAAAACCATATCTGAAAATGGGAAAGGCCTCATCCAAGTCCATGTATGTTTTGTCTCATGAGACCTACCGATGCATCGAGGGGATATAGTGGGCCCCACACATTAATTAATATTTCTAATGAATTCATAATATGAATGAGGATAAACATAAACAATATATACAAATTAATTTCAAAACAATTTCCCAAATCTATAAAAGAAATTTACTAATCATTCTCGGTAGTATGGTGAATTGTATCAAGATAACACATCCATAGACAAAATTAACATAAAACATTTAATAAAATATAGTGAACGAAAAAAATAAGTGATAAAACTAAAAAATAATAAAATTAAATAGTGGTACTTAAATAGATGAAAATACTCAAATAAAATCATCGAGGAATTATTCAGAGAAATACCCTTTTTACTTTTCCAAGAAGAGTTATTTTAGAAAAATCATTTTCATTTATCATGATTCTTTGTATAAAACTAGAAATTAAAAAATAATATTTTTTCATGAAATAATTAGTGATTTTATAAAAATAGTGGAATATTAAAATAGATTATGGATGGTATATTAAAATTAGTAAGAAATTGAGTTGTTCCCTTCAACAGGGCTTGTTTATAGGAATAATTCAGAAGGGATCATTATAAAATGTTTATTTACCATAAAAGAGAGAAACAATGATCTGGATATATGATTTTGGAACAAATAAACAGAATATAATATATTTAAAAAATAATAAATTATAATTAGATTGGGATAAACATAGTGAAATAATAACCCAAAAGAAAAAATGAAGGTTCGGGTAGGATCCATTATCTTATGTCTCAATGAGTTCTGCACTTGACCGTAACATCCTAGATAATAAAAATAAATCCATTAATTAATTAGTTAAAAAACTGTTATATATTTTTTGATTTAGTATAATTTTATTAATTTCATTTATTTTCTTTTTGATGAGTTTTAATATACAAAATTATCACTCATGAGAGTTCTTTTCTTTGGTTTTCACGATTAGTATACCTGTATATGAGTATGGAAGTTCATGTGGAATGGATATATTTCTACTAAATTTAATTTAAATGTTATTAGTGAAAATTAATTTGATTAAATGGTTATATAAATAATTTGGTTATAAAGTATGAGGATGAGTCATTAGATGAAATATTTGTGATAATCGTTTTGATTATTTTGGTGGTATTTTAATTATTACGAACTATTTTTGTTATATGAATTATTATTATATATATATAAAGGTTAAAAATCATTAATTAAGATATAATAAATATTTTAATTAATGTTTTGTAACCTTTATATATATATAAAGGTTGTAAATTGGAATCTCCCGGATGATGATTTCTTTTTTATAATAAGAGAGAGAGAGAGAGAGTAAGGAGATTGATAAAGGATATTCCATTTACATGATTTATAGTATATAATGGAATTATAATGATCATTTGGATAGAGGAGGAGAGGATATAATAATAAAATATGGGACATGAAAAGAAAATAAATTGAAAAGGAAGTGGATTTTACCTATAGAATAATCCTCCTTGTGAATCTCCTTTAGGGGAATGATTTAGTTATTTGGGAAAGACCACCATTTTAAATTTATAACATTATAAAATATTCACTATACTCAAATTTCGATATTTAGAATAAAAAAATGGACTCCATTTTATCAAAATAATTTCATAAATATTTGAAATTTAATTTTTAAATAAAACAATTATTTTCTCAAAAAATACAGATTTTAAATTTTTCAATAATTTTATAACAATCTAAAAAAATAGACAAGGTCTCATAAAATTATCCTATAATCATAAGACAAAAAACTAATTATTTATGAATCCATACTATGGAAATTAATTTTCTTTTAAATAATTTATTAATTATAAAATTTTAATTAAATATTTATGACTAACAAAAATACTAACACTTAATTAATAATTTTGAAAATACTCATTTACTATCACTATGATATAATTATATCATACATTATCTTATGAGATTCCAAAATTTTATTTATACTTTCATGGGTGTTGTTACAAATCATTTGATGATTTACTATTCATAAGGTTTATATTAATATTGTTAAGGTCAAGTTATTATTTCATCGGTATGGGTTCTTTAACTTCCAGAAATACCTCTAATTTCATTTATTATTCATTTATGATGGTTATATTATGTTCTATAAGTGATTTATGTGATATATACTATAATAAATAACCATTAGAAGGAAAATTCATTGATAGTGTTCTAGGTCGTTATAGTTGGTCAATACTTTCATTTCCCATCTCCCATTGTACTCTGTGTTTATTTTATTTTCAATAAATTTCAGGACCATGGGCTATAACCCATGTTTTGCACTATCTTGGTATAATAAATATATTTAAATAATGAATATATATAATATATTCATATTTATATTTATATATAATTAGTAAATATATAAAAAATAAAAAATATATCTTTAACGATATAAAAATATTTATAAAAATATTTTTTTTAAATATATTTAAAAATATATTTATTTACAAATATATTTACTGATATATTTATTTATAATTATAATTATAAATATATATCTTTAGTTATATTTATAAATAAATATTTTCTATTATTTTAATATATTTATAATTATATACATTTATATTTTTTTTATAATTATATACATCTAAATGTTTTAATTATATTATAAACAAAATAGTTTATTTTTATAAAATTATAAAATTAAATAAGCATATTTATAATATTAATAATTACATATAATTATATATTAATAAATAAATATATGTATAATTATATAATTATATATAATTATAGAAATATATTTTTAATTAAATAAACATATTTTAATACATATTTATTTACAATTATAATTATAAATAAATAATTAAATATTTATATAATTATAAAACTAAATAAATAGATTTGAATAATAAATATTTTTATTTTAAATTACATTTATAAATAAATATTTTTAATCATTTAAATATTTATTTATCATTATATACATTTAATTTTTTTAATTATATTAATTATAATAATTATATTATTGTTATTAGGCATTTACATGTACTAAAAAGCACGAATAAAAAATATCTTTATTTGTGTTAGAAATTTAGCTCTCATAAAGAAATGTTTTATCAATGAAAAGTGTTGATAAAAATCCTTTTTATTAGTGCTAACTATTTTAGAGATCATAAACCAATATTTATTAGTGCTTTTTTGAAAGCACTAATAAACGCCTTCACAATATTTTAAATATAACTCTAATAGAGTTATCCTTGGTCATGCCATTCAGTCTCTTGCATAACTAAATCGCTGTCGTTACACTTCCTTGATCTTATCAAAAAAATAGATGCTCCCAAATGCTAAGGTATTTGTTTATTTCTACTCTTCTATATTCACGATATTTGAACATTCCCTCACAGATTTATGTTTTTATTTCCAGAAGATCCATTTCTCATCACATAACACCACCCTACTCCCATCAAAACATCAACCTATTAGAGATCCTCCATTAAAAGAGAGTGTTTCACTTTTCCTACCACTAGTGTAGTGAGCCCCAAAAAATTCCACCCTCAGTGTTTCTCTATCACCTTTTGTGAAAATTAGATAATCTACATTCCTCTCACTGAGGTGTTTGTGATTATCTTTGTTGGATAATATGAGTGGCCTGCATTAGCCATGTTGAGTGAGCCACAATGATAGGTTTGAGCGAGGTGAATGCATTATAAATATGGGTGGGGGAACCATTACTTGAAATTAGATAATCCACGTTATACTCTCTTTAACTTTTAGGGGTTTTATTCTTAAGTATTTCAAATCACTAGACACACATTATTATTATTTAGTGTTATCATTAATGGTTATCATAGATAATCTAAATTATTGAAACACTTCTTAATTTATTTTGATATGTTTTCTCTGTTTATTCGATGACATGTATTGTGATTGATTGATTTAATAATTAATCTATAAAATGATTTATCTAAATTCATAAATTAAATGAATTATCTCATAATGTTTTTTTTTCAAATTTTGAAATATAAACTTCTACATGATATATTTTTTCCATTTTTTTAAGAATTATACTATCTTAATTTTCACTTTATTATGAATGTTTTATTAGAGACTAATTATTTTGAATTTTTTTTGAAATAAAAAATTATGATTCAGTGTTTTAGTATTTTTATTGTTTTAGTATTGTTCAAGGGATAGAGTGACGATGTTTTGAGTTCATTAGAATTCAGCGATTCAATTTATTTTATTCAAACATTTCATTAGAGGTAAATTTGATTAGGATTTTGGTCACTACATTTTCAACACTACTATTTTCTTCTTCCTCCTTTATATATAATCTATCCCTTTAATATTTAATTCATTAAAATGGTGTAGTTTGGAATACATATTGAAATTTAAGAGGATTATCGTATATTCAGAGTGCTATTGTAGGTTAATCCCAATTCAAGAGGGAGGGTGTTGAGTGATATAATTGATCTCAACATTGTATATAATATTTATAATAAATATTCTTAACAAACAATGAATAATTCTCCCTAAAATCCCAGGAAGAGAAGCTTATTTCTTCCTGGCTGACATCATTATGCTTTTTTTCCTTTTTGTTTTTTATGCATTAATATATATATATATATCATATTCATTCTTAAAACCCACCATTATATTAGTGGTCTATTATAGTATTATTTTCTAGATATTAATATTGACAATAAGAGAATAGTGTGTATGAGTGACTTCCTTGAGAGATTGACCCTAAGTGAGCACTATATTATATTATTATGTAAATAATAATTTATTTAATAGGTATTTAGGAAACATTCCTCTTATAAACATTAAATAAGGCCCATATTTAACGCATTGTTGGTCTAAATAATCTAAAATCTCACATAGATATTGAGAACTTTTGAAGAACATTTACCTAAATTTTGGACGATCGATATTCTACCTCCATCATGGTAATGAGATGAGGAATATGAAGAGTCTCTATTATAGAAATTTTTTCATTTATAATTTGGTCCAAACTTCATCTTCACACATCCAAATAAGATGAATCTTTGAGGGTTCATGTGAAATACATGTAGGGACAAATTTTTATTTTTCCACTTCCAAATATTCATGCATTTATTAGGATTAACACATTCAAAATTTTTAAGGACAATACGTGGATCCCAAATCACCCCCTCATGATTATAAATTTGTATCTCCATTTCCATTTGAAAGAGTTTCCCTATTTTAGTTATCCAATTTGAGTAGAAAAGTAGGGGTTATACATCTATAATAGTATAATATATTTTCAAAATATATTCTTCCAGTTTCCTATTCCTATATTCTTCTCCTCTTTCCCCCACTGTGGTCTTTCTTAACTCCTTGAAAGTGGAGAACAAATCTCATTATTGGAGGATGAAGAAGAATATTATGTCACTTCCTAGATTAAGTTCCCAATTTCCCTTCATGAATAAATATTATTCCAAGATGAATTACATGAAGGGAAATATTTTTAAAGTGATTCAACCTATTTTAATTATATTCAAATTTACATTTTCACTAACATTAACTTTGTGGAAATTTTTACTACAGCAACACATGATCAATCCTTGGAATTTAAATTGGAGTCCATTAATGTAGTGGTTGAAAAAACAGAGGACCCATTATTTCTCTTTCCCCTACCATGAATGTGGTACTACGCTGATAAGGTAATAGGGCTACAGTACTTTATCAAATGAGTCCTCTAAAAAATGTTAAGGATTTTACATTGTAAGGAAAATAATGTGGTGATTAAAATCACAAAAATCACACTCACCACCATATTTTGAGTGATAACTGGAACTACAAGATGGAGGAAGTAAAAAATAGTACCCCATTGGGGGTTTAAACTAAGATTATTTTCCTTTCCTTTTTATTTTTATTTATTTTAATTCAAATAATTATATTATGTTTTTTATTGATTTCATTTAGTTTTGATGTGGAAGATTATAAGAACTTAACTTAGGGCTTTCATTGTTCTAAATAAATTTGGATTTAATATTTCCTTTAATTTAGTTAATTTTATCTTATCCTATTAATTTTATTTTTTCTTAAATGTAGGGGTATTTAAATCCTAAGTGTGGTGATGATTTAAATATGCATTTTAGAAATTTTATGTGTGTTCTTCCATTTTTCATGATTTCTATAATTCTTTAGGTTTTGTTTTAGGTTTTTTTTAGTATCCTTTGACTAAATTAAATACTTTTATAAATTCAAAACACTCTAGTATTTTTTGTTACATTACCCTGGTTAAATATATTAGGATTTCAATGATTAAAGAATGGGTTTTATTTCTCGTTTTCTAATATTTTCATTTAAGTATGTTTGGTTGGTTGTGAAACTTCTTTGCATTAGTACTTTTTAAATTAAATATCTTTACCTACATGAGAGGTTTCTAATTTTTTTTATCTTATTTATTTTTATATTTTTCATGAGAGAATTGGGTCATGTTGTGTGATTTATAACTTTTGATTTTTCTCTTTAAAAAAATTTAGAATCCATAAAACGGTTTTGACATAACTGAGGCATTTCTTTTCCCAACCACATATTTATCCTGAGATCCACCCTTTATATCTACTATAGTTTTTCCCTTCGAATCCAGGAATTTTACTATAGGTTTAGGCCACATTAGAAGAAAAGTTTTCCTATCCTATTTCCACTTTTAATATTTTAGTATAGATATTTCATATTTTAGTGTAGGTTAATGGTTTTTGTGTGTGTGTTCTTTCGGATAAAAAACATTATTATGTGTTAGAAGTGTTTTTTTTATCATTTTGGGAATTTGAGATGTGATCACGAGTCATTATTCTTTATACTTCATTCACATAGTAATTTTTTCAAAAAAAATGAAAAATAAAAAAAATTATGAAAAAAATTGAAGGAGAAAAAATGGACATGAGATTGATTTATTCATTGTGCTTTCATTTATGACTCATGTCCATCTAAAAAATTAAGGACATGAATTTTCATTATTTCATTTTATTTTATTTCCATCTCATCATCTATGAAAAATAGATAATTAGGATTAATTAATCCATTATATTAATTCATTGACTCATATCCCATGTCAATAAAGAAAGGTATGTTGTGTCTCACATTTTATAAGGGGAATTGAGTGAGTTATTTTCTTTTTTTTCACATGAATATTAATGCATTGTTATTTAAAAGTTCAACTTCATCTTTTAAAAATTAATTTTTTAAATGAATCAACCCACCAACCCTTATCCACCAAGTCACATTGAAATTTAATTATGATTGATTACATATTTATGTCTCATGGTGTAGAGAGAGAAAAAGTGTCAAAATTATATGATGATCACACATCATCTTGGGAATAAGAAAAACTCTAGACCAAAAATCCTTATTTGAGAGAGATATAAATTTATTAGGAGGTTGGTATTTCATACATATAAGGATTAAAATTATATTGAATGAAATTATATGATTAGTGAGGAGTTAGAAAATTTAATCCTATATAGGATGCATGATAATTATTTTGTCGTGACAGTTGAGTCTTATTTCTAATGATATTGTGTGTTTATGGTTATATGATAAAATATTGATAAAAAGTGTGGAAATTCATACCTAAAAATTAATATCAATCCTATATAAACATATAAGGTTTTATGAAAATATGATGTTTATTAAAAGACCAAAATTATACATTTAACTCATGGGAAGTCATCTATACGATGTTCAAAAAAAGACTCCCTTGGTATGATTTGAAACATAACTAAACTCTCACGATTAAATAATTATCATTCCTCCTACATAGATATCAATTCCCATACTCTTCACTAATCATAAAATTTCATTCAATATCACATTAATACTCTTGCGAATGTCATACCTACCACTCCCAAAATGAAACTAAATTGATCAGATAGATTTTTAAAAAATACATAATTAATAAATTCTTATTTACCTAAGCATGAAATATAGTGCACACCCATGGTCGTTCTCTTGAGGAGGCCACTCACGCACATCATTCTCCTATTTTCACTATTTATATATAGAATATATCACTATAATAAGCTAATAATATAATACGTGTTTTATGAATCAAGATGATATATATATATATATATGAAATAATGAAAATAAAAAGGATGTTAGTGAGAAATAAAGAAGTTGTATTTCTTAGGAGTTCATGGTGAAGCAATCATTATTCATTAAAATATTAATTATCAATATTCTATCCCATTTAGAGATCATCACTATCAGTAAGCCCCCCATTCAAAATGTGATTTCCCTGTACTGACCCTTTGCATGTAGCACAATCCCCTTCCACATCAATACCTAATCCAAAATCCACCATTTGAATGACTTAAATATTTAAAGGAAGGAATATATATAAATGATGAAGAAGTAAATAATAGTGTTGAAAAGGAAAGACCCAAACCCAAATAAATTTAACAAATAAATAATTATTAGAAACAAATAAAGATAATAATTAAATAATAATGAACTAAAAATATCACTTCTCCCTCCTTCATACAATGGCAAGGTTAGTTATCCATTTTCATATAGTTGAGAAGGATCACATTGAAGGAATAAAAAAATGTAAAAAATATAAGATTAATAGAGGAAATAAAATATAGAATAAAATATATTGAAAATATATAATACTATTACAACATCATAACACCTACTTATCTACTCAAAATGGCTAAAAAATAGATAACTCCTTTGAAAAGAAATGATTTATACAAATTTTTAATCATGAGGGGATGATTCTTGATCCAAAATTTTTCCTCAAAAATTTGGAAAATTATACTCCTAATAAATTTCTGAATAATGAGAAACGGTAAACTCCAATGTTATTCATGCATGTGTTTCATGTTCAACATCAAAACTTCAGCTAATTTGGATGTGTGAACCATAAGTTGTGACTCGATTACTAATGTTTTTTTGTACTACAGACTTTTTATATTCCCCTTCTCTAATTACCCATGAATTTATGAATATTAATGTGATAGAATACCTATGAGCCATAGATTAATAAAATACTAGTACTCACCCGTGCATTTGCACGGTGATAAAACAAAATTCTTAGTTCATGCGTTCTCACAACGATATTGTTCACTGATTTTATGAAGGCAATAAAATATTTTGGATAAACAAAAGAAACTAGGAAAGTAGTAAACTATACAATGGGTATTAATTAGAAACCAGAAGTGGAAATAATTCATTGAAAAGAACAACGGTTTCATAAAAATTGCGAAAAAAACGTGTTGGTGCATAAAAATGAGATAAGAGTCCATAAAATATGGATACACAATTAAAATAGTTAAATTAAGAATGGATATATAAAGAATTTTTTTTAATTTTGGATGGAGACTGCAATTATATATGAATGAGAAATAAAAATACATTAGTGTTGGTAATAATAAAAAATGCAACTGAGAAGATGATTAATTGGAATACATAATGACAAAACCCAATCAATAATTGTTGCTAATTTTTTGACCTTCATTTTTGTAGAAGATTTTCTGGTAGATCATTTTATGCAGCCTGCTAGGAAGAAAGTATTGTTGAAATAAATCTACACCTTCAGATTCATCCAGCAACATCAATCTACATATGTAATAATAATAATAAAGATTAATAAACAGGTAAGATTATTAAAATTTGAGAACTAATTCTAACAATTAAATAGATTAAATTGGCCATTATGGAATTGTAATGTATACCAAACATAGCATATAAATAAATGATTCCCTATTTCATCACTGTATAGTATAAAAGAATTTTTTAATTAAAATATGGTGTTGTAATATAAATGATTAATATTGGTTTAAGGACCATAGATCACCAAAGACAAATGGGTTTTTTAAATGAGATAATGTAATATCCAAACAGATAACTGCAATAAATTGAGACCTATTTTATAATTGCAAAATTTAACAAACATTTACCACTAAAACATGGCCTTGCAATAGAAATTAATATTATGGTATTGAATAGTATACAAAATAAAGCATTGCAATCACTTGTTGCATTCCTCATCATTGGAGCGTGTAATAAACAGTTATCTATAAAAGTTAATAATGAACATGAATATTTAATAGTACATTGTGGTTGTAGTAGAAAACTTTACTAAAAATTTCCAATCCCAGTAGAAATTTTCCATTGTTGGCATGTCCAGGTGACTACGATGACTTTATGATCCTGGGGTGACTCGAAAAATCAACAAATTATGTTGAATCAGTTCATCATATTCAAAATCATGCAACAAGATTTTTTTCATAGACAAAAAAGTTAAATGAATATATAGGTAACATACTATGTCATGTGTAATCATTGAAGCACATATCATATAATTAATATTAGATAGGTGAAATTGAATATAACTGTGCCTTGGAATATATAACGAATATAAAACCCCCTAATAGTAATGAATGTAATTAGATAATAGTGCAATGAATATAATAGTTATTGTAGTTATCATTTTTATACCTTATTAGTTTTTATGTCCGAGGTTGAAGAAAATAAAGATAATAATTAAATAATAATGAACTAAAAATATCACTGCTCCCTCTTTCATATAATGGAAAGGTTAGTTCTCCATTTTCATATAGTTGAGAAGGATCACATTGAAGGAATAAAAAAATGTAAAAAATAAGTGATTAATAGAGGAAATATAATCTAGAATAAAATATATTGAAAATATATAATACTATTACAACATCATAACCCCTACTTATCTACTCAAAATGGCTAAAAAATAGATAACTCCTTTGAAAAGAAATGATTTATACAATTTTTTAATCGTGAGGGGATAATTCTTGATAGAAAATTTTTCCTCAAATATTTGGAAAATTATACTCCTAATAAATTTCTGGATAATGAGAAGCGGTAAACTCTAATGTTATTCCTACATGTGTTTCATGTTCAACATCAAAACTTCAGCTAATTTTTATGTGTGAACCAAAAGTTGTGACTCGATTACTAATGATTGTTTTTACTATAGACTATTTATATTCCCCTTATCTAATAAACCATGAATTTATGAATATTAATGTGATAGAATACCCATCAAGCATAGTTTAATAAAATATACCTATGAATTATTTATATCTACATGTAAAATTTCAACTTATTTCAACCTTCCAAGTGTAAAATTTGGGTCCATCTTCAAATGTATCCTAGACTGTGCATAGATTCTAAGTTATAATTTTTAATATACATTTAGTAAATATATTTGTGGATTAATATTTGGTTATAGTTTAATGAAATATATCCATAATTTTATAAATCATAAAATATTAATTTCATAATGTTTATTAGTTTAGAAAATGTTATGATGGAAATACCAAGCTGGCATAAAAATTCAAAAATTTCCAAAATAATCCATTTTCAAAATTGAGACCAAAATATTCTTAAAAACATAAAAATGTGAAAATATAAATTTAAATAAAAAATTAGTGTGATTAATACATTGAATTATAAAATATATCATATGAAATATGATATTCATCATAGAGATATATTTTCTCATCCCATTTTTTCAAATGATTTTTATAGGCTTTATGGTTGAGTGGGATCAATAATGAAGTCAAAGTTTTGGATATAAAGTTTTAACCATAATTATATAAATTGTATAATTTAAGAGTTTGGTTGAGTGGAAAAAATATCCATTTCTTTGAAGAATTATAGCTTTTTTATGTTAAAAATTTTCTTAATCCTATATAATACTCAACCTAAAAGGTCTTGGGAGTGAAAGTGTTGTAATATTTACAGAAAAACATGCAATTATGGTGTGGTTATGTTCAAGCTTTTACATATTAAGCCATATAATAATTTTAATAATTCATTATAAAAAAATGGTTAATTATCTCCCAATTGGAAATTTTAATTTCAATTAAAAAATTAGACCTGAATTTTTAGAATATTAATTAAAACATTATTACTTAAATTAATTTTAAATAACATTCCATCTATTATTCCCATTATATCATAAGGTAAAATTATTATTTGGTCAATATTCATGTAATTATATTACTGATCCACTAGTAATTACCTCAGAAAAATCATAATAATCCAACACATTATTTACTTCTTATATTAAAAATCATTTTCATTCCAAACAGAAATAACAATACTAAATTGAGTCATCACATTCCTTAAAATATATTAAAATAATTAATTATAACCCTTTATAAGTTCAATAACACCTACATTATGTTATTCCAGTAATTTATAAATGTATTAGAACCTGAATTACTCTTTTTTCATGGAATTCCGTGAATGTATCAAACAATAAAAGGAAAACATGAGATGGAAAAAAATAGAAAATGAATATTTACAGCCATCCAACAAAATTATAGGGATTTTTATCGACTCACCATCCTAATTCAAAATAAAAAATAGAACATAAACATATTAATAAATTACGTATAGGTCATTGGAGGAAGTTTGATAGATATAGGGAGTGATTAGAAGAAATAAATCAAGAGATATGGACTTCTAGATGGAGTGAAAAGGTTGAGTTCCCAAATCAAATGACTATGAAAATATGGAAATTCCACTAATTAAAATAGATACCAGTAAGTCACTGGGTGCCTGGTGTGTAATGTTATAGATTTTCCATGTCATTTAATTTGGTGTTGAAGGTGTTGGGAGTGATTTTGTAGGTGAATAGTTGAATAGAGATTATTTATAAGATTAAAATTTAGATGTAACACAAATAATGTTATAATGGGATACCATTTCACCATGATTTTTTATCCAGTGGTGTAGAGAATATATTGTTTCTTCCATTAATTGTGATTTGTTTTTATAAATATCAAATTTAATTGGAATTTTTATTGTGATATATGAGGAGGGATTGGATCACAATACAAATTTTAGGAGTACAATCATTATGTAATAACATATATACTTATGTCTCAATTTACATTGGTCATACATATATTAAAAATTTGTTGACTATGATTTATGGGGGAGAGATAGGTAAATTTTTACCACTGTTTTTTAAAACCTAGTTGACTAATCCATGTCGTGTCATAACATGGGGTGTTACACAGTGTTTTTTGGTTTTTAAACTTTTCTAAAACATTCATGTGGTTTCTTGAATTTCAATCAATTACTTAGGATTTATATAAACCCTATACATCATAGAGGCTCTATTTTGGAGATTTTTGACGCCCACACTGGTCCCTTATGTCTTTGAATTTTGTAATCATGTTCTTATAATATAAGGTACTCCTATTTTCATTTTTGTTTTCCTTATTCTTTATATATCTCTCAAAGACATTGGTAGTGGATGGTTCTCGGTTTTAGTAGATTATAGATAAGGTATTAATGAAGGTATGATTCTTAATAGGTTTTTGAAAGGATATTTGTGTGTTAAGAGACTTTGTCCATAAATTTCCTCTCTTCTTGGTGGTGAAATTGTTCAAGATTTATTTAATAAATGCGATTCATATTAAATCTTCAATTTACTTGGTTCTTATGTAATTATCATGATTTATCTTTCATTATTAAATAGGTTAAGTTTTACTAATAAAATATCAGAAAATATATTCAAATTATTGAGGTGCGTGATGAATATATTTTCATAAATTCCATTATATTTGTTATATTATTATTTTTATTTCTTTTAGTGTAAGAATAATTTTGAGATTTACTAGTGTTATTGTTTTTATAAGAAACATGCTCTAATTTAGTGAATAATTAAAATAAGGTAATGAATTAATAATAGTTGAAATATGGATTTTTTTGATATTTTTGTTTTATGCCTGACTGTTCTTATTTATATAGGGTGTTCTTCAGATGTTTTCAGGATGATCTTTCCATGGAGCGTTGGGTATAAGGAATAAGGCGGTAGGTCTTTTCAATGGAGATAGGTCTATTTGGGGGCTCCTAGATTTAGGCTAAAATTGAACATTGATATATTTTCTATGCATGGGGATATGAGAGGATGTGGCCTCAAGCACAATGGAGGAAGTTTAGTGATATTTGGTTTTATCCCCTTACATAGACCAGGTAGTTCAATTTGGGCCAAAACAAGAGCTTTTCACAATGACCTTTCATTATGAAGGTTTTGTAACATTTTCATAGTCGAGGTGGGGTTTGATTCCAAAATTCTTGTAGTATCCATAATAGTAAGATAAAAAAATCCATGGAACTTTTCTTATTGCATCGAAAAATATAAAATGATGATTGAGAAAGAAATGGATGTTAGTCACACAAAGAGGGAAGGGAATTTTGCAGCAAATAGTATTTCTAGAAAAGGGAGTCATAGTGATAGTCTCATTATCTACCAATAAATTGGGTTACTTCCATAGTAATGTAATATCTTCATAAGTGGTGATTCTATTATGATTTACCACTTTCACTTAACATGAGATCCAACTCTATATTTAATAAAACATTAATTTTGAGTGACTGAGTAAATTGGTTGTTGATTTTTTTGAACATTTTGGAAAAAATGATGGTTTTGATGTAGTTTCTTATCATAGTGGAGGAATAATTTTTGATGTTTTTTGTAGTGGTGTCTCAATATGGTTAATAAAGTGGATTTGGTTAGATTATCATATTTTTCTAGGGATATGAAGGCATTTTGAAATAAATTAATAAATTAGACAAAGTGGATTCGAAATGGGTAGTGATGAATTATTGAAGTGTTGAATATAATGAATTAAATAGGATAAAATGATATAAAATAATTGAATTATAAATGTGGAAGTATTTAATTTAAATCATGGGAAATGAAATTGGTTTACAAATATAATGTGGTGGATATTTTAACAATAAGGAGTTGGTAAATAAATTTTAAATATAAGAAGTTTTGTGGTTGTTTTTTATTCTTTGAGAATCTAAAGGTGGAATCAATTGTATATGATGTATGATGAGGATTTTTTCATGATAGGATATGATTATAGAGTTTTCTTTTTTATAAACGGACTATAGTTTGAACTTGTGTGGTTATTATATATATTTATTGTAATTTATTTTATTTATTATGCACTTCCCCCAAGTCAGGTAACCCTACTGACACCCATATATGTTTTTGGGTTTTGTGTGTAACTCTAAAATCTAATATTTGGGTGATAAAAATGGATTACTACTCCCCCTCTCTTTCTTTCCCTTCTAGACGTAGTGTGGAAGAGATATAGTTATGTGGTTGTGATATGGGGATGTGGTGGTGATTTGATGATGTCATAGTGATGTGGTTCAATTGTGGTATATGATATGTGGTATTGGTATGTGGTAGGTGGTTAAGGTCACATGGTTGGGGTTGTGGTTATTTTGTTGTAGATATGATGTGGTGTGAGGATATGGTATATGGATATAGAAGGAATGGGAGCATCATGATGTATGCTGTTGGGACATAAGTGATACTATACCAATTGGTAAATGGGTTTAGGTTATATTATATTGATATATTTCCATGATTACTATATCTGTGGGTAAATGGATTTAGGGGACATTCTCTTGATATATTTCCACGATTACTATATTGTCACTAGATTAGTGGGTAATTATATTCCCCCTTAATTATAAATTAATCAAATTATTATCTTTAAAAAAACATTTTTTATTAGTAGTATAGTACACCAATGATTATAATTATGTGTCAAATATTTTTTCATCTAAATAAAATATCTCTTGTATGTAAAAAAATCTTGACAGGTGAACTTCTATTCACTAAGAAAAAAATTATTGGGGATTCAAATATGGGGAATGAAAATTTCATGGACACATCTATAAGATCTAACAAAAAATAGAAACAATGAATTTAAAAATAATAATCAAATAAACATAATGAAATTTAACATTGAAAATTCATATAATGTGAACAATCAAAAAAACCTTGAGATAACCATAAACATACATTAATAATAAAATAAATTATAAAACTCATGTTTATTTCTGAACTTATGTTACAATGAACATGTAAAAAGAAATATTTGAAAAAACATCCCAAATTTAAATTTTTTATACCACAATAAATTATCTTCCATAAAAATATTTCACCATTTTAAGATCTTTATCCTGAATAATTATCATTGAGGCATCACATCAATAACTTATCTTCCCTATGAAAGTAGTCTTTGTTTAAAAATCTAAGATCATTTTCTACACAGTTTTTCTATCTTTTAACTATTAAAATCTCAATAATTGAAGAAAACATTAAACACATTCCATTTAATCTATTTTGTTGATCATACATTTCATGTATGATCCAAACAAATTATTTTCAATGAAATGTTAGAGGTACTCATATATCATACTTACAATGGGATGAAAAATGAATCATTAAATTTTAAAACCATGTCTCATGTGTGAGTTTTATTTTGAAAAATTAATCTCATGTTACAAAAAAAAATATTTGGATAAAAACTATCAATCCCCTTATTTATAAAATCATGGGAGAATATTCCATCCAATAATGTTAGTTATAATGATAGCCAGTTATTATCAGGTGGACTATTAGATTTTATAAAAAATTTAAAAAATTGATTTTTCAACTCTTTTTGAAAAATGATAAATCCTCAAGGAAAATAAATATAAAATTCAATGTTTTTAATGTAATTTATCTATAGTATTATATCCAATAATATCATAATTGATTATATATGGATCCTATCAATGGTTATTACAACATAATATTTATTTTTTATAAGAATTAAATGTTCATTATTATAAATATTTTCATATATAGCATTATTATTATCATCATCTAAAATTGTTAGAACATTATATTGATCATAAACATTAATTTTTTTATCTAGTGACACTATCTGAAGATAATAAATTATAAGTAAGATCATAAGAACCTCTTATAAACTATTTTGTCTCCTAAACCTCTTTTAAATGAGTTTATATCCTTCAACTCATGTGAGGTGACCATTTATGACACAATTTGGTTGAAGATTTATCATTTTAAACTATATTCAATGTTTCATCAAACATATTTACCTTATCCTTTTAAAGTGAGTGAATAATATTTCCTCACTCATACATTTACAATCTTTTTAAAATTTTCAATATTTCATTTCTTAAATAATCCATTATAATCAAGAATATTAGTAGATAAAAATATTATGGTTCATACTAACCTCTGATTCACACCCTTAAACATCATAAGAAAATTTTATGAGAGAAATATGACTAACCCCAATGGAATTATTATAATTGACATGCATCATTTTTACAAAATTCAACTTCTTAAAATAAATATAAAAAATATCCTTTTGATGTAATATAATAGGATGGTAGTGGAGTATCCAAACACTACATATAAGGATCTAAAATGTGAAAATTAATGAAAATAGTGTAAATTTTCAACTTCTTGAATAATACAAACACTAGTAACTTCAAAATATAATCCATGAATATTCTATTCCTTTTAAGATTCATTTTTTATGATATATAAAAATTTATTCACATAACCCACCTTGTTATAATAAAATCATCTGATTCTTCTTCATCCCTATAATAGATATTTTTTGATTACCATGTCTATAAAACCCCCATGTTATTATTGTGGTTTAATATTTAAATTTTGGGTTATTATAACGCCCTAACCCCAATTTCCTTGATTAGGTGAATTATTTTACTACATTGGAATGATCATAAGAAAATCAAATCATTAAAGGCCGATCTGTTTAGTAGCCTTGAAAAAACTAGATACAAACATAAGTTTTACATTAAGTGATGAAATAAAAAACTACATAGTGCATCCTTTAAATAGAAAAATATCCCTTAGACTATCCCCACAGGTCAGTCATAATATACCCCTTCACATCTTGGAAAACAATGAAACATAAGAAAGGGGTGAGCTTAGATGCTTAGTAATGATAAACATTAGAGTAGAAGCTTCCATAAATAAGCATAAAATATTATGTCTAGGTATAAAACTGAAACACAAGCCTTTTAAAAAAAATATGGTAAGAATGAATCAAATAATTCCATTTAAACATTTAAATGGAAACTATACTAGTCGAATAATCACATGGAATATCAATAAATAATCTCATAATGAGTAAATGAATAATGTCAGAAATCATAACCATACCATAAGGCCACATGCCAAGACCGTTACCATACCATCAAGGCCTTGTTCCAAGACACTAGATTGTATCATGAGACCTACCGATTCATCTAGGGGCTATATTGGGCCCCTCCTATCAATTATTATGTCCAATTCATTCCTTTTATGAAAAATGGTGAAACATAACATAAACATTTGTATTAAAACTAGAATATGAAATGTTAATACTTTAACCATAAACCATGAATGGTATAAAAATAGAACATCCATAGTCAACCACATCATAAAAACTTCAATAAAACATGGAAGATTGTATCATAATAAATCAACCTCAATCATGCATAAAATCCAACCAATAATGTTGACATAGATGAAAATAATTTAATAAATTCATAAAAAATATTTGATAGAAATATCCCTTTTTACATTAAAGTAATTTAAAATCCATGTAATTACAAATTTTTTTTTTTGAAAATAAACTTGTAATATTTTAAGGGATTCTTAAAAATTTCAAGGCTTCACAATGGCGGAAAATAGCCTCTAATGCTGTATAAGTTGAAAAAAATTCATTCATTAATTGGTCAAAATGGACATAAAGTATCTCATTTGGAAAATGATGGAAATAATCCGTTTAAAAAAATTCATATAAAAAGTAAAACATGGGTAAAAATATCTTTAAATAATATTGATAATATTTTGAAATAATTTTTAAGAAACATGGACATGGATTTTAAGGATGTCTGAGTAGATAATTACATATAAATAATCTCATATAATAAAGGGATTGTGAAATTATCAGTTACCTTATACTTTTCTTTAGTTGAGGGTGAGTTATCCTCCTATATAATTTTTAAAACATGTCATTAAATTATACTAGGACCATATCTATATTTATGATATCATATATGATCCTATTATATAATTGTGTTAATAATATTTCAATATTACCATTGTTTTGGGTGTAAACTACTTTGTTTTCCTATGCATGTTTTGTTTTGTAATAATGTTTGTTATGAATAGGATGTATTTTATTAATATCCATAATGATATTAAGTTCATTATTTTTATTTTTACTCAATATATAAATTTTATAATAATTTTTTAATGGTTAATTTGGAGAATGAATCTCATCACATTGTGGAGACGGTAGGTCGTATGCACGCATGAGAAACAATATCATTCTCTAAATTGTCAAATGGTATGTAATTGGATGGTATATTAATTATAAAGAATAATAATAATTTTATATTCATTATTTAAATCCATTATAATCATCATTATACCCATCTTAATAATGTAGTGTTGTATAACAAATTACACTATGGCGTGGAGACGGTAAGCCAAATATATGAACACATGGTGATATTGTTATTAATATGATGGATACAATAAGGAATATGGTTGTACCATGATTATAATAACATATAAGTATATGGGTTATACTAGAGTAATTATTTTTATATGGAAACAACATCGAAATATGAAGTATAATAAGAAATGAACTTTGAAAGAGGTGATTAAAAAATTACCTATTTTTGGAGTATCTCATTTTGGATTTCAGAAAAGGACTCATTATAATGGATTTATTCACAAATTATGGAATCTTGGATGAATTGATGTATGTTGGGAGTATAATAGGGGTAGGTTGTGGCTGATAAAATGGGCTTTAGAGGTGTGAATTAAAGATAAGGACAAGTTCCCTTTTATAAGAGATGTGAGGGACACTTTTGGAAGATCTCAAAATATTATTTTATTATAAATTTATTTTCAGTTTTAAATCACTAAAAAGTAATTTATTTCAAAGATAAGATGATTGAGGGTCTAAATACACCAATTCACTGATTTCTATCCAAGTTTATGTCATAAAAGTTACCTTATCTTTTGGGTTTAACCATTAGTTAAACAGTTTAACTCTTAGAGTGTCTTCCTGTATTTTTACATTATAGTGTTAATATAGTTTCTATGAAATTCCAAAGAACCCAAATTGGACAATTAATGAATGATTTAACACTTTAATGGTAATTTGGACAAACTAGATATTTTTATGAATTTTATAACATATAATTAAATAGTATTTAATTTAAAATATCATTTATGTCAATTTTAATACTATTCAATATTTTCATTTTCAAAAATGAAAAAAATGATAACTTTGAAATAATTATTCTAATATGTCAATAACATTTATAAGTTATCTATAAAATTAGTTCATGTCATTAATTAAGTATAAATATATTTATTTTAATATTTTTAATACCATTTATTTGATAACTCAATTAATTTAGCAATTACTGCATTATCATTGTGTCACCATTTAATTTAATTATATAATGTATAAAAAATATAAATAAATTATCATGATGTATATAAATTAATTATATTTCTAAATAATTTATATATTCAACCATATCACTCATATAACCTTATATTAAAAATAAATTTTTTATTAAAATTTGAATATGAAAATTTTAACTCTTTTTTAAATAAAATATAATAAATGTCCTAATATAACAAAAGTGGATTAAGAGGATCATATATTCTACCCGAGGTTTATTTTGGTTAGAATATACCTATCCAACTAAATTAGGGCATGTGTTAGGATAATATTATAATATTATAATATTATTTTTACATTCAATTACATTATTTACCTTTAACCATTTTAAATAAAATTCAAAAGTTACTATTCACTATAAATTATTTTGATCATATTAGACCAAATTTTTCATATTTATTAGAACCATTTATGTTTGTTTTTCAAAATTAAATTCACAGAAGTGGTAAAATTATGTTTAATGCAAAACGACAGATGTGGTTAGAAGGAGAGTAAATGAGACATTCAAAAGTTTAATAAATTTTTATATCTAATTATATTATAAAATTATTCCAATTAAATTTATTGGATTAATATATGTATTATTAATCTATTGTGATTTTGAATTCTGTTTATAGTAAAATAATTATTTAAATTAAAATGTCAGTTTTTAACAACAACGTAGTATATTTCACAATTCATCATAAATTGAAACTTTTTTGAAAATTACCAAAAATTCACCCAAACCTAATTTTGATAATCTAAATTCAAAAATTATCTCTATATTGGAAAATAAATTTTATAAATTTCATAATTTTATTAATACTATTAATATTATCTTTTAAAATGGCCAGTTTGATAGATCATGGTGCACTCGAACTAGATGTTGCTTGATGCGCAAGCTGTTGAATTATTTAAAAGGAAGTGTAATGTTGAATCTTGGGGTGTTTCATTCTTCCCTCCTTCAAAATATGTTTTCCTCAAAATTTCTAGAATATCACTCCATACAAACATTCAAGTGGTTCATCCTCATAATTTTTTCAGGTTCCCATGTCACCTCTTCTGTTTTGTAATATCTCCAAAGAACCTTTACCAGACATGTCATACAATTTCTCAACAGTTGTTCCCTCGTATGAAACATCTTGATAGGATCTTCACAATAAGACAAATTAGGTTCTAGTTCTATTTCTTTATAGGTGAGTACTTTTATTAGGTCTGGCATATATTTCCTTAATATTAATATATAGAACACATCATGAACTTTGGAGAGACTTGGAGGATTTCCCATAAGGTAAGTTACCACTCTAATTCATTCTAGACTCTAAAAAGGTCTGATGTATATGGGACTCAATTTACCCTTTTAACCAAATCATATAACACCCCTCCATGGAGATACCTTCAATAAAACATGATATCCCACTAGGAATTCCAAGCCTTCCTTCGATTATCAGTATAGATCTTTTTCCTACATTGAGCTGTTTTGATGTGGGTTTGGATAATATTCACCTTTTCTATTATTTTCTCAATATGTTCTAGGCCTATGAGTTTTCTTTCTCTAACATCGTCCCAAAAATCCGGCATAAGATATCTCTTTCCATATAACACTTCATATGGTTCTATATGTATACTTGAATGGAACCTACTATTATAGGAAAATTTTACCAGAGGTATGTATTAAGACCACTTACCATTAAATTCAAGTGTGAAAGATCTCAACATTTCTTCTATGGTTAGAATTGTCAATTCTAATTGTCCTTCGATTTTAGAGTGGTAGGAAGTGATCAAAGAAAGCTTAGTATCTAGGGCCTTATGAATAATTTTCTCAAATCATGGTGTAAAATGAGGATCTTGGTCAGAAACAAATGATAGGGGTACACCTTGATGTCTTAGACCATCATTAATGTGAAGTCGTGCTAAATGTTCAAGTGGAAAATATTATCTTATTGAAATAAAATGTTCTAATTTGGTAAGCTGATCAATAATATCCCATATCACATCATTTCCACATAGGTATAGGTAGAGGTTGCATGACTCCTCTTGGATGTTGTCTTCTAGCCTTTAGCTGTTGATAAATCAAACATTTAGACACATAATTAGAAATATCACTCTTAATTTTGTCCCATAAAAAATTATTCTTTTAAATCACTATACATATTAGTGCTACTAAGGTGTATAGAAAAATTAGAGCTGTGTGCATCATCCAATAATTCCCTTTTTAGCTTAGTTATTGGGAGAACACAAATCCTCTTCCCAAATTTCAAAATTCTATCTTAATATATGAAGTCAATTAATCTCTAATCATTCAAAGTTTTAATTTTCTTTTAATAATCCTCATCATCCAACTAAGAACATTTTATCCTTTCCAATAAGTATGGGTTTGAATCCATTTGAAAAAGTAGTGATGTTTTTCCTTTTTTGATAATTCCATTATCCATCATTACTAGATCGTTGTATATAGGATCCTTTTCAACTCACATTTTGTTTAGAACTATATGTTCCTTTCTAATCAAGGCATATTATCCCTTATTTTCCTTCTCTAGATGGTATTGTATTTTGAAATCATAATCCATGTGTAGCTCAAGCCATATCCTTTGTCCCGTGTTGAGTTATTTCTGTGATAAAATATATTTTAAACTCTTGTGATAAATATATATCTCACATATTTTACAGTAGAGATAATGCCTCTATATATTTAGAGAAAAGTTTACTGTTGATAACTCAAGATCATGATTTGGATAATTTTTTTCATGAATTTTTTAATATCCTTGATGCATATGCAATAACCCTATCATTCTCCTTAAGGACACAACAATTCCTTTCCTTGATGCATCACTATAAATCACAAAGCTGTCACTTACAAAAGGTAATGTAATGATACAAACATCTAATAATATTCTCGTAAATTATTCAAAACATTCTTCAAAATCTTTTATCCCCAATTAATTTAACCCCTTTATGTGTGAGCTTGGTTAACGAGTTTTCCAATCACGGAAAATTATGGAAAAACGTCAATAGTAACCAACTAAACCAATAAAACTACGTACCTCAGTTATATTTTTCAGGTCTAGCCATTCATGGATTGCCTTTATATTTCCAATATCAATAGAGATTCTATCCTTGGAGATAATATATCCAAGAAAAGAAATTTTCTGATGCCAAAATTCACACTTCCTAAACTTCTTTTATAGTTCATTTATTTTAAGAGTCTTCAAAACAATCTGGGAGTGGTTCTCATGGTCTTTTTAGATTTTGGAGTATACCAGGATATCAACAATAAATACTACATGAAATTCATCAATATCTTCCTTGAAAACTAAATTCATTACATCCTAGAAAACATAGGGTGAATTAATCAATCTAAATGGCATTACTATAAATTCGTAATTTCCATACCTTGTTCAAAATGTTGTCTTTGGAATATCTTCCTTCTTTACACGAATTTGAGGATATCTAGAATAAAGTTCAATATTCAAAAAATATTAATCTCCATGAAGATGAAAAACAAATAATCAATGATATCTAGATGATACTTTTTCTTTATTCACTACCACAAAAACAGTTTTCGCAGTGCCCCCCTTTATCAGCGCTCAAAAAAGCACTGATAAAGGGACCCCCCCATTATCAGCGCTTTTGTTAGCGCTGATAAAGGGCCCCCCTTTATCAGCGCTTGCTAAGTAGCGCTCATAAAGGGTCCCCCTTTATCAGCGCTTTCTTAGTAGCGCTGATAAAGGGGGGCCTTTATCAGCGCTTTTTTTAGTGCTGATAAAGGGTCGGCTTCAAAAAAAAATATTAATATATAAATATAGTTATATTGTTATATAAATATAATATATAATTTTTAAATATATTTTAGATAAGTATAAAGGTACATTTACACTTATTATACTTAATATTTAAGATATTTAGTGAAAATGACTTCTTAAAAAATTTAAAAAATATTTTTAATTAATATTTTGATAATAATTATGGAGTAATAGTCATTTAATAACAATTTGAGGACAAAAAAAATTAAAAAAATTAAAAAAGATCCAAAATATGTTGAAAACGCAACTCAAACTTCAAACGACAATAACTTTTGATCCGGGTGTCCGTTTGAGCTCTACCACATATCAAAGTGAAGCCTGCGAAGGGCTCTACATCGCTGTGACTCGGGGGGACCCTAGTCAAGCATTTTTCGAGGCCAAAAGAGGCCCAGAAGGCCTCCAAAACTGAGTTTTTTGTCGGGGTACCCAGATTTTTTAACATTTTGTGGATTTTCAAACTCGTTTAAGGGGGTATTATTGGCTTTTCTTGGTGGGGACTAAATTTATTCCAAGGTATTACATTCATATTAATATTATGTCTTTGAAATTTCATCCTTTTTTATAATGAACTGCTATTTATAATCAAATATATAACTATATGTACATATTTTTTATATATTCGCACCTAAAAATATAATTTTTTAAATAAATATTTAAACATATTTACATATAAAATATATTAGCTTTATCTAAATAATAACTAATATCCATTTTATTTAAAATACCAATATATGAATATTTATATACCTATATATTAATCTAACAATATATATATATTAATCTAACTATATATATATTAATTTAATAACTATATATATATTAATATAACTACATATATATATTAGTATTACTATAAATATATATATTAATATCACCATAAATATATATATTAATATCACTATATATATTAATATAACTATATATATATATTCATATAACTATATATATGTTAATATAACTATATATATGTTAATATAACTATATATATGTTAATATAACTATATATTAATATAAATATATATTACTATACGAATAAATATAACTATATATATATATATAGATATAGATATATATTAATACCACTATATATATATATATTAATATTACTATATATATTATATTATAACTATATATATATTATAATATAACTATATATATATATTATAATATAACTATATATATATATATTAATATAAATATATATTACTATACGAATAAATATAACCAAATATATAAATATATATATATATATATATAGATATCATGAATTGGAAAGAAAATCAAAATAGAGTAGTGGAAAGGGCTTAGGCGCGCAGGGGGGAGGTCTCGAGTTCAAATCCTGGTGGAGGCAGGGGTGCGCGTGCATGAGGAATATTGGGGAAAGCGCTGTTAAAGGGTGGAGGGAGGTGCGTGGGGTGTTGTACAGGGGCCGAAAAGCGCTATAAAGGGGGGGGGGGGTGGGTTCAAGCGCTATAAAATCCCCCCCCGATTTGCAGTATTTTTTAAATGTTTTTAAATTTTTTTAATTTTTTTAATTTTTTTTTTAACTTTTATCAGTGCTTTTTTAAAAGCGCTAATAAAAGGGTCCTTTATCAGCCCTAAAACAAGAGCGCTGATAAAGGAAGCGCTGATATAGGACCCCTTTATTAGCGCTAAAAAAAGCGCTGATAAAGGGGTCCAATATCAGCGCTTTTTTTGAGCGCTGTTAAAAGACCCCTTTTATCAGCGCTTTTTTTAGCACTGATAAAGGGGTCCTATATCAGCGCTTTTCATAGTGCTGATAAAGGGGACCCCCCCTTTATCTACGCTGGCTTTATCAGCGCTTTTCTAGCGCTGATAAAGGCCATTTTTAGCGCCGATAAAGGCCGTGTTTGTAGTAGTGATTGTAATAGCATTGATTTCTATATAGTCAATGCATGGATACATTGATCCATCTTTATACTTTACAAAAAGAACTGGTTTTCCCCATGGAGAAACACAAGGGCAATAAAATCCCTTATTACTCAACTCCTCTAGTTGTTTCTTTATCTCTAATAATTAAATAGTGTTTATTCTACAGGGACTTTTTGATAATGGCCTTGCACCGGGGATTAAATCAATAGTAAACTAATCTTCTCGTACTTGAGGATGTCCAGGTAAATCCTTTGGAAATACATCAATATATTCTCATTCAATAAGTATAACCATAATTTAAATATTTATTTCTTCATCCCTAGATGTTATTTCTTATACCTCTCCAAACATCTCATTTAGTAATGATAATGGGGGAGGATTTTGATAAGAATAAGGTGATGAAGTTTCCACTCTAAAGATAATGGATTCTATATCATCCTCACAAATCAAAACTTATTTCTTTTTGAAATAAATTTTCACACAAAATTTTGATATACAATCCATACAATGGATTATATAAATGTTAAACATATGTATGATGATAATATAAATAGATAAATCACGTTTATATGACATAATGGGAACTTCCTGACACATCTTTGTTACAATGAGACTTCACTTAGGGGTTTTGACTGAAAAATCCCTTTTTAATGTGAATTTGAAATTTATAATTTTTAAAGAAAACTAGAATGATATAATGGAACATGAGGATCCAAAATCAAATAAATATATGGATAAATTTTAGGAAAATGTTAAAGTACCTACCGTCACATCATTAGGAACTTCATCCTCATCAGTTGTGATCTCAAAAGTTTGACCTTTCTCATTTTTCCTTTTCTGGGGAAATTTTCCATGACCCATAGGAAAATTATTTTCATAATTCCCCTTATATTTACAATTTAATCATTGAACATTGTTATCTTATTTATTATCCTATAAATCACTAGGGTGGTGGTCAATTTCTCTACACTTATAACAAACTTTCATCCCTTTTAAGCAAGTATCAGGGTGTTTCGTCCCACAATTACTATAGGGTGGAATGTAAGATTCTCCCTTCTTAACCGTATTTACTTTTCTAGAGTGTTTAGGAATCCTCTTCTTCTCTTTATTTACTTCAAATTTATAAGATTTATGTATTTCCTTCTCTGTCTTGATAGCCCATGAGATTATTTATTTGTACGATAAGAAATATTGTGAGAATAATTCCCATCATAGGAATGGTTTTAACCCATCAATGAATCGATCAATCTTACTTATTAGGTTAAATATGTGTTCTATAGCATACATTTATATCATTGTGAGTTAGATTCATACATTGTAACATTCTAATCCTCCTTCTACCTTAGACACATAAATTGTCTCTCCATATCTACTTATAGATCACTATGAAAGTATTTATCTAGGAAGAGTTATTTTAATTACCTCCATTCTATATTTTGAACTTCTTAATCCTCATTATTGTTTTGAATTAATATCCACCATTGAAATGTATCTCCTGAGAGACAATAAACTACCATGACTACTTTTTCCCTTTCATTATTTCCCAAAGAAATAAATATTTTCTCTATGAAACTTACCCATTACTCAGCTACAAATGGATTCTTAGTCCCATTGACTATTGGAAGTTTTTTTCTCATTAAGAGGTCTAAAATTGGTCCTATATGTTGTGGATTAGGGTTATCCATATTAGTAAGGTTATTATTCATAACCTAATTCAGCTGTCCAAGTATGGTTATGAGCTACTCAGAACCAATTGTATCAAGAACTCAACAATTGTTAGACTGTGTAGGATGGAAATCCCTAAATATATTATGTGTATTTATATGATTTCCATTTCTTCCCATATGATCCATTTATAAAAAATGGCATACACTAGATTAGGTTGTGAATCATAAATCATAATTTTAAACTAGTAAAATAATCAACATAAATTGAAATATTTATACATATATATTCCAAAATCTTAAAAATGGTTTCATTGAGGACATAGCTAATCATAATCCTTCATAATGGTTTGTAATGAAAATATGAATTATCCTAAGCATATCCCTTGAGAGGGTCAAACCAGGTGCGTAGTAAGGCCCACTGTCAAGTTCCAGGTTACACTGAGTCAAGCCTAGAACACATTTTACTAAACTTATTTTGATACCATCTATAAAGCCCCATACCTAGATTCCTATAGTTGTTGCATTATTTTTTTACATTGGCATTGTCATAAGAAAATGAAATCCTGAAATACCGATCGATTTAGCAGCCTTGAAAAAACTAGATACAAACATAAGTTTTACATTACATCATGAAATAAAAAACTACATAATGTCTCCTTTGAACACACACATATCACTAATAATTTTCTTTTAGGTTAGTAATAATATAAGTCTTTTCATCCTGGAAAAAATGAAACATAAAAAGGGGTAAGCTCCAATGCTTAGTAAGGATAAAATTTATTGTGAAAGCTATCATAAATAAGAATAAACTTTTAAGGAAATGTATAAAAAAGAAAAAAAATCCTTTTAAACATAATATTCAGCATAATATGGAAAGAATAAATAAAATCATTCCATTTAAATATTCACATGGATATTCTACTAGTTGAATAATCAAATGCAATATCAACAACTAATATCATAAAGAGTAAATTACTAATGCGGACATCATAACCATACCATCAAAACCTCATGCCAAGACCATTACCATACCATCAAGGCCGTTTTACAAGACACTATTTTGTATCGTAAGACCTACCAATGCATTGAGGGGCTATAACGGAACCCACTCATCACATAATAAGTCCAATGCATACAACATATGAAAAATGGTGAAACATAACATAAACATTTGTAGTAAAACTATCATATGAAATGTTAATATTTTAACTATAAACTATG
Source organism: Viscum album (assembly GCA_963277665.1). Taxonomy (NCBI): domain Eukaryota; kingdom Viridiplantae; phylum Streptophyta; class Magnoliopsida; order Santalales; family Viscaceae; genus Viscum; species Viscum album. The sequence continues at coordinate 2,081,496,008 of OY728120.1, forward strand.
AATGGTAGAAAAATAGAAAATCCACAGACAAACATATCATAAAACCTTCAATAAAATATTCAAGATTTCATTATATTAAATTAACCTCAATCAAGCATAAAATCCAACAACAGATGTTGACATAGATGTAAATAATCTAATAAATTCATTAAAACTATTTGAGAGAAATATATCCTTTTACTTAAAAATAATTTAAAGTTATAGAATTATAAAAGGAAACATTTATTTTTAAAATATTCTTGTAATATTGTAAGGGATGATTGAAAATATTACGGATTAATAATAGAATAAAATATCCTCTTGTGCAATATAGGTTAAAAACATTCTTCCCTTAATTTGTCGAAATGGTCATAAAGTACCTCATTTAGAAAATTACAGAAAGATTCCTTTCAAAACATTTTATATAAAAAGTCAAACATGGGTAAAAATTTATTTAAACTAATTTCGATAATATGTTGAAATTAATTTTATGAAACATGGACATGGATGTTAAGGATGTCCTAATTGATAATTACGTATAAACAATCTTGGATAATAAAGATATTGTGAAATTAAACCTCAACTTATTCTTTTCATTAGTTGAGGGTGATTTAGCTTCATTTATAATGGTTAAAACATGTTATTAAATCATAATAGGACCATATCAATTTTTATGATATCATATATGATCCTTTTATATCAATTTGTTAATAATATTTTAGTATTACCATTATTTTGGTTGTAAATTGCTTTATTTTCCTATTCATGTTTTGTTGTGTAAGTAATATTTGTTATAAATAAAATGTATTTTATTCAAAACTAGAATGATATTAAGTTCATAATTATTATTTTCACTCATCATATAATTTTTATAATTAGTTTTTAATGGTTAATTTGGAGAATGAATCCCATCAATTCGGGGAGACGGTAGGTCATACGTACACACGAGCGACAATATCATTCTCTTAATGGTTAAATGGTATGTAATTGGATTGTATATTAATTATACATAATAATTATGATGTTATAATAATTATTTAAATCCATTATACTCATCATTATACCCATCCATATTATTTATTGTTGAATAAAAAATTACACCATAGCGTGGAGACGGTAAGCCGTATATACGCATGATTGGTTATATTGTTATTCTTACAAAGGATAAAATGATTAATATGGTTTTAATATAATTATAATAATATCTCAGTGTTTTTATGATACTAGATTTATTATTTTTATATGGAAACAACCTAGAAATAGTAATTATGGGAAGAAAAGAACTTTGGAAGATGTGATAAAATAATTACCCCTTTTTCTAGTATCTACTTTTGGTTTGCACAAAAGGACCCCATAGAATGGTTTTCTGACCAATGTATGGAATCTAGAATTAATTTAGGGAAGTTTGGAGGAGAATTTGGCAGGGTTTGTCCAAGACAAAGGGATTTATAGGTGTTAATAAAATAGTAGGAAAAGTTCCCTTTTATAAGAGAGGTGATGGGAACTTTTGGAAGATATGAAAATATTAATTTATTATAAATTTATTTTCTGTTTCAAATATCCAAAAATTGATTTATTTAGAGTCTAATATGAGTATGTGTTGAAATAAACTTAGAAAATGATTCTTAGACTATTTTATCTCACAATGTAACCTTATCTATTGGGTTTAACCCTTAGTTATACACTTTAACTCTTACCATATCTTCTAGAATTTTTACACTTAAGTTTAATATATTTACTATAATATAACAAAAAAACCCCAATTATACCATTCATGAAATATTTAACACTATAATAGTTTGGTTTTAGAACTTATTGGTTTTATTATGTTTATAACATTTATTTAAATAGTATTTATTTTAAAATATCATTTATGTTAATTTTAATACTATTCAATATTTTATTTTTAAAAAATATCAAAACCCAATGATAAATTCAAAATGTTACTTCTATGCTTAATTTATCTATAAAATTATTTTATTTCATCAAATATGTATAATTATAATTATTTTAATATTTTTAATATCATATATTTGATATCTAAATTAATTAATCAATTTTTGCATCATCATGGTGTCACCATTTAATTTAATTATCTAACGTATAAAAATTATAAATAAATTATCATTATGTAGATATATTTCCTATATTTCTAAATAATATTTACTGTCAAACATATCCCTTATATAAATTTATATTATAAATAAAATAGTTATTAAAATTTGAATATGACATTTTTAACTCTTCTTTATATAAAATATAATAAATTTCCGAATCCAACACAAGTGTCTCAAAAGGATAATATATTCTAAATAAGGTTTATTTTGTTTGAAATATACTTTTCCAATTAAATTAGGAAATGTTTTAGGGAAATATTTTATTATTATAATATTATTTTTACCATTAATTACTTTATTTACCATTAATTGTGGTAAATAAAATTCAAAAGATACTATTCAAAAAAAATTATTTTGGTCCTATGAGACCACATCTTTCATATTTAATAAAACCATGTATTTTCATTTTTTTAATTTCAATTCACAGAAGTGGTAAAATTACATTTAATGCTAAACCGTAGATGTGGTTAGAAGGCGAGTAAAAGAGACCTTCAAAAGTTTAATAAATTTTTATATCTAATTATATTATTAAATGATTCCAATTAGGTATATTAGATTAAAATATGTTTTATTTATCAATTATGACTTTAAATTAAATTTATAGTAAATTAATTATATAAATGAAAAAGTTAGTTTTTAACAACAATGTAGTATTTTTCAATATTCATCAAAAATTGAATCTTTAAAAAAAATAAAAAAATTCTCCCTAAGCTAATTTTGATATTCTGAATTCAAAATTGAATTCTATTTTTAAAAATAAATTTTATTAATTTTATAAATTTCATAATTTGGTTATTAATATTCATATCTACTTTTTAAATGGGTAGTTTGATAGGTCATGGCGCACTCGAACACGGTGTTGCGTGCAGTGCAAGCTATTGATTTGTTTAAAAGTAAGCATAACATGGATGCTTGGGGTGATACAATTATTTTAATTTTTCATGTTTTATTTTTTCTTTGGGAATTTTGGGAGTCCTGGAGAATTTGATGGCATGAATTCTAGTTATCCATTCCATGGACCAGGGATACCACACCCTAGCACATTCTTTGAATTTTATAAAATTTAAATGGAGGTGGGTCATTTTATATAGATCTAGGTTTGCATCATGGTGGGTTTTGTGCGGGGATAAACACATTACAACACATAGAAGCACTACAGATGGTTCCTAGGTGGAAGAACATTCATTATATTTAAAATATGTTCTTTGCGCCACATAAGAGTAGCCCAAACCATACTGGATGGATATGGGGTCCTTGGTTCAACCAGATTAGGTGCTTCATAAGACAGTTGAGGGGATTCACCGTGGATGGTGTCTAGAGAAGGTCACCATTCCATGGGGCATAAGGCCACACTATTGTGACTATGTTCTTAGGGGTTGGGGTTATGGGTTTTCAATGAGTACTACTCTACATCGTGTAGTGTTATGTTCTGGGGGTGTATCTGGATAGGGGAACCATGTCTTGGTGCATACTGCCACATCGTGGAGGTGGTTTTTCCATATTTTTGATTTGGTGAAATTTCTACTCTACCCACACACATTTTATTGGGTTTTCCTCCCCTTCTCCCTCATTTTTATCATTCCAATGTGAGGTGTCCCAACTGAGTTTTTTTGTCTCCCTTACACATTAATTTGAGATAATTTTTCACTGATTCCATGTTTTTATTCCATATAACTCCCTTTTATCCTCTTCGATCCTCTTCTCCTCTTCCACATAATTTCTTCATCATCTATATCTATTCTCCTCAAAACCCTAATGGCTGTGGTAGACATAATTTAGGATTTAGGATTGTTTAATTTTGGGGGTTTGGATGTTTAGATCTTGGAGAAGTCTTTTCCTTTCTCATATTTTCATTAATAATTGAATGTAATTTTTTTCGAGTGGTTTCCTCTTGGGATGTGATAGGTATTTTTTTTGAATTTCCTTTATTTTACTTGCTATTGGGTGCTTAATATTTTCAAAAGACTTGTTTGTTAAATTAAATATATTTTTTATGGTGGTAGAGGATTTTTAATGATGTTATTAATGTTCTCACCCATGGGATAAATGATTTTTAAGGGTTTTATAATTGTTAAAGTTATTTTTTGAGTACATAGTGTTTATGAATATTCTTAAGAGTCTTGTTTCAAATAAATTTTATGATCAATGGAATTTGACCCTGGTTGGTACATGGAAAGGGTAAAGGTGTGGTTTGTGAAGTTAATTTATTAATAAATAGAATTTTGGAATCTCAAAGAGTTTCTTACAAAAAATGGATTTTTCATGAATGCTTTAAAGGGTTGTTTTAATTGTGTGGTGTCAATATATGTTTTTGAATTGGAATTTTAAGTTTTGTAAATATCATGTTATTAGAGTTTGGTTTTTGTAAAGGTGTATTTAGAACCTCATGAATGAAGTTTTCATGATGAGCATGAGACCGTTGATTGTGCCCATTTTTTCTATGATTGATATGGTTTTTGGCCCCTGTGGAGGGATGTCTTATATTAATTTCGTTTCAGATCATGTTAAAGGGACTGTTTCTTATGATGGAATTGGATGTGAGATGAGGTTTATTACTTATGTTTTATTATTGATATGGTGAAGGCTTTCCTAGTTCCTCACCTCCATTATATGAATTTCATTAGAAACCTATATTTCTAAATGGAAGGTCTATACAGGTGTTGTAGTATATTAGTATGTTCTATATGTCTAGTTCTGTTAGAGAGTAGTTACCTCATAGTGGAATTTTTTTACTGAATGAGACCTGAAAAAGGGAAGTTGAATGGGATTCTCGGATTTTATATTAGGGCCTAGTGATTAATCTGATGAACTATATCTGGTATCATTCATCATGGAGAATAGTAATTTCCCTATGATGTTTTTTCTATGATAGAAAATTATATGGGATTTCCATCCTTTATGTTATTCTATTCTCTAGTTTGATGGGACTATGTGGAACCATAGTGTTGTTTTGGTTTCTAGATAATTTTTTTCATTATTGATATAGAGCCTCATTTTATTGTATATTATTATTTTGGTTTATCTTCTTTGGTAAATATATTTTTAAAAGTGGATTCAAAATTAATTTTTTATAAAGGGGAAATTTTAAAACCTTGTAATTTATCAGTTTTGTTTGTGAAATTTATATTCTTCTTTTATAAATTCTTTAAAAACTATTATTTCTCAACGGGTAGCTCTAACCTGGTTTTATTAAAAATATTCAAGGTTTATGAAAATGGTTTATGGAATGTTATATTTTTTCTAGGTTATTTTATATATGGAAAACCTATTTTTCTATTTATATTTCAAACTATCATTAATGAAATGTATTTTGAAAGACATTTCATAAACACTTTGGTGAAATCCTACTGGGCATGGTTTTTCTAAAATATTGCATACACCAATAGATGTATTTCATTCTCATATTTCCTTTTAGGTAGGTAAGATATGATATCTTTACATATTTATGTTCATGTTAGTTTAATGATGGAAAGGAGGTGTAGTGGGGAGTGATTTTGGGTCACACAGAGATGATTGATAGTGGTTTTAATTTGGTTTTATTTTTGGCGATGTTAATATATCAGGCATTCTAGACAAGATCTTCTTTTGGTTATCTTATTTTTTGATGTTATTATTTTTTTTGTGTTTAGTTATTGTATTTTTTGGGTTTTATGGTGTTTTATTAATCCTGTTATATTATACTCTATTATATTTCTATTTTTTTTGTGGGTGTCAGACATATGGATGGGTCATGTCATATTTTCATAGTGTAATTTGTGATGTATTTTTTTGGATTGTAAGGGTGAAATCAATCCCATTGGTTATAATTGGATACCCATATACCTATCTCTAGCTCTTAGAGATAAATAATACACATCAGTATTTATAGTGATCATGGTTAGGTGATGTGTTAGGTCAACTCGGGTCAGTTCAAAACAAAATTGTATCATAAAATTCCCTTTTTATTTGTGTGAATCGAGATTGCCTGGATATTAGGACTTTCATTGAAATTAGAAAGGTTTATTATGATTAGGTTCATAATATTCATATTTCATAATGAAAATAGATTTTCCATGGTTAGTATGGATTTGATTCTATTTTGATCCTTTTGAAGGATTATAGTCTGAGGTGGTTGTACATTAATCCTCATTTGTATTATATTTGCTTCCTTGGGGGTTATTCATAAAATTTTTAGAATGTAATCATAAAATAATAAAAATGAGAGTTTTTATTTCATGGCATGATAATATATTAAATGACCAAGAACTTGATTTTAGAAAAATTTCAAAAACTATTACTAGATTGGAACATGACCTATCAAACCTTGCAGCGAAGTCAATCATAGTTTTTCTTCCAGATTCATTTGATTCTTGGATTTTATTTAGTGGATCTAGGAATAGAAAAATAATCAATAATGGTGTTATTATGTGTTTTTTTATGTTTTTGAACTGAATTTTGGTTAATTATTGTGGTGTACCATTACTTATGTGGTTATTGGGAAACATATTTTTGAGTACAACAGGATAATTTCTGGAAAAATGTTTCAAAATTTACATAAATCATTTTGGAATGTTTTTAAATTTTATTTTAGTTATTATTAAAGGTTTTTGGAAATGGTTTTTATTACCATGAAATATATCATGAACCAAGTAGGTGTTCCATCCAAATCAACACCCAACCCAATCCATGGCATGGCTCAATGGGCATTCCCAATCCTAATGGGTTGGAAACTAGTGCCTGAGTATCAATATAATACTTTTTGAAAAATTTCACCAATTTATGTGAATATAAAAATCTTACATGAATAAAATACACAATAATAAATAACCATAAGTAGACATGGTATAAAAAAATTCAGATCCATGTTTATAACTTTAAAGAAGACCCAAGAGTGCTAAAATAGAATGGTAACCACAAAAATATCCCAAAATCCTCTATGAATCCAAAGGTATATCACCCTCAATCCACCACCACCAACACCTAAAAGAAGTGGAACCCTAGAAAATGGATCCACTATCCCCTACATGATATATATTCCCTTTACCTAGGTCATATATAACAAATTCTACATACACCCAATGGTGTATGTAGGGTTGTGAGCCAAAACTGAGTCAGATTCCACCCGAAGACAAGATTTCATGATTCAACATTAGAAGATAAATCAACAAACATATTTATATGAAAGAAGTTGGAAAGATTTTCATATGACATTTCAAGCAAACATTTTCATAACAACATTCCTTCAAGATAATCCATTTTATTTCAAAAGAAACTGGCCTCAATAGCAAAAATAACAAAACGTCCACCATATACCAATGGTCAGAACCACATTATATATATATATATATATATATGTCACAAGAGAGAACCATGAGTAAATACCTATGTGTAGCTTGCACAAGTGAGTCACTAAGAACCTCGCAACTTGGTGATAAATATCCTCCAACTCAACTACGAACAACTTTCTTGTGGATGATCCACTAGGATGGATAATCCAATGGGCCTAGTGGTCTCCGAATAATAGGTCAATTCCAACAAATTATCATGAATGATCCACTAGGAGGGATCATCCCAAGGTCCTAGTGGTCTCTGATCATATAATATGTTCAGTTAGTGTTGCAAGCATAAATCCTTCTAAGTGAATTCAAGCCTTTCCACTTCCTAATCACTAGTGTACTAGTTCTAGATTATCTACCAGGATACCCAAGATTCTGTTTGTGCTCAAATACCATTTCACATATCACATGAATTACCACGTTAACATACAGATTCCATTCATTACATGCACATAAGGAAATCACTACTTTCATAAATCATTACATAGAAACCACCATTTTCCATAAATAACCCACTTTCCATTTTACACACACACCAAAATTGTTTACAAACAATTTTTAAACCACTCTCACAACCCATGAAACTCATTGGGAGACATTACAAGGAAAACACATAATCAATTCAACCATTTCCATGGGTCAAGCCGCTTCCAAATCATCACTGAAGCCATGTTCCTTCTCAAAACATGCTTCTAATCATTTAAAAAATTAACCCATCACATTTAAAGGTGAAAAAAAAGAAAACATGACATAATAATCATTTTCCATTTGAAACCCCATATTCAACAGATTCAGGCCTCAAGTTCCCTTGAAAACACATTTTTCACCACACAAGCAATTCATAGAACACTTTTATAAATCCAAATAGCATTGTAAAAATCATCTAAAAATGTAATAGTATTAAACCACCTACCTCACACTTGTAAACTTTCAAAAATTAGTGGAAGAACAGAACTGCACCACCACAAGACACTATAAAGTCTAGATCAAATAATAACCATAAATATCTTGCCCCATACCACAAGATCATACCCCCACTAGGTCAAACATATGATCTAATAAAATAACCCAAGGGAAAGGGGAAGAAAACCCAAGAATGAGGGAAGCATCATGAGAGAAACCACTTACACAAAGATTCCATGAAGTTACAAGGTCAAAAACTCCCAAGTAATTATGAACAAGATGTCTAAGGAATCTTGGAAGGAGCTCCAATGGATAAAAATAATGTATGGGGAAGATGGGTGTGGTTTAGGGTTAAATCCAGAGTGGAAATGAATGGAAATTTCCAATTTTTAATGACCTGGACATTTCACTTGATTTTCCAAAAGGTGAGGTTACTCTGTTCCCCTCACTGTCCAAGAGGAACACACCACATGATTAGCCTTCATGGTTTACAAACCTTGCACTAACAGTATGATTAGACACTATCCAAAATGTCACTTGGCAACATGGATTCATAAACTAGGATGCATGGTTTAACAAACCTTGCACCACCTACTTCCAAGTTTGAAACCTCTTTTTTTCACCAAAAAAACCCTGGAAAGGTCAAGGGAAAACATCATATCAAAATAAATCAGATATATACCTAAAAATGAAGACATGAATGTGACAATTCTCCCCACTATGAAAAATTTACATCTTTATAAAGTCATCATGAATCCTCATCCAAAAACAAGAATGGGTATTCCATTTCAACCCAATACCCACATTCCCAATAATAATGTTCATCACAAAAATGATGACAAATAACTTGGAAAAATAGAATTTACTTCCCACGAAGCACCTTCTTTTGGGAATCTACAAACCACACTAGCCTCTCAAACACAGATAGATCAGGATCCAGCTCTAACTCCATACATCTCAACACATGGTACAGATCTAGATTGTACGTTTTCATTTATGAAACACAGAACACATTATCAATCGATGTTAACTATGAAGGTAAATACAAATGATAATCCACCTTACTGACTCCCTCTAAAATTTCAAAAGGACCAACACAACTTGGCGTAATCTTACCCTACTTACCCATGCGATGATGGTCGAAGTGAGGTTCCACCTTTATGAATACCCATTCACCCATAGAAAACTCTAAATCATGATTCCTTTAATCAACATATAAATTATAATGACGTTTCTCTATCAAAAAAATGATGCCTAATCAACTTTAATTTCTCAGATATTTCCTACAAAAGGCTCAGTCCCAACAGTGAGGTCCCTCCCCACTCATATCAACATAGAGGGGACAGACATGACTAATCATAAAGTGTATCAAAAGGATAAATATGGATTGATTATTTGAAACTAATGTTATATGAAAACTCAACCAACACCAAATGGGTGCCCCATGATCCTCAAAAATCCAAAACACATGCCCGAAGTATGCCTTCCAAAATCAGATTCTCCCGTTCCATCTGACCATCGATTTGAGGATGGTTAGCCGTACTCAATTTTACCTATGACCCCATTGCCTTCTGTAGGAATTTCAAATTGAGAAGTGAAATGGGTCCCCCTATCAGAAACAATAGTCTATGGAACACGATAAGGCCTCACAACCACCTGAACATACATCTAGCCCAACTTATCTACTTCATCCAAATCATTAATCAGAATTAAATGTGCTAATTTGGCCATATTGTCAATAAAAACCAAAATAGAATTCTTCCCTTGGGGTGTATGAGGTAATCCCTAAATTAAATCCATGGTGTTCTCAACCCAAATCCAGGTAGGAATGTGTAAAATTTGAAGCGAAATGGAAGGTCTCTAATGCTATGCATTAACCCATTGATGTGTATAACATCGTGATAAGAAGTCAACTATATCTCACCTTATACCTAGCCACCAGAACTATTGGTGCACATCATAAAGTATCTAGTTAGTTCTAGGATGAAAACCCACTATGACTGATGGTTATCCTACATCACCATCTTCCTTAATGGAAAAGGTACCACAAAGAGACCTCTAAGACACAAAGCACCCTCAGGAGACAAAAACCACTCATAGGGCCCCTCCCCACAATGGAGAATCTATATTGAATGTTGGAAGAACTCATCACTAGTCTTCTTCTATTGAATCAAATCAAAAAGGTAATATTTCAACGGAACACTAGCCTTGAATGCACCTCCACTATGCTCCATGGTCTCTAGATGAATATAGATAAAAATACCCATCAAAGTCCACTCATTATTGGACTCTTTTGATGGTTTCACTGGAATCTTCCTTCTCAAAGAATCCACCACAACATTACCCTTGTCATGGATATAAATTATATCAAAATCAAAACTATGAGGGTACTCTACCCAATGGAACTGCCTCATGTTAAAATATTTTTGGGGGAAAATATAATCCAAAATCTTATGATCATAATAAACCCCAAATTTATCCCCAAAAATATAATAACGCTGCATATTTAAGGCATGCATCACTGCAGCTAACTCCATGCCATGGGTTGGGTAGTTATTTTTATGGGGTTAGAGCTAGTGAGAACCATAATCCACTATATTATCATTCTGCCACAGTACACACCCTAGACCCATACTTGAGGGATCCCACTAAACCAAATAACCCTCTACAGTTTCCAGAAAGATCAATACAAGAGCCTTAGTAATCCACTTATTAAGATCCTCAAATGATTCTTGGAATTTTGACCTTTATTTGAGCTTCTCCCCTTTCTAGGTGATCACTATTATAGACGAAGCCAGTAAAGAGATATGTCGAATGAGCTGCCTGTAATAACTTTCTTGGCCCAAAAAGCTCACAATCTCAAAAAAAATCTTCAATTGTTACTATAACATCACTACACTTATCTTCTCAGGGTCCACCTAAACTCCTTACTGCAAGATCAGACAACCCAGGAACTTCACCTCCCAAATAAAAAATGAGTACTTAGAAAACATTTCATAGAGGCAATGGTTTTGAATAGTGCCCAAATCAATTCTCAAATGTCACTCATGCACCTCACATCAGAAATAAACTATAATTTCATCTATGAATACCACCAAAAAAGAGTTGAGACACTGAAGAAACACCCTATTCATTAATTCCATAATGTCTAAATGGGTATTCTTTAGCCTAAAAGGCACAACTAGGCACTCAAAATGGTCTCACCTGCTTCAAAAATCTATTTTCAGAACATTCTCCTCTATATCTAGGACTTGATGATACCCTAAATACAAATAAATTTTGAAAAACCAAATTTACCTTTACTATGATAAAAAAGGCCATCAATATGAAGAATAGGGTGTATTTTCATGATGGTCACTATATTTATCTTATGTTAATCAATTCACAATCAGAGAGATATGTCAACCATTTTCACAAACAAAACTGGGGATTCCCATGTAGAGACACTCAGGTGAATGAATCATTTAGATTAAAAATCATCCAACTCTACAATTAATTACCTCAACTTGTTGGGCCCATGAGATATGAGGGAAGATATATTGTTTGTGTTCCCAACTCCAAATCTATAGAGAACTACACATCCCACTCTGGAGAAAAACCTAAGAAATCCACTAGAAAAACCTCTAAGAAACAATCCACCATATGAGGTAATCAAGATCAGGAATAACTACAACCGTCCTACAACACGAGCGATAATAATTGATAATCAAGATTGCCCAACTCGAGAAGTAAGGGAATAACATGACCCAATTAGGGCTCCCATTCACCATGAAAGACATGGGTATTCCCATCAGGTGCCACAAAAACCCACTCTCTACAAATATCAATCGATGTGAACCTAGAAGCGCACCATCTAATCCATACGGAGGATTATGTCAAAGAATACCATTTTTAAAATATGAAAATACCATTCCAGATCAACCCTTGACATGTTATGTGCACTAGATGGACACCTGAGACCCTTGTCTCACTCACTACTACGTGGTATTACCAACTATATCACATACGACATAATTTCAGTTGGAAAAATTAACTCATCCACAAGACTAGAAGATATAAAGGAAATAGATGAACTTGTTTAAAAAAACAATAGATAGAGATAAGGAAAACATTATGCTACCTCAAACTGTCGTCAACCCTGCATCCAACTACACTTTCACTCTATCCACCACAATATGATATCTCATCTCAGCCTACGCCTGAGAATGGCCACTAACATGTCTCTCTACCTAAAACTAACTTTTCCCAAAAGAAGATCCAGCCCCGCCTCCTCAACCACCAAACTAAGATCCCACTATCTGGGAAGGTTCTAGTAAATAAAACATCTATCTAGAAGCCATAGATCTAGCACCACTCTAATTTGGGGGAGGCACCTTGAAACCCCACTACAAGTGACCCAAAGCTCTGAACATATGGAATGGTTTGGGTGGTGTTGAACATCATGATATCTTGTTTCCTACTTTTCCTCACTAATGGAACACTACTAACCCTACAACTGAAGCCTTTGATGAAGACAACCAAGAAGGATGGCATGAACGACCACCACCCCTCTTCTCATTATCCTCTGGATTCCTTTTATTCTTATATGAACTACCATGACTTACTACTAACACAACCCCAAAGGAAACATACTTTCCCTTGTGATCAATCAGCACCATGAACACATGGTTAACCACCTTAGCATATGTTTCTATCTTAAAAAAATACATAATAATAAATTTATGGATGCATCCCTATCTCCAACCTCAGAGCTTTCATCTTCTCATTAGAAGTATTATCATGTACATACCATAAAAACTCTATGAAACAGTAGGCATACTCCATCACCTTTTGATCTCCCTTGGTATGATCCATGAATTCATGGGACTGGGTGTAAGACAAAACCTGAAGACAATACTGATAATTAAATATGATCTTAAAATATCTCCAACCCATCTGATCATGCTTTCTAGCTTGCACCACTAAGTCCCAACACTTCCGACTATGACCTTCCAACATAAATGAAGCACACTTCTCCCTGACTACCTCATGAGTGTCAAGAAATTCAAAAATCATCTCCAATTTCTCAATCCACTCCTCAACTTCCTGAGGTTCCACTTTTTCCCAAAATGAGGGAGGCTTTTTCTTTGGGAACTCTTGGGCTTTGTCCTTTCCTGGACTTGGTCTGCCTTCTCTAGGGAGGTGTTTTTCTATAATAAGAAACAATCATAAAGAATAACCCTCAACACAACCATCAACACATATTATCAAGATTTTTAGTAGAAACTGAAAATATAGAAATCATAAAAACTAAAAGAAACAACTAAATCCATCAAAATTAGAAGACAAACTAAACCACTCCACCCCCACCCAGTGTCCATATACAATATGCAGCCTATATGTCTCACCTAGGGGAGAATTAAAATCAATGACAACATCCCATGGAGACTCGAGTCCTATCAGGAGGTGTGTTGGTGATGAAACCTACTCACTATGAGAACATCAAGCCACAAAATTACTAGCCCCAATACATCCAAACTTTTTCCCAAATAACTTGACCCCCAAATATTGAAATCTTCTCCAATGCCTTTTCATCACAAACCAATTTAGGGTTCCATCCAAACTGACACCCGAACCATTCCATGGCATGGACCGAAGGGTATTTTTGGTCCCTACAGGCTAGAAACTAGTTCTTGGGTATAATCATAATAATTTGGTAATGATTTCACCCATTTATGTGAATATAATCAACCCACAAGAAGAAACAATAAAATAAGAAATAACCATAACCATGCGAGGTATGGAAGAATTCAGATCCATGTTTACACATTTAAAGAAGACCTAAGAGTGCTACAATGGAATGGGAACCACAAAACTATCCAAAAATCCTCTATGAAATGAGAGGAACATCATCCTAAAGCCACCACCACCAACACATGTAATAAGTGGAACCCTAGAAAATGGATCCACCACCATCTGCACAATACACATTTCCTTCAATTTGTTCATAAATAAAAAAGTCTACATACACCCAAGGTGTATGTTGGGTGTGTGATATAGCCCAATAGGATGACACCCAAAGAAAATATTCCATTCTATAACATTAGAAAATAAATAAACATACACATTTATATGAAATCACTAGGAAACTTTTTTAAATTAAATTTCAAGTAAACATTTTCAAAAAATCATTATTTCAAGATAAACCATTTTCTTTCAAAAGAAACTGTCCTCAATTCCAAAAAGAACACATGGTCCACCATATATTGATGGTCACCACCATATAATTTATATATATATATAATGTAAAAATAGATCACTATGTATAAATCCATACGGGTAGCTAGCACAAATGAGTCACTAAGAATCTCACACCTCGATGATCAATATCCTCAAACTTAACCACTAAGAGCTTTCCCATGTACAATCCATGATGAGGGATAATACCATCTGCTTAGTGGTCTATAAATAATAGTCTAATGCCAACATGTTCTTAGGAACAATCCACTATGAGGGATCTCCACAAGGTCATATATCATATGTTTAGTTAGTATTGCAATCATAAATCCTACTAAGTGAATTTGGGCCTTTCTACTTCTGAATCACTAGCATACTAGTTTTATATTACTCACCAAGATACATAGGATTCAGTTTTTGCTCAAATACCATTTCACGTGTCACACAAATAACCAAATTCACATAAAAATTCCAAGCATTACATTCACAAAAGGAAATCACTACTTTCAAAAATCATTACATAGAAACCACAATTTTTCATAAATAACACACCTTTCATTTTAAAAACACACTCCAAAACCCTTTAGAAACACTTTTCACACCAATTGTAGAACCCATGAAACTCATAGGGAAACATTACAAGAAAAAAACATAATCAAATAAACTATTTCCATAGGCCAAGACCCTTTTAAATCAACACACAAACCAAGTTCCTTTTAAACAATCTTTTCATCATTTACACAATTCACCCATCACATTTAAAGGTGCATAAAAAAATAAAACATGCTAAAAATAATCCATTTTTCCTTCAAAACCCCATTTTCAACACATTATCACCGCATGTTCCCTTGAGAACACATTTCTCACCACACCATAAATTAATAGAACACAATTATGAAACTAAATAATCGTATGAAAAAATCTAAAAATTTTAGATCATGGAACCACCTACCTCACACTTAGAAACATCCACAAATCGGTGCAAAACCACAACCACACCACCACAAGAAACTATAGAGGCAAGATTAATCACTAATCACAAATATCTTCACCAATATCACAATATCATAACCCACTAAAGTTAATACATCTTCTCGAAAACATGAACCCAAGGGAAAGTAGAATAAAACCCTAGAAAGAGGGAAGAATCAAGAGAAAAACCACTTATATAAAGATTCCTTGAATTTTGAATGTCAAAACCAATCGAGGAATGATTCCAAAAAGGTCTACGGAATCTTGGAGGGAGCTCCAATGGATGAAAATAATGTATGGGAAGATGGGGTTGTTTAGGGCCACATCCTAAGTGAAACAAATAGAATATTATGATTTTTAATATCCTAGACAAGTCGAATGGTTTTTCCGCTTGGTTTTCCAAACTGTACGGAAATCGTTCCCCCCTAACTATCGAAGAGTAAAACACCACACGATTAGACCATGTAGTTTAAAAACCATGTGCTATCCATGCAATTATCCACTGTCCAAAATGTTACTTGACTGCACGACTTCCTAGTCTAGGCCAAAAAAATTTATAAATCATGCACCAATAGTACGCCGCCTGCTACCAAGTTTGAAACCACCATTTTTCACCAAAAAAAAAACTTGGAAAACTCAAGGGAAAACAACCTATCAAAATAAAATGAATAAATACCTAAAAATGAATATAAAAATGTGAAAAAATCAAGAAATTATTTTTTTTCTAAAATATTTCTTTAGTCTACATGTAAGTTATTTTTTTGGAAACCATAACTTAGGCGGTGTTCTTTTAAAGAACAACCCTTGGTGGGTATTTTTTAATTAAAAAGAGAACTCAATGATTGTTTTGATTTTTTTTCATGACCCTTTTTGGTTTTTTTCAAATTTTTATTATATTTAAATTTTTTAATGGGTTAAGTATTTTGAGATAAAAAGTGGATATTATTAGAATGTTTAAATTAAGGAATTTGGGAGTTAAAATATCAATTGAAATTTTTAAATGGATTTATTTTGTATTTGAAAAAATGGGTGAGATATTTAAAATATGGATTGGTTTGTTTAAAATTACCATAAAAATTAGTTTTGGGACCCTTTGCAATGGATCATGGGTTAAAATATGTGTGTTTTCAAATTGTTTTTATTATTTTAGCGATTGTTACATTTATATTTATCCCTTGATTGATATTGAGACTATTTGGTGTGGTTTAAGATACATGTCGATGTTAGGTTCATGTTCTGTGTGATTTAAAGTATGCCTCCCATAAATTTCTTAAGTAAAGATAGGTTTTTTTCCTTTAGGGGCGGTTCTTGTCCTGGTATAGACGTTTCTCAGATAGTAAATTGAGTGGAAAATGTTTTCTCCTCCACTCGATGGTGTAGTGGTGCACCATTGAATGGTTTAAGGTAGTGTTTTTCTAGAATATTTATTTTGGAACTCTGAATGTTGATTTGGAGAAATTGGTTCAGTGGGCCTTAGATGGATTATCGATAAGTGAGGACCAGTCTTCTTAGAGGTTGAGATTCACATAGAAGTAGAGGAGTGTCAATTGAATGTCTTGCTTTGGTAAATGGTTTGTCATAAATTTTTTAATTGATGGGTTTAGAGAAGCTATGGTTTTGACATTGATTTTTTGGTGGGTTCTGTGGGTGCATTTTCTAATTGATCTTTAGAGAGTTTTGATTGTTTTGGGATGATATTATCTCATTGTTTTTTGAGTTCATTGTTTTTGTGCATGGTGTAGGCCAGAGGTTGAGTTTTAGTAGGATTGTTTAAACACGAGGAACCATGGGGTTGTGCCTACATAATAGGGGTGTGTGTTGGTTTTTTATTAGAACATGGTTGGCATTGGGTTATTAATTTCTATTAGGATCATCATGAGTTAGTTTTCTATAACCTCAACCCATGTTACCTTCTAATTTAGTTTCATAACCTATGGTTAGAACCATGTTATCTTTTGGTGAGGTGTGTTTATAGGGGTTTTCTCCCATTCATTGTAGTGGGGAGGTGATAATGAGATTGTTAGTGGATATAGTACATTTATCATATTGTCTTTATATTTTTATTTTAATTATGATTCATTTATAAAATATGATTTGATTTCTTTATGGTTTTATTAAATAATCCCATCTATTTAGGTGTTTTGGATATGTGTTTATTTTAATGATGTATTGTTTAGTTGTGTCTCTATCCTTTATCTCACCATTTTAATTGGTGGGGAAATCTATAGTAGGTTTGTATTGTACTTATACCTCATACCTGTTGTTAAAATGTTGATCCAACAATGTTCTTTAAATTCTTTTTATCCCCATTCTTGTAAAACACCCACAATTTTTTAATAATGATGTTACTTTAAGTGAATTTCAAGATTATATTTATTATAATTTTTTTATCTATGATTTTATAAGTTATTTGATTACATTTTGGTTAAATATTTTTTTCATTAGTACTTTTGTTTTTTCAAAGTATTCTAGAATCACTCATTTTTACCCTACATTTTATTTGAATGTTTAGATCAGAAACCCATCTTTTGATATGGATGGATTCTTTCAAACCCTATGTTTGAACTAAAAGTAATGATTAGGAACCCTATATTTGAAAAGAACCCTACATTTTCATATATAATGTATGGTTCATCAAATCAAAACTTGGAATCAACCATATGTTTTTAACTAAACTTTCGAATATTATTCATATATAATGAAACCCTACACTTGACTCAGTCACCTATGTGATTTGAATTATAGATTACTTCCACAATTTCTATAATGGTTTTATCAGAGTATATTTTTTATTAACAGATTTATAAAGACTCTTTCAAAGGTCCTTATTCAATGGATTAAATCATTATTATTTCTAATGGAAGTTAGGATTTTTTTGGGTGATTAAATTTAAATGATCATAATTTAATAGATAGGTTTCATGGATTTGTTTGGCCTATAAAAAATAAATCATCTTGTTAAATATTGAGAGTTTTATTCTTCAAAAAATATATTTTTTAATTAACTCTCTAGTTATCTAAATAGCTACACTTAAGAGACAGACATGTTTTGACCTATTATTGTTTTATCGCCCTATTTCTAATGTTTTATACATTTTTAATCTTTTATTGTAGTTTTTTGAAGCTACTATTGGAGCTACATTTTAGAGACATGCATTATTATAATCTATTAAATTGTTTTATGTATGATTATTTTAAAACAAATTGGAAATATTAAAGATATTTTTTGATATATTGATGTTCAAATACATCTTTAATTTGTTACTATATCTTTGAGCTAAACCAGTATTAAACTTCTATATGTCATTTATTTTTTGGAATTATTGGATTCTTATACTCAGTCATGATATAGAGTCCACTTCTTATACTAATTTATTTAAGTATTAGTTCTCTATAAAATGACCATAAAGACTTTTAAAATCCTTATTGTAAGGTTTTAACTACCTGTACTCAGTTATGGAGGTCCCTGGTAAAAATGCCTACTAGTGAAAATCACCAATCTTGTGGAGAGAGCATTGGTGGACTGGACTTGGAGATTTATGTTCCCTAATCCACTATACATCAGCATGTATAGTTATTTTATTTATCTATAATATATTAATTATGTATTTTTCAGAAATAATGAAATGATCACTTTATTTCAAGTAGGTCACTTTATACATGTTATGTTATTTTAATGACACAATTCACCCCCTCTTGTGTATTTTTCATCATCATTAAAACCAAATAATTGGTATCATAGGTTGGGATCTATTGAATATATTTTTGGAAATACTTGAAGATTATTATTTTCTACAAGATACCAACATTTGGGATCAAATTTAAGGATAGAGTAGTTTTATTTCTTTTGGATCTAAAAAGTCTAAGTTAATGATTTAGGAAAACACAAAATTCAATGGCCAATCATAGAAAATTTATATAATTGATTTTTTCTTCTTATTTTAATGGTGATAATTATGGGTGCTGGATAGAATTCATGATTATTTATTTAAAAAATCCTGGATTAAATGTTTATTTGATAGTAGTAAAGACATATAAAATTCCTAAACAATTATTAGAGAATAGAAGATTACTCAAGAGTCTATATATGATCCTTATTTGAGAGATATGAATGTGATTCTTTATGTATTAGTAAATTATTAATTCAATCGAAATTCTCAGTACTCTACTTCACATGATATATGGATGACAATCATTGTTGACAATGGTGAAACTAATAATATCAGATAGTTTAGGTATAACACTAAAAAATTAAAATTTAATACATTCAATAAGTATGATGGTGAAATCATAACTCATATGAATTGGATATTGACTAAAATATTCAATGGTGTTACTATCATGGGAGAGCTAATTCTACATCTAGATCAGGATTTAAAATTTATTATATTTCCCCCCTCAAAGTGGAATGGAATATCTTCTGCCATCAGAAAATCCAGTCCTCTAAAAAATATATCAATAAAGGGATGAATATTCGTATTATATTTATTTGGGTTCAAGTGATGAGTTATTAGATCTTTCAAAAAAATCATCAAGATGTATAAAAATTAAATGGATAAAATAAGAATGAAAAATGAAAAAGAAGTCATATATTACAAATTTAACAAGAACATTCATATGAGACATGATTTTATTTTTCTTAAAACTTAAGGTAAATATGATTAAAAAAGAAAAAGGAATAAATATATGAAGTCTAGATGGAGTTATTATAAATATTCAGGCACTGAATCTACTACAAAATATAAATCTGAGCATCAAAATCAAATGGTAAATTTATGTCTTATGAATCATGCTAATCAGGTATAATTATCTTTATCTCAAAATTCTAATTCTAAAAATAGTTATTATAGTGAACTTAATAAATATAATTTTATACTTCATGATAAAATTGAATCCTTAAATTATGAGCATTAAAAAGTTAAAAAAATCTTTTGATTCCATTTCAATTGAAAAAGAATGTTTGTAAAATAATATTTCAAATTTAAGATCTACTCCTTCCAGAAATTCATAAGCTTTGTATGAAAATAAAATTAATGAATTATCAGGTGAATTTAATACTTTAAAAATTATTCTAGTATGCATATCAAGGGAGAGAATTATCTAAAAAAAATTCTTGGAAAAAATAAAAGTAATAAAGGCAAGCATGGTATTGGTAGTAATGGTGAAAAATCCAAATTATATAGAAATTATTTTTTTCCAGGTTCTAAAAGAAAATGCATGTTTACTATTAAATGTTTTCATTTTTTGTTTTAATAGACATTATACTAGTGATTTTTATTTTATAAATCCTCAATTATTTGGTGTCAAGAACATTCATTATTAAAAATCATTATATGAATATACGTTTGAAATATCTTATAAAAATAAAAATATTTAGTTACCTAAGTGTTTATTTTCTAACACTACGAGACCTAAAATCACATGGGTACCAAAAGGAACTTGAATTTTATATATTTTAGATGTGTACCACTATGCATCACTATTATATTAATAAGTAGATTATCGAGAATATATAAAAATTTATTTTAATGAAAAATCATAACTATTTTCTATTTATTACTCATTTTTAAGGGATAATGAGAGAATTTCAATATTTCAATATGGTTTCTTATAATATTTCAATTTTTTAAGGACACTATTCACCTTGTCCCCTTTTTTCTTATTAATTGTAATTCTAACCTAATAATACCTCGTTATTTTGGGTTTGTTGGACATAGATATTTATTTTAATTTTTAAGGATTTATTCATATTGATTTATATGTTTTTCTGTGATTCTTTTCCTTGGGACCAACTTAAAAAATATTCCACCCACCCACCTATTGACCCATGGTGTCATTGGGATTTTCTTACATTAATCTGTATTCTTTTAAAAGGGTTTATTGGAGTAGAAGTCACATGGTTTGGAAAATTTTAACACCATAATATCAGGTTTAAAATTTATTTTTTAAATTTTGAGGTATTTAAATTTTAGGGATTCATTTTTATTTGGGAGTTTGGGGCAGCCTAGGGAAGATATAGGACCAAATTATAGCTTTCTATGTTGTGTCCCATAGAGACTATGCCACAACCCATTCCCAACCTTTTTTTAAGTTTTGGAGGAGGAGGGGTGGATTAATTGTGGAGATAGGTCTATGATGTAGAGGTATATATAAGTAGATGACCACATTATTCCACTCATGTTTAACTGTAGATAGGGCTTCCATAACATAGTGGTTGGTCTCTAGATCTTGGTTTTGGTCGATCAGAGTGTGTCACATAATAGGTTGGGGGATATTACAGGGAGGTTGTATGGTGAAGGTATCTATGTCATAGTGTATATAGTTATTCCATAGTGTATGGGAGCTTAGGAGTATGAGTTATTATTTTTCAAGGATTACTAAACCATATTTATTAGAGCTATGATGTGGTGAACATATAGAGAGGGGAATCACATCATAGTGTATGAGGCAACATCGTGGAGGTGGTTTGCTCATATTTTTAATCTAAAGAAATTATAATTCTACCATCAATCATTTTATTTTTTTATCCACCCTTTATCCATAATTTTTTATGGTAAAACATGGTTTTTCAGAATGTATTTATTCTCCTCCTGTCACCATTGATTTTGGATTCTTCTCCATCGATTCAAATTGGTTCTTCTAGGTTACTCTTATTCATCATCCTTGATATTCTTATACTCTTCCCCTTTATTCTTTATTCATGGATATCACTTATCCACAAAACCCAAAATGATACAGGGGAATGATTTACTGTTTTGGTTAGGTTTAATTTAGGATTTCGGATGTTTAAGGATCAGAGAAGTCCTTAATTTTCTCATATTTTCTTTTGTTTTTAAAGGATAATTTTTATGAGTGATTTTCACTTAGATTATTGTATGAGTTTTTATCCAATTATTTTATTTGACATACCATTGGTTTTTTAGGTTTTATAAATCATTTTTTTGTTAAAATAAATATACATTTGATAGTCGTAGTAGATTTGTAATGGTGTTTTAAACGTTATCTTACTTGGAATAAAGAATTTTTAATGGTTTTATATTATCTAAAATAATGTTTTGAGTGCAAATTGTTTGAAAATATTCCAAAGAGACATATTTCGAATGAATTTTATGACAAACATAATTTGATTCCACTTGATTCATAGAATGGTTAAAGGTACATTTTTTTATTTTTTTCTAAAGAAAGTGGAATTTTTAAATTTCAAAGAATTTCTTATAAATAGGGTACATGTGATTGAATAAATTCTTGGTTTCTTTTTACTGCATGTTTTAAAAGGATATTTTTGTATGTGGATTTTAAGTGGTCAAAATGATTTGGAATCCTAAATCAATTTTTGAAAACACTCATATGGAAATTTATGAAAAAGATATTCATGATGATCATACCCATTATTTTACTATTCTTGATATGGTTTTTGTCCAATGATGGGGGTGTTTTATATTATTATATACATTTTTCATGTTAAAGGGGTTATTTATTATGAGGGTGTTGGAGGTGAGATGAGGTTTTATTACATATGTTTCATTATTGGTCTTATGATGACTTGATTGTTTCCTCACCTCCACTAGACTGATTTCATGGGAAGCCTAGGCCACTAAATTGAAGGTATTGATGTGTATTATACTAAATTAGTGTGAGTTAGATGGATATTTCACTAGGAAAATATCACCCTCCTATGAGATTATTTTGTACTTGATTAAACCTTTAAAAGGGTATTTAAATGAGATATTTCAGTTTCATGTAGGGCCCTGATGAGTGATCAGATGAACTAGGTCCATATTTGTTCAGGTGGGAGCCTATTGAGTTTTCCATGATTTTTGGTCTTTTATGGATGATTCTATTGGATATACATCCTTTCTGTTATTGTATTCCCTAGTTGATTGGATTATGTGGTAACTTTTATGGTTTTGTTACATTCATAGTTTTGTTTCATTGATGATATGGGGCCTCCTTATATTTTCTATTATTCATCTCATTTGGATTTTTGGGTAAATAGGTTTTAAAACATGGGTTTGAAATGGATATTTTAAAAAGTAAAAAAGGTTGATATGTGGTAAAGTGTGAGTTTTTTTTGGAAAATGTTTATTATCTTTTTTTTAAGGGCTTCAAAAACTATTATTTATTAATGGTTGGATCTATTGTTATTTTCTTAAAAAGGGTTGAGGTTTTTGAAAATGATTTATGACATGATTCTTGTATTGTAGGTTCTTATATATAATGAAAACATATTTTTTTATTTATATTTCAAACTAGCATCAATTTAATTTGTTTTTTTAAAGAATTTCTTAGATTATTTTGTGAAATCCTATTGGGAATGATTTTTCTAACACCCTACATACACCAATAGGAGTATATAGTTCTCATGATTCCTATTATGTTCTCAAGGTACGATCTATTTATGGATTTATATTCATTTTGGTATGATGATTGACATTAGGGTTTGTGAGAGTGATGGTGGGTCAAATGGAGATAGTTGATCCTAGTTCAGGTGTGATTTTATTTTGGAGGATGTTTATATATCAGTATTTTTGGCCCGGATCTTCTTTTGGCTATATTAATATGTGATTCTATTTATTACATTATGTTTATTTTATGTGATGATGTTATTTATGAGTTTTTTATTAGTCTTTATGTGTTATACTCTATATATATGATTAATTGTTATTGAGAATATTTATTTAGTGAATATTCATAGGACATATGGATGGGTCATGATTGGTTTTATGAGTGGTATTTGTGATGTGTTTATATGGATTTAAAGGTTTAAATTATTACCATTGTTTATGTTTTGATACCTTGGTTCTTGTCACTAGCCCATGTTGATCAGGGATATACTTCAGGCCTTATGGAAAGTAAGGTCATGTGATGTGTCAGGTTAACTCAGGTCGGTTCATTACAAAATGGAATCCTAGAATCCTTTTATTACATAGATTAATTTGGGTAGTATGAAGATTAATATTATCACTGGAAATTGAGAAGAATAACATGAGTAGGTTCCTGATCACCACCTTTCATGATGAAAATTTAGTATCCATGGGTGGTTTGGATTGGATTTTATTTTTATATTTTCGATGGAGTGTG
Source organism: Viscum album (assembly GCA_963277665.1). NCBI lineage: Eukaryota > Viridiplantae > Streptophyta > Magnoliopsida > Santalales > Viscaceae > Viscum > Viscum album. Next base: position 2,081,520,590 of record OY728120.1, read on the forward strand.
ATTTTATATGGTGGTATGTTGATCCACATTAGTATTATACTAGTTTAATTAGTGCGTGTTCTTGGAACATGCCCTATCAAACCATGCAGTATATTAAAGTATTGTTTTGAATCCCGTTTGATTCTTTTATTTATATTTCTTGATTCTTGGATTACCTTGAGTGGTTCTGGTAAGGGGAAAAGAATCAAGAATGGTCTTGTGCTTTGTTTTTTATATTCCTGTATTTAATTTTTGTTTAACTTTATGGTTATTATTTACATATTTAATTTTTTAAAGAAATATTATGGAGTGAAAAAGGAGGATTTCATGATAAAAATTTGTTCAAAATTAATATGTATAGATTTTTTGTAAAATATATTTAAATTTTTATGAAATATATTTTTAAATGGTTGTTTTTATCATGATATAAGTAAAATATTTGGGTTATAAAATTAGTTTGGTGGTTTAAGTGCAATGTATTTTCTTTTTTGAAACTATATTTGGGGTTGTGTGTTTGTAAAGAACAACCCTTGGTGTGTATATTAGAATTTAAAAAAGGGAACTTAAAGAGTGGTTTTTTGTTTCCTGGACAATTTTTTGTGTTTATATGGTGAATTTTATGGAATTATGTTTAAAGGGAAATGTGTTTTGAGATTAAAAGTATATTGTATTTGAGTTTTCTAATTATGGAAGTTGTGGATTTTAACTTTTAACTAAAACTGTGTAAGGGATTTATTTTACTTTTGAAAAACGGTTGGTTTAAAATAGAAATCATGTGTTCCTTTTAAATTGTGTTTCTATACTCTTTCCAGGGGTTCATGGGTTAAAAGTGGTGGGTTTTTAAACCATTTTTCTTTTTTGGGTGAGTTTTGCATTTATATTTTTCCCTTAATGGATATTTGGATTGTTTGGCGTGGATTAGTAGACATGGTTGGATTTCATTCATGTTTTTTTATTTTAATCCTCTCAAAATGGTATTGAGAAAATATAGGGTGTTTTTCTTCAGTGGTGGTAATTTTATAATTCATAAACTTTCTTAAGATCTAAATTGAGTGAAAGGTATTGTCTTCTCATTTGGGAAGTTTAGTGGTGCATCTTAGAATTGTTTTGGGTAGTGTTTTTATAGTGTATTTATTTCGGAACCATATAGTTTGTGTTGGGTGGATTTGTATAGTAATCATTGGTTTTATTATTGAATGGGTGTGAACCAAACATCTTAGAGGTTTATTGTCTCCTAGAAAAATTAGAGTATAGCGTGAAATTCCTAATTTGACTAACGGTTTTTTCTGAAATACATTCTCAATGAGTTTAGAGAGGTTATGGTTTTGAGGTTTATTTTTTTTAGTGTGTTCTATGAGTAAATTTAATGTTTTTATTTTTGTGAGTAGTGTTTGTTTTTGGATGTTCATGCCTCAATTTTTTATTATTTTTATTGTTTGTTGTGCATGGTATAATCTATGGATTGAGTTACAGTTGAATTGTTTGAACACAAAGAAACTTGATCCTTTTCATGGGTAATAGGGGTGTGTAGTTTTTTTTGGATTGACTATGGTAGCTAATGGAATGGAACATTCATTCAAGATAGTTACGATCTAGTGTTCTGCAAGATTAACCCATTATTACCTTTGGATTCAGTTTCACATCCCAATGTTAGAACCACATTATCTTTTCATGAGGTGTATTTGTGGGTTGTTTCTCCCAATCATTATAGTTAGGAAGTGATTATGGCCACGGTAGTGGATTTAGATACCCAAGCTAATGGTCATGAGATGTTCTTAGAATTTTTATTCCATTATGGAGTATGATCCAATTTATTAATGGTTTCTTTGTAGTTGGTGAACGAAACTCATTTCAATGTGTGTTTTTTAGTAGTGTTTCATTTGATGGAATATTTTTTATGGCTGTTCTTATCCCTTATGTCATTATTTTAGATAAATTATAAATGGTGAGGATACCTATATTATATCATCACTCATATTAGAACTCATACCTTGTGTTCATGTTGTATTTTAATTAGAGAAGTTTAGTGATATTTAGGAATTCAATCAGATTGGATTAGAGGATTTTTATTTTCCTTGGGTGATTCCTTTTTTTAGGATATCGTTATATTATCTCCCTTTTATAAGCCTCTTGTCCTTAGGTGTCATTGGGATTTTATTTCATCGGGCTCTACACTTTTCTTACACTTTCTTAAGGTGAAATATAGTATGGGGGGATAATTATAATACCCTTTTGTTACTATTGTGGTTTATTGTTAAATTTTTTTGTTTTAACTTTTGGGGTTCCTTTTTTTCTTTGGGTATTTTGGAGGCTCGAGGAAGCTCCAGGAATAAATTGTAGCTGGTCAAACCTTGGACCTAGGAGACCATCTCACATCCCATTTCATACATTCATAATATTCATGTGAAAGAAGGTTCATTACATTGTGGATCTTGGGTTCATCCATTGGAGGTGTCTAGAAAGGTCGAACCACACTTTATAACTTGGGTTACACTATATAGGAGGAGGCTATTACTAATTGGATGGCCTCAAGGTCTTTGGTTTTACCTTATCTGAATGCTTCATGCTATTGGTCTAGGGATATTTCATTACGGTTTTCTAGTGAAGGTCTCCATGCCATGATACAACATGACACACCATAGTAGAATTTTTTTTAATTTCAACGAGTTTCTTATAAAAATGGGGCTTGTGATTGAATGATTTCAAGGATTGTTTCCTTTGTGTGGTTTCGAAGGATGCTTTGGAATGAGAGTTTTAAGTGGTGGAAATTACTTGGTATCCTGATTGGGGTTTTGAAAAGGTATATTTGGAACTTTATGAATGTTATTTTATTGATGAGCATGAAACCCTCGATTATTCCCCTTTTCTTTCTATGCTTGATATGGTTTTGTACACTGAGTGGAGATGTTGTATTTTTTTTTTATGGATCATGTTAAAGGGTTTGTTTCATATGAGGGTGTTGGAGGTAAAATGAGTTTTACTAAATATATTTCATTATTGATCTTGTGATTTTTAGTTTTCTCACCATAACTAGATGAGTTTCATGAGAAACATAGGTAGCTAAATGGACGTTTCAAATGTGTGTTATACTATATTATTTAATGCTAGATGGATAGTTTCCTAAGATAGTAATGCCCCTCTAGGGGTTTATTTTATACTCAGTGAGACTTGAAATTGGGAAGTTGAAAGGGTTGTTTTGGTTTCACATAGGTGCCCAAGGAGTGATTTGATAAAATAGGTTCGATATCATTCAGGTTAGAGATTAGTGATTTTCCCATGATGTTTTATCCTTTAGGGAAAATTACAATGGATTTCCATCATTTATTTATTATGTTACCTTGTTTAATTGGATTATATGGAACCATTGTTTTGTTTTGGATGTTTTCTTATATCTATTTCATTAATTATATAGTGCCTCATAGTTTATTCAATAAGTCTCTTGTTTTAGATTTTAGGATTAGAAGTTTTTAAAAGTGTTTTTGAAATGAACATTTCAAAAAAAAAAAAGAAATTTGATATGTGGTAATGTTTTGGTTTTATTTTTGAAAATTAATATGGTCCTTTTTTAAAGGCTTTCAAACTATTATTTATCAATTTTTGGATTTACCATTATTTTCTTCAAATGGTTTGAGGTTTATGAAGAAAAGTTATAGATGATACATGTTTCTTGGGTGCTTACATATAAACATAAGTTTTTTTATTTATATTTCAAAAAGAATTAATGAAAATTATTTTAAAAGGAATTGCACAAAATATTTAATAAAATCCAATACGACAAAATTTTGATCACACCCTCCATATACAATTTTTTTATGGAGATATCATGTTTCCATTAATGTTATCAGGCTATTATATCATTCCAAATTTATGTGTGGGTTCGTATGATGATGGATTGAAGGGTTTATGGGGTGTGACCAAGGGTTTCACAGAAACAGTTGATTGTTTTCCAGGTTTAGTTTTGTTGGATGCTTAGGAATTGGCCTATTCATTATTTTTCTTATATTGGTTATCTTGTCCTATTATTTCATTTATTAAATTATGTTTATTTTATTTGATCATATTTTTTATGAGTGGTTTTATTATTCCTACTTCATTTTACATTATTTAGATTTTACATTATTATTGAAACTATCTATTTTGATAATGGGTGTTCAATATAAGGATGGGTCATACTGGATTTTCTATATGGAATTAGTGATGGAGTTATTTGTATTATAATGGTGAAATAATTCTAATTGGTTATGTTTTTATACCTTGGTGCTTTTCTCTAGCCTGTGGGGATCATGAACACACTTGGACATTATGGAAATCCGAGTCAGGTGATGTGTCAGGTCTAATTAGGTTGGTTTGTTACAAAATGGTATCAGAGCTCACACTTGTTATTTGAATGCATCTTGGTAGTATGAAGATTAGGATTTTCATTAGAATTTAATGGGAAAATCATGAGTATGTTCTATATCACCAGCTTTTATGATGAAACTTGAGTTACCCTTGGTAGTTGCGATTGGATTCTATTTTAAACTGTTTGATTGATTGTGATTTGAGATGGTGGTACTTTGATCCTAATTGGTATTATATCTGTTTTATTGTATTTTTTCTATGAATTTTTGTATAAAAACTAAAAAACAATTAGAAGCACGAGGTTCGATTTCACTACCTAACAGACCATGTCGTGACCATGTTCTTTATTTTGGAAACATTTTAGAAACTATTGCACGATTAGTGAATGGACTATATAACAATGTGGCCGAGTAAAGTATTTTTTTGTTTCCCATTTGGTTATGTTATTTATTTATATTTATTATTTTATTTCTTTGAGTATTTCTGGTAAGGGGAAAAATTCAAGAAAGGTCTTGTGATGTGTTGTGGATGTCATTGGATTGAATTTTTGTAAAATTTTATAGTTTATCAATACTTATGTTATTTTTGTTAAATGGATTGTTGAGGAAAAAAATTTTATTCCATAGAAATAGGTTTTTATTTGATATTAATCTTTATGGATTGTTTATAGAACATATTTAATTATTTGTGAAATATTTCGGGAAATGGTTGTTTTTATCAGGAAATCTGAAAAGTGCTTTTGTTATAAAATCAGTATTCCTGTATAATTGTAAGTGAATTCCAGTTTTAAAACTATTTTTGGGTGGATTGTTTGTAAATACCAACCCATTATAAATATTTTGGTTAAAAGAGAGAACTTAAAGATGGTTTTGTTTAGTTTATGGCCCTTGTTGGGTATTTAAATGGTGAATGATATAGAAATTATTTTAAAGGGTGAATTGTTTTTTGATATAAAGTGGATTTTATTTGAATGTTTGAATTAATAAATTTATGGGTTTAAAATTTTAGTTAAAATTATGAAAGGGATTTATTTTGGTTTTGATAAAATGGCGGGATGTTTAAAATAAGGGTTGGTTTGATTTAAAAAGTGTTTTTTATTTTAAAATCGGTTAAGTGAACCATGTAAAGTTTTGAGGAATTAAAAGAGGAGGTGTTTTAAAGTGTTTTTCTTTTTTGGTGTGGTTTTTGATATTAAGACTATTTAGTGTGTTTTAAGAGACATGACCAGGTTAGTTTCATATTTTTTTTCAGATTTAATGTATGCCTCCCAAAAAGTTATTGAGTAAAAACATGGTGTTTATCTCTATGGGTGGTTCGTTTTATATTCTTGACCTTGGCCATGATATAAATAGAATGGTAGATTTTGTCTTCTCCTCATGATGTTGTGTTGGTGTATAATGGAATTATTCAGGATATTTGTTTTTTTGAATTTATTTTGGAACCGTGTAGGTTGAGTTGGGATGATTTGAATAATGATCCTTGGTTGAATTTTTAAACTAGTGAGAAAAAATCTTCTTATTTGTTGAACATATCATAGAAAAATAAGAGTATTTATTTCATTTCCAGATTTGTGATATTTAATGTTCTAAAATTGATTCATGAGGTGTTTATAACAGTTTTGGTTTTGAGGTTGATTTTATTTCATGTGTTTTTTGGTGCTTTTATAGTTTCAATTTTTTTAGTAGTTGGGGATTTGGGATGTTCCATACTCACTATTTGTTGAGTTTATTATTGTTTTAGGGTGTAATACATGGGTTTAGTTTTAGTTTAATGGTTTGATCATGGGTACCATGGGCATGTTCATAGGAAACATCAGTGTGTGGTTATTTATAGTTATACTATGGGAGCTATAGAGTTTGTAATTTCATTGAGATCACCATGATTTAGAGTTACACAAGATTTAACCCAAGTTACCTTCCAATGTAGTTTCATAACCTATGGTTAGATCCATGTTATCATTTGGTGAGGCATGTTTTTGGGCTATTTCTCTCCTTCCCTATTGTTGGTTTTTGATTTGGTGTCCTACAAAGAACTATTTTTTACTCTTATCACATTCGTATTTGATTTATTGAAAATTAATTAAACATATTATTACATATTATTAATTTTCCAACATTAATTTAATATAATAATGTTCAAGAGTATTTATATCATTAATAAGGTCATAGAAGGTTCCTACTAAGATCATAACCTTGAAGTCCTGTGACAATATTATTAATATAGTTCTATGATTGGATATAACACTATAATGAGACACACAGTATATAAACCTTCATGTGTGAGTAATCATAAGTAGATGAGGCTTCTTCTAATAAAGTTAGCACTCTGTAATCTCCAACATGGAATATTGTGAGAAAAGACCCACGAGAAATAATTCTTCATGTTTTTTTGTCATCTTATATTTCTATCTATGAGCATGTGAAATGATCCTAATACGATAAGATTATTTTTAATAAATGATACAACTCCCATACATAGATGTATTTAGTAAACTATGATGATAAAAGTTCATGGTGAGGTTGGAAACATTAGGTGCCTAATGAGTGACATGTCATTAATGGATTAGTTGAGGAAGGAATCTTCCATTCCATTTTTATAGAATTTGATACCAATACCCATTGATTAGAAGATAACCATCGTATTAAATTCCATGTCCATGGTGTAACGATGAATTTATTTCAGATAACAAAAGATATATATATTGAGAATATAGGGTGGTGAAATGGATGTGAGACCATGTAGATGAGACATTGTGACAAATGGATTATATTACACAATGAGTGTTTGTATTTGGTAGTTGAAGTTACTACAATAAGTTATTTATCTTGGGTTCCTTGTACAGTTGTTAGACAGTAATCTTGGAATTTAGGCAAGCATGCTTAATACCAGTGAGAATGATTCCTAGAGGGTCAAACACTTATTATTTCTTTTTATATTGATTATATCTTATTTTAGTTTAATTAAGGGTATCAATATTATTATCTAGACTGAAGAATAATTTTATTGATGTTATATTGATCACAAAAATTAAATAAATATTTATTTTCCCTTATGCGAATAAAAATATATTTATTACATTGCTGAATATTTAATAAATATCATTCACTGAAATTTAAATGAAATATTTATTTAAAAATAAAAATATTTATTCATTATTCAATAGATAATGAGGATTTCAAACAGACCAAGGCCATGTCTACTGATAAATAACCATTTACAAGCCAGTAAATATTATTTATCATATTCACAAGATAGAACACACCCCGAAATATTAATTATATTATTATGTATCATGGGGTTTATTAGAGGATTTAAAATTCTCTAAGGGCTAGGATTCTATAAAAAATAGATTCAAACATAATCCCTAACTCTATAAAAATCCCATCATGGTTATTATATAGGTGATCAAAATAGAGAGAATTGTTGCACACAAAAAATTCTATTTTTACTACACCATCTCTATACCTCTCTAGAATGAGAACACAAGAGATATTTCTTCAAGAGTGAATAATGAATGATCAAGAAGGAAAAATGAAACACATTTGATTCACTACGCTATAACCTCGAGATCGAGTGTCATTTCTCAAATATCATTGGAGTATGTGTGGTTCACCGCTAGAGGGATTCTAACCTTGGATCATAACAAGCATAATAAAGGCAACCTGAAATGGTATTTTTGGATTATCAACATTCATCTGTGAAGAAATAAATTAGGCCCGAGTTTTTATTTCTTCAAATATTAAATAAATAATTTCAAAATTTGATGTTCAAGATCCTTGCTCATAGTTTTGGAAAATGATAATTGATATAAAGTTTAATTTATTTCCCACCACAACATGATTCCACTATTCCCAAAACCGCCAAGTGGTAAAATTACATTCATTTTTAAAATAATAATTATTTATTTGATTTTTTATCTATGCAAAATTGTGGTTAGATATTCATTTCATATTATTCACACTTTATTATTATTTTTATTAAAATACATCAACATATTAATCATGTTCATTATGTGTTTCATCTTTATAAAGGTATATAAACAAATAAATTATGATCAGAGATTCCATCAGGAACCTCCAAATTTTGGCTGGTAAGATAGGGTTACATGACATGTACTAGAAAGTACACACGGTGTACCCTTGTGCACTGCATCTGGATAAGTTGAGTGATACACTGAATGTCACACAATTATTAAACATGGTGTATACTGTGTGTTGATCATCCAACCTGGGACATGGTTGTTAGATTACATGACATGTATCAGTGTATATGTCAAGTAGTATACACAGGTTAACAGTGTAAATCTCACAATCCATGTGGTCATTATACATGGTCAACCAATATGATACTAATAACGTGGAGCATTTATGATATACATTATGTGTATGTGGTGTACATGGCATACAGTTTATCAAATATCACATCTGAAGAACATAATGAGCCACTCAGTGAGAAAATGGACACATGGCTCCAAGGGATACACGACATGTAGCTGATCTTTACACACTGTTTAGTCCACCAAAACATACACCATATACCCAATAATACTTCCCAAAGACATGGAAATATGAATACATGACATGTAACTGGTATGTGCACACCATGTATTCTCTCCAAGGTATGCATTGTAGAGTTAGGCGTGTACCCTTGATATATGAAAAATGAGATACATGATATGTAGGTGGTATGTACACACCATGTAGTATCCATCTGAATGATAGAATTTAAAATCAAATTAAATTGATCAAATAAAGAAAACTTTATTTTATTTAATGGAACACTGCTATGTGTTTGAAAATTTTATAATGGTTTTAAAGAATATTAAATTCTCAATTAATATATTATAATTAATATGTAATTATTGGTTCTTATGTTCATTTTCTATATATTCCGTAAATGATTTCCATCTCTAATTAAGTATAGATGACCATTAAGATAAAAGTTAATTAATTAATTAATTAATTCAATAGTGTTCATTTTAATAATAAATTAATAATAAATAAATGAATGATATCCAGTTACTTTTGGGTGTTTGTAGCACATACGACCATTCATGAGCTTGACCAAGACACGTTTATGTGTTGAATGTTTTATTTTAATTTATTAAATGAAATTTCAATTATTTATTATTAAATTAAATATGATACCATACATGTCATCCCTCTCTCCATTATTATGTAGGGTCTACTTGTCCATGCACATTTATGTAATCCCCTTCTAACCCATCCTTTGGTTCCCCTCACTTGCATGTGATTCATAAATACATGTAATTAATGGAGTATACCATGACATGTGGAGGTGGTTCAAGACAGAACCGTTATGATTCCAACTCAGGTGATATATTTTTTGACTGGTGGAATGTTGTAACTTATTCCAAGACCAAAAATATGAGTAATTTACCCTAGGTCAAAGATTGATTTGTTGTCCTCTCATTAAATCAACCATTAGATAAATATCACGAATGTGTTTTTTAATTAGTTATTTATTTCTAGCTATGCAATTATTTATTTTTTGGATGCAAGTTTGTGATCACCTAAATAAATAAATTAATATATAAATATTGAAATTAAATTAATTATGTATAAATTTTTTATCCATCATGAATAATTTTTTAATTAACATCCACATAATATTGAAAATACATTTAAAGGTTAAAACAAGATAAAAAATTATGCATAATTAATTGAAACCCCCAGTTAATTATTAAGTCATACATATAATTCCATTACTTTATTATGAATTAAATCCTTGAAACTAATTGTTTGACTAACCTCATTGGGACACAAACTTTTAATGTGGAGTTGTTGTGAAGGTTATGGGTTGATGTAACCATCTTATATCAAGTGAATTAGTCCTCACTATACTTGTTTTACCTTGGTGGTAAGTGTTGACGAAATATAAGTTGGGATTTCAGGATAGGGGAGTCCACTCAATGGATCAAGGAGATGGAATTCTAAAGTTAGAAAAGACATTCCTACCTAAATACCTTTAAGTATCTTGACCACCCCTCATCAGGGTTATGAAAAGGGGAATATGGATACATTCCACCATAATTTCACAAAAATTATACATTCTGAGATCAATGGTGAAGGATATTGGGAAATGATAAAATAGTTAAAGATTTAATAAAAATAATTTAATTTATTATTTCCCAAAAAATTTGAAATCAATAAAAGTACAAATAATCTTCTATTTTAATTATAGAATAAAATGGTAAGTTAATCATTCAAACAATCCCTATATTAAATATTTGAGAAAAATTTCTTCATAACTTTTAAAAACATCCAAGAGTTGTTTAGAAATCTTTAGGTTGTGCTACACCTTGAATGAAAATCTTAAGTTCTACAATCCTCAATGATTGTTCTTCCTATTAAAGAGTCAAGTGATGGCGAGTAACATGTCTATAAAAAATATTTTAACTATGAGGTTAATGTTCAACATATGATGCTTTAGTATATGTCTAGTGAAATCATAGAGTTTTATGAAAACATGGATACATATAGAATGCTTGTGAACCTCTGTGGTCTTTACTAAGATAGAGATATATAGGAAAAATTTGATATTTCCAAGGTGCTCTTTCAGGGAAATCCTGGAGGGGGTTACCCTATTGGGCCTTGTCTAGTCAAGCTCATTGGATACATTGAGAACATAGCGGTCATAGTATTTAAACATCCTAAAGAAATGGATATCAATATCATTATTGTATCACTTCCTCAGAGCTTCTCTAGATGTGGTATAAAATAATGTGAACAAGATTTGGATGTCTCTACCAGATCTTATCACTCTTTTTCGTGAAGTAGATAATGATATGAAACATTAAAATACCTCTATCATTATAGTGAACAAACAAAAAGGAAAAGTGAATAGATTTTAGATCAAATCTTCTTCACACCCTTTCAAGAAGAGGAAGATCAAGGGGAAATTAAGGGAATAGGGTGTTTTGTATTTCACATTTGGCTAGAAGGGGCTCTCAAAGAAATGTGTCACCCAGAAAAAGAAGTTAAGGGAAGCTTCTATTGTATTTATTATCAAATGAAATTTATCTATTTCTACAAATTGGTTATTAGATACAAAATAGGGTACTCACATATATATTCAAATATAGTAACCAATTATATTCAGAAAGATTTACCAAGGGGAGGAATATCAACAAGAATCTAATGGAGAAAAACATTTTGGTGTAGCTGTCAGGTATTTCAACCTCATGTTTCCTACCGAAATGATCTTGGTTTTAAAGGGGTTTTTTATTTTACTTTAGTTACCAAAATTTATTTCTATATCTACCCTAGAAAAGGATGAATTTATTTTAAAAATTTGGAATAAATTTTGAATCTTTTATAATGAGATAATTAGTTATGTTCTGTAATATTTAAATAACGGTCCTTATATGTTATATTACATGAACAAGGTAGTGGAAATTCTTAACAAAGTTACATCACATGAATCATACAAGACCCAAATTTTGAATCACCGACTAGTTCATGTAAATGGAAAACACTTAACCAAATTAATCAATATATATATTTATATTCTTTTGAACTAAAAACACTTGGTGTATGTCACACATGTTTATAAGGAAAAATGACCAGATCCCCATCTAGTGGAAAAGGTGAAAGGGATAAAGAGCTTTTTGAATTAGTTCATACTAATGTGTGTAGACTATTTCCTATCAGAATAGGGAGTGGGTACTCAAACATCATAACTTATACTAAAAATTTTAGTAGACATGGAAATGTCTACTTAATGAGGTATAAGCTAGATTATTTTGATAAATTCATGGAATAGATGAAATAATTTGATAACAGGCTTGGTAATAAGACTATGAAACTCCACTCAGAATCTAGTGAAGAATATCTTAATTAATACATCACTTATTTTTATGGGAGTTTGAGATAATATCTTAACTCACTCCTCCTTATACGCCTTAATAAAATAATGTAATAGAAAGGAGGAACCACACCTTATACGAAATGGGGACATTAATGATGATTCATGTGAGTCTTAAATTATTTTTTTGGGGATATATGTTAAAAATAATGATATACATACAAAACTAAGTGTCAACTAAAGAGAAAGAAAATATACTATACCAATTATGGAATAGAATGAAACTCATTTTGTCTTACTTACATGTGTGGGGTTGAAAAGATTATTTAAGGCCTATTTATGTCACAAGATTGAACCCCAATGACCCCTCTATATATATACCAATCATTTTCATCTATGATTACAAGGCTCCCCCATACTTTTCACTAACAAACTCTCACTCTTTCTAATTTAGTGAAGAAGATGGAGGAGGAGGGTGAGTGCTAGTGTACTCTGCGATCCTTCTCAATCTAGTGGTGGGGAGAGTGTAGGTTCATTACACTGAGTCTTTGTCTCCATTGTGTTGTAAGTAGTCCACTACATCAAAAAAGAACCCTTCCCCCTCCATTATGTTTATCCTGTCTTGTAAGCAAGAGAACCTGAAGGGTGTAGTTGTATGGATAGGTCTCACATTTGGAAGTAGCAATCCTTAGAGAAAGCAATGAAAGTCCTCTATTGAGAATCCTTAAATTATAGTACTATAGAAACACTTGAAGACGATTACCCCCCCTCTCTATATATATCCTTATATGTGCCCATTTCATTTATCATCCAGTGCTTCATTTATTATATTTTATTTCTTTATTTTTTTATATTTATAAATTTGGGACTTGAGTCAAATCGAACTAGTCAAATCATAAAACCAGATATTCCATTTTATTTATTTATTTATTTGTAATAATATTTTTTATAAATTTATTAATATATTGAAAGTCACATGATTATTTACCCAATGGTTCAAATGTTTGGATTTTAAGTATACTTTTTTTATATAATTGTGAAAACTATCTGGAGGCGGTTTACATGCCATATGTTTTATATAGTGCTATTTATTAATTTTCTAATAGGTTTTTTTATATATAATAATTTTTGGGAAATAAATTGCTTAAATACCATTTATTTTTTAATTATTCACTAGCATTAAAAAAATATTTTTATTAATTTGTTTAATAGTTTATAATTTATAAATGAATATTTTAAAAATGTGTTAAATATTAAATTTTATCAACACCAAAATATATTACTTGTTTTAATTATAGTTGATATGATTTTTTTTCAAAATGATGCTTTTAAATCTCATTAAATCTATTTTAAATACAGTTGAATGATTTTCATTTTCCTTTTTATTATTATTTTTAATTGTTTTCTTGTTCTATATACGTATTTTTTTAAAAACAATTCAATTGTTTACCACTATGTGTTAAAAATAGTAAAAAATAAATTTTTTTAGAAATATTTGTTATTAAAAAATTATCATTTTTGACTTTATAGAGAAATATTTTTTGAGAAAAATAGATATTAAATATTTATATTTTTAACATTGAACATAGGTGTGTTTTAAAATCAGTTGACCAGAATTTAGAAAATTTAATTATCTTCAAATCCCATTATACACGTTTTCCATTTCCTTATTTGTTTCAAAAAACAATGTTACTATTTTTTACATTGTAATTTTTGAACACATGATATATATTTTGGGATTTGAAAACATTCCACTAACTCATATAAAAATAATAATAGTTTTACACCTCAAAAAACATTATGTGGTTAGTTTTTTATTTATTATTATTTTTAATATATTTTAAAACATTATTAATTTTTTCACTCACATTTTTATTTTGTTAATTTTAAAACCAATTGTCTCACTTCTAAAAAAACCCAATTGTTTAAATCCACAAAACCCATGTTCTATAATTTAATTTTTTGTGTTTTTTTAAATTATGTGGTTTTACATTATACATGAATATTTAAAAAAACTGAATAATTTTTTAGATCATAACATATAATATGGATTTTTAAAATAGACTAACTTTAAAAAAACTCTTTTTTAGAATTATATGTTTTGGAACCTCCTTTTATATTTTAATGTAATTTATATACTATTTTTATTGAGGAGGAAGTGAATCAGCTCCAAAATGAAAACTAAATTGTGTCAAATAAATTTTGAGAATCACCAATGAAAATAGTGCATAGAAATAATATGGATAAAATAAATAGGGTCACATAAATTTACCATGAATAAAATCCTTCATTGCGAAGGATTAAAAAAATATGAGGTAGCTTCGAGAAAATGCACTGATAATAAAAGATAACACAAAATACAAGTAGAAGTACACAACATGAATTGAAAAAATAGTGTACAGTATCACATATTTGGATTTATCTAGCACCACCAAATATAAGCCCTAAAAATGTAGATAAATCGTCCTTTTTTAGTGCTAATAAAGGGTACTTTTAGTAGTATTTTTCTTATCATTTATAAAAGTATGTCTCTTATCAACACTGAAACAATTGTTTTTAATGGTGATAAAAGGTATATTTTATAAAAACAGTTATATATCATTAAAAATAATATATTAGTATATAAATATATATATACTGATCTAAATATAATATATTATATAAAATATGAATTATATAATATGAAATATATAATCACACTTAATATATAATATATTTATTGAAAAATGGTTTATAAAATAATATAAAAGTAATATTAATTAACAATTTGAAAATTATTTTGGAGTATTAGTCATTTACCAAAAAATTGAAGATATTGTAATTCAATAAATTAATAAATAATATTAAATAATTTGAAAACATGACTCGAGATTCAGAAGGAGATAACTTTTGATCAGTGTGTCCATTTGATCTCTTCCACATATCAAATCAAAATATGTAAAAATACATACACCAAAGTGACAAAGGGGAACCCCTATCATCATTTGTTTTTCAAAAGATATCTGAAAAGCCTCAAAAATGATTTTTTTGAGATACCCCCATATTTTAACATTGGTTGGAATTTCATCACCATTTAAGGGAGTCTTCTTACTTTTTTTGTTGGACACTCAATTTATTCATCAATATTACTATAATATGGATATTATAAAATTCATAATTTTATCATTTTTCAAATTTTACTATTTTTTATAATTAAATATATACTCATGTATATTTTTTTTTGAAAAAACATATATATACATATTTGTATATATTTAAACATAAAAAATTAATTTTATAAATGAATATGTAAAAATATTTACATATAAAATAACATTCTAAATATATAAAATGTATATAAATAAAAAATAATATTCATTTTATTTAAAATAAAAATTTATGAATATTAATATACCTATACAATGTATATAAAATATTTATGAATACCTAAATATATTTGTGTGTTTGTTAACCAGTAGATATATATTAATCTATATATTCTAATATATGTATATAAATATTAATATACAATATATGTAAATAAATATAAATATGTATAAATATATATATAGATGGACACACACACACCGATATATATATATATATATATATATATGCATATGTATGTATTTGTATGTATTTATAAACACAAACACACACAATATATTTTATAAATGTATTTAAAAATAATTACACACACACATGCATTTATATATGGATAAAAATATAATGAAATATTTATAAATAAATAGATATATCCAAAAATAGTGAACAAAACAATATAGAAGATTAGTAATGGTGAAAATCATTAAGGGATAGTTCTCATGTTTGAAACCAGGTGAAGCCATGAGAGCACATGGGGTGGGCACCAAATTCTCTAGAACTGATAAAAGAGTAGGGGGGAAGATAGAAAAACATAGATAAAAGTCACCTTTTATCAGTGCTTTTTTTTACCATCAATAAAAGACTCCTTTTACCAGTACTTTTTTAGAGCTGGTAAAATGGGTTTTTTTAGTGATTATATAGTCATTGATAAAAATAACCCCCTTTTAATGCTACTTTGATCTACATAAATATTTTTGTGTGGATAAAATCATTTTCTAATGTATTTAAAACCCACTTCTGCAGTAGTGGTAGAAAACCTGTATGAAAATACACACCCTGATATGCCTCTATCACCTCTCTCATAATCGTCCCTTGATAAAATGTCACCCTTTGGTGATCAAAACCAAAAATTCATCATAATTTCATCCCCTCAAAGAATTTTTTGCTCAACCCATGCTTTTCATTGCTCACTACTTCCCACTACACAATTATTTCTACTCCTATGTCGGTGCACACATTTTCCTCTATTAGGTCGCTGTAAACCACTTTAATCATGGTAGCTTACTCTGATCCCATTTAAATCATATGAATCTCCAAAAAACAAACCACCACATGATGCGTTTAAAAATTTAAACAATAAGGATAAAAAACTAATCACTATTTTAAAACATATACGCATCGAAATCCACGTGCCTCATTTTATAAAAAAAGATATAAAAAATATCTCCAAAGATCACATGAGAAGATAAGAAGGGAAGGCCATTTTAAAATTAAAAACCGATTATCTCCTTTTAAAACCAACATGGTTTGAACTCCAACAAACTCCCCATTTATCCCTTCAAATAAGGAGACAAATTCCAAAAAACTCATTTGGATCATAAGCTTGTTGGTATCAAACTAACTGTCACCTCTGCAGAAAATAGGACATCCATATTTTTCAAATATGATGGAAACCTAAATTTTTCCTCTTTAATAGAAATAGAAATTTCCATGTTTTCATCATACCTGTATATTCACTGTCAATACCAGAATCAACAATATATGGCTCCCCATAATTTTGATCGCTAGATAATCTGGAGTTCCTATCGGAATTAATTATCCCTATGCTCAACATCCTCTAAGCTATCTAAAAAATTATGCACATCACCTTGATATTTGATATTAGTTAATTCTTCACTAGTGACACTATGAAGAAAAATAATTAGGTGTATGACTTGAAACACCTGACCTTCCAGGCTTCGAATTCTAAACCTTCTTCATCTTAGTCAAAGGTCTTCTACTAGGACCATCTTGGACAACCTTTTTTCCTCCGACAAATCATAAATATGTTTCCATTTAAATATATATGTTTAAGGAATTAGACCAAAGTGAAACAGATCATAGAACACACTTTGTAGACCTACAACATTAAATCCATTTAAACCCACATTACATACGGACTTTAAAAAATAAGTTCATTCTATATGTAGACCAAATCATATGTTTTATCTCATAATATTAAAATGTAAAAAAACAACACAAAATATTTGTTTAAAAATAAAACTATATTTGTAGACAAACGATAAAACACATAATGCCATTAATGGAATTAAATAATATACCATATAAAATGCATTAAAAAATGAATTAATGAAATATTCTTCAAACCCAATTGCATTTTAGTTTTCTTTTTATTTAAAAATTATATTATTTTAATTTTAATTTTTTAATTTTTTAAATTTTTATATTCTAATATGTTTTATAATAGATGGTTGGAACAATGTTTAACATAATATGACAATTATATGGCTGATTAGGAAATATTTTGTGAATCTAAATTGATTATTCCAAAAATAGATAAACCAATCAACTAATATGATCTCCAAATTAATTAATTATGAAATATATGAAATTTAAATTTGAAACAAATTATATATCGACAAATTTCAAATTTAAAATGAGTTGGATAAAACAAAAATGAATCTATAGTTCTATATAATTTATAAAACATATATATAGAAATTAATAGAAATAAATAAAATAAAAATGATAATTACAAATGATTATAAAAAAAATAATAATTACCTAGGGAAAAATGTAAATTTCAATTTGGATGAACAAATTATAGTGGAGACACTAAAGACATTGATGAATCCAAAATTCAGTTAATTTTTGAAAATTAAATAAAACAATTAAAGAAAATAGAAAAATAAAAATGATTATAAAAAAACTAATTACCTAGATACAAAAAAAAATTGCAAATGAAATACCTAAATAGAAATTGAGGGGATAATGTCAATGATAAATGTTCAAATCAGATAATTTATGAAAAAAAAAAAAAAAAATCAATATAAAAAATAAAATTGATAATTGAAAACTAATCGAAAAAAAACTCTAACTACCTATATACAAAAAATATCAAGTTGAAATTGAGATGGAAAAATTAAAAATCAGATAGAAACTCTACATGTGAATCTAAAATTCATTAATAAAATTATTAAAAATTAAACAATGAAATTAATAAAAATAAAAATTTAAAATGATGAAATAACTATAAAAACCCATAAAGACATGGGTGTGGAATAAATAAAGTCTAAATCAATGAAGACATTCATCAATTTATGGATTCAATTGATAAAATTCTAGAACAATACTGAGTATATTATATTACAATTAAAATAGAATAAAAAATAAAATTAGTTGAACTAATCACCAAAATCAATCAATTTGGATTGGAGAAACATGATACAGTAGGAATACCAATCGATTTGAAATAAAGTAGCAGGATGCGATAGGAATGTGGTCGAGGACCTCAGGAGAGACCAAAGGATATTGAAAATTCACAGGATATAGGATTGTGGGGGGGGGGGGCATTGGGGAATGACCAGATGAGAGATCATTGACTCACGAGGGATGGGGAGAAGATAATTCGACAGAGCGGCCACCCACCACTAGGAGTGTGTGGGACAACAGTAGTGTAATAAATTATTAGGGTTACATAAAGAGGGGGATGAGTTCTGTTTCCCCTATGCATGGATTTTCCAAAGCCCATATGGTCAAGGGTCTCACCTATGGGCCGTCACTATCTTAGAATAATTCATAAAAAGTTCATGATCTAGAAATCTAATGAAGTACTATCTGCAACTACATTCGTTATATCACTGCACTCCATTACATCAATCCTATAAATAGTTTCATCTATTAATCCTTATGGATATACCATTGATCCCCTAGAAAATTTCTATCCTCCATTTCCAAATGACCATTATAATCCATCATTATCAAGAGTAAAAGCATATAACCAATTATGAAGTATACTTGGAACATTTTTCACACCCCCAATCATCAGTGTACAACCTACATTCATAGTGATTAAAATATCACAAACACCAATGGCATCAGAAGAATATCCATTGCCCATATTCAATATATCAAATTCACCATCTTTGTATGAAGATACAATTCCTTATTCTGTGTAATATGGCATAAAAGGGCTGAATCAACCACTCATTTGGTGTACAGATCTAACCTATGACAATCAACACCAACTAAAAATAAATCAAACTCACCATGAATAATACTTACAATGGTATCCTTAGAATCAGTGTCAAGAACCATCTATTATTCCTTAAGCTTTTTCAATGCATAGTAGTTCACCTACACATAACCATCCTTTCATAAAATAAGAACATGACCATTCTTCTTTCCTTTGATCGACCTCTTCCATTACCACATCCATCTTTCACTACCAGAATACCACTATTACCAAAAGATTTATCATCATTGTTCTTTCTTTGAGTCTCATTCATCAATAATGATGAAAACAAATCATCCAAATTCAATGTGTCTATCCTAAAGAATATCATTGTGATGATATTATCATATTAATCAAGTAACAATCCAAATAGAAGAAAACCTTTTCCTTATTTTTCCATTTCAAAAGGCACCACATTACCTTTATCCGCGATCTTGAGTACAACAAAAAAACTCTCCTTCAAAAGTTTGGTGAACTTGTGAAGACCCAATCCCATTTTCCCAGAGTTTATGCCTTATTTTTTAAAATTTTTATATAAACAAGGATTATAGATCCTAAAGGAATGAATAGTTTAGTGGTTTTGTAAAACATGATTCATACATATGTTCAACATTACAAAATAAAAGGAAATACAGTATATAAATTCCAATATAAGCATCCATAACTCCTTTATTATCCCTGCAGGTCATTCATAATAAACTTCTTCGCATCTTGGTGAAACATAAAGCATAAGAATGAGGTGATCTCAGATTCTCAGTAAGGTAAAGTAAAAAATACGAAGCATAAATGTACACATGACATTAAAACATAAAATTAAGCATAATATTGAAGGAATAAAAGCTTATTAAAAATGCTAAAATAAAACATAAATATAGATATTATACTAGTCTAATAATCACATGGAAAATCCATTACTAGTTTCATAATAAAGGAATTCATAATTTTATACATCATAATTATTCTGTCAATGCCTCGTTCCAAGACCATACGTAAACGGGTGAAAAACCAGGATATTTTGTCTCATGAGACCTACCAATGATTCAAGGGGATATAGAGGGCCCCGACCATAACTGAATAACTCCAATTCATTCCCCATATTAATGGGGATAAACATAAAAAACCTATAAATTCATATTGAAACTAACATATGAAATGTAAATTACTTTCCCCAATCATTAAACATTAACTCAAACCATTTTGAGTAAAATGGTGAATGGTCTCAATATAGAACATCCAACATCATACTAATCATAAAAAGTTAAATTAATCATGTTGTATGATATCATAAAAAATAAAACCAATTAAACAGAATAATCAATATGAGTTTTGAAATAGATGAAAATACTCTTATAAAATCCCTAAGTAATGTTTGAAAGAATACCCTTTTACTCTGAAAAGTAGAGTTATTTTGGAAAAATATTTGTAAAAAACCAGAAGTGACCTAATTTAGTTTCTTATAATAATATTGGGGATTTCATAAAAATAATGGTTTCTTAAAATATATTATAGAGTGTACTTCAATATAGGTAAGAATTCAAGAAATTTTCTTGAATCAGGCTTGTTTATCAAGGAATTGTTTTTAAAGACCCTTCTAAAACATGTAACTCAACACAAAATAAAGAAGGATTATGATTGGTACAAATATATAGAACATTAAACCATAATTTATGACGATTAAATATTAATAAATATTAATTTCACTAAGGTAAGTAGGTAATAAGAGTAACCCGAATGAAAATGGAGTTTTGGGTAGAAAACCCTTACCTTATG
The DNA here is from genome assembly GCA_963277665.1 of Viscum album. NCBI lineage: Eukaryota > Viridiplantae > Streptophyta > Magnoliopsida > Santalales > Viscaceae > Viscum > Viscum album. The sequence continues at coordinate 2,081,541,825 of OY728120.1, forward strand.
TTCGAACATGTTCTGTACTTGACCAAAACATCCTGGATAATCAAATTAATTACATTAATTAATTTATTCATAACCTTATATATATATTTTTTATTCATTATTGTTATATTAATGTCATTTATTTCCTTATTGATAAGTTATAATATTGATTTCTGTCGTTCTGGAGTGTTCGTTTCCTTGATTTCATGATTGATTCCCTTGATTATAAGTAATGGAGTTAATTTAAAATTGGTATAATTATATAGAATTGGAATTGAATGTTTTTAATGAGAATATAGAAGTGAAATTGGTTATATAAATCATTTTGTTATATATTATGAAGATGAAACATTTGAAAATACATTTAGTGATAATTGTTTGGATTCGTAAGGCAATTATTGATCTTAAGGAACTCATTTTGTATTATCACTTGGTATTATATAAATATGTTACACCCAAAATACAAAAAGGGTTTTAATATAAATTTTATATTATTTTTAAACCATTAAAATGGTTTCAAGAATATCCTTGAAGGAGAAATTTCAAAATGAAATATCGTTATCCATGATGGTTGTAAATCGACACCTCCTAGATGATGATTTCATTTTTAAAATAAAAGAGATAATGATAGTAGCTGGAGGAATAATATTCCATTAACATGAGATCATTCTAGTATATCGATGATACTAGAGTTATCATGGTCATTTTTATAGAGGAGGTGAGGATAATATAAAAAAATAAAGTAAATTGAAATGAAATGAAATGAACATGGATGGGGATTTACCGCTTGAAATCTCTTCCTTGAGATCCTCCATAAGGGAATAGGTGTTGGTCTTCTGGAAAGAAAAAGATCTCCTAGATAAGGGGAGAGGCTAGTGAAGAGTATTTTGGTAGAAATTTGAGAATCTTCTAGTTTAGAGGAGTGAGGAAAAGTGGGGTGAAGGAATGAGGGGTGGCTTTTATATTGTAGTGGAGTGGTGATCCTTGAATATCTTATTCATTATTTTATTATTTTTCTCAAGATAAGAAATATTGTGAATTTTGTAACAACAAATAGTAATAAGTGCAAGTGAGTTCGAACCATGCGTTCTTACATCATCCACACATCACCTATGACTCTATAAATCATGTATTTAGCATTTACCAATCATTATCATATTTTACTATCACTAAAAATTCATGCATTTTAGAAAAATCAAAAAAATTCATCATAACCTTTTTTAAATTTATAGAATTCAAAAATCGACTCCATTTTATCAAAATAATTTTCTAAATATGTGAAATTAATTTTTTTTAAAAAATATTTTTTTACTTGAAAAATATGGATTTTTAATTTAAAACTGATTTTATAATACCTTCAAAAAATAACCTAGGTCACATAAAATTTTCCTAAAATCATAAGACAAAAAAATATTGTTTTATAAATAAATTTTATGAAAATATATATTCATTTAAATAATTTTATTAATTATAATTGTATCATCCCAGTTCTGGGTGCGGCCAAATGGTGCCCCGTACCCGGTTGGTCACATGGCCTCAAGCGCTTTTTCCTGAACACCAGAGGCTGCCAACTAGCAGCGAGGGACTTGGGTGTTATAGTAGATAAACAATTCCTTTATTTTCAAATTAACATAGGGGAAACAATATTTAACAGTAGCGGAAGCATTAATTCCATACAATATGTAAACATAGGAAGTCTTCATAAATAAACAACAACAACATATATATATATATAATTAATGATTAATGTCACAAGTATCTGGGAAAGATGAAAAACAAGTAACAATGCTGGAATACAGTACTGAACCAAAGTACAAAGAAATCAAGTAACTCCAACAACAACACTAGCCTCAGCTTGGTCCCATGCTCCCCAGCTCCATAGCAGTCCAGTACCAGAAGTAGAAGGGTTCTTGCCTTTATCTATACCAGCAACAACTTAATCTGTTTGGGCCCAAAATCATGACTCAAACAGGGTGTAAGATGAATCCTAGTAGGGAACAACCTAAATATATACGAATAACTATCATTAAATATATATAATAGAAACAAATAAAAAATGAAATAATAAACAAGAAATCACTCATAGGTAAACATTTCTATAGTTTCAACTACAATAATTTACATTATCAATTAATAAACAAAAAAATTAACATGAAACCCTTTGGGAATTTTCTCACAGCCTAACCCCTCTAGTTCGACTTAAACAAAAGATATAATGCCTCTCTGGGTAATCTCACACAGTCTAACCCCTTTGGTCTCGTGCAAATAATGAATCTCTAATGAAGTACTCACTGTAACTTCCCCCTATATTCATTTAATGATAAGATATAGACTCTATGGGGAATCACTCACCATAAATTCCCCATGTGGTCTCATAATTATAACTATATACACTCTAAGGGAGAAATCAATGTCAATCCCCCCTATGGTCTCGCAGTGTGAAAAGTACAACAGACACTCTGGGGAAGCCCTAAATGTCAATCCCACCTATGGTCTCACTACACCAGGTTCCCCAAACCCTGGGTAAATAAATCATTCAAAAAAGATATTAAACATCCAAAGTAAAACACGATTACTACTTGGATAAATGTCTACAAATCATAAGACAAGAATGAAAGATATTATCACTCTTTCCTAGCAGTACTAGGCATAGAAAACAGAGAAGCCTAACATGCGATTCTAGACTCAACGACCAATATCAGATCAAACACGGGAAACACATCCATAGTAAGGTAAATAAAACAATTAAAAATTAATAACCCACACTGAAGAAAACAATTCATAGCAGGCATTAACTGGGTTACATTCCCTAAACACATAGTACCCGAAACAATAGTATTGGGAACTTTTTTGTATAATTAATTCACAGAAAAACCACAAAAAGGAACAAAACACCTACCTCAACATTGTACGATTGATATAGTTGAACCTTAGCCTTTGAATCGACCTATAATTATGTATATTTATGCATTTACAATGCAACCGACAGAGTTTGATTCAGAGCACGAATGACAGTTTGGGTGCTCAGAGAAGAATCAACGATCTTCGGTCGCTCCTGGATGAGACTGAGCCAAAAGAAGATGTTTATATAAACTTGACGTGACCCCAATCCGATATAAAAATTATAAATAAAAATACATGGTGTGTTACCTAAGGATACATGACATGTATAGGCCTCTATTAGGCCCCACTTTAAGTGGTCTCCAGCTCACCACAAACGGTTGTGTACTCGGCCGTTATATGATGAGTACACGACTACCCATGGCAACCAAACACATGGAATATACTCCTATGTACATGATGTGTAATCCTTAAATTTTCAAAATCTCCTTTTTTTCCAAAAACACCAGAAAAAAAGATCCATACCTGAAAAGATGATCTGGGTTCTTACAATAAAATTTTAATTAAATATTTTTGACATACAAAAATACTAACACTTAAATATTAATTTTCAAAATAATCACTTACTTTTTCTATGATATAATTATATCATTATTTTACATATGAGATACTTAAATTATATTTATGCATTTATGGGTGAGGTTACTATTCATTTGTCTAATTTACTATTCATAAGGTTCAAATTACTATTCCTAAGGGCACATTATTATTTAATAGGTATTGGTTCCTTAACATCTTGAAATACATCTTATTTCATTCATTATTCATTTATAAAATATGCATTCTATTCTGTAAGTGATTATATGTCATATATACTGTATAAAATAATCGTTGGAATGAAAACTCATTAATAGAGTTCTAGGTCATTACTTTCTCTACTCCAAAAAAATATCATCCTCAAAATTTCTTGATTATCACCCCACAAAAAGATTTTGATAGTTATTCATCCTAAGATCCTCCAGCTCCCATATCACCTTTTCAATTTTATGATTTTTTCAAATAACCTTTACCAATAGTGTTTTCTAATTCCTCAACACTTATTCTTCAGTGTGTAGAATCTATAGAGTCTCATTGCATTAAGATAAGTTAGGTTTCAATTATGTACCACCATAAGTGAGGACATTCATTGTGTATGGCATGTAATTTCTCAACAAAGATACAAGGAACACATTGTGTACCTTATAAAGGCTAGGCGATATTGACAAATGATAATCCAAAACTCTAATTCTCTTCATAATTTCTAAAGTCCCAATATACATGGGGCTCAGTTTCCATTTCTTGCCAAATCTTATAACACCCTACCATGATGATACCTTCAAGAAAACATGATATCTCTATTGAAATAAAAAATACTTCTTTCAATTATTGGTATAAATATTTTTCCTATTTTGAGCTACTTTGATATGGGTTTTAATAGTCTTTACCTTCAATGTTTTTTCCACCGCAAGCTCTGGGCCTACATGGTTTCTTTCACCAACTAAATCCCAACATGTTGGTCTACGACATTGATTTCCATACAATGCCTCTTATGGGGCCATTTAAATACTTTAATGGAAATAATTATTGTAGGAAAACTCCACCACATGTAAATAATGATACCATAAACCTTGAAAATCAAGTGAGCATGATCTCAACATGTCCTCTAAAGTTTGGATCATCCTTTCCAACTTCCATTCAGTTTGTGGTTGATAAGCATTACTCTATTGAAGATATGTATCTAAATATTTCTGAATAATTTTACATAATTTTGATGTAAATTATGGATCATGATAAAAAAATTGAGATAGGTTCCCCATTATTTATTACAACTTTATTAATATAAAGTTGTGCAAGGTGAACTAGCGGAAAATCCCCCCTTATATTGTGGAAATTTGAAGATTTAATGAGTGGATCAAAAATTCCTATGTTGCATTATTATTTCATGGATTTTTTGGTAATATGATAAAAAAATACATAGTAATTTCACCTCATTTACATATAGAAATAGGAAGAGGATACATGAATCTTCTAGGATGTTGTCTTTTAGCCTTCACTTTTTGACAGACTAAACATCTTGATACATAATCTCCAATTTCCCGCTTCATGTTGTCCCACCAGAAATGTCCCTTCAGATATCTAAACATCTTAGTGCTACCTGGGTGTCTAGAGAAATTTGAACTGTGGGAATTATCTAATTACTCCATTTTTATCTCAGGTATAGAGGGAACACAAAGTCTCTTCCCAAATTTCAGAATTCTTTCCTCTCACTTGAATTCAACCAACTTCCCATCATTAACACCTTTATTTTTGTTATTATGATTCCCATCATCAAGTTGAGAACATTTAATTCTTTCAAATAATGATGATTGGGAATCTAATTGAAAAAGTAGTGATGTTTCTCCTTCTTTGATAATCCCCATATCCATCCTTACTAGATCCATGTATATAGGATCCTTATCAATTACCATTTTTTTTGAACTCCATGATACTTCCTGGTCAATGAATTAACTACCTTATTTTTCTTTCATCGGTGGTAGTGTATGGAACAAAATTAATCCTTGAGTATATTGAGCCTTTTACATTACCTCATATTTAGTTCTTTCAGTGAGAAGATATATTTTAAGCTCTTTTGATCTGTATATATCTCACATCCTTCACCATAGAGATAGCGTCTCTATATCTTCACATAAAAGATCACAATTGCTAACTCAATATCATGAGTTGGATAGTTTTTTTCATTAATTATTAACTATCTTGATGTATAGTCAACAAATCTATCATTTTTCACAAGGACACACCTGATTCCTTTTGTTGACACATCACTATAAATCACAAATCCACCATTCCTTGATGGTAGAGTCAGGATTAGAGAATTCATTAATATCCTCTTCAATTATTCAGTACATTCTTCACATTATTTTATCTATATAAACATAACCCCATTATGAGTAATCTTGGTTAACAGGTTGGCTAATTGGGTGATGTTCTGAATGAAGTGCTGATAACAACATGCTAAACCAATAAAACTACATACCTCATTTATGTTCATTAGTGTAGGACATTATTTAAATACCTTTTTCTTCATATGATCCACTAAAATTCAATCCTTAGAGAAAATATGACCCAGAAAAGAAACTTCTTAATGACATAATTCACACTTGCTAAAAATTCCATAAAATTCGTTTCTTATGGGAGTCTTCAAAATAATGCACAAGTGATTATCATGATCTTCATAGATTTTGGAGTATACAATGATATCATCAATAAATACCCCAAAAATTTAGTACGATATTCCTTGAAAACTCTATTTATTAGTTCCAAGAAACTAGATGGTGCATTAGTGAGTCTAAAAGGCATTACTATAAACATGTAATCCCCATACCTGGTCAGAAATACTGTTTTTTGAATATCTTCCTTCCCCCAACACACCTGAAGATATAAAGATCAAAGGTCAATCATCAAAAAATATTTGCCTCTATGAATTTGATCAAATAAATCATCAATGAGAGGAAGATAATACTTTATGGTGTAAGGACATCCCTGTTAAGATGAATTTTTTGGTCTGGAGGTTGTGGAATCATTCAGTTGGAACGGAAGACAATATTCAATCAAAGGGTATTTCTCTGGCATCATGTTGTTTCTACTACAATAGTCTGAACAATGAGTCTGCCTTGCATTTGTTCTGTATGAGAGATTGGGTTGTAGGCCTATGGTCTGCTATTGATATGAGGATATCATCTATATGTGATTTCAATTCTATGTAGGACTTCATCTCTTTCTTTTTTTTTGAATCCGGTCATGGCGAGATGTAGAAGAAAATTCACAGTATCACCTTCAGCACCATCTTCTGGATCATTTGGGAGTCACAGAATACAACCAGGTTGGATAAGTGACATGCACTATATAGTATGCTGATAAAGGTGAAGGTACTCATTTATGAGTTGGCTGTATGATTGAAGGGTGGGAAGAATTCTCAAGTGCTGAACAGGTTCCTTAATAGACCTATTTCAACTAACAGTTTCCCAATTCAGTGGGTAAAGTGGAATCCTCCTGACATTGGTAACAAGATTAATGTTGATGGTTCTTTCATTAATGGATGCATGCAAGGGGGTGGTATTGCTTATAGATTCAAATGGGTCAGTGTTCCTGGCTTTCAGTGCATACTATGATCTGAGGAATTCATTATTCGGTGAGGTGAGGGCCTTTCTCACTGGTGTCTCTCTTTGCAAAAGGTTCGGATTCCAGGTAGGTGAGGTAGAATCTGATTATGAGATTTTGGTGCGGTCTATAGGAAGAAAAAGCAATCCTCCAAGGGATTTGATCTATCTCATTATAAGATGTTCTAAGGAAATCAATGAATGTTTTAGGGTCCATCATATTTGAAGAGAAGCTAATTTTCTGTGGATGTTCTTGCTTGTGCAGAAAGAGAGGAAGAACCATTGGTGATTTACTCCACTGTTGGATCTCTTCCACATGAATGTAAGGATGTTTTCTGGGGGAATTCCCTTGGACTTCATCTTTTTCGACCTCTGTGATCTGTATATTTTTGGTGGGTTTCCTAACATCCTTTATAAAAAATTAATTTTTGATTGATCGGTCTTGATCTATGAATTAAATAAATAGTGAACTCAACTTTCTGATATGGAGGATATCCAGGTAAATCTTATATAAATACATCATTGTATTCTTTTTCCAATAGGTATTTCATCGATTTGATGATTTATTTCCTCACCCATATATATTGAATTTTAATGATCGCCAAGAATTTCATTCAATAGAGCTTATAGGGGTAGATCTAGATCAGAATTAGATGACAAGGTTTCTACTCTAATGATTAGGGATTCATCATCATTCTCCAAAAATTTAACCTCCTACTAATTGTAATAGAATCTTGCAATGTAGTTTTAATGTCCATTAATACCATGAATTATTTCAAATTCATTCATGGGTATAATGACAATGTCCGCAAATAAAGAACATTTGTGTGTCATAAGGGGGACTAATTGACCCATCTTTATTGCAATCGTACTTCCTTTAGGAGTTTTGAAAAACAAATCCTTTGTTAAATCAAATTGGAAATGTCTAATTTTGGTGGAAATATGAAAATATATAAAAAAATGGGATGATCCAAAATCAAATAAATCATTTTCTATGTTTGAGTAAATAATTAAAGTACCTTTCACCACATCACTAGGAACTTCAACCTTATTGGCTTTGATTACATAAGCCAGACCTTTCTCCCTTGGAATTTTCTAGGGAATGTTTCCTTGACGCTTAAGATAATCTGTTGTATAATTTCCCATATCTTTAAAATTATATAATTGAACATTTTTTTCTTATTTATTTCCATTTAAATTATGAGATTGGCGGCCTTTTCCTCCACACTTGTAACAAACACACATTCCCTTCAAGAAATTACTAGGGTGTTTCTTCCCAAAATTATCACAGGATGAAAAATCAATTATTCCGTTATTCCTCTTTTCCTTATTTCCTTTTCCAGAGTGTTCAGTATCCCTCTTATTACCTTCAAGTCCTTTAAAGTTATAAGACATTGATAATTCTTTTTATGTCTTCATAGAACATGAGAATATATCTTTGTATAATGAGACACTTTGGGAGACTAGTTCCATTTGTAGGAATGGATTTAAACCATTAATGAATCAATAAATATATCTCCTCTTATTACATATATAGTCTGTGGCATTCCATGTTATCCTTGGGAAGTTAGCTTCAAACTTAGTATCATTCACATCCACATTTTGTCTTCGATTTAGAAACTGCCTTTCCATATATGCCCACTATTCATGAGGGAAATATTTTTCTAAGAAGATTCCCTTAAAATTCCAACATTCTATAGTTTCAATCTCATCCTCTTATTTTTATGTTTTGAATAAATAAACATAATTGATCCTCATCTTCTGATAGACGATAAACTTCCATAACTACCTTATCACTTTCGTTACTTCCCAATGTTTCAAATATCTTCTCTAAGGAACATATCCACTTCACTACTATGAATCAGTTTGTTGTGACATTAAATGATAGAGATTGTTGTTGTATAAATATGTATAACATTTCTCCCCCACATTGCTGATCAGGATGCTCTATATGTGTATGGTTATTATTCCTAACCTGAGTCTGTTGTGCCAGTATAGTTAAAATTTTCTCATCACTAGTTGCGATATCATTATCTTGCATAAGAGGGAAATCCCTACATGGGATATGCATGTTCATGTATTTTCCATTCCTTCCATAAGGTACCATTTCTAAATAATGTAATGCATTATATTAGGTTATGCATCATAATTTATAATCTCATCAAGAGAAATGCTTTACATAAATTGAAATCTTAGGCATAGCTAATCCCATAATCATAAATATGGTTTTATTGAGGAAAAATTTTCTTTTAAACCATTCATAATATTTTGTAAATAAAACATGAATTATCATAATACAATCCCTCAGGAGTGTTAAATTCAGTGTGCAGTAAGGCACGTTTTCTTGTAACAGGGTACCCCGAGTCAAGCCTAGAACACCATGTCAGAGCTATTACTCCTAGGTACATCTAGTCTAGAACCACATACAATTTTAGTATCCAGATAGGTATTTATTTTCTGGGAAGACCCACATAATATCTTCCTTAACAAAATTCTAGGATGTTCTTATATTCTTATCCTCAAAGTCTACCTTAGGGGTTTGTTCCCCAATCTGTGTTTTCTAAATACAGTTTCCAGGTTTTCTATTAAACATCCTATGATACCAACTGTAAATACCCATCCCTAGTTTCCCTGATTTGGTGTCTTATTTTATTACATTGGAATATAACAAGGATGATTCATCCCAAAGGAGTGAATAGTTAATAGTTTTGGAAAACAAGATTCACACATATGTTCTACATTATAACTTGAAGGAAATATAATATGTAAATTCCAATATAAACATCCATAACTTCTTTATTATCGCTATAAAACATTCATAATATACTTCTTAAAATCGTGGAAAAAAATAAACCTAATAATGGGTGATAGTAGATTCTTAGTAAGGGAAACTAAAATAGAAGAAGAATAAAAGTAAAAATTCCATTAAAACGTAAACATGATCATAATATGGAAGGAATAAAAGGTGATTAACAATGCTATACTAAAACACAATCATGTACATTATATTAGTTGAAAAATAACATGGACCATAAATTATTAGTTTCATAATGAGGTAATTCATAATGTAGGACATCTAAATCATTCTGTCGATGCCTCGTTCTAAGAATATACATAAATAGGTGAAAACATAGGATAGTTTGTCTCATGGGACCTACCAATGAATCAAGGGGATATAGTGGGCCCCAACCATCAATTAATAAGTCTAATGCATTAATAATATTAATGGGGATAAACATAAACAACATATACATTCATATTGAAACTTATATATGAAATTTAAATAACTTTCCACAATCATTAAACATAAACACTAACTATTAAAAGTAATATTGTGAATGGTTTCAAGATAACACATCCACAATAAAAATAATCATAAATCATTCAACAAAATATGGTCGATGATATCATAAAATATTAAAATCAATTAAACATAAGAATCAACAAGAGTTTTTAAATAAATGAAAATACTCGTATAAAACCATTGAGTAATTCATCAATGAATACTCTTTTACTTTGAATAAAAAGTTCTTTTGGAAAAATTTTTGTATAAAAGGAGAATTAAACTAATATAGTTTCTTCATAATAAAATGGTTGATTTCATAAAAATAATGGATTATTAAAACATATTATTCATTGTATTTTAAAATAGGTAATAATTTGACAAATACCCAAGAATCGGGCTTGTTTATCAGAAATAATTTTTGAAAGATCCTTTTAAAAAATGTAACTACCTATAAAATAATGAAGTATTCTGATTAGTAGGCAAATATAGAACATTAAAACAGAATTTATTAGGAGTAAATAATAATAATTAATAATTTTATTGATGTAAGTAGAGAAGAAGATTAACCTAAATGAAAATGGATGTTCGGGTAAAAAACCCTTACCTTATATACGAACATGTTCTGCACTTGACCATAACATAATATATAATCAAATTAAAACCACTAATTAATTAATTCAGAAAATCATATACATATATTTTATTCATTATAGTTTTATTAAGGTCATTTATTTTCTTATTGATAAGTTATAAGATTGAATTCTGTTATACTGGAGTGTTCGTTTCCTTGTTTTCATGATCGATTCGCTTGATTATAAGTAACAGAGTTCATTTAAAATTGGGATTATTCAATGAAATTGGAATTGAATATTGTTAATGAGAATAAATATGTTTAAATGGTTATATATATATCATTTTTTTATAAATTATGAAGATGAATCATTAGATAATACATATGGTGATATTTGTTTATATTGTTACGAGGATTATTGATCATAACGAACTCATTTTGTATTATCGCTTGGTATTATGTAGATATTTTACACCGATAACATAAAACATGTTGTAATACACATTTTAAAATCTTTTTCAACCATTAAAATGGTTTCATGAACATCCCAGAAGGATAAATTGAAGAATGAAATATCATTATCCACGAAGGTAGTAAATCGACACTTCCCGGAGGATGATTTCATTTTTAAAATAAAAAAGAGAGAGATAGTAGTTTGAGAAATTATATTCCATTAACATGATATAATTAAATTATATAGATTATAATGGAGTTATCAGGAAGATTTGGATAAATTAGTTAAGGATAATATAAGAAAATAAAATAAATTGAAATGAAATGAAATGAAAAAGAAGAGGATTTACCTCATTAAATCTCCTCCTAGAGAACCTCCTTAAGGGGATAGGTTTTGGTATTTTGGAAATAACAAGAGATCTAGGATGTGGGGAGAGGCTAGGGAAAAGTATTTGGGTATAAATTTGAGAATCTTCAAGGCTTAGTGGATTTAGGAGAAGAGGGGGTGAGTGGTTTCCTTTGTAGAGGAGGAGTGGGGTGATTTTTGAATATCTTATTCATTATTTTATTATTTTTCTCAAGATAAGAAATAGTGTTGATTTTTTTGGAAAAAAATAGTAATATGTGAATTTGAGTTTGAACTAATTGTGTTTATATTAGTAATATATCACCTATGACTCAATAAATCATTTATTTAGTATTTATCATTAATTATCATATTTAATTGTTCACTAAAAATTAATTTTTTTTAGAAAAATCTCAAAAAATAAACTTAACCATTTATAGACACGTAGTATTATAAAATGGACTCCATTTTTTCAAAATAGATTTTTAAATTTGGGAAAAATAATTTTTAAATAAAATAATTATTTACTTGAAAATACTGATTTTTAAATTAAAACTGATTTTATAACTCTTTCAATGTTTAATTAAGTTCTGAAAAAATTATCCTAAAATAATAAGAGAAAAAATTATTTATTTATGAATCAATTTTATGAAAGTGAATTTTGTTTTAAATAATTATATTATTTATAAAATATTAATTAAATTTTTATGACTTAAAAGAATACTAGCACCTAAATATTAATTTTTAAAATAATCACTTACTTTTACTATGACATAATTATATCATTATTTTACTTATGAGATAAATAAATTTTATTTATTATTTCATGGGTGATGTTACTATTCATTAGGCCAATTTACTACTCATAAGGGTCATATTAGAATTCCTAATGGAAAGTTACTATTTCATTGGTAGATGTTCCTTAACCTCTTTAAATACCTCTTATTTCATTCATTCATCATTTATAAAGTTTGTATTGTGTTATATAATTGATTATATGTAATTAAAAAATATGAAATAAACATAAGAAGGTACATTAATTAATAGAGTTTTTTTCCATTATAGAACTCATCTAGATGGCTAGCTAAATCTCCATTTTTTCATTCACAAATGATACAATCATTTTTCAGATATAAATGATTTGTGATGGAATTTGATTTATACCAGCTTTAAAGATTCACCGAAATCTCCTCTAGATCTGTTACATTCTTCAAGTCCCATTATATATTATAAGACAAATATATCTGAGTTGTGCTTGTCACAAACTCTCTCAAATCCCACCAATCACCATTTCTCACCAACTACAGCTTCTCTAATTTTTTCTTTAGCACCCCTATTGACTTATGACAAACCAAAATATTTTAAAATAATTACTTATATAGAGTAAAATCATTATTACTATTGATAAGTTCAATGTAGGAAGAAATCACATGGTATGAATCACCAATATCCAGTTAGTAAGAAAACACAAATAACCTCCCTTTGATACTCAATTTGGGGGATGAAACATATCACCTCAAGAATAAAAACTAATCATTGAAAAATAAAATTTGAGAATGGCCATTGAAAATGAAGTGGATAAATAAAAGAAGAAAATAAAAGGGGAAAACATTTACATGAAAAACCCTCCAATGTAGAGGTTTAAAAAACCATAGGTCAACTCTGTGAAAATCCACTAATAATCAAAGAGTTCTAAAAAATCAAATAGAATCCTGAAATGTGAATTGAAAATATAGCATAGAAAACCTATGTGAAAATCCTCACCCTGATACACATATAGCGAAACTCTAATAATAGTATCGTAGTAATACATCTCCCTTAATAGATCAAAATTTAACACATGGTGTTATTTCAGACCCTCAAATAAGTCATTGTGCAACCCACACATTCTGCTACTCATTGATTCCCACTGCATGCTACTTGCTATGCCCATATTGGTGAACAAGTTTTCCTCTAATGGGTCATTTCACACCACTCTAATCGTGGAAACCTACTCCTCTCCCATTTAAAGCATAATATCCTCCCCCAAATAAACCATAATAGTATGGGTTTAAAAAACAAAACAAAAAATTTAAAAAACTAATCACCATTTTAATACTTATACGCATTGAAATCCACTAGACTCATTAAAAAAACATATAAAAAAATATCCAAAGATCACATGTGTAGGTAAGAATGGACGACCATTTTTTAATTTAAAAAAAATTACGACATGTTTAATCCCATGTGGAATGATCTAAAATAGTTTTGACTTAATATTTATTTGTTTAAAAAATAAATATTTTTTAAAAAATAAACATATGTGTTTTGATTTAAATTTTTTTACTAAATTTTATAAAAAAATAATTTTTTAAACCACATAACATATATTATGTGGATTATGTTTTTTTTGTTAACTTATCTAATAATTTTAAATTTTTATGTACATATTGTTTGAAAGAAACTACTATAGAAGTGGCTTTTAAAAAATATAGAAGAATCCTTGATTAGTTCTAAAAAACATTGTTGATCTAATTGTCATTAAAGGTGGGCCGATTTTATCAGCAGTAGAAAATCATTGATAAATGGGGTCATTTATCAGTTCAAAAAAATACTTAATAAATGTTCTTCTATATTAGTGCTATTTTAGCACTGAAAATGGATGGCCTACTACAAAATTTGATTAAAATTATATCACACAACAAAAAAATAAACATATATTGAAAATTCATAATTTAATTGAAATAAAAATTACATCACAAATACAATAAAAGAACACTTTATTATTCACATTTCAAATGTTATTTTGTACAATTAAAATAGAAAGTACTATCAAAAAAATTCAAAAACATCAATGGTTTCATTATATTTGGAACTTGACGCCCTTTAAAAAAATCTCAATCATGGTATCAATTACCTAACAAACCACCCCAACTTGAGAAAAATAATCCACCTATGTATGAAAAGAATTCATTTCTTTGTAATACTATAAAGAAATAAATTAAATATAAATATGAAACAATACATTAGTAAAATGTCAATTTTAAATAAAAGGACACATTTGAAGTCATACCGGTCACAAATTGCATCATATTGACGTGTTCATGATTTTTACATCTCAAAAATTACTGAATGATAATTGTCCAAGAGTATAAAGATAATCTGAATGTGTTTTCTCAGTTTTAGGTATGTCATGTTTCTTTTTTTATAAAATATAAATCTAATCCGAAAACACCCTCTTTGAGACTTAACAGTCACATCATATGTTGGTTTGACAAGATACCAATTCCTACACATCAAAAACGATCTATGAATCATTTGCCTAAAGTATCATGACAATCTGAGAAAGATTTCTTGGTTTTCAGTGAGCGACACACGTTTGGAACTAAATTGTTAATTTTAAACTAATAACATGAACTTTGAGTCATTATAGCCCCCTTGTGTATCATATTGAGTGGAATATGATTCCCAAATGTTAAGAATAACTTATGGATCATTATACTAATGTATCAAAACAATCATATTGTGTTTGGTCATTGTTTAGTATGTAATGTCCATTTCGAACTAAAATGTCAATTTTAGATAAATAGACACACTTGGAGTCATACCAGTCCCACCATGTGTTAGATTAATGTGAAGCATATTCTTACACATAAAAAAACATAAGGATCACTTTAATAAATTATCATGACAATCCAAATGTTTTTTCTTGGTTTTGAGTCTGTAATGTGTCCATTTTACTAAAATGTCAATTTAAATTAAAAACACACACTTTTAGTCATACCGATCTAATCATGTTTCAGTTTGATAAGTGAATAATTCCTACATGTTTAGAATGACTTATTAATCATTTTAAAAAATTATCAAGGTAATCCATCTATGTTTTTTTGGTTTTTAGCGACTGACACATGTTTTGAACAAAATTATCAATTTTAAACTCATAATAGACACATTGAGTCATATAAGGCCCACTTTGTATCATATTAAGGTGATAATGATTCCTATATATCAAAAATGACTTATGAACCATTTTACTAATGTATCAAAATAATAAAAATTCATTTTATTAGTTTTGAGAATGTGATGTTTGTTTTGAACTAAAATGAAAATTTTAAATAAAAAGACACACTTAGAGTCACACAATTAAAAACATGCATTATATCAACATGCTGATGATTACTAAAAATTATAAAGGTCTTATGGATCATTTTTTAAAATTATCAAGACAATATAAATATTTTTTTCTTAGTTTTGAGTATGTCATGAGTATTTTTTACTAAAATATCAATTTAAATAGAAAACAGACACTTTGAGTAATACTAGTCACATCGTGTGTCAATTTTATGTGATACTAATTCTTACACATTAAAAATAACTTATAAATCATTTTCCTAAAGTATAAAGATAATATGAGAATGTTTTCTTGGTTTTCCGTGAGATGCACATGTTTTGACCTAAATTTTGAATTTAAAACTCATAACATTCACTTGGAGTCATATTAATAACATTATGTATCTGATTTAGATGAATCTAATTCATACACATCTCAAATGAAATATGGATCATTTTCCAAAAGTATCAAAATAATATGAATGTGTTTTACTAGTTTGGAGTATGTGATGTGTGTTTTAAACTAAAATGTCAATTTCAAATAAAAAGACACACTTGGAGTCTTAATTGTCACACAATGCATAAAATTGGTTTGTGATAGATTCATATACATCACATGTGATGTATGGATTATTTTAATAAAGTATCATACCAATTTGAATTCCTTTTTTAATGTTTGAGTATGTCACGTTCCTTTTTTAGGAAAATATCAATTTAAATTGAAAAAATGAACTTTGAATCAAACCGGTCACATTGTGTGTCGGTTTAATAAGATTCTGATTCCCACACATAAAAAATGACTTATGATTTTTTTCAAAAGTGTATAGGATATCCAAGTATGTTTTCTCAGTATTCAGTGAGTGAAATGAATTTTGAATTAAATGATCAATGTTATACTGATTATAGACATTTTGAGTCATACCAGGAAGGTTGTGTATTGTATTAAGGTGCATATAGTTTCTACATGTCAAAAATGACTTATATATTCTTTTAATAAAGTATCAAAACAATAGGAATGTGTTTTCTTGTTTTTGGGTATGTGACATTTTTTTTGAACAAAAATGTAAATTTTAAACTAAAAACATGAAATTTGAGTCATAAATGATGCACCGTGCATCAAATTGATGTGACAATGATTACTAAATATCATAAATGACTTACAGATCGTTTTACAAAAGTTTCAAGAAAATAAAAAAATTATCTCAGTTTTTAGTATGTTACAATTCTTTTTTACTGAAATGATAATTTAAACTGAAACCTCACACTTCAAGTCATAATAGTCATATCGCGTGTCAATTCTATGTGATAATTATTCCTACAAGTTGCAAATGACTTATGAATTATTTTCAAAAAGTATCAAGATAATCCATATGTGTTTGATCAGTTTTCATTGAGTGACACATGTTTTGAACTAAATTTTCAATTTTAAATAAATAACAAACACTTTGAGTCATACCAAGAACAAAATGTATCATATTGAGGTTTGGATGTTTCATACATGTCCCAAATGGCTCATGGATCATTATCCGAAATTATCAAAACAATCTAAATGCATTTTCACAGTTTTGAGTATGTGATGTTTGTTTTGACCAAAAATGTCAATTTTAAACTTAAAACACATAATTTGAGTCATAATGGACACACGATGTATTATATTGTGTTGTGGATGATTTATACATGTCACATATTACATATGGTTCATTTTCCTAATGTATCAAATTAATATGAATTTGTTTTATTAGTTTTGAGTGTGTGATGTGTGTTTTGAACTAAAATGTAAATAGTAAACTTAGAACACCCACTTTGAGTCATACCTAGCACACTATTTATCAAATTTTGGTGTGTCTAATTGATGTGTGGATGGGTTTTTCATGAGAACAAGTAGCTTAGAACATTTTACTAGCTTTTTCATACTAGGAACACCATGTATTTGATTGAGGTGATGTTGATTCCTACATTTCACAAATGACTTATGAAACAATTTTCTAATGTATCAAAATAATATGAATGTGTTTTCTGTACTTTTTTATGTAATTTTTATTTAAAAAAAATCAATTTTAAACTAATAATATAAACTTAGAGTCATTATAGGAATACCATGTATGAGATTGAGTTTTGGTTTATTCTTAAACATCACACTGTGTCTTTTTATTCTACAATTCATTCAACATTTAGGGTTATACAACAATATTTTTGGTTGATAACCTGGAATGTTGAATGCATTGTAGAATAAAAAGAAAAGTGAATCATCTTGAGTGAATCATCCTTATTGAGTGAATAATCATTGTACATGAGTGAAACATTAGTGTATCACCCTTCTTCATAATCTCTATGAAAATTTAAAAAATAAGAATCAGATAAAAATGTTAAGTAAATTAACTAAAAAATAGATAAATTGATGTGAAAATTCCATAAATAATTATTTGTAATTCATGAATTCATGATGTCTGTGTACAATCTAACACCATTAATTCTGGCCATTTGTTTCTAAACAAATCTATTTACTCTTTTGGATATGAGGAGTTTCAATAGTCCTAGTATTATTGAAAAATATAAATAAATAATGGATTAGTAAATATTTTAAATTAAATTCAAATTATCATCAAAAATAAATCTTCATGGATGCTAATATGTTGATGGAATATGATATTTTTCATAAATTTGAAAACATAATAATCAAAATAATTACTATTAGATTGTTCCGAGAATTTAGAAAATAATGAGAAAAAAAGAAATTTGTTTTGATAGTGGAATGTTATTATATAGACCCTAATACTTATCCATTTGTAAAATTAGATAGGTTATTTTTTCTCATGGAATATCCTCATGCCATGGTTTTGATGATATTTAAGAATTTTCCTTTCATAAAATAATTTTCACTAAAACTTAATATAAAATGTATAACATGAGGTTTAAATGTAAACTTTTTCATTTAACTTGTTAAAAAATTTTAGATGTCATCACGTGTGTTTGGTTTTTGGGTATCCTTTCATTAAATCTAAAAAAAAATCATTAAGTATCCAAATTGGTTGTAATGAGTAACCAATGTTGCCTAAAAAACAAAAATGAATAAGTAATGAATTGAATAATTTTTTTTTGAAATTACTAAAATGTTGATTTTACCCCTAAATCATGGGTATTAAGAATATTATATCATCTTTAAGTTTTATTTCAAACATTTTGGCTAGTTTTTCCACAATAAAAACATGTTGCTTTGGTTCCAATGAGAATTATTGTGTGGTAGTGATGTGAGAACTAATGATTCTAAATTTATGTTCATAGGGTTTTTGATTATACACTAAATGAGGATAATATTCATTGTTAATATATTAATATCCATGTGATTTGTTATTCATAAACACAATTTTAGTGAATTTTACACTTTTAACATCATTTCACATTATGATTGTAATTCCTTCTTAAAATGCACTATTATGTGGTACATTTTGAACATATTTTAAAGTACCCAATGATTCATCTGATTTTAAAGAAAATTAATTATCCGTATTTTAATTTTATATTTTGGTAAATTGATCTACACTTCAATATGAACATGTTTCATTCAAGGATCAATGGAGAATTAATGGATGAAGATGGGGATATTGTGGGATGAAAGGAAACAATTCTGGAGAAGTCAGATTGGAAACCATCCCATTGATGAGAATGTGGGGCCCCACATACAGGCCCAATGAAGCCCAAAATTCGTGGGATGGTAGAGGAAATGTAGATAAACAAATCATTATTCATTAGTTAGTTCTAATTCGGCTTCAATGGTGGTCATTAAGGTGGCTCAATTTGGAGATAAAATTATGGAAAGATTCTGAGTCCGAGAAAAAATCCTACCAATATAATCCTATCTCTAAATCCACCACTCCAAATGGGACCAAATTTTACAAGAGGTTAGGGAACATCTGGGTATCCATTTTCGGGTTCTATGGTCCACTCTAATTCGGCCATCTAGAAAGTCTTACAATCACGTCTCTTCTGTGGTTTCAAGCTGGCTGCCACCTCGGGTCAAGAGTAGAAAAGTACAAGTTCAACAAGCTTTCCACCACCATAGGCCTACCATCATCAAGTGGGATTCTTTTTACTGTTGTAGGGTCGACCCAAGGCTCCCAAAATGCCTATTTAAGGCAGTGGTGGTGGAAGAGTTTATCATCTTTGAGCTTGTTTTCATCTTAATCTTATGCTGCCAATTTTTCTTTGTAATGTTCTTCCATCACATGTTAGTCGTTTTAATTCATCCTAGTTTCTTAAAAAAAAAATTATTCTTCTCCTCTTATTGTATTGTTCTCTATATCACGTTGATACCTTTAGTTCAAGGTGTGAATTTATTCACACCATAATTTTTGGTATTTATCACACAACTATGGAGTGATCAATTTTGGTTGTTGTTTTTACCTCTTCGATTCCACCCTCGTAAGTCTACTTCCAACTTCCGTTGAAGACATGTCATCAGTGGAGGGATAACTCTTTAATGGGTTGATCCAAGGAATTAGAAAGGGTCTGGATTGGATTTTATTTCTCACTCCATTAATGTACAATCAATTCTTTTAAATGATATTTTTATTTGATTATTTTAAAACCCCTTCATACTTATTGAATTTAAGGTCACACATTTCAAGTGCTAATACACACCTTTACCTTGGAGTGATCAAAAATTTGATCCTTCAAGTGTATAGGTAATTAGTATTAGGTTGTGTAGGAATTAAATCAGTAAGTGATGAAGTTGTTTTATCTTCTTAAATGAACCCATCTCAAATATAAGAAATTGAAATCATTAAAAAAGGAATTCATCCAATCCACCCCGAGCGATAACCTAGGATCAACTCATTACCTTGATTTGAATTGTCACGACCCGTCCTCGGGGCCCGTGCCGTGACTACCCCAAGCCCGCCTTCCATAGGCCAGGGGTTGGCGACTAGCACCAAAGGCGTAAATCCCGATAACAGGGAAGGCATTGCCTTTATAAGTAACAACCACCACAGAGTCAGCAAGCGGAAAGTAACTACAAGTGCAGAAAAGTAAAGGGGGCCGGAAATACAAGCCCAACTGTAAAGTACAACTCGAAAGGGAAAAACAGCAGCTGGAAGAACGAAGCGGCTCCTGGGTCGTCCGCCTCGATTCCTACCTGAAGGGTAAGTACAGATGGCTCAGCTCCTGGATCGTCCACCACGGATCCTACCTGAAGGGTAGGTACAAATAGCTCCTCTACTCCACAGGTCCTGTCGTCTACTCCGGGTACGTCCGCCCAGTGGTCCACCTCCGGGTACCGACCTGCTCCGCAAGGCTCAACTGCGATCTGCGCTGTCCGTCGTCTGCAACCAACACAACGAAGTGCGGGAATAGCCCGTGCAGGGGTGAGTATAAGCTACTCAGTAGGGACCCCGAGACCCTTAAGGTCTCACTAAATCCAACATGGATATCCACAAAGTAAAGGCAGCAATCACGAAGTAACATCAGACTCTACTTAGGTATACGCCCATACATATACCTAAGTTATCAAGTAACCCATCCAATCTCAAGGATACACAAAAGTCATGAAATCAACGGATAACCATCACCCAGGTATATGCCCATACATATACCTAAGTTATCAAGCGACCCATCTCAATCATGAGGAAACGAAAAGATTCATAGACTCAGCTCAAACCAGGATTTTCATTATCGAAACCGAAACTGCTGAAGAGCTCCGTCTCTAGAGTGTACAGTGGTCCTGTCACGACTCCGAGGCTGCCGCTCATTAACCTAGGACTGCTGAAGTACTCCTCCTGTCGAGTACTGCGGGTTTGCGGCCAACTACCTGGCGCTCCGTCCGCTGAGGGTCTGTCGCCAAATACCGGGCGCTACCCAGATAGCCTACTGAGGTACTCCTCCCGTCGAGTACCGCGGGTCTGCTGCCAACTACCAGGCGCTCCGTCCGCCGTGGGTCTGCCGCCAAGTACCGGGCGCTCCGTCCACTGGGCTAGTCGACTCACTCCAAGTCGAGTCGGTCAAGCAGTCGTCAGGTCTCAGCCGGCTACACGGTCTCCGTACTCCGCACGCACGTCTCCACTGTCGCGGGTCTGTCGCTACAACCAAGCGCACACACTCCGTAGAGTATCGCGGGTCCGCCGCTACAACCAAGCGCTCCACCGTCAAGGGTCTGCTGCTGCATCCAAGCGCACCACCACTGTCAAGTACCACGGGTCCGCTCCACGAGCTACTGGTCGATACTCAAAGTATCACAAGGTCCCGCGAAGAAGTGCCTCAAAGGTCCGTCTCGTCACAGGGGTCTCAACGCTACAGACGGCGCGTCGATCGGACGCCCGGTCTGTGAGTTATTAGCCTTTTCGTCCCAGGGGCCCGGTTGGTTTCGTGAGCGAAACCAATCCCGGCCGTATCTCAACTGCACCCCGAACTCCCATAGGGTATACTCAAAGGGACCGTTACTCAACGTAACCACCAACGCCGCTGACGGCTCGTCAAGCGGACGTCCTGTCTGAAAGATATCAGCTTTCCCGTTCCAGGGGCCCGGTTGGATTTCGGGAACAACCCAACCCGGCCATACTCCGACTGCATCCAAAACTCGGGCGGAGTATGTCAAAAGTTCCGTCTCATCAAGAGGAAGTCAACGAAACAGACGGCGCGTCAATCGGACGCCCGGTCTGTGAGTTATTGGCATTTTCGTCTCCGGGGCCCGGTTGGTTTTTAAGGAAAAACCAACCCGACCGTACTCCACCTGCGTCCAAACCTCGGGCGGAGTATGCCAAAAGATCCGATTCACTAAGAGGAACACAACGCGACTGACGGCGCGTCAATCGGACGTTCGTGGCTCAAGATATGAGCGTTTCCGCTCCGAAGGCCCGGTTGGTTTCGTGAACGAACCAACCCGGCCGAACTCAAAGTTAACCGAAACCTTGAGTGCGATATATCGAAACGACCGTCTCGATCCAAGGATCGCGTTGCCGCAGACGGTTCGTCATTCGGAGGTCCGAGGCTCAAGTTATGAGCCAAAAACCAAATCAAGTTCGAAACGGGGGGGTCCGGGTCCGGGCCGACCCGGCCCGACCCCCCCCCCCCCCCCCCCGGGGCGGTGCGGCGGCGGCGGCAGCGGGCCGCGCTGGCGGCGGGGTGCGCCGCACGGGCTGCGCACGCGGGGTGGCCGCACGCGGGGGGACAAACTCCCCCGCTGTCTTCTGGCGGCGCGGCTTAGCCGCGCCGATTTTTGAGCAACCGCCCCCTCACAAGAGGGGGCCTCCTTGAGCGGATCCGAGGGGGCAGCCGGCCCCCTCCCATTAAAATAAAAACCGCCCCCCTCTTTAAGAGGGGGGTTTGCCAGTTGGCCGGGGAATTAATTCCCCGGTTCCGGCCGGCCAGCCGGCCGGCCGGTTTTCTCCAACGGGACCGGAAATTTCCGGTCCCCTTCGGCTTCCGACGCCGGCGGCCCGGCCGCCGGTCTTTCCTTCCGCCGCGGCCCGGAACCGGCCGCGGTCTCGTCGTCCCGCCGCGGCCCGGAACCGGCCGCGGTCTTCGTCGTCCGGCGCGGTGCGACGGCACCGCGCCCCTTTCGCCACACGTTAATTTCTTTCGACGCGGCGCGACGGCGTCGCGTTCTTGATGTTCCCTCCATGGTGTGCGCGCGACGGCGTTGCGTAAAATAAACGCACGATCAACCACGTGGTGCGACGGCACCACGCCTCTTGCTTCCACCCGCAAGAACAAACAAGATCGTTGGAGGGGGTTCGGCCGTGTTCGTGCGGTCCGGCCCCCCTCACGTTAAATTAATAACGCATCTTAAAATAATCAACATCCCACGTTAGTTATACGAACCACGAGAAAAAAATGAGATAATTAAATATTAAATCAACCACCCCTACCTTGGGTACGAGATCGAGGATTCGACTATGTCCGCGGAAGACGGCGTCGCGGAAGTCGGGTGTCGCGGTCGTCGTTCGTCAAATCCGTTGACGAAGTGCTATGCCCGAAGAGACACGACGCTGGCGGATCTTCGTTTGCCGACGAAGGTTGTCCGAAGAAGAGATGGCGCCCCCTTCGTTGTCACGGTGAACGAAGAAAGGAGTTGCGGCGTTCTTCGTCGGAAAAGAGAGCGTTCCTCGTCAAGTCTTGAGGAAAGTCAAATAATAAGGAGAACAACGAACTCAAGAATCTCTACCTCGATAGTCGCACGTTGACGAAGTCGTGGAATATCGGTGTCGATTCCTTTGACGTCGGAGGAAGAGTTGTTGTCGATGGCGTTCGTCGCGGAAAACCGTCGCGGAAAAGATGATGCGGAAAAAGAACGTCACGTCGTGGATGGATCGTGTTCTTCGGCGGAGAAGTTCTTCGTTGAAGAACGACGTTCTTCGCGTTCTTCGTTCTTCGAAGGTTCTTCGTCAAGGTTGAAGGAGAAGAAGGAAATCTCCCAAAAGCTCTCAAGCGCATAATAACCAGAGGTTAAGCGTTGGTCTTATTTTATTAATACGCCAACGAATTTGAAAATAAAAAAGATTAAGAAACGATCCATCAATTCGTTGAATTAATTCAACGAAAGAAACGACCCATTTAATTCACGAAAGAAACCGCCCAATTAAATGGTCTGTTAAGAATTTAGAAAACGCGTCGGTTGACTTTCATTAAGACGGGTTTTCACGGGTGCGTTTCTTAGCGGAAAGAAACGGCGGGGTTCGTGCGGGCCCCACCTCACAAATATCCTACCAAGGGGTAGGATATTTCTGGATAGCACCCTATCCAGTTCAACTCAGTTCAAGCCGCCTTTAAGTGGCTTCAAGTGGCTTCCAAGTGGCTTAAGAGAAATAAAATAAAGTTGTCGCAAAATTATTTTATTTCTTAACTTTAAGCCCGAAAATTAAAAACCACACCCGAGCAAACGCAACTCCGGAAGAGGCGTTTCTAAGCGAATACCGGCGCTGCGATTTCATCGGTGCCCTCAGAATTTGATTCCGGGCACCGGTTCAAAAGATGGAAAAACCCGCTCGTCCGTTCACTGAACGTACCCGAGCCAAACTTCGGAAATTGATTCCGGGCACACCGGGCCTCGGAATCAGGTGCCGTCTGAAGCTGCGCTCTTGTAAAATTCCAAAGAAAATTAAGAAATAAATTTCCTTGAAATTTACGGGTCTTTACATTACTCCCACCACAGGGCTTTACGTCCCCGTAAAGCTTCACCACAAACTTAGGGAAACAAAGCGGTACTGAGCACGCATCTGAGCCTTCCGCTCCCATGTGCTCACCTGGAGGTTCCCGCGCTGCCAAAGAAAGTGCTCAAGAGGAATCGACCATCCTCCTAGGATCCGTTCCTGTCGATCCTCGATCCCCACAGGAACCTCCGTATAAGACACTCATCGCCACTGTCTAGCTCCTCATGGTCGATGATATGCGAAGGGGGGTCGAGTACGTATCTCCTCAGCTGGGATACGTGGAAGACATCGTGCACCCGGTGCAACTGAGGTGGTAGAGCCAGGCGATAAGCCACCTCGCCAACCCTGCTGAGGACCTGGAAAGGCCCGATGAAGCGGGGAGACAACTTGCCGCCTCGGCCAAATCTCCGCAAACCACGTCGAGGTGAGACACGCAAGAAGACGTGGTCGCCATCCTCGAACTCTAGTGGCCTCCGCCTCCTGTCAGCATATGACTTCTGCCGGCTCTGTGTTTTCCTCATCCGCTCCTGGATGACATGGACCTCTTCTGATGTGGCCCGGACCATCTCTGGTCCCACAAGAGCTGCGAGATTTCTTCTTTGCCGATAAGAGAAACCTGGTCTCATCCCCTGGATGAACCACATTCTTTGCCTAAAACAGTCAATCCTAACATGGATGATACTAATCCATACCAAGGATGACGTCGTAAGGCCTCGACGCTACTACTAAGAGATCCAACCGTTACTCTCGCCTCCAAGGGTTGAGTCACACTGTCGGCATCAGTGTGTGGTAACTGGTCTCCTCCAGTAGATGTCTCACAAGTGAGGGTCAAGTCAACAGTCAAATGGAACCTCTTAGTAACATCACAAAAGAGGACAGGAATGAAAACATCACAAAGGATGCGTCTTTTATTATTGCAGCTCATAACACAAGACGCTACACAAAAGCAACATCAACAAGGAACTAGAAGTACAAGAGACGTATCCACTAGTTCTGCTCCTGTCCACCTGCTCCAAGAGTTCTACTGTTGCTCAAGCATTTGTCGTCGCCTCTTTCTCGGTGGCTCCCTCAAAGCCTGCGGATCGGGAGTCGGACAGTCACGTGCCAGATGACCCTTTCCGCGACATGAGTAACACAACCTGCTCCTTGCACGGCTAGCTCCGTTCCCACTCCGGGTGCCCTGCACCACCGGTCGCAAAACCCGAGACCGTCTAACTGCTGGTCTGGTCTTTCTGGGCCTCTGCATCATCTGTCTACTGCCCACAGATGACTCGGCTTCTGATCGAGAAACACGTGGCAAAGGCAGCAGCTCCTGATCACGCTCGGGGTGTAGAGATACTGGCACAAACTCCACCCTGAAGAAGGTCTCGAAGTCTTCCCATGCGAAGTCCATCTCATCGCAAAACTGAAACAAGTGGCTCCACCACCTACCTGCTGCTGCCTGAAGGAGGCTGGTAGCAAAGATCACCATGAAGTCTGCCGGCGTCCCCACTAGCCTGAAGACTCTCACCACAGCCTCCAGCCAAAACTCAGCCGCCTGCGGGTCCGTCTCTCCCCGGAACCTGGGTGGCCTCTGGCGCTGGAACTCGTGCAGTGCGCGCAAGTAGCGGGCATCGCCTACTGCTGGGGCTGGTGGCATCGGTGGCCCAACGTATGGTAGTACCGCTGGTGCCTCCGCTGGTGCCTCCGCTGGTGCCTCAACTGCAAGAGGGCCCTGTACCGAACCCTCGTCGCTCGACAGACTGTCAGCACGCTCATCCCTCCGGGCTCTAGCTGGTCGTCCGAGAAAAGACATCCTGAAAGGAACAACGTAACACGATCAAACGATTATACCTGGTGAGCTGACCTGGTTTGAGCTGTTTTAAGGGGGGAAACCTTTGAAAACACACACGCAATCAGTGTTTTCGTGCACAAAGTCGGAAATCAGTTGTCAGGGTCCTGGTGTATGGATACGTCGGCCGCCCGCACCAACACTGGACTCCCTGAACTGAAAACCACACTCGGTACCCTTAACACTATTGCTTCACATAGAAAGAAAAGACGATCAGAGTCTGCGGTAGAACCGACCGCCTCTGATACCAATTTGTCACGACCCGTCATCGGGGCCCGTGCCGTGACTACCCCAAGCCCGCCTTCCATAGGCCAGGGGTTGGCGACTAGCACCAAAGGCGTAAATCCCGATAACAGGGAAGGCATTGCCTTTATAAGTAACAACCACCACAGAGTCAGCAAGCGGAAAGTAACTACAAGTGCAGAAAAGTAAAGGGGGCCGGAAATACAAGCCCAACTGTAAAGTACAACTCGAAAGGGAAAAACAGCAGCTGGAAGAACGAAGCGGCTCCTGGGTCGTCCGCCTCGATTCCTACCTGAAGGGTAAGTACAGATGGCTCAGCTCCTGGATCGTCCACCACGGATCCTACCTGAAGGGTAGGTACAGATAGCTCCTCTACTCCACAGGTCCTGTCGTCTACTCCGGGTACGTCCGCCCAGTGGTCCACCTCCGGGTACCGACCTGCTCCGCAAGGCTCAACTGCGATCTGCGCTGTCCGTCGTCTGCAACCAACACAACGAAGTGCGGGCATAGCCCGTGCAGGGGTGAGTATAAGCTACTCAGTAGGGACCCCGAGACCCTTAAGGTCTCACTAAATCCAACATGGATATCCACAAAGTAAAGGCAGCAATCACGAAGTAACATCAGACTCTACTTAGGTATACGCCCATACATATACCTAAGTTATCAAGTAACCCATCCAATCTCAAGGATACACAAAAGTCATGAAATCAACGGATAACCATCACCCAGGTATATGCCCATACATATACCTAAGTTATCAAGCGACCCATCTCAATCATGAGGAAACGAAAAGATTCATAGACTCAGCTCAAACCAGGATTTTCATTATCGAAACCGAAACTGCTGAAGAGCTCCGTCTCTAGAGTGTACAGTGGTCCTGTCACGACTCCGAGGCTGCCGCTCATTAACCTAGGACTGCTGAAGTACTCCTCCTGTCGAGTACTGCGGGTTTGCGGCCAACTACCTGGCGCTCCGTCCGCTGAGGGTCTGTCGCCAAATACCAGGCGCTACCCAGATAGCCTACTGAGGTACTCCTCCCGTCGAGTACCGCGGGTCTGCTGCCAACTACCAGGCGCTCCGTCCGCCGTGGGTCTGCCGCCAAGTACCGGGCGCTCCGTCCACTGGGCTAGTCGACTCACTCCAAGTCGAGTCGGTCAAGAAGTCGTCAGGTCTCAGCCGGCTACACGGTCTCCGTACTCCGCACGCACGTCTCCACTGTCGCGGGTCTGTCGCTACAACCAAGCGCACACACTCCGTAGAGTATCGCGGGTCCGCCGCTACAACCAAGCGCTCCACCGTCAAGGGTCTGCTGCTGCATCCAAGCGCACCACCACTGTCAAGTACCACGGGTCCGCTCCACGAGCTACTGGTCGATACTCCAAGTATCACAAGGTCCCGCGAAGAAGTGCCTCAAAGGTCCGTCTCGTCACAGGGGTCTCAACGCTACAGACGGCGCGTCGATCGGACGCCCGGTCTGTGAGTTATTAGCCTTTTCGTCCCAGGGGCCCGGTTGGTTTCGTGAGCAAAACCAATCCCGGCCGTATCTCAACTGCACCCCGAACTCCCATAGGGTATACTCAAAGGGACCGTTACTCAACGTAACCACCAACGCCGCTGACGGCTCATCAAGCGGACGTCCTGTCTGAAAGATATCAGCTTTCCCGTTCCAGGGGCCCGGTTGGATTTCGGGAACAACCCAACCCGGCCATACTCCGACTGCATCCAAAACTCGGGCGGAGTATGTCAAAAGTTCCGTCTCATCAAGAGGAAGTCAACGAAACAGACGGCGCGTCAATCGGACGCCCGGTCTGTGAGTTATTGGCATTTTCTTCTCCGGGCCCCGGTTGGTTTTTAAGGAAAAACCAACCCGACCGTACTCCACCTGCGTCCAAACCTCGGGCGGAGTATGCCAAAAGATCCGATTCACTAAGAGGAACACAACGCGACTGACGGCGCGTCAATCGGACGTTCGTGGCTCAAGATATGAGCGTTTCCGCTCCGAAGGCCCGGTTGGTTTCGTGAACGAACCAACCCGGCCGAACTCAAAGTTAACCGAAACCTTGAGTGCGATATATCGAAACGACCGTCTCGATCCAAGGATCGCGTTGCCGCAGACGGTTCATCATTCGGAGGTCCGAGGCTCAAGTTATGAGCCAAAAACCAAATCAAGTTCGAAACGGGGGGGTCCGGGTCCGGGCCGACCCGGCCCGACCCCCCCCCCCCCCCCCCCGGGGCGGTGCGGCGGCGGCGCGGCGGCGGCGGCGGCGGACGGCGGCGGCGCGGTGGCCGGCGGCGGCGCGCGGCGGCGGCGGCGGGCCGCGCAGGCGGCGGCGGCGGCAGCGGGCCGCGCCGGCGGCGGGGTGCGCCGCACGGGCTGCGCACGCGGGGTGGCCGCACGCGGGGGGACAAACTCCCCCGCTGTCTTCTGGCGGCGCGGCTTAGCCGCGCCGATTTTTGAGCAACCGCCCCCTCACAAGAGGGGGCCTCCTTGAGCGGATCCGAGGGGGCAGCCGGCCCCCTCCCATTAAAATAAAAACCGCCCCCCTCTTTAAGAGGGGGGTTTGCCAGTTGGCCGGGGAATTAATTCCCCGGTTCCGGCCGGCCAGCCGGCCGGCCGGTTTTCTCCAACGGGACCGGAAATTTCCGGTCCCCTTCGGCTTCCGACGCCGGCGGCCCGGCCGCCGGTCTTTCCTTCCGCCGCTGCCCGGAACCGGCCGCGGTCTCGTCGTCCCGCCGCGGCCCGGAACCGGCCGCGGTCTTCGTCGTCCGGCGCGGTGCGACGGCACCGCGCCCCTTTCACCACACGTTAATTTCTTTCGACGCGGCGCGACGGCGTCGCGTTCTTGATGTTCCCTCCATGGTGTGCGCGCGACGGCGTTGCGTAAAATAAACGCACGATCAACCACGTGGTGCGACGGCACCACGCCTCTTGCTTCCACCCGCAAGAACAAACAAGATCGTTGGAGGGGGTTCGGCCGTGTTCGTGCGGTCCGGCCCCCCTCACGTTAAATTAATAACGCATCTTAAAATAATCAACATCCCACGTTAGTTATACGAACCACGAGAAAAAAATGAGATAATTAAATATTAAATCAACCACCCCTACCTTGGGTACAAGATCGAGGATTCGACTATGTCCGCGGAAGACGGCGTCGCGGAAGTCGGGTGTCGCGGTCGTCGTTCGTCAAATCCGTTGACGAAGTGCTATGCCCGAAGAGACACGACGCTGGCGGATCTTCGTTTGCCGACGAAGGTTGTCCGAAGAAGAGATGGCGCCCCCTTCGTTGTCACGGTGAACGAAGAAAGGAGTTGCGGCGTTCTTCGTCGGAAAAGAGAGCGTTCCTCGTCAAGTCTTGAGGAAAGTCAAATAATAAGGAGAACAACGAACTCAAGAATCTCTACCTCGATAGTCGCACGTTGACGGAGTCGTGGAATATCGGTGTCGATTCCTTTGACGTCGGAGGAAGAGTCGTTGTCGATGGCGTTCGTCGCGGAAAACCGTCGCGGAAAAGATGATGCGGAAAAAGAACGTCACGTCGTGGATGGATCGTGTTCTTCGGCGGAGAAGTTCTTCGTTGAAGAACGACGTTCTTCGCGTTCTTCGTTCTTCGAAGGTTCTTCGTCAAGGTTGAAGGAGAAGAAGGAAATCTCCCAAAAGCTCTCAAGCGCATAATAACCAGAGGTTAAGCGTTGGTCTTATTTTATTAATACGCCAACGAATTTGAAAATAAAAAAGATTAAGAAACGATCCATCAATTCGTTGAATTAATTCAACGAAAGAAACGACCCATTTAATTCACGAAAGAAACCGCCCAATTAAATGGTCTGTTAAGAATTTAGAAAACGCGTCGGTTGACTTTCATTAAGACGGGTTTTCACGGGTGCGTTTCTTAGCGGAAAGAAACGGCGGGGTTCGTGCGGGCCCCACCTCACAAATATCCTACCAAGGGGTAGGATATTTCTGGATAGCACCCTATCCAGTTCAACTCAGTTCAAGCCGCCTTTAAGTGGCTTCAAGTGGCTTCCAAGTGGCTTAAGCGAAATAAAATAAAGTTGTCGCAAAATTATTTTATTTCTTAACTTTAAGCCCGAAAATTAAAAACCACACCCGAGCAAACGCAACTCCGGAAGAGGCGTTTCTAAGCGAATACCGGCGCTGCGATTTCATCGGTGCCCTCAGAATTTGATTCCGGGCACCGGTTCAAAAGATGGAAAAACCCGCTCGTCCGTTCACTGAACGTACCCGAGCCAAACTTCGGAAATTGATTCCGGGCACACCGGGCCTCGGAATCAGGTGCCGTCTGAAGCTGTGCTCTTGTAAAATTCCAAAGAAAATTAAGAAAAAAATTTCCTTGAAATTTACGGGTCTTTACATGAATTAACTTAAATCTGTTAGTGATACTTTAAACCCATCTAAAATCAACAAAATTTGGCCACTTCATAGCCAAAAACAGTCCTCAGAATGTGTGGGTCTATAGGTTACTTCTTAGGTCTCTGGGGATTCGACAACCCAATCTAGACTACAAGGACAGTTCTACCTTCTTCTCTTGGGTAAATTTGAGCGTGAATAAAATTTTTGTGTTGTTTCTGGGGACCTAAGTAAGACATCTTAGACATTATCATACTTTTTTTCATCCCCCTTCTCTATTCTCACCCCCTAAATCCTATGTAATTCAATTTTTAACAAGTCCAAACAGGGGAAACCTATCCCTACTTTGATCACCCAACACCATGTGTGATGTACAATGACCATCCTAATTTGTACTCATGGGGTCATCAACATCATAATAAACCACAATGTTTTAACTCCTATGATACAAAAAACATTCCAACATTTAATGTGTTTCAATCCCTACAAAGCCCATCTAAACACCCTCCTATGAAATTCCAACAACTTAATTATCCACCTGGAATAGACCATTCAGATCAACCCCTTATCCATCCTGATCTACATCCCTTACTTGAAAAACTATTTCAACAAATGGAGATATTGAATTTTGAGGTTTCATCATTGAGATTAGAACTAAAAGAATTTTAGGAGGTTATGGAACTCATTCCCACTCATGCAATCCCTTACTCATCATTGATAGAAGAATATTTTATCCCACAAACCTCTCATAAATTTATTGAAGAACTGGCCATTGGATTTGGGATAGATGAAGAGGATCAAGGAATTGTTGATGGGTCTTTAAATAAAGAGGAAATTGACTTTTTGGATTCAAAAGAAGAGAAATTGACATCATGGATTGAGTCTATTAAGTATAACTCCATTGATGAATTTTTAAAAACACCAACCATTGAACCATTGTGAGAAATCACAAACATTGAGTCCATACCCATTCCTAAAATTGATCTTTCTTATTTTGTGGTTTAATCTTCTATTCAAAAGGAACCAATTCTGTTGAGAAATTTTGAAAATGAAATTTAGTTTGATTCAAAGTCCCAACCTAGGGTTGAAAGTGTAAGCCTACCTAAACTTGATTGAAATGAATTTCCATCCACCCTCAACTTTCCATTCATTGGGGATAGAAAAAAACTTCCAATTTTCACAATTTATTATCTTGAAACCAATAAAGAGTTAATGATTCTTAATTTCCTTAGAAATACTAAAAAGGAAATTGAATCCACCATTTTTGATATTCCTTGGATTTACCCACTCATTTTAGAAAATAGTTTTTGAAATGACAAAAATTCTAAAAATAGAATCAATATCAATAGAGTATAATTGGATAAATATGGGATCCTTAAAATTTTAAAAGTTGGTGTCAGATAAGTTGGGGTGTTCATGTCGAGCTAGAGACATTAAACCAAAGAACTTCCTGGGAGGAAACCTGTGATTTTCATATTTGAAAATAATTTTTTTAAATATGATTATTGAAACATTTTGATATTTAAAAAATATATACTGTTGACCTGTTATTTTATTATGAGTATGAATGGGTATGAATGGGGAGCACCATATTTATCCATGTCACGTAGTGTGATACTTTAGTAATACTTTACTCAGAAATTTAAAAAGAAGACAATGTATAATCAGTTTATTTTATTTTATTTTTTTGTATGTTAATATAAAAATACAAATAAATAAATAATAATATATTAATAATAATAAAAAGGGACACATCGTAGGTCGTGGGTCAAACCCTGTCACAATCGGTGAAGCCGCGAGGATTTGAACCCGGCACTGAAGGGAGACAGGGGCACACACATACCACTGACCTATGGCTTTCTATGCTTCCTTATTCTATAATTCTTATATATATACTTATATTTTACATTATTTATTATATATATATATATATAGTTTTTTTGTTTTTTTTGTTTTTCTTTTTTTTCCACTAGGGAATTCTGAGAGTGACATCGAGATCAAGGGACTAAATTAGAGTAGCAAAAATTTCAAATTCAACCACCAGGTGACTTAATTCCATGATACTCATATTTCAATTTCCTTTTTGAACTTCCCTTATCTACCTCTACACCTTTTAAATTTTCATAAAATTCAGACACTGGGGAAAATGTTATTTTAAGTTGGGGGAGATAAAATAAAACATGATTTTGTGTCAAAAAAATGAATGATTTGAAAAAAAAGTGTGTAAATGGTAGGAAAAATTACTTTAACTTTGAACATGGTAATAAACATTGCACACTTTGAAACTGAATATCAAATAATTTATCATAACCTGATTCTAATTTTAATCCTTGTATAATTTCATGAGCATAGATTTTGGAAAGTGCGACTATCCAATGTGATATTTCATCGTTTATATTTTCATCCAAATAAAAAAGTTCACTATACACATCCTTTGGATAGTGGGGTATTAGTTTGAGTTCATGGGGTCCCTTAAATAAATATCATAGGTTTGGTGATCATTTTAGTTTCAATATGATTATTCAATAAAAAAATTAATAAAACAATAAATTTGTGCGTAGAGTAATGAAATGACCTAATGCGTGACTTTCAACACTTGGGGATCGTGACTCCATAGTATTATGGCCCAGAGTTAGTAATTTTATCTCTATTTTGGATAATTTGAATTTTTTTGACTGAGTTAACTCTAGATGATGCTCGAGTATATGGGATTCACTTAGTGCCCTAAGGTCTTTGAGTCTGGGAGTTATCAGCAAAGTCTCGTTATAGGGGTTGACTCTTTTGAGTGCAATTTCAATTACCATGGAAAAATTGAAAAAATAACACAAAAAAATATAATACAATAAAAAAATTGAATACTGATATTAATATTGAAATGTGATACCACCTAGTGCTTCTATCATTTCCCCCTTGAATAAAGATGAACCCCCATGTCTATTGTGATACACAACACATCCTCATACATAATTGATATTGGATGAAATATGGAAATGAATTTAAACAAAGGAATGGTCTTGGGCTTGGGATATTCTTATTAAATTATCTTGTATTAAAATATTTTGATGGGTTTCATGATTTTTTGGTATCGAGGTTTTTGGTGATCATTGTGTATTAAAATGTTTTTGGAAAAGGGAATTCAAATTTCATATTATTGAGATATATTTTGCGCGGGACTAGCAAAAATCAAGTTGGGGGGTGTGATTAGCCACTAAATGAGGATAATATTCATTGTTAATATATATAATATTCATGTGATTTATTATTCATAAAAAACATTTTAGTGCATTTTACAATTTGAACATCATTTCACATTATGATTGTAATTACTTCTTAAAATGCACTATTATGTGGTACATTTTTGAACATCTTTTAAGGTAACCAATGATTCATCTCCTTTTAAGGAATGTAATTATCCATATATTAATATTATATTTTTGGAAATTGATATACACTAAAATATAAACATGTTTCATTCAGGTATTATTGGGGAATTCTTGGAAGAATAAGAGGGTATTATGTGATGAAAGGAAACAATTCTGGAGAAGTCAGATTGGACACTAGCCGACTAATGAGAATGTAGGGCCCATAATATAGGCCCAATGAAGCCCAAATTTCATGAGATTTTAGAGGACATGTAGAGGAACAAATATTCTTCAGGATCCAATGCTAATTCAGCCCCCATAGTAGTCATTAAGGTAGCCCAATTTGGAGATAAAATTAAGGGCTAGATTATGTGGCCCAGAACAAATCGTACCAATATAACCATATCTCGGAATCCAAAACTTCAAATAGGACTAAATTTTACAGATGGTTATGAGACATTGGGGATCCATTTTATTCTTCTATGGACCACTCTTATTCGTCAATCTAGAAGGTCTTCCAAGCGCGTCTATTCGGTGGTTGCAAGCTGGGTGCCACCTCAGGTCAAGAGTGGAAAAGTCCAAGTTCCACAAGTTTTCCACCACCCTAGGCCTTCCATAATCAAGTGCGATGCTTTGTACTATTGGAGTCTCGACTAAAGGCTCCCAAAATTTCTTTTTAAGGCTGTGGTGGTGGATTATTTTATCATCTTTGAGCTTATTTTCATCTTAATTTTATGCTTCCAATTTGTCTTTGTAACGTTATTCCTTCAAATGTAGGTTTTTTTAATTCATCCTAGTTTATTAATAAATGTTCTTCTTATCCTATTATTGTGGTGTTCTCCATATCTTGTTGATACCATTGGTTCAAAGTTTGAATTTATTCACACCATACTTTGTGATATTTATCACCCAACGGTGGAGTGATCAATTTTTCTTGTTGTTTTTACTTCTTCAATTCCACCCTCGTAAGTCTATTTCCTGCTTCTGTTGAAGACATGTCATCAATGGAGGGATAAATATTTTGTGGGTTGATCCAAGGGAGTTGAAAGGGTCTGGATTTGATGTTATTTATCACTCTATTAATGGATAATCACTTCTTTTAAATGATATTTTTATTTTATTATTTTAAAACCTCTTCATCCTTATTGAATTTCATGTCACACATTTCAAGTGCTAATATTCACCTTTACCTTGGAGTGCTCAAAACATAGATCCTTTAAGTGTATAGGTAATTAGTATTATGTTGTGTAGTAATTAAATCAGTAATTGATAAAGTTGTTTTTATCTTCTTAAATGAACCCATCTCAAATAGAAGAAATTGAAATCATTAAAAAAGGAATTCATCCAATCCACCCTGAAGGATAACCTAGGATCAACTCATTACCTTAATTTGAATTAACTTAAATCATTTAGTGATCCGTTAAATCCATCTAAAATCAACTCAAGTTGGCCACTTCATAGCCAAAAATAGTCCTCAGAATGTGTGTGCATATAGGTTACTTCTTTGGTCTCTGAGGATTCGACAACCCAAGCTATACTACAGGGGCCATTCTACCTTCTTCTCTTGGGTAAATTTGAGCGTGAATCAGTTTTCCCTTTGAATAATATTGATATATACGCCTAAAAACATATGAATTGTATCCAGCCATGATTAACATAATAGATCAGCTATTGAATAACCAAATCATGAAAACACACATCATGTATATAATTACAACTAATAGTCCTACCCATTCATGATTGAGGATTTAATTTACATTATCAAGAACAATATAGTTTATAATGGCCTCTTTATTCATCTTTTCTTAAAAATAAATTATGGCCATATCAATGAATTCTAACATTGTATCTGCAAGAACCATTAATGTTAGTAGATGTGGATGTTGAACGGGTGGGTTAAAGTTACATTGTGAAGATCTTATCGACTAGTTGGATGATCCTTTAGATCATTTTGATTCAACCTTCCATTTCGCCCCTTACCCTTTTTTATATGTAATGAAACACATTATAAGGGTTATATACATGATATTTTTCAAACATGATGAAACCTTTCACCCCATCCTTAAAATATTTTTTCATACAATTGGCATCTATCCATTTTTGATTCATATCCATCCTATTTGATTCAGTAATATTAATATTTAACAAAATAAATAAACTCACATAATGTCTGAGCTTGGAACCCATAAAAGTTCATTCTTAATGAATAATTATGCAATATTAATTAATTGTTCTAAGATAATAAAAGTAAAATGATTGATATTTAGATTATTTTAAAGAGGAAGAAATCATTGATGGAAATTAATGTGTGAAATATATAAAGTTGTAAAGAATCTAATTAAATTTTCATATATTGGAAAATAATGAAATCTCATGTAGGATTAATTTGATGAGTATGAGTATAAGTTAAAAAATTATCCTGAAATAATTTTTATCAAGGGAAATAAATATAAAAAATTTAAATAAGCCATAAAAACTTAATTAAACACATATCATAATTCAAAAAAAAATTAAAAAAAGGAGATATAAAAATGGTTGAGGTTATTCTCTCTGGTAATTTAAGAAAATGGGAAAAATGATTAATTTAAATACATTGGAGAAGAAGGGATACTAGGAACTTGGAACTGATTACTATCTATGCCCCGTAAAATCTATGCCTACTTATCATTTATAGTCACCACCTTACATGATAAATGTGAATGGATTTTTAAGTTCATAACTAGGAGCTCCAAGTAATCAAAGTGAGAAATAATGTTGAATTTTTGAATATGAATGTGAAGGAGGGGGAGAGGGTAAACCAAAAATGGCTCAAGGAATGGGAGATTAGGTAGAGAATCGACTATGAATAGTATTAATTATATATAAACATGATCATCATAATATTATTATACTAATAAATAAATTATTATAGAAATAATCATTATAAAATAACAACAACAAAAATTATGATATATTTTTTCAAATATAGATATATAATAAATAAAAATATGTAAATTATAAGAGTAATATGTTAATGAATAAGAAGTAATGGTAGTGACTGATAAATTATATTTTTATAAAAAAATAAATAACAAATTTTACATTGAGATATCATATTCATATGAGAGGAGGTATATCATATATGTAGATAAAATCCATATAAATAGAATGAAGTCAGGTTGTGCATGTATGGTTTCTTACAATATGTGTAATGTAGAATGAAGTTTATGAGTTAGGAAAATAATATTATAATATGAGTTTGGTGTCTTATTGGGTGTTCTATGTAAAATTCATAATTGTTATCATGTAAATACCTTACATGTCATTTCATTTTATGTTACATAAGTACACAACTACAAAAAATAAATTGAACATTATTCAATTATTTTCATATCCATGTCTTCTTGATAAATATAAAAGAATGAACCTTAACCTCAATGTCACTATATACAGATCACCATATCTTATGGTCAAAATGAAACTCAATATATCATAAAATACTAATTATGATGAAACACACAAAATTATATCACATGTTATGGATCTTGTACATATACATGAAAAAAATAGTTCTACTTCCTGGAGATCCATCACTTGGGATCCATACCTCATGTATGTCACATGTGATTCACAGATGCTGGATATCGATTCACAAAAGGTGGATATTAATCCACAAAGATGGAGCTCGATATGCTGAAGGCGATGCACGATTCGAATTCAACATCGTAGACTAACGATGGGAGATGAACAAAATGATCGATGAATCTAGAGGGTGTTTTATAATGGGATGAAAGGAAGGTGCTTTCATTAAAAGTTCATTCTTCATCAAACTTCTGATGAAGATTCCCTAAAATAAAGTGCCGTATTTAATTTATTTTTTTCATAGGATATTTTTTGGGAAAGCACTGTCTCAAAATTCCCTTCATTGACGGAACATTTTTGGAAAGCTAAGATTAGCTTTCCATTATCACTATTTATGGATTTTTTAAAATAATTATTATATGTGGAAAAAAGTTATTATAGTGAAGGAGCTTTCAATACATATTGGTATCCCAAGATTTTCTAGAGGATTAGTTCTGATGATACGAGGAGAATTATTCAAAAGATTATGGTTGTGCCACAACTAG
The DNA here is from genome assembly GCA_963277665.1 of Viscum album. Lineage (NCBI taxonomy): Eukaryota > Viridiplantae > Streptophyta > Magnoliopsida > Santalales > Viscaceae > Viscum > Viscum album. The sequence continues at coordinate 2,081,580,637 of OY728120.1, forward strand.
AGGAGAAGACATGGATGCTTATGGAGATGTTGTGGTGTAGCTGTTTATGTTTAAATATGGAAGAAAAGTGGAGAAATATGATATCTATGAGTTGGTTTTGTAGCATATGCTATTACTACATCAAGGAGTTGATCTTATCAACAGATATAAGGGTTTTGGATACTCGAGTAACTTTGTGATGTGGGATACTAGCTTCACAACAATGGAGATTATAGAAGAATGATAATATGCATGAAGTAACCCTTGCAACATCAGGTATTTTTGAGTCATGAATACATATGAGATCACTGCACATTTTGTTCTTTCAAACCATATGGAAAAATTAAAAATAGACAAAGATGTTTGAGGGGTGGGGACGCTCACAAGTGATCACATACCATGGATTTTGAAGGCCTCAATTCATCGACAATGATCAAGGGAGAGAGATGATCTAGATTTAGTTTTATGAGATCATGAAATGTTTGAGTGAGAAGACTTGGTCAATGTCCTTTTTAAAATATTGGGAAGGAATTTATCAACGCTTCCAAAAAAACACTGATAAAGAGTAGTTTTATTAGTGCTAAAAGCGTAAGCACTAATAAAGACCTAATTTAAAAATATAATTAATATAAATAATTTTTTTAAATATATATGATTATAAACAAAGAAAAATTTATATAATTATAAATAAATATTTAAATAAATATTTAAATATATATATAGATATATATATATATATATGCTTCAAACGGTGCAAGATACAGGTTTAAAACCCATGGACCTAAAAATTTATTAAAAATAATAGAGGCAAAGTCAAATGGTTGCAACAAAAAGTGGAGATCACACCCCCACAATTTAACTGAAAAGACAAAACAAACCATTCGATAAGAAAACATAGACAGAGGGTCTGCTTTAGCATATTCTGTGACCCCGAGGGTGATGAACTCTCCTCCATTTTAGGGAAAATTATGGTCTTCCTTGATCATAAAATATATTTAAATCACAATCCATTACATCATCTACCCTTGGATAATATGAGGATTGTACACTACTATCATTTCCGAGAGTCAAAAGAGGGTTTAGTTTATCATGCACTGGAGTTGGAAATGCCTGAGCAGGATCCACTTCAGCATCATTCACACATTTTAAAATACTAACATCATTTGTAATGCCCCGAACCTAGTTACCCAGAGTCGGAGCATTATTAAATAACATTGAGATGATCACAAGTAAATCATGCCTCAAAAGACCGATTAGTTTAGTATTATTGGAAACAAGATTCATACATATGTTCAACATTACAACTTGAAAAGAAATACAACACGAATTTATTCCATTAGAAACATTCAAGCCTACTAGATTAAGCCTGGAAGTCCCTCATAACTAACTTGTTCATATCTTGGGAAAATGAAACATAATAAAGGTGTGATCTCAAACACTCAGTAATGGTAAGCAATACAGCGGAAGATAACATAAATATTAAGCATGGTGAATAATTGAAACCACATGCCTTTACGAATAAAAAACATGAATAATTTTATGGAAGGAATATGATTCGTGTAAATAATGCCACAATAAATCATAATCACAGGTATTATACTAGTAGAATTACCACATGAACCATAAATATTATTTTCATAATGAGGGAATGTATAATTCCGGACATTCTGAAACATTTAGTCAAGGCCTCAGCCAAGACGTCTAAAAATGATTAAGGCCTCAGCCAAAACCATATATCAAATTTGAAAAGGCCTTCTCTAATTCCATGTATAGTTGTCTCATGAGTCCTACCGATGCATCGAGGAGCTGTAGCGGGCTCCACCCATCACTTACTATGTCCAATACATTCCTTATATGAAAAGGTTGAAATATAACATAAATATTCATATTAAAACTAGGATATGAAATATAAATAGTTTAACCATAAACCATGAATGGTATAAAAATAGAACATCCATAGTAAAAAATATCACAAAACATTCAATAAAATATGTAAGTTTTTTATCATAATAAACCAACTTCAAATAAACATAAAATCCATCAAAGGATGTTGAAATAGATGAATTCAAAAACTTTTTTTAGAGAAATATCTCTTTCTATTTTGAAATCATTTAAAAGTCATGTAATTATAAAAGAAAACATTTATTTTTGAAAATATTCTTATAATCATGTAAGGGAAGCTTGGATGATGTCATAATAATGGAAAATAGCCGTACCCGCCGTATAAGTTAAAAAAAGACATTCTTACCTTAGCTTTGTTGAAAAGATTTTAAAGGACCTTTTTTGGAAAATGAAGTAAATATTCCTTTATAAACATCTTATAAAATTCGAACAAGGGTATAAATGACTTTAATCCATAGTGTATAAAATATTAAGAATGTTTTGAAATACATTTTTATGAAACATGGAAGTGGATGATAAAGAGGTCCCAGAAGATACTTATGTAAAAACAACCTCAGATAATAAAGAGATTGTGAGTATAACCCTTACCTTGTAATTTTCCATGGTATAGGGTAGGTTAACCTCATTTTTAATGGTGAAATATTTTTTATTAAATTATACAAGATTCATATTCATTAATATGATATCATATATGATCTTTTAAAATTTCATTGTTAATAATATCTTAGTATTATCGTCATTTTGGGTGTTAACATATTCATTTTCCTTCATATTCTTTGTTATGTGAGTCATAATTGTAATGGATGGGATTTATCTTATTAATATACAAAATTATATTAAGTCTTTAAACATTATTTTTAATCATCAAATGAAAATTAATCTTGAATGGATACGATGGGGAATGTATCTCATCATGTTTGTGGAGACGGTAATCCGTACGTACGCACGAGCGACAATTTCATTATTTTGGTATTAAAATAATATATAATTGGAAGGTATATAATTTATACAGAATTATTATCATGTTATATTTATTATTTAAATCAATTAACCATCATTATTATACCCATCCAAATACTAATGTATTGAATAACAATTACACCACGACGTGGATACGGTAAGCCGTACGTACGCACATATGGTGACATGTCATTCATAGGATGGATAGAATAATGAATATTGTTGTAACATATTTATAATAACATCATATTATATAGAAGATAATGGGGTTATTATTTTATAATGGAAGCATCAAAGAAAGATTAAGTGGAGGGAGAAAGGAACTTGAAAGAGGTGATTAAATATTTACCTCTTCTTTAGGTTGTTCCTTTTGATTTGATCAAAAGGTCTCATTAGGATGGATTTATGACTAAAGTAATGCCTCTAGGATGAAGGTAGGACAATTGAGATGGTATTTGGGCAGGTTTTGGCCGATCCAAATGGCTTTGAAGGTGTTAACTAGAGAGAAGGGGGAGTGCCCTTTTATAAGAGGGGTGAGGGGCACCTTAGGAAAAACTAGAAATATTATTTTATAATAAAATCATTTTCGGTTTATAATGGCTCCAAAATGAATTATTAAAAGGATAAGGTGGTTATGGGTCGAAAAAAACTCAACCAATAGGTTTTAGATAGGTTTGTGTCACTATATTAACTTTATCTTTTAGATTTAACTATTAGTTAAATAGTTTGACATTTACCATGTGTCTTTGTATTTCTATATTTTATGCTTAATAAACATACTATAAACATCCAAGAGAACCCCAAGTGGTTCACTAATGATAACCCTATCATTATATAATTCTTTTTTCCGAACATTTGATTTTTAGGAGTAGAATATCAATTAATAATATAATATTTGTTTTAAAAACTCTTTTATGTCAACATTGACACTATTTTGTATTTTGTATTTTATAAATTCATAACAACATTATTACTTAGAAAAAAATTTATCTAAACAACCATAATATGTCATATTAACCTATAAAAGTAGTGGAATTCATAAAAAGTATCAAATTACATTTATTTGGATATTTGAAATATCAATTATTCTAATATTTCATTAATTAGGTAATTACTGCATCATCATTGTGTCATAAATAAATTAAAATATTTACTGTCTAAAAAACATAAATTAAATATCATTATGTATTAAATAGTTTTATCTTTCTAATGAATATTTATAGTCGATTTTATCTTATGTATGACCCTATATTAAAAATGTTTTAGTTATTAAACTTCGATTTTAACTCTTTTAACTCTTCTTTAAATAAAATAATAATAAGTGTCCTAATCTAATCCAAGTGGACCTAAAGGATCATATTTTATTCCTAAGGTTCTTTTTGGTCTAATTTCACTTATCCAATAGAATTAAAACATGTGTTAGGGTAAAAATAATATAATTTTCACCCTTAATTAACCTATTTAATTTTAACCGTGGTAAATAAATGTAAAAAGGTACTATTCACCAAAAATTATTTTCATCTTATTGAACCACATATTTCTTAATGATATCAACCGTGTCTTTCAAATTTTGTAAATTCCACTCACAAAAGCGGTAAAATTAAGATTTATGTGAATATGAAAATTCTTTTAGGAGGTGGGAAAAAGATGGTGAAAAGTTCTATAAACTTTTTAAAAATCTAAAATTATTATAAACTGACTCCAAATAATTACATTGAAATTTTATAGGTATTATGTATCTATTTTGACCTAAAATAAATTTAAATAAAATAAATAATTATTAAAAAAAAATTGGTTTTAAACTATAACTCGGTGTTTTTCATTATTCATCAAAAATTGAATGTTTACAAAAAAATTCCAAATATTCACCCTAAGATAATTTCAACATTCTGAATCCAAAAATGAAGTCCATTTTGAAGGATAAAATTTATAAAATTTCAAAAAGTGGGTATTACTATTCATAACGGTTAGTTTGATTGGTTTTGGTGTGTTAGAACTCGAAGTTGCGTACAACACACGCTACTGTATTATTCAAAGAGAAGCCTACCATGGAAGCTTGTGGTGTTACATTCTACCCTCCTTCAAATAATTTAGTCCTTGAAATTTCTCATGTATTACTGAATAAAAAGAATCTGGTGGTTCTTCATCATAAGTTCTTCAGGTTTCCACGTTGCCTCTTCTGTCTTATGGTTTCTCCATAGAACTTTTACCAGACGAGTCGTCCAGTTTCTGAGCACTTGTTCTCTTGAATCAATAACCTTAACAGACTCTTCACAAAAAGGCAGATCAGGTTCTAGTTATAATTACTCATAGGTGAGTACATGAGTTGGGTTAGGCATGTATTTTCTCAACAGTGATACGTGGAACACATTGTGAACTTTGGAGAGACTTGGCAGCATTTCCAAATGGTAAGCTACAGTCCCAGTTCGTTCTAGAGTGTCGAAAGGTCCGATGTACCTGGGACTCAATTCACCTTTCTTACCAAAACATATAACACCCTTCCACGGAGATACCTTCATGAAAACATGATCTCCTACCTGAAATTACAAATCTTTCCTTCGGTTATCATCATAGCTCTTCTGTCTACATTGAGCTGCCTTGATGTGGTTTTGGATTACCTTCAACTTTTCCATCATTACCTTCACATGTTCTAGGACTACAAGTTTTATTTCACCAACATCATACCAACATGTTGGTGTGCGACATCTCTTTCCATATAACGCTTCATATGGTTCCATCTAAACAATTGAATGGAAACTATTGTTATAGGAAAATTCTACCAGAGGTAAAAATTGATCCCAGAAACCTTGAAGGGCAAGTGAGAATGATCTCAGCATTTATTATAAGGGTTGAATAGTCTATTCTGATTGTCCATCAGTTTGGGGGTGGTAGGTAGTGATCAAAATAAGTTTAGTATCCAGGGCCTTCTGAATACTTTTCCAGATTATTAATGTAAACCATGGATCACAATCAGAAACAATAGATAGTGGTACTCCATGAAGTCTAACACCTTCATTAATATATAGTCTGGCTAAATGTTCAAGTGGTAAATCTTCTATTATAGCATGAAAATGTGCTGACTTGGTAAGACCATCAACAATGACCCATATTGCATAGTTCCTTCTAGGAGTCTTTGGTAGCCCCAAGACAAAGTCCATCGTAATATTATCCCATTTACATAGGGGTATGGGAAGAGGTTGTAAGACTCTTCCAGGCTGATTCCTTCTACCTTTCACTTGTTGAAAGACCATACATCTTGAAAAAAAATCAGCAATCTCCCTTTTCATGTTTTCCCACCAAAATTGTTACATCAAATATCTATACATTTTGGTGCTCCCTGGGTGTATAGAGAAATTTGAACTGTGTGCATCATCCAACAATTCTGTTTTTAGATCAGGTATATCGGGAACACAATGTCTCTTCCCAAATTTAAAAATTCAATCTTCATACACAAAGTCAATCAATCACCCATCATTCACAGCTTTATTATTCTATTGAAACTCTTCATCACCAGTCTGAGAACTCTTTTTCCTTTCTAGTAAAGATGGTTTGACAAACATCTGAAAAAGAATTGATGTTTCACCTTCCATGGTTATTCCCATATCCATATTTACTAGATCCTAGTATATAAGATCCTTTTCAACTCTCATCTTGTTCCAAACTCCATGATCCTTTCTACTCAAAGCATCTGCCACATTATTTTCCTTCCCCGGGTGGTAGTGTATAGTGCAATCATAATCCTTGAGTAGTTCAAGCCATCACCTTTGCCACATGTTGAGTTCTTTTTGTGAGAAAATATACTTTAAACTATTGTGATCAATATATATCTCACATTTTAACCATAGAGATAGTGTCTCCAAATATCCAATGAAATTATTACAACTACTAACTCATGATCATGAGTAGGACAGTTTTTCTCATGAATTTTTATCTATCGTGATGAGTTGGCAATAAAGCTATCATTCTGCACAAGGACACATCCATGTCCTTTCTTGGAAGCATCACTATAAATAAGAAACCCATCATTCCCCAATGGTAGAGTCAATATAGGATCATTAACTAATCTTGTATTCACTTCTTCAAAACATTCTTCACACTCTTTTTTCCAAACAAATTTAACCCCTCTTCGTGTGATCTTTGTTAATGAGTTAGCCAACCGACCAAAATTCTGGAAGAAACGTCGATAATAACCTACTAAACCAATAAAACTACGTACCCCGGTTATACTAGTTGGTGCTGGCCATTCTTGGATTGCATTGTCCTTAGAAGGATCAATAGAGATTCCTTCCATAGAGACAATATGGACATGAAAAGAAATATCCTAAAACCAGAATTCACACTTTCTAAACTTCCCATATAATTCATGTCTTCTAAAAGTCTTCAAGATAATTCCCAAGTGATTTTCATGATCTTCGTAGCTTTTGGCGTATACCGTGATATCATCAATAAATACCACAACAAATTAATCAAGATATTCCCTGAAAACTCTATTCATTAGATCCATGAAGGAAGAGGGTGCATTAGTCAATCCAAAAGGAATTACTGTAAACTCATAATGCCCGTACCTGGTTCGAAGTTCTGTCTTAAGAATGTATTCCTTCTTTACGCATAACTGATGGTATCCAGATCGGAGGTCAATATTTGAAAAATATTGAGCTCCATGAAGTTGGTCAAATAAATCATCAATGCGAGGTAGGGGATACTTTTTCTTTATTTTTATAGCATTGATCTCCCTGTAGTCAATTCACAACCTCATTGATCCATCTTTCTTCTTAACAAAAAGAACATGGGCACCCCCTGGAGAAACACTAGGGTGAATAAATCCCTTACTATTAAATTCCTCTAGTTGTTTCTTTAGTTCCACAAATTCTAATATGGCCATTCTATAAGGGGTCTTTAATATGGACCTTGAACCCAGAATTAAATCAATGGAAAGCTCAATTTCTCATTCTGGAGGATGTCCAGGTAAATCTTTAGGAAACACATCAAAATATTATTTTAGAATAGGTAATTCCTCTATATGAACATTCCATTACTCACCAAAAATCATTTCATTCTATTCCTCCTCAATAATTGAATTTAGTTGAGCTACTGGGGGTGGATATAGATAAGAATTAGGTGGCAAAATTTCTACTCTAAAGATAAGGTACTCCTTATCATCATCAAAAATTGTAACATCCTTATTCCTACAATAAATTATCCCTCATCGTCTGAAAGCCAATCCATACCAAGGATTATATCATATTCAATCCTGGGTATGATGATGATATCATTAGATAAAGAAGATTTATATACTTTAATGGGAACTTATTCACAAAACATTGTTGCGATGATACTTCCCTTAGGAGTTTTGACTAACAAATCCCTTGTTAAATCAAATTGGAAATATCTAATCTTTTTAGAAAACTGGGAAGATATAAAACAATGAAATGATCCAGAATCAAATAAAGAATTTTCTATACATGAGGAAACCATTAAATTACCTGCCACTATGTCTTTCAGAGCTTCAACCTCAGTAGTAGTGATAACATAAGCTTGGCCTTGATCCCTTGGCCTTTTCTGAGGTAAGTGTCCCTAACGCTTAGGACATTAATTTTCATAATGTCCCATATCCCTGCAATTGTTGCATTGAACATTGGTATCATCTTTATTTCCCTTAATATCACCAGTAAGATGGCCTTTCTATCCACATTGGTAATATAAACCTCTTCCTTTTGGACAGGCACCAAGGTGATTCCTTCCAAAATTATCACAGGGTGGAAATTCAATTATTCCCTTATTCCATGTTTCCTTATTTCCTTTCCTAGAGTGTTCATAAGATCTCTTCTTCTCTTGATTTTCTTTAAAGTCATAAGACTTAGAGAGCTCCTTTTCTTTCTTGATAGCACACGAGACAATATATTCGTATGATGTGGAGTATTGTGATACTAATGCTCGATGGAAAAATGGTTTTAACCCATCCATGAAATGGTCAATCTTACTTCTTGGGTTACGTATATAATCTGCAACATTCCTCGCTAACCATGTAAATTTAGTTTTATACTTTGTGACATTTTCATCCTCCTTTTTCCCCAGGCGCAAAAATTTTCTTTCCATATCCGCTCGATGGTCATGAGGAAAGTATTTCTCTACGAAAATTTCTTTAAACTACCTCCATTCCATATTTGATACATCATCATCTTTTTTTGTGTTTTGAATCAATGGCAACCATTGATCAGCATCTCCAGTGAGGCGGTAAACTGCTATGACAACTTTTTCCCTTTATCTACTCCCCAAGGTGTAGAATATTTTCTCTATGGAATTTATCCATTGCTCAGCTACTAATGGATTTGTACCCCCATTTAATGTTGGTGTTTTTTTCCTCATGAAGTGATCTAACATTAATCCTCCACTCTATGGATCAGGGTCCTCCATACAGGTAAGGTTATTATTCATAACCTGTGTGAGTTGTCCCAGTATGATGATAAGATAATCAGCACCAGTTGTATCACCAGCTCCACAATAATTATCTTGAGTAGGAGGGAAATCCATGCCTGGAGTGCATGCATTGATACAGTTTCCATTCCTTCCACTCGGCGCCATTTCTAAACAATGGCATACAATAGATTAGTTTATGAATCACAATACATAAATCCAAACTTGTAAAACACTTAACATGAACTGAACTGTTTATGGATATAATCAATAATCATAAAAATGTTTTCTTTGAGGAAATATATACTCATAAACCCTTCGTAATGGTTTGTAAAGAAAACGATAATTATCCTAAGCATATCCCCAAGGAGTGTCGTAACCCAGAGTGCAATAAGGCCCATTGTCATGCACCAGTTCCCATTCGAGTCTAGCTCAAAGCAGTGATTTCGGGTTTTACATCTAAGTAAATCTATGCAAGAGTCGCTTCTACCTGCTCATATCCAGATAGAGATGTATTTCTTGGAAAACTCACAAAATATCTAGAATACCAAAATTCTAGGAATTTATTCTATACTAATCATCAAAGTCTATCTTAGGGATATGTGATCTAATCAGAGTTTATCCAAATATAGTTTCCAAGATTTGTTCTAAAATTTCCCTGATACGAATTGTAATGCCCCGACCCTAGTTACCTAGAGTCGGTGCATTATTACATAACATTGGAATGATCACAAATAAACCATGTCTCAAAAGACCAATCAGTTTAGTATTATTTGAAAAAATATTCATACATATGTTCAACTTTACAACTTGAAAAGAAATACAACACGAATTTATTCCCTTATAAACATTGAAGCCTCCTAGATTAAGCCAGCAATTCACTCATAACTAACTTCTTCATATCCTGGGAAAATGAAACAAAAGAAAGGGGTGAGCTCAAATGCTCAGTAAGGGTAAGAAATACATCATAAGATAACATAAATATTGAGCATGTTGAATAATTGAAACCACATTCCTTTACCAACGAAAAACATGTGTACTTTTATGGAAGGAATATGATCTAAGTAAACAATTCCATAATAAAACATAATCATGGGTATTATAATATTTGAATTTGAACATGAACCGTCAATATTATTTTCATAATGAGGGAATGTATAATGCCATACATTCTGAAACATTTTGTCAAGGCCTCAGACAAGACGTTTAAAAATGATTAAGGCCTCAGACAAAACCATATATCAAATTGGGAAAGGCCACGACAAATTCAACGTCTAGTTGTCTCATGAGACCTACCGATGCATCGGGGAGGTATAAAGGGCTCCACGTGTCACATACTAAGTCTAATAAATTCCTCATATGAAAAGGATGAAATATAACATAAACATTCGTATTAAAACCAGCATACGAAATGTCAATAATTTAACCATAAACCATGAATGGTATCATAATAGCACATCCATATTCAAACATATCACATAAAATTTAATATAATATGGAAGTTTTGTATCATAATAAATCAACTTCAAATAAACATAAAATCCATCAAAGGATGTTGACATAGATGAAATCAAAAACATTTTTTAGAGAAATATCTCTTTCTATTTTGAAATCATTTAAAAGTCATGTAATATTAAAAGAAAACATTTATTTTTGAAAATATTATTATAAGATTACAAGGGAATATTTTATGATGTCATAACGGCGGAAAATAGCCGCACCCGCCGTATAAGGTAAAAAAAGACATTCTTACCTTTACATTGTCGAAAAGGTTGCAAAGGACCTTGTTTGGAAAACAATGGAAAGATTCCTTTATAAACCTCTTATAATAGTAAAAAAAGGGTATAAATGACTTTAAACATAGTCTATAAAATAATAAGAATGTTTTGAAATACATTTGTAAGAAACATGGTTGTGGATGATAAATAGGTACTAGAAGATACTTACATAAAAACAACCTTGGATAATAAAGAGATTGTGAGAATAACCCTTACCTTGTACTTTTCCTAGGTTTAGGGTAGGTTAACCTCATTTATAAGGGTGAAATAATTGTTATTAAATTATAAAATAATCAAATACATTAATATGATATCATATATGATCTTTTAAAATTTCTTTGTTAATAACATCTTAGTATTATCGTCGTTTCAGGTGTTAACAGATTCGTTTTCCTTTATATTATTTGTTATGTGATTCATATTTTCTATGTATGGGATATATATTATTCATATACAGATGATATTAAGTCTTTAAACATTATTTTTAATCATAAAATTAAAATTAATCTTGAATGGATACGATGGGGAATGAATCTCATAGTGTTCGTGGAGACGTTAATCCATACGTACACACGAGTGACAATTTCATTCTTTTGATATTAAAATAATATATAATTTGATGGTATATCATATTTTCAGAATAATTATCATGTTATATTTATTATTTACATCAATTAAACATCATTATTATACCAATCACAATAATAATGTATTTAATAACAATTACACCATGACGTGGAGACAGTAAGCCATACGTAAGCACGTATGGTGACATGTCATTTAAAGGATGGATAGAATAATGAATATGGTTGTACCATATTTATAATAACATCACATTATATAGAATATATTGGGATTATTATTTTAAAATGGAAACAACAAAGAAAGATGAAGTGGAGGAAGAATAGAACATAAAAGAGGTGATGAAATATTTACCTCTTCTTCGGGTTCTTTCTTTTGATTTGATAAAAATGGATCTTTAGGTTGGATTTATGACTAAAGGAAGGCCTATAAAATGAAGGGAAAACAGCTGAGAGGGTATTTGGTCCGGGTTTCGACGATCCAAATGGATTTGAAGGTGTGAATTAGAAAGAAGGGGGAGTGCCTTTTTATAAGAGGGGTGAGGGGCACCTTATGAAAAACTAGAAATATTGTTTTATAATAAAATAATGTTCGGTTTATAGTTTCTCAAAAATGGATTATTTAAAATCTAAGTTGGGGATGGATTGAAATCCACTCAACCAATAGGTTTTATAGAGGTTTGTGTCACTATATTAATTTTATCTTTTAGATTTGACTCTTAGTTAAATAGTTTGACATTTACCATGTCTCACTGTATTTTTGTATTATATGGTTAATAAACATACTATAAACTTCCAAGAGAACACCAAGTGGTTAATTAATGATACAAATATCATTATATAAGTATTTTTGATGAACCATATATTTTTATGAATATAATATCAATTAATAATATAATATTTGTTTTAAAAACTCTTTTATGTCAACTTTGACACTATTTGGTATTTTATTTTTTCTAAATTTATAACAGCATTATTAATTAAAAAAAATTCATATAACCAACCCTAATATTTCATATTGACCAATAAAATTAGTGAAATTCAAAAAAGTCTCAAAGTAAATTTATTTGGATATTTATAATATCAATTATTTTAATATTTCTTTAAATAGGTAATTATTACTTCATCTTTGTGTCATAAATATATTAAATTATTTAATGTCAAAAAAAATAAAAAAATAAAAAACCATTATTTATGAAATATTTTTAGATTTGTAATGAGTATTTATAGTCGAATTTATCTTATGTATAACCCTATATTAAAAATGTTTTAGTTATTAAACTTGGATTTTAACTCTTTTAACTATCCTTTAAATAAAATAATAATAAGTGTCCTAATCTAATAGAAGTGGACCAAAAAGATCATATTTTATTACTAAGGCTGTTTTTGGTCTAATTTCACTTATCTAATAGAATTAGGACATGTGTTAGGGTAATAATAATATCATTTTTACCCTTAATTACCCTATTTACATTTAACCGTGGTAAATAAAAGTAAAAAGTTACTATTCACCAAAAATTATTTTCATCTTATTGAACCAAAGTTTTCAAAATGATATAAACCGGGTCTCTCATATTTTTAATATCCACTCGCAGAAACGGTAAAATTATGATTTATGTGAATTTGCAAATTTTTCGAAGAGGTGGGTAAAAGACGGTGAAATGGTCAATAAAATTTTTATATATCTAAAATTATTATAAACTGACTCCTATGAATTAAATTGAACTTATATAGGTATTATGTATCTATTTTGACCTAAAATATATTCAAATAAAATAAAATATTATTTAAATAAATATTCGATTTTAAACTATAACTCAGTGTTTTCACTATTCATAAAAAATTGAATGTTTTCAGAAAAATAGAAAAAATTCACCCTAAGATAATTTCAATATTCCAAATACAAAAATGAAGTCCATTTTGGAAGATAAAATTTATAAAATTTCAAAAATTGGGTATTACTATTCATAACGACTAGTTTTATTTGTTGTGGTGTCTTAGAACTCGAAGTTGTTTACAACACACGCTACTGTATTATTCAAAGAGAATCATACTGTGGAGGCTTGGGGTTTCATATCATCAACCTTAGAGAAATATGGTTCTCTATCCTTCTTACCACCACCATCATCATGCACATGGAGGTTGTAAGTCTCCAGATAGCCTCACATGGTTTTATGAGAGACCATTTAGTTGCACAGACCATATTTTTTAAAACCCTCAGGATAATGTTTATCAAACTTCAAATTATAAATAGGCTCAAGCATTGAGAAAACATTACCCTTTTCATTCACGGTACCACCTGAATTTTCATCTAATTATGTTCCATAAGTATATTAATTAGCATCATGATATAGTGAGAATAGTGAACCGTGTCTATCAGTGTTAATTATATCTGATTCAACTTCCTTCCCTTGAGTCACTTGTAAATCATCCGCATGCCCATGATCATACACTATATTAAAAATGCATCCTCCATATCCAAATAATATATTCCCTTCTTGAACTAATGAGAGATACTTCTGAAATTAATCTTACCTCGAGGGAGATACTACTCCTCATGGAGCTATAAAGGATCTTCCCCATCTTTCTTTACAAGATCATCACCCTCATTGGACTCACACATGTCTCCCCAATTAAGTCGCATTAAATGTTACAAATGTAGATAATTATGTACAGTAATAGCACTTGGATTATCATAGACAAATGAACCGAGTTAACATTCTTGTGTCCATCAACCACATCAGCAATAGACAAGTTCTCTTGCATTAATTGAGGAGAAACAACCCCCTTATCACCAGCTCTTCCAAACACATCAATAGATAAATTTCACCTTTCAAAAGACTAAAAATTCACAACTATATTCATAGGTCTCTAAGTCATATTTCCCATCAGATTAACCATATTAACGGGCCCCTAATTAGTACGATCTATATTTTCAGATGGAAAAAATTAATAAATAATTATAATTATAATTATAAATAAATATATTTATTTGTATCTATATAAAATTATAAATATATTAATAATTATATATATATATATATATATTTTTTTTTAATTGTTCGGACCTTTCTAGTTACCTACATTCTATGAAATTTTGTTTTTGAGGTTTTTTAGGAAGTCAAGGTGACTCATTTCAATCCTTTTGGAAATTATAATTTTTTCATGTTTTACAATGGTGTCTCACCCTGACGGTGGATCACCACTAGTGTCTCACCTTGGTGGTGGCTCGCTAGGGGTGTCTCACCCTGGAGGTGGATTGTTATTATTATCTCACTCTAACGTTGGCTCGATGGTGGTTTCTTGTATAGGAGTGGCTCATTGGCGATCACTCCACTAGTAGTGGCTCACTAGTGGTGCCTCTTCTAGTGGTGCCTCATCTAGTGGTGTCTTGTGGATGATGCCTTCTCTTATGGTGCATCATTGGCAGTACCTCATCTGATGTATCCTCATCTCATGGTGGCTCATAGGTGGTGCCTCGTCTAGAAATGTCTCACCAGTGGTGCCTCATTTGGTAGAGCCTCCTATAGCGGTTACTCATGAACATTGTTTCCATTTATTCTAGTTTTTCTCTTTTGATGTATTAGTTTAAAGTAAAATGATTTTAATTACTTTTTGAAGGGTCTTTGAGAACAATTCAAAATCCACAAATTATATCTATAATTTCCTAAGAGTTTGGAGACATTTAAATGGTCAAAACATATAGTCTTAGCCAGATCTTCCTTTAATGGAAAATCAAAACTAAATATTATCCCATGACTCAGATCTGATCTTCCTTAAGATAAGATATATTTTCCCTTGTTCTTACTTTTTTTCATTCTCTACATACAGGACGTACCAAATCCCTCTTCCTATAGGAGTCATTGGTTTAGGAAGTGGTAGTTGGTTAGTGATTCCTTGGAGAATTACCTATAGTACACATTCCCCTTTTTTGGGGAAACCAAGAAGTGCCAATCATCTTTTCATCCAAGTAGGATTTTATTCATATTTATTAATTGTACATCATGTAGGATGTGTATATATATTTTTTCCATTTTGAATATAGTTGATTCCAAAATAATAAATCCAATTGAATTGGTTTAAAAATAAATATACAAGGGACTAGGGAAAGTGACTTATGATCTTGTTGTGTTATTGTTATGGTTTATATTGTGATTTTTATGGGATAACTACCCACTGAAAATACAGGCCATCAAGGGTCCTTGATTTCACACTGGATGGTTTTTTGAATTCATGTTTTTTGGTTTCTATACACTTGTATATAAAAATTGTTTAACAATTTATATTCATATAATAAAAGGATTCCCTATGATCCTACAATTTATATTTTGAACCCTAAATTTTAAAGTGGAATTAAATAATGTATGCCTTATTAAATACTAAACATATTTATCCTTTGAACATGCAGTGATGTGGTTGTGTACATGATTGTGCTTGGGGGTGGTTTTATTGGTATGATAATCCAGGCAGATGAGTTTGAATAAGGACAATGGTTTTTGGTATAATTAATTGAAGAGAATATTTTAATTGATAAAATGAACAAAACATCCCCCATATCTAGAGGTTATGGTATGAAATCTCATTAATGTGAAGTGTGTTAATTTACTAGGTCTCTTCACCACATGAATGATTATTACTATGTTGCTTGTTATATGACGTGTGTGATAGCTGGAAAGGTAGTGATGGAATAAATAAATAATTGTTTGATAAATATTGGAATGGTTTTGGATGGTTTGGTAAATGGAATGGAAATGGTTAAATAAATTGGTTGGAAATTTGAAATTGGAGTTTTGGAGAGTAGTGTGGTGTTGTCCATTTAGAGGTAGTAGCAGAGGTGATAGTGTTGTGAGTTGTTGGTTTGTCTGATAACCCATATGTTGGGATTGAGTGTTTGGTATTATATGTTTGTTTATTTATTCGTTCCTTGTGATTTATATATGCACCCCACCCTATTTGAGAACTATGTGCCGAATACCCCCATCATTATGAGGAGGGTGTCCTTCCCAACATCTGGTGGGGAGAATAGATAGATGGGTACTTGATCCTCTCTTATCTCTCTTCTAGGTGAGGTAGGTATAAAACAAGATATAATGTTCAAAGGTCTGTCAGAGCTTTAGATGGTGTTTTTTATGGCCTAAGTGTCTTTAGGTGTGATGTGATAGCCTAGGTGTTTGTGGGTGAGGTGGTTTTCACTTTCCCAGGTGTCTTCGGGATGAGATGTGATGTTCTTTCATAGGTTTATTTAGGATGAGACATGATGTAATGTGTTTTTAGTCCCATGTGTGTGTGGTCGCGGTGTGTTGTGTGGCATAGGTGTGTGTAGGTGGGATTTGATGTGGTATATGGAAGGGATGACAGTTCCAAGAAATACGACTTTGGGAAAGTGTAGCCAAACATTAGGAAGGTGGTGTGGGGTACCATATCCTTGATGTTCTTTAATTAATATTATATTACTTGAATTGAGTTACATGGTGATTGTCCCATAGTGTAACGCCCCGACCCCAGTTACCCAGAGTCATTTCATTATTAAATAACATTGGCATGATCACAAGAAAGATCACGTCTTGAAAGACCGATTAGTTTAGTATCCTTGGAAACACTAAATACATTCATAAAGTTTACATTACATCATAAAATAAAAACTACAAAAACATAGTCTCCATAGTCCACACTCATATCCCCTTATATTATCCCTGTAGTTCATTCATAAAATAACTCTTCACATCATGGGAAAAATAAAACATATAAAGGGGTGAGCTCAAATGGCCAGTAAGGATAACAATATAGCGAAAACTTTCATAAATAAGGATAAACATTTAAGGCAATGTATAACTAAAACAAAAGCCTTTTAAACTTGAACTTCACCATAATATGGAAAAAATAAAATAAAATAATTCCATTTAATTATTCACATGGATATTCTACTAGTCGAATAATCACATTCAATACCAATAACCACTTTCATAATGATGGAAGGCATAATACCAGACTATCATAACCACATAGTCAAGGCCTTGCGCCAAGACTACAAATAAGATTTTTTCAAGGCCTCTTTCCAAGACAATAGTTTGTCTCATGAGACCTACTGATGCATCGAGAAACAATAACAGGCTCCACCCATCACTTATTAATTCCAATGCATTCCTTATATGAACAGGTTTAAACATTACATAAAAATTCATATTAAAACTAGCAAAGGAAATGTCAATACTTTCTCCATAAACCATGAATGGTATAAAAATAACACATCCACAGTAAAACATATAAAAAATCCTTCAATTCAACAAGGAAGTTTTTTATCATAAAAAACAACTTCAAATAATCTTAAAATCCATCAAAGGATGTTGACATAGATGAAATCAAAACTATTTGAGAGAAATATCTTTTTTTTAAATCATTTGAAAGTCACATAATTATAAAATAAAAAATTTACATTGAAAATATCCTTAAAATCTTTTAAGGTAATCTTCTAAGATTTTATAATGGCAGAAAATAGCCGCACCTTCTATATAAGTTAAAAAAAGACATTCTTACCTTAATTCTGTCGAAAAGGTTAAAAAGGACCTTGTTTGGAAAATGACGGAAAGATTCCACTATAAACCTTTTATAAACTGTTAAACAAGGGTATAAATGACTTTAACCCATATTATGTAAAATAGTAAGAAAGGTTTGAACTACATTTTTAAGAAACATGGATGTGGATGATAAAGAGGTCCTAGTAGATAATTACGTATAAACAACCTTGGATAATGAAGAGATTGTGAAATAATCCCTTACCTTGTACATTTCCTTGTTTTATGGTAGTTTAACCTCCTGTATAATGGTGAAATAATTTTTATTAAATTATACAAGAATTATATATATTAATATGATATAATATATGACCTTTTAACATTGCATTGTTAAAAAAATATTAGTATTATCGTTGTTTCAGGTGTTAACTTACTCGTTTTCTTTTATATGTTTTGTTACATAAGCCATGTATGTTATTGATAGGTTGTATAATATTATTATCCAGAATGATATTAAGTATTTAAACATTATTTTTAACCATAAAATGAAAATTATTCTTGAATGGATACGATGGGGAATGAATCTCATCGCGTTCGTGGAGACGGTAGTCCGTACGTACGCACGAGCAACAATACCATTCTTTTGATATTAAAATAATATATAATTGGGTGGTGTATCATATATAAAGTATAATTATCATGTTATATTAATTATTTACAGGAATTACACATCATTGTTATACCCATCCAAATAATAATGTATTGAATAAGAATTACACCATGACGTGGAGATGTTAAGCTGTACGTACACATGTATGATGACATGTAATTCAAAGGATGGATAGAATACTGAATATGGTTTTACCATATTTATAATAACACCATAATAGATAGTAGATACTGGAGTAATTATTTTAGAATAGAAATAACAATGAAATAATAAGTTGAAGAAGAAGGGAACTTGAAAGAGGGCGGTGAAAACATTTCCTCTTCTTCGGGTTCTTCCTTTCGATTTGATCAAAAGAGTTTCTTTAGGTTGGACTTATGATCAAAATAAGGCCTCTAGGTTGAAGTGAGGGAATTTGGGAGGATATTTGGGCAGGTTTTGGATGATCCAAAAGGATTTTAAGGTGTGAAAAATTGGTTAGAAGTGGTGTCCTTTTATAAGGGGGAGGAGGGGCTCTTTAGAAAAAACATAACGTATTATTTTAAAATAAATTCATATTCAGTTTCTAATGGATCCAAAGTGTATTATTAACAGTCTAAGGTGGGGATGGGTCTAAATCCTTTCAACCAATATATTTTATACGGGTTTGGGTCATTATATTAACTTTATCGTTTAGTTTTAATTCTTAGTTAATTACTTTGACACTTACCATGTCACTTTGTATATTTATATTATATAGTTAATAAAAATATTATATACATTTAAGAGACCCAAAAGTTTTCCATTAATGATATTCCAATCAATATATAAGTCCTTTGGCCGAACATTTGTTTTTTAGGAATTAAATATCAAGTAATAATATAATATTTTTTTAAAAACTCTTTTATGTCAATTTTGACACTACTGGGTATTTTGTTTTTGATAAATTCATAACATCATTATTACTTAGGAACTAATTCATTTAATCAACTCTAACATGTCATATTAACCTATTAAATTCTTGGAATTAATTAAAAGTATCAAATTATATTTATTTGGGTATTTATAATATCAATTATTTTAATATTTAACTAATAAGGTAATTACTAAATCATCATTGTGTCATAAATAAATTAAATTATTTATTGTCTAAAAATTATAAATAAACTATCATTATTTAGGAAATATTTTTATCTTTCTAATAAATATTTATAATCTAATTTATATTATGTATAACCCTAAATTAAAAATGTTTTAGTAATTAAACATTGATTTTAACTCCTTTAACTCTTTTTTAAATTAAATAATAATAAATGTCCTAATCTAATCCAAATGGACCTAAATGATAATATTTTATTCCTAAGGTTGTTTTTGGTCGAGATACAATTGTCCAATAGAATTAGGACATGTGTTAGGGTAATATTAATAACATTTTTACCCTTAATTACCCTATTTACCTTTTACCGTGGTAAATAAATGTAAAAAGTTACTATTCAAAAAAAATTATTTTTATCTTATTGACCGACATTTTACTCCTTGATATTAACCGTGTCTCTTGGATTTTCGAAATTCTACTCACAGAAGTGGTAAAATTAAGTTTTATGTGAATTTCCAAATTCTCCAAGGAGGTGGGTAAAAGACGGTAAAAAGTTCAATAAAAGTTTTATATATTTAAAATTATTCTAAACTAATTCCAATGAATTACGTTGAACTTATATAGGTATTATGTATCTATTTTTACCTTAATAAAATTTAAATAAAATAAATAATTATTTAAATAAAAATTCGTTTTTAAACTATAAATCAGTGTTTTTTCACTATTCATACAAAATTTAATGTTTTCCAGAAAATACCAAAAATTCACCCTAGGATAATTTCGATATTTTGAATCCATATATGAAGTCCATTTTGAATGATAAAATTTAAAAAATTTCAAAAATTTGGTATTACTATTTATAATGGATACTTTGATTGGTCGCGGTGTGTTAGAATTTCGAAGTTGCATACAACACACGATGTTGTATTATTCAAAGAGAATCATACCGTAGAAGCTTGGGGTGTTACATTCTCCCCTCCTTTAAATAATTTATTTTTCTAAATTTCAAGAATATTACTGCATAAAAAGACTCGGGTGATTTTTCATCAAAATTTCCTCTGGTTCCTACGTTGCCTCTTCCATCTTATGGTTTCTCCATAGAACTTTTACCAGAGGAGTCGTCCGGTTTCTCAACACTTGTTATCTTGTAACAAGAATCCTAATGGGCTCTTCGCAATAAGATAGATTAGGTTCCAGTTCTAATTCCTCATAGGTGAGTACATGCATTGGGTCAGGCATGTATTTTCTCAATAGTGATACGTGGAACACATCGTGAACTTTGGAGAGATTTGGTGGCATTGCCAAACGTTATGCTACAACCCCAATTAGTTCTAGAATTTCTAAAGGTCTGATGTACCTGGGACTCAATTTAACTTTCTTACCGAAATGAATAACTCCCTTCCATGGATATACCTTCAAGAAAACATGATCTCCTACATGAAATTCCCAATCCTTGCTTCGATTATCAGCATAACACTTTTTCCTACTTTGAGCTACTTTGATGTGGGTTTGGATTACCTTTACCTTTTCCATCATTTCCTCCACCTGTTCCGGGCCTATGAGTTTTCTTTCACTAACGTCATCCCAACATGTTGGTGTGCGACATCTCTTTCCATATAACGCTTCATATGGTGCCATCCGAATACTTGAATGAAATCTATTGTTTTAGGAAAATTCCACTAGAGGTAAATATTGATCCCACATACCCTAAAAGTAAAGTGGTCATGATCTCAACATGTATTCTAAGGTTTTAATAGTCCGTTCTGATTGTCCATATATTTGATGGTGGAAGGCAGTGCTCAAACGAAGTTCAGTATCCAAGGCCTTCTGAAGACTCTTCCAGAATCTTGAAGTAAAATAGGGATCACGATTAGAAAAAATTGATAAGAGTACTCCATGAAGTCTCACAACTTCATTAATATATATCCTTTCAAGATGTTTAGGTGGTAAATCTTCCCTTATAGCAAGAAAATGTGCTGACTTGGTAAGACGATCAGCAATGACCCATATTTCATTGTTCCTTCTAGGAGTCATTGGTAGTCCCATGACAAATTCTATCGTGATATTATCCCATTTCCACTCAGGTATGGGAAGAGGTAGCAATACTCCACCAGGCTGTTGCCTTCCAGCTTTCACTTGTTGAAAAACCATACATCGTGACACAAAATCATCAATCTCCCTCTTCATGTTGTCCCACCAAAAATGTTCCTTCAAATCTCTATACATTTTGGTTCTCCCAGGGTGTCTAGAGAAATTGGAACTATGAGAATCATCCAAAAATTCCCTTTTTAGATCAAGTATATCAGGAACACAAAGTCTCTTCCCAAATTTCAAAATTCCATCTTCATACACAAAGTCACTCAATCTCCCATCATTCAAAGCTTTAATCTTCTTTTGAAATTCTTCATCATCGGTCTGAGAACTCTCTATACTTTCTAGTAAAGATGGTTTGGCAACCATTTGAAAAAGTATTGATGTTTCACCTTCAATGGTAATTCCCATATCCACATTCACTAGATCTATGAAAATAAGATCCCTTTCAATTCTCATCACGTTCAAAACACCATGATCCTTTCTACTCAATGAATTAGCCACCTTATTTGACTTTACCTTATTTCCATTTCCAGATTGATCAGAAGATCTCATCTTCTCTTGCTTTGATTTAAAGTCACAATACTTAGAGAATTCTTTTTCTATCTTCATAGAACATGAGACAATATCTTCGTACGATGAGAAGGATTGTAAGACTAAAGATCGACGAAGAAATGGTTTTAACCCATCAAAGAAACGATCAATATTACTTCTTGGGTTACATATATAATCTGTTTCATGCCTCGCTATCCTTGTAAAGTTATCCGCATACTTTGCGACATTCTCATCCTCCTTTTCCCTCAAACTCAGAAATTTCCTTCGCATATCTACACGATGGTCACGAGGAAAGTATTTTTCTAAGAAAATCTATTTTAACTCCCTTCATTCCATATTTGATACTTCATCATCATCTTTCGTGTTTTGAATCAATGACCACCATTGATCAACATCTCCAGTGAGGCGATAAACTGCCATGATAACTTTTTCCCTTTCACTACTCCCCAAGGCATGGAATATTTTCTCTAAATAATTTATCCATTGCACAGCTACTAAGGGATTTGTACTCCCATTGAATGTTGGAGGTTGTTGCCTCATGAAGCGATCTAACATTGATCCTCCACGCTATGGATCAGGGTGCTCCATACGGGTAAGGTTATTAGTCATAACCTGAGTGAGTTGTCCTAGTATGGTGATTATCTGATCATCACCAGTTGCATCACCAACTACACTATAATTATCTTAAGCAGGAGGGAAATCCCTAAATGGAGTGTGTGCATTGATACAGTTTCCATTCCTTCTAATAGGCGCCATTTCTAAACAATGGCATAAACTATATTAGTTTATGAATCAAAATACATAATTTCATACTTATAAAACACTTAAAATAAATTGAACTATTTATGGATATAATCCATAATCATAAAAAAAATGTTTTCATTGAGGATGTATATACTCATAAACCCTTCATATTTATTTGTAAAGAAAATTAGAATTATCCTAAGAATATCCCCCGGGAGTGTCGTAACCAAGAGTGAAGAAAGGCCCGTTATCGTGCACCAGTTCTCGTTCGAGTCTAGCTCAATGAAGTGTTTTCGAGTTTTACCCCTAGGTACATCTGTTCCAGAGATGCCTCTACCTGCTCATATCCATACATGGACGTGTTTCCTGGAAAAATCACAAAATCTCTACAATACCAAAATTATAGGAAGTTCTTCTATACTAGTTCTCAAAGTCCATCTTAGGTCTATGTGCTCTAATCAGAGTTTATCTAAATATAGCTTCCAAGGCTTGTAATAAACTTCCTCTGATACCAACTATAACACCCCGACCCTAGTTACCTAGATTCGTTGCATTATTACATAACATTGGAATGATCACAAGAAATATCAAGTCTCGAAAGTCCGATTAGTTTAGTAGCCTTGGAAACACTAGATACATTCATAACAATTACATTACATCATAAAATGAAAACTACAACAACATAGTATCCATAGTCCATAATCATATCCCCTCATACTATCCATGCATGCCATTAATAAAATACCTCTTCACATCCATGGAAAAATAAAACATAGAAAGGGGTGAGCTCAAATTCCCAATAAAGATAACAATATAGCAGAAACATTCTTAAATAAGAATAAATATTTATGGCAATGTATAACTAAATCAAAAGCCTTTTAAACATGAAATTCAACATAATATGGAAAAAATAAAATTAAATAATTCCATTTACTTATTTACATGGATATTCTACTAGTCGAATAATCACATGCAATATCAATAACCACATGCATAATGATGGAATGCATAATGCCAGACTATCATAACCACATAGTCAAGGCCTCATGCCAAGACTACAAATAATATTTTTTCAAGGCCTCATTCTAAGACACTAGTTTGTCTCATGATACCTACCAATGCATCGAGGAGATATAGTGGGCTCCACCCGTCACTTATTAAGTCCAATGCGTTCCTCATATGAACGGGTTTAAACATAATATAAACATTTGTATTAAAACTAGCAAAAAAAATGTCAATACTTTATCCATAAACCATGAACTGTATAAAAATAACACATCCACAGTCAAACATATCACAAAACCTTAAATACAATATGGAATTATTGTATCATATTAAATCAAATTCAAATAAGCTTAAAATCCATCAAAGGATGTTGAAATAGAAGAAATCAAAACTATTTGAGAGAAATATAAATTTTTTTGAAATCATTTAAAAGTCACATAATTATAAAATAAAACATTTACTTTGAAAATGTCTTTTTAAGCCTATAAGGGAATATTCTATGATTTTATAATGGTGGAAAATAGCCTCACCCTCCATATAAGTTAAAAAAACACAGTCTTACCTTAATTATGTCGAAAAGGTTAAAAACACCTTGTTTGCAAAACGACAGAAATATTTCTTTATAAAACTCTTATAAAAAGTAAAACAAGGGTATAAATGAATTTAACCCATATTCTGTAAAATAGTAATAATTTTTTGAAATACATTTTTAAGAAACATGGATGTGGATGATAAAGAGGTCCTAGTAGATAATTACGTATAAACAACCTCAGATAATGAAGAGATTGTGAAATAAACCCTTACCTTGTACTTTTCCGTGGTTTATGGTAGGTAAAACTCCTGTATAATTGTAAAATAATTGTTATTAAATTATACAATAATAATATATGTTATCATGATATCATATATGATCTTTTAACATTGCTTTGTTAATAAAATCTTAGTATTATCGTCGTTTCGGGTGTTAACTTACTCATTTTCTTTTATATGTTTTGTTACATAAGATGTGTTTGTTATGGATTGGTTGTATCATATTCATATACAGAATGATATTAAGTCTTTAAACATTATTTTTAACCATCAAATGAAAATTATTCTTGAAAGGATACGATGGGGAATGAATCTCATCGCGTTCGTGGAGACGGTAGTCCGTACATACACACGAATGAAAATATCATTCTTTTGATATTAATATAATATATAATTGGATGGTGTATCATATATATAGAATAATTATCATGTTATATTTATTATTTACATTAATTACACATCATTATTATACCCATCCAAATAACAATGTATTGAATAACAATTACACCACGACGTGGAGACGGTAAGCCGTATGTATGCATGTATAGTGACATTTCATTCAAAAGATGGATAGAATACTGAATATGGTTGTAACATATTTATAATAACATCATAGTATATAGGAGATACTGGAGTTATTATTTTAGAATAGAAATAACAAATAAAGAAGAAGTTGAAGAAGAAAGTAACTTGAAAGTGGGTGGTGAAAACATTACTTCTTTTTCGGGTTCTTCCTTTTGATTTGATCAAAAGGGCTCCTTAGGTTGTCTTTCTGATAAAACTAAGGACTCTAGGTTGAAGTGGGGGAAGTTGGGTGGATATTTGGGTAGGTTTTGGCAGAACAAAAAGGCTTTGAAGGTGTGAAGAATTTGTTAGAAGTGGTGTCCTTTTATAAGGGGGAGGAGGGTCTCTTTAGAAAAAACATAATGTATTATTTTATAATAAATTCATATTCGGTTTCTAATGGATCCAAAGTGGATTATTAAAATTATAAGGTGGGTATGAGTATAAATCCTTTCAACCAATATATTTTAGATAGGTTTGGTTCATTTTATTAACCTTATCTTTTAGTTTTAACTCTTAGTTAATTAGTTTGACAATTACCATGTCACTTTGTATTTTTATATTATATAGTTAATAAACTTACTATATACATCCAAGCGACCCCAAAGTGGTCCATTAATGATTAAAAAATAATGATATAAGTCCTTTTTCCAATCCTTTGATTTTTAGGAATTAAATTTCAATTAATAATATAATATTTGTTTTAAAAACTCTTTTATGTCAATTTTAACACTATTGGGTATTTTGTTTTTGATAAATTCATAACAGCATTATTACTTTGAAAATAATTCATTTAATCAACCCTAACATGTAATATTAACCTATTAAATTCGTGTAATTCATTAAAAGTCTCATATTATATTTATTTGGGTATTTATAATATCAATTATTTTAATATTTCACTAATAAGGTAATTACTGCATCATCATTGTGTCATGAATAAATAAAATTATTTAATGTCTAAAAATTATAAATAAAATATCATTATGTAGTAAATATTTTTAAATTTCTAATGAATATTTATAATCTAATTTATCTTATTTTTAACCTTATATTAAAAAACTTTTTGTAATTAAACTTTGATTTTAACTAACTCTTCTTTGAATTAAATAATATTAAATGTCCTAATCTAATCCAAGTGGACCTAAATGATAATATTTTATTCCTAAGGTTGTTTTTGGTCGAGATAAACTTGTCCAATAGAATTAGGACATGTTTTAGGGTAATATTAATATCATTTTACCCTTAATTACCCAATTTACTTTTTACCGTGGTAAATAAAAGTAAAAAATTACTATTCACCAGAAAATTTTTTATCTTATTGAACCACATTTTACTGCTTGATATTAACCATGTCTCTTGGAGTTTTGAAATTCCACTCACATAAATGGTAAAATTACGTTTTATATGAATTTCCAAATTCTCCTAGGATGTGGGTAAAAGAGGGTGAAAAGTTCAATAAAAATTTTATATATCATAAAATTATTCTAAACTGACTCCAATGAATTAAATTGAACATATATAGGTATTATTTATCTATTTTGACCTTAATTAAATTTAAATAAAATAAATAATTATTTAAATAAAAATTCATTTTTAAACGATAACTCAATGTTTTGTCACTATTCATCAAAAATTGAATGTTTTCAGTAAAATACAAAAAATTCACCCTAGGATAATTTTGATATTCCAAATCCAAATATGAAGTTCATTTTGAAAGATAAAATTTACAATATTTCAAAAAGTGGGTATTACTATTCATAACAACTACTTTGATTGGTCGTGGTGTGTTAGAATCTCAAAGTTTCTTACAACACACGCTACTGTATTATTCAAAGAGAATCATAACGTAGAATCTTGGGGTGTTACACATAGTGTTGTTGGGTTTTGTTAGCATACCTATATAGGTTCTATTTGATTTTGTTGTTTTCTCACTGGTGCATTAGTATGATTCTTTCACATGTTCACTAGATACTTTGGTTTTCCAACTGAGTATACTTATATGTTCACCCTAGGTATATAAAACTATTTGTATGTTTCTAGGAGGATTATGTAGACTATGGTGGGTATTAATATCTTAGACCTTTGGATAGATTTTTTGTCACTACTTTAGCTTTTCTTTTTTCATATTTACCTTGGATAATTTATTGTATTTGTATGAGTTCTATTTATACATGCAAGTCCGATGGTTTTTGGATTTATCTATAATATTATGTCTTGGGGTTGTTGGGGATGATTCATCTTATCACAAGATCTTGTTTCCTTAAAAAGGGTAATGCCTCCCATATTGTGAAATCTAGACCCCCTTTGTGCTAGTTTCCAATCTAGGGCCAACTAGAGGTAGGAATCAGTGGGTCATTATCTCCCATTATTCATTTCCATCCCAGGATGGGAATATTTGGAGGGATGGGGTGTGATAGAGTGGTTTTAGATTTGATGGACGAGAGATATGATGAAGTTTGGAGTTATTCATAGTGAGGATTTCATGTGATGGTATGGAAACAATTACAGTTTTACTTGGTGCATGAAATTGGCTAGGGAGAATGGCTTGGACATGTGAGTTTAGGGCCCCCTTTGATCCAGTGCATGGACTCTAAGCTTATTGAATTACCAACTTAGATGGGCCTGCTTGTAGGTTAAGGACCTTGGAAAGGTAAATGCATCATAATGACTTGTGTTCTTGTTTGAATTGGCTTGTTTTTGGTAAGTTAAAATGGATGAAATAAATTAAGCAAGTTAAAATTAATCATAATGAAGATTCCATTCTACTACGGATTAGTAAATAATTGTTTACCTTTTAGCTATGACTCCTTGTTATCATCCGTGCATGGCTCATGAAGTTGAGGTTCTGCAAGATGATCAGGTTGATCGTGGAAGGGTTGATCCAATCGAGGAGGATCAGTGGAAAAGGACGTTGTGTGCTTTCTAGTGGCAGGATTTGGGAATGTATAAGGGAAATGTTTTAGATGTTGAGACAAAGAGCTAGATAGAGGGGCTTGATGTCGTTTTTAATTTGATCTTGTCCCCAACGGGGTACTGGGTTCCTTTGGTAATCAGTCAGATGAGCGGAGTTTAACGTCAGTGGTGGACACTGTATCTACGAGAGTGGAATGAGTCATACATTTTTTGGGTTGAATTCTAAAAGGAGTTTCATGTAGAGTTCCTCTCATTGACCATGAAGGATTAGAAGATGAAGGAGATTCTTTTACTTCAGTCAGAGAGAATGTTAGTGAAGAAGCTAGGGATCAAGTTCAAGGACCTTCTGCATTTTTTCCCAGAACTATTTCTAGATGAGGACACTTGTGAATGACGTTTGGAGGAAGCACTAAATCCTTCTATGTAGTATAATGTTTCTCCTTTTACATTTCCATCATATTTGGAGGTTTAGAAAAAGGTATAGGTGATCGAGTGGTTACACTCATGAGGAGGTATACTTTGAGCGGGGAGCTAGAAATGTTTTTTGAGAGGAAGAGTTTTCAGTGAAAGGTCATAGGCACAAGTACCTTTGAGGTTTTAACAGGTAGGGATTTGACCTCTCTAGATTCCTTTCTGACCTTCTGGTGCCAGTTTGATTCATACTTTTCTTGAGAGACTCATGATAGTTTGTTTTGGTTGTGGGGTTCATTGTCATCAATGTAGCCAATGCCTAGTAGTTCCCCAAGATTAGTTTTGTGTGGGTGGATAGGTTTAACACCATCCTCAGTAGCATCTTCCAGTGAGACCATTTCAACTGCAGGGGAAATATGCTTTTTCTCCACTGAGGGGACATGGAGTTGGTAGAGGCTGACCTTGGGATGTTCCTTGTGTTTAGGGACTACGACTCGAACATGGTCACAGAGGTGGTCACCAGTAGAGAGGAAGGAGATCTGTGCGTAGTTAGTTACATCTAGTGGAGGCACCAATTCTAGAGGGTCTTGATCTTGTCAGATGTATGATTAGTTTTTTAGTACCCTTATTTGTGCCTTGTTTTATTTAAGAGATTCACAATTCATTGTTTCACCCAATCTAGCCCATTCTCTGGTACTGGACATAGACAGGCTTTATGTTCCCCAAGTGTTGACTACTCTAGTTAGAGGTTAGAAGAGATAGTTTGATGTGTGCTGGGGGTGTAGACTAATGATGGGACCACATGAGTCTCATGGGGATATTTTACTATTACAAATGCATCCATGTGATGACATCCTCATCATCATCTGGTTGTATTCCATACATGCTGTTATTGACTAATTTCAGAGAAGATTCATGTTTTCGAATGTGGATAGCTAGTGTGTGGTTATAATTGGTGAGTGGGGTAATCAAGTGGGTAATTGGCATCTGGATCACCTTCTTTCCTTGTTGGATGAGTTATTATAGGAATAAATAAATGAATAGATGGAAGAGGTTCCTATTTCCATTAGGATGTTCTTGGATGTTTTCCTCGAGGATATTGTGATGCTACCCCCTTGACGTGGTGTTGAGTTCAGGATAGACTTGTAGCCTTGTGCGTATTTAATTTTGATGGCTCCTTATGGAATTTCAACTTATATGTTGTAGGGGTTGAGGATTTATATTGATGATTAGATGTAGAAGTTTTTTATGCGGCCCAATGTGTCACCGTGGGTTTCTCCAGTGCTGTTCCCTAGAAAGGTGGATGGTAGTTTGAGGCTGTGTATACACTACTAATGTTGAATTTGGTTATGGTCAAGAACTATTATCCTCTTTTGAGTATATACAATCTCTTTGACCAGCTGAGAGTGTTCAGTTAGTTTTCTATGATTGATCTTTGGTCTGGATATCACATGTTGAGAGTGAAGGTGGCTGATATCCCAAAGACTTATGTCAGAAGAAGGTATAGGAACATTGATTTTTTATTCAGGCCATTTAGTGTTACAAACGCACTAGTTGTGTTCAGGGGACACATGAAATCCATCTTATATGAGTTCTTGGATAGGTTTTTCATCGTATTATGTAATGACATCTTAAAATACTCAATGTGAGAGGAGGAGTATGCCGAGAATCTTAGAACAATATTTCATTTTCATTGATGCCACCAACTCAATGGAAATGTGTCCAAGTGTAAGTTCTGAGCATGGTAGGTTCATTTACTCGATCATGTGGTGTCTCGATAGGGTGTGGAATTAGACCCGTCGATGGTTCACATTGTTTTTTCTGGGGCAGGACCAAAGAACATGGTAGAGGTTCATTGTTTTCTTGGGTTTTTAAGCAATTATTGGAGTTTTGTACCTAATTTAACTTCATTTTTAGCCTCATTGATAGCTTTTACTAAGAATGATAATGATTTTTTGTAGATTGATCAGTTCCAGCTAGCGTTCTGTTACATAAAGTGGAGGATGGTTAGTTCCACAATGCTTCTATTTCTAGATAAAGGGGTGATGTTTGAGGTGTTTTTTACGCTCCCTGTATAGGATTAGGGTGTGTGTTGATGCAGTAGAGAGTAGTGATCTCTTATGAGTCTAGGAATTTATGTCCTCATGAGTTTAACTATTCCACTCATGATCTTGAGATAATAGCGGTTGTGTTAGGGATGCTTTTTTGGTGAAATTGCGTCATTAGGGAGCTTGTTGTGGTCTTCAAAGGTCATAAGAGATTGAAGTATATATTTTCTCAGTTTTACCTGATCTTACATTAGCAGAGGTGGATGGATTTTCTTAATGATTATGATTTCGAGATCTCCTAATCCACAGGAATGTGAAATGTTTTGGCCAATGATTTGAGAAGGATTTTGTGGAAGGGTTTTGTTTGGGAATCTATGGATGGATGGAGATAATTAGATGAGTTTTCATCCTTAAACATAGATATAGGGGTAGATGGAGGTAGTGGTTGATTGTTTTATATGATAATGTAATATTATCTGATGTAGCAGGTGGAGGAGTTTCAAAGGGGAAACCTAGAGGTAGAGGTGATGCACAATCATGCTGGGATGGTAATGCTTTGGATGGATGGTATGAATATTTTCAAAACCAGATGTTGTTTTATGAGATTTTTTTTTTGTTTCAGTGGTAATGTGTGATGGAGTCCTTCCTGAGATTCATAGACCACCATTCTTGGCACAACCAAGTGTTTTCAAGATTTAACATAGCGTGAGGGCGTAGTTTTGGTGGCCTAGGATGAAATGGGTAGTGGAAGAGTTCCTGGAGAAGTTCATGGTTTTCTAACCGGTAAAGTCCATGAATCATGTTCCTGGTGGTTTTCAATTGGCCATGGATGTTCCTAAGTGGAAATGGGATTCCATCTTTATGGATATTGTCATAGGGTAACCCAGGTCTTAGAGAGGATGTGATAATATCTAGGTGGTCATGGATCGATTAGTGAAATCATCCCACTTCTTATCAATCAAGGAGTCGATCATATTGGATTCCTTGGATAACAGGTATGTGGATGATGTGGTGTATTTTCATAGAAATATTAGGTCCATTATCTCAAATCAGGATGCATGGTGAATGTCATTAGTCTAGAGGGTATTACAACATGCTTTTGGCACTCTGTTATGCCTCATAACTGCCTTCCACCCTCAGATAGATGGGTAGATAAATCAGACAATCTAGATGTTTGATGATATGTTGAGGGAATGCATCATAGACTTTGATGGATATTGGGTACGACACCTTCCCTTGGTAGATATTACATATAATAATAGATATCAATATTCTATTGTCATGGCCCAATTTGAGGAATCGTATAGGAGATAGTGTCATTCTTCATTGTGCTGAACATATGTTAGGGATACAGTTGTTCTTGGTCCCGATGTGGTGAAATTTATAAATGAGAAAGTTCATCTTCTTCATGAGAGGATAAATGTAGTGCAGGACCAACAAATGTCTTGTGATGATTGTAGAAGGATGACCTTTGAGTTTGATGTTGGGGACCATGTGTGATTGAAGGGTTCCCCTGAACGTGGGCAACATAGGTTTTGATGAGGGAGTAATATTTCTCCCAGGTTTTTTAGGAATATTGGGGTGTTGGGGTGAGTTGGCAAGGTTGAATACAAGTTGGTGAGTCCACTGCAGTTGGATAGGATCCATGATGTCTTTCCCATTTCTAAGCTTCATTGGTATCTTCATGATGAATCCCATTTCATTGACTGATGAGAGTTAGATATCAAGGATGACATGACATTTTTGGAGAGGCTAGTATATATTCAGGATCATCGGAAGAAGGAACTATATGAGTGGGCAATTCCATTGGTTCTTGTATTGTGGAGGCATAGAGGCCAAGAGTAGAGTACTTGGGAGTAAGAGATGCACATGTGTTCCCATTACCCAAATTTATTTTGATTTTTTTTGCATTTTCATGTGATGTACTATTTAGAACATTTTTTAGGATATGAGTTATTTTTCTTGGTTTATGAGGTGTTTGGTATGATGTGTGATAAAGTACCGACATGTGAAAAGGGGAGAACCTGAAACCTAATTGAGACGCATTAACTGTGATGTGATTAAACCCATGAAAGTGATTCAGTGCCACCCAGAGTGGATAGTATCTTTATATAGATGATTTAATTCCGTAATTTTTGTGTTTAAAATAGTTTAGTTTTTGTGATTGTGTAGTGTGTTTTATGTTGGTTTGGGTTGACGTGTCAACAACCATGATGACAATGTCCTGGTTTTCAGATATTAGATGAGGTTTCCCAGGGTGTAGAGGTTTCCAATACTTGTGTGGAACAACACCAAGAGGTTTATCATTGGAATTTGATATGCTTAGTTGATAGTAGTGCTTCATGTGTAATGAGATCCTTGAGTGGTATCTCGAGGAATGGTTGTTCGGACCCTTACTCTCATTATCTTTAGGTTGTTTTTAAAATATTGAGGAAGAGAATCGTTTGATAGGTATCTGATATAAGGGAAAATACATATATGGTTTATTAATTTTTGGGAAATATAGTGTCTGAGGTGTGCTAGGAAGTCAAGGTGACTCATTTCAACACTTTAAAAAATTTCCAATTTTCTAATTTTTCCAACAGCGTCTCATCCCAATAGTGTCTCATCCCAACAGTGTCATAACCAGGCAGTGGCTCATTGGCAGTGTCTCTCCTAGGCGGTGTCTTTCTAGAAGTGCCTCAGCCTAGAAGTGGCTCTCTGGTGGTGTCTCACCCTGGCAGTGGCTCGCTGGTAGTGTCTCACCATGGCAGTGGCTCACTAGCAGTCTATCGAATGGCGGTGAACTATTGGCGGTCTCTCATCTGGTTATGCCTCATCTGGTAGTGGCTGGTTGGTGGAACCTCGCCTGGTGGTGTCTCATTGGAAATGCCACATCTAATAGAGCCTCGTTTTTCAATGGCCTCCAGGTGGTTCCTTGTTTGTTGGTGTCTCACTGGTGATGCCTTATCTGGAGGAGCCTTGCTTGGCGGTGCATCATGAATAGTGTTTATGGTTCATCCATTTTTTCCTTTTGATGTATTTATTTTACATAAACCGTGTTTATTGCCTTTTTGAAAGGGATTTGGGACTGATTCAAAGGCCATAAATTAAAATTTTAGTTCCCTAAGAGTTCAAAGACTTTTAAATGGTAAAAAATAAAGGTCTTGGCTAGATCCTCTTTTAATAGTAAATCAAAATTGTATCTAATCCCATGACTCAGATCTAAACTTCCTCAAGAAGATATATCTTTACCCTAGTTCATACTTCTTGATTTCTATTGATACAGACTATTTGAATCCCTCATACCACAAGATTTTTTCAATCATGCTACAATAATTGGTTTGTGATTCCTTAGAGAATTACCTATTGTATGTGTGCCCCTATTTTTGGTGAAACTAGGAATTATCGATCATCATTAATTCTAGGTAATATTTCCTTCATCATTATTAATTTTTCTTCCTAAGGGGAGGGTATATATAGGTTCTCCATTGTAAATATCGGTGATTATATACTAATAAAGATAATAAAATTGGTTTTAAAATTGATATACATTGGACTGGGGAATGTGACTCATGATTTTGATGTGTCATTGTTATTTTTGAATTGTGATTTGTATGGGATAAATACCCACTAAAAATAATGTCCATTGGGGTACGTTTTTTAACACAAGATGGTTTGTGGAATGCAAGTTGTTTGGTTTCTAAACACTTATATACAAAAATTGGTTAACAATGTGTATTTGGATAATAAACGGATTCCCCAGGATTATACAGTTTCTATGATAACCCCAAAATTAAAAAGTGGAATTAAATAATGGATTCCATATTAAATCATATAAATTTTTTCCCTTAGTAGTTATGGTGATGTGGTAGTGGGAACAATTGTACACTGGAGGTTGGTTTTAATGATATGATAATCAGGGCAGATGAGTTTTAAAAAGGACAGTGTTGTTTTGTATGGGTAATTTTCATGATTCATTTCATTGGTAACATGCAGAAATATTCTCCCTATATCTAGATTTAATGGTATGATGTGACATTAATTTGATGTTCATTGATTTACTAGGGATTTTCACCTTCTGAATGGTTGTTAGGATGTTTATTATTGTACGACTTTCTAGATAGCTCCCCAGCTAGTGATGGAATAAAAAACCCATTTTTTTAATAAATTTTGGAATGGTTTGGTTTTTTTGTTAATGGAATGGAAATGGATAAATAAATTGATTGGAAATTTTAAATGTGATTTGTGACTTATTGTGTGGTGTTGTGCATTTAGAGGTAGCAACAAAGGTGATGGTATTTTGAGTTGGTGGTTTTTTTGAGAACCCATTGGTTGGGATTGAATATTTGGTATCACACACATATATATACTTGTATTATTTACTTGTAATTTCAATATTAAACCCACCCTAGTAGATCACTATGTTCTGAACACCCCCATCACCAAGGGGGAGGGTGTCTTTTCCAACATCCGGTGGGGAGTACAGATGGATGGGTACCCTCTCTTTTCTACACTCTCTTCCAAGGGAGGTAGGTATGGAACATGCTATGTTGGTTGGAGGTCTTTTAGTGATTTAGATAGTGTTTGTGATAGCCCAAGTGTCTTTGGACGAGATGTGATATCCTAGGTTTTTGTTGGAGAGGTGGTTTGTGCTTTCCCAGGTTTCTTTGGGATGAGATGCGATGTTCTTTCCTAGGTATCTTCAAGATGAGATGTGATGTGATGTATTGTGAGGCCCATGTTTGTGTAAGTAGGATGTGTTGTGAGGCTCAGGTTTGTGTGGTTGGGATGTGCTTTCAGGACCATGTTTTTGTGGGTGGGATGTGATGTGGTATAATGAAGGGATACGAGTGTCAGGACACACGACATTGGGCAAGAGAGGCATACTAATCAGAAAGTGGTGCAGAGTACCATATCATCAATCAAATTTACTTTGTATTATATTACATTACCTGTATTACTTGGTGAGTGTGACTTGGTAAGGTTGGGTTTGGTTAGTATACCTATATAGGTGGTGTTTGGTTCAACTATTTTCCAAGGGTGCATTATTATGCTTTTTTTTACATTTTCCTGAGAGACCTTGGTTTTCCTACTGAGTATCATTTTATTGCCCAACCTATGTATACAAAACTATTTTTAGGTTTACAAGAGGATTATGTGGACTGTAATGGGCATTACAAGCTCAAACCTTTGGATAGTTATTGTGTCATTGCCTTAGATTTTCTTTGTGGTATTTACCTTGTTGACATTATTGAATTTGTATTAGTTGTATTTAAACATTCAAGTGGGAAGGATATTGTTTTTTCTTTTATAAAATGTATTGGGGTTGTTGTGAATGACTCATCTTACCTCTTGATCTTGTTTCATTATTAAGGTTGATGCCTCACATATTTTGAGATTTGTACACTGTTGGTTCTTGTCACCAACCCGATGCCTAATAGAGGCGGGACTCAAGGGTCATTATCTCTCTTTCATCATTGCGAGACCAAGAATGTATATTTGGAGGGAGGGGTTGTGAAATATTTAATATATATATATATAATAATTATATATATTTAATAATTATATATATATATATATATTAATATATAATTATAAATATATATATATATTTATAAATATAATTATAAATAAATATTTTTATAAATATTTTTATATAATAATAAATATGTTTACATAATTATATAAATTTATATAATAGATGGAGATCCAATCTCTCAATAATGGTGAGCCTCTCTCTCCAGATATTAAATTGGACGGATTCCGCAATCAAAAGAATATATTTGTTGTTATTTTCAGTCCTTTTGAGATGTTTGTAGCTTGTGGACTTCACCATGTGGCTGAATCTCATAACGAAATGGGAGATGTTTAATCTGGTGAAGAAATTTGAGGTGTTCTATCCACCATTAGACCTCTCTCTGACCATTCAAGAGGCTATAGAGAAAATTGGTTCGACCAATAGACGAGGAAGAGTGATTCTTGAGGATGACGACAAGGCATTGATTGGGGACTATGGTCTCATTTGGAATTGAAAATGAGAGTTCACGATGGAGGGGAACTGATAAGAGAATTTGATTCAGTTTGAAAATGAAGTGTCATAAATATGGGTGCAACATTGATCTAGGAAAATCGTTGGAGATTGGTGGTGATGGAGGTTGATTAACACTAATAATGGAGCCTAGAGACACCCTTGGGAAGTGGGGAACAGGTCTGCGTGTGGTATGGGAACCTACAGGCTTCCTCTTTCTTGTGGAATCAATTAGGAGCTGGATACATGGATACTATGGTGGGGTTAGTGGGATCTACATCATGTAGAAAAATGGGTCCTTTGTCCCTGTGTGGGTGTGTCTGTGTTGCTGGATATGGTAGATCGATGGATTTGGATCTATTAGCGATGAGAAGTAGGGATTATTTCAGAAATGGGATAATGAATGTGACCTATATAACTCGGTGGGAATGATGATGAGTGGTCAATGATGAGGGATTCACTGATATAGAGGTTTTTGTTGGTGATGATGAGGCTGACTTTGGGAAAAGACATGACAATTATGGCATTTGTAGACCATGGTATGTAGAAGGACATGGGACATAGCTTGCAGTCTAGAAAAGATGTCATCAATATGTGTTTTCATCAAATAGGTTGGGCTTTCCATGCCACATTGTAATGGCAGGGACTTGTTCATGCTTGTAATGAGATTTTGGTTTTTTGTTGCATGGATATGGCTATCATGCTTATTCCCTTCACGTTTTTGGTCCATTGTGCCTTTATCTGTTGGTGCAAAGTCCTTTCGTGTTTTGTTTTTTGGATTGTAGTGTTTTCCACTTTTTGTTTGGTGGTGATTTTGTGCCATGTTCGTTATTGTATCTCCATTTTTATTTCCATTAATAATTTTTTGGACCGAGTACGCTTGGTACCTTGAACTTTCTGATATATTTATATAATTATATAAATATAAATATATAAATATATATAATTATAAATATAATAAATATATTTATTTCATTAAAAAAATATATTTAAAAACATTTATATGTAATAATAAATATATTTATATAATTGTATATATTTATATAATAATATACTAGGAACATCACAAACCATGGCTTAAAACCCATGGTCCTAGAAAATTTATTATTTAAAAATAATGTACATAACCAAAGTGAAAAGAGGGATGCAATACTGAAAGTTCACACAAAAACAACACCAAAGAATAAAGTATCATTTGCTGATCTCCTATTTTAATTTCTAGTGCCCTTTCCTGGGGAGCCCCCCGACCTCACAGATGATTCTCTTCCATTTCATAGGAACTTTTCATGTGTCATCCTAATCATCCATGAACGATGAGTCATTTTCCTCATCATAAGGCTCGATGCTTCTAGTGAAATCATTATTTAATATAAAAGCAGTTCCATCTTGATTTGAGAAAATATCCTCAAAATCAGAGTCCAATAGGTAAATACCACCCTCCTAGGTTTCAGCCTTCCATGCCATTTTGCCACCAGTATTCAGATCACCCACCGCATACTCAAGATCATATTCTTCACCCTTCTCTACTCACATTCCTACCGATGCATCTTGTTGGTCATCAACAATATTCATAGAGGAATTTTTTCCAGACATGTCACATTGAACAACTACCTCAATAATAGCTTCTTTATCCCTTTCCCTAAGTGTCAGGAGAACATCACCCAAAACTTAGTTCCTACTAAGTTTGATCAATCCAAAAAACTAGGGGCCAGAATCCCCATGAAGGTAGTAACATGTGGACTGGATTTCCAATATATGACCAATTTTAAGACTTCACCATCCACATGCATTTCATTTCCTTTGGAAGATGGAACTTGGTAGCACATTGTTAAAGGATTTCCAGAAGAACTAGTAGACATTGGAAATTAGAGGTTATTTTTGAATTTCCTTTCATTTATCATGAAAAAATGCTTCTCTAAAGAATGGTGCTTATCAAAATCCTCTTGGTTAACATTTTCATCATCAGACTAACCATCTCCCTAGGCCTGACATTCTATAGAACCATATCCACTAATAAGGAAATCCTTAAAAGAGGTCTCCCCATATTCCATGGTGTCCCATGACTGACCCGGTGTATTCAACTACTTCACTTCACCACCAATACAATCAAAATTAATTCAGGAGTCCATGATGTTCTCGATAGACATTTTATCAATAGAATTTTCAACCATACAGGCGGTGTATGACTTATCAACTCTAGCCTTGGACCGATGCAACTTAGGAGGACTAAACTCAAAATGGTTATTCACCCCTACACAAGATACCTCATTCAAATGTTCCATAGCTGACTTCTTTTTATTCCATTTATTAGAACCATGAGTAGATTTATTATAAGCATATTGATGTTTCCCATTCTTAGAGAGTGACCCAAAAACCACAACCCTATGGAAATTCCTTATCATATGTATGATGGTATGATAATCCGAACAAAACACATAGATCATCTCATATTAAATGTATAAGAATATCTCATCATCAATAATAGACAGAATACCTTGATCATAAATAATGGGATTTATGTAAAGTCCTGGAAAGTTCAAGGAAATTTTTTTCTTAATTTTCTTTGGAATTTTACAAGAACACAGTTTCTGACAGCGCCTGATTCCGAGGCCCGGTGTGCCCAGAATCAATTTCCGAAGTTTTGCTCGGGTACGTTCAGTGAACGAACGAGCGGGAATTTCTAACTTTTGAACCGGTGCCCGGAATCAAATTCCGAGGGCACCGATGGAACCGTAGCGCCGGTTTTTGCTTAGTAATGCCTTTCCTGGAGTTGCATTTGTTTGGGAGCAGTTGTTTAATAAGGTTGTGGTTTAAGTGTAAAGAAAAATAAAATTTGTGTTACAAATTTTATTTATCTTCTTAAGTGGTTATATCCTAAGTGTGGAAGTTGGGGTGGAATCACAAGTTCCTAACTAACCAAGTGAGGATGAAGGTGAGGTGGGGCCCACACGAACCCCAACCCTTCACCTTCCCCTTAACTCTCTTCTACCCCCCTTAAACTCCCTTTCACTTAATGTGCCAAAACCCTCAAATTCCTAACTCCTTAAACTCCTTAACTTCCTTGAACCCCCCCCCCCCCCAATTAAATGTGACTCTTCACTTCCACCTTCATTAATTTTGGAGCCTCTCCACCCATTAATGAAGGATGTAACTTAATGAATTTGAATTATTTTGAATTCATTAAGCTAACACTATAATAAGGTGTGTTGTTTTATTGTTTTGGGTTGGATAAATCTTTGTGATAGAGTCATGGAAGGATTGAAGAGAATTCCACCCTCGACGAAGAACACGAAGGAAATCTCCAAACATGGAACAACGTCTTCTCGACGAAGAATGCCTTTTCCAAAGAAGAACGTGAAGTTTCCAACGTCGATCCCTTCTTGGATGCCTCCTTCCCACTCCTTCCGGAATAAAGAAGGGAGCGCCTTTCACGAAGAACGCCGACGTCGTCAACGACTTCTCTTTTCCGATGTCGACGAATCGCCGCCGCCTTTCCGCGACTTCGTCAACACATAACGAAAAGCAAAGTAGGGGTTTGTTGTTGCTTTATTTAATTATTTTCCGTTCTTGGTTCCAGCATGACAAACTTGAGGATGAACGTTTAAGTGTTATCGTCTAACGAGAGGGGGACCAGACTGCACAAACACGGCCGAACCCCCCTCCTTTGTTCTTGAATGTTTCTTGCGGATGAAATGACAGAGCGTGGTGCCGTCGCACCACGCGGGAATCACACGGAAATTATTGCGCGGCGCCGTCGTGCCGCGCCGTTGAAAGAATTATCATGAACGCGACGCCGTCGCGCTGCGTCGAAGGAAACCGAAGACGCCGCGGCCGGAGCGGGGCCGCGGCGGAGGGGCGCGGTGCCGTCGCACCGCGCCAGATGACGAAGGCCGCGGCCGGTTCCGGGCCGCGGCGGATCGTGATGACCGGCGACTAGCCGAGCCGCCGGTGCCGGAAGACGGAAGAGGACCGGCCCTTGCCGGTCCTGTTGACAAGAAGCCGGCCGGCCAGGTCGGGCCGGCCGGGTTGGTGGAAACCGGGGGAATTTAATTCCCCCGGGCAGTTATTTGGCCCCCATTATGAGGGGGGGGGGGGGGGGGGCGGTTTCACAAAGGGGGGCAGGCGACCCCCCCGTTTCCAGCAAGCTCGGCCTTCGGCCAAGCTGGCAGCGTGCCCAGCGCGCTGCCTTGCGCCGAACCGGCGCGCCTGGCCGGTTCGCCGCGCCGGGCCACGCCGGGCCGGGCCGCGCCGCGCCGGGCCGGTCCGCGCCGGGCCGGGCCGGGCTGTGCCGGGCCGGGTCGACCCCGTCCGGGGTGGGTCGACCCGGTTCGGGCCATCCAGGGGGTCTCGGGCCGGGACGGCCCGGGCCCAA
This sequence comes from Viscum album, assembly GCA_963277665.1. Lineage (NCBI taxonomy): Eukaryota > Viridiplantae > Streptophyta > Magnoliopsida > Santalales > Viscaceae > Viscum > Viscum album. The sequence goes on from OY728120.1 coordinate 2,081,622,031, forward strand.
AACCCCCGTTATCGAGCGGTTTGGTCAAATGCCCGTATCTTGGGCTACGGGCCTCCAAACGACTCGTCGTCAGCGGCAACGCGATCCTTGGATCGAGACGGTCGTTTCGATATACTATACTCAAGGTGCTTCTTCCTTTTCAGGAGCCTACGTGGTTAAAACTCCGTAGTTAAGCGTGCTTGGCCTAGAGTAGTGATCAGGATGGGTGACCTTCTGGGAAGTTTCCCAGGGTGGGTGTGAGACGGAAAGGCCAATAAATAACAGACCAGGCGTCCGATTGACGCACCGTCTGTTTCGTTGAATTCCTCTAAGTGAGGTGGATCTTTCGGCTTACTCTGCTCGAGGTTTGGATGCCGACGGAGTGCGGTCGGGTTGGATCGCACCGAAATCCAACCGGGCCCCTGGAACGATAAAGCCAATAACTCTCAGAACGGGCGTCCGATTGACGCGCCGTCTGTTGCGTTGAGTTCCTGTTGACTATACGAAACTTTTGGCATCCTCCACCCGAGTTTTGGATGTAGATGGATAGTGGCCGGGTTGGATCGCACCGAAATCCAACCGGGCCCCTGGAACGAAAAAGATGATATCTTTCTGACAGAACGTCCGTTTGACGAACCGTCAGTGGCGTTGGTGATCGCGTTGAGAAACGGTCCCTATGAGTTTACCCTATGAGAGTTCGGGGTACAGTTGAGATCCGGCCGGGTTTGGTTTGCTCACAAAACCAACCGGGCCCCTGGGACGAAAAGGCTAATAACTCACAGACCGGGTGTCTGATTGACGCACCGTCTGTTGCGTTGAGACCCCTATGACGTGGCGGTTCTTTGAGATACTTCTTCATGGTAATTTGAGATACTTGGAGTATTGACCTGTAGCTCATGGAGCGGACCCTCCCAGTGACGAGCGTGCGGAGTACGGAGACCGTGTAGCTGGCTGAGACCCGACGACTGCTGATCGAACGACTCGGTGTGTTACATAGGTGCGCTTGGTTGTAGCGGCACATGGGAGCGCTTGGTTGTAGCGGCAGACCCACGACATAGGTGCGCTTGGTTGTAGCGGCACATGGGAGCGCTTGGTTGTAGCGGCAGACCCACGACAGAGGTGCGCTTGGTTGTAGCGGCACATGGGAGTGCTTGGTTGTAGCAGCTAGCCCGCAGTACTCGATGGGTGGAGTTCTTCAGCAGTCTTAGGTTTGTGAGCAGTACCTCAGAGTCGTGACAGGACCACTGCACACTCCAGAGACGGAGCTCTTCAGCAGTTACGGTTTCGATAATGAAAATCCTGGTTTGAGCTGAGACTTTTGACCTTGTGTTTACCTCATGATTGAGATGTGTCACTTGCTAACTTTGGTATATGTATGGGCATATACCCGGGTAGTGGTTATCCGTTGATTTCACAATACTTGTGTTTCCTCATGATTGAGATGGGTTACTTGATAACTTAGGTATAAGTATAGGCATATACCTAAGTAAAGGTTATCTGTTGAGATCTTCTTTGTGGTTATCCTTGTTGGTTTAGTGACACCTTGAGGGTCTCGGGGTCCCTACTGAGTATCGTTATACTCACCCCTACACGGGTTATGCCCGCACCTCGTTGTGTTGGTTGCAGACGACGGGCAGTGCTGACAGAGGATGAGTGTTCGAGGACTGGACGGTACCTGGAGGTGGACTATACGAAGAGATGGTACCCGGAGGAGGACCTCACGACGAGACGGTACCCAGAGGTGGACGTGACGACGAGGCAGTAACCGGAGGTGGACCACTGGGCGAGACATACTCGGAGCGGATGGCGGGACCTGAGGAGCAGAGGAGCTATATGTACCCACCCTTCAGGTGGGATTTCTTGTGGACAGCTCGGCGTAGCAGCTTTACTTTTCAGTTTCTGTTTTCCCTTTCGAGTTGTACTTTACAGTTGGGCTTGTATTTCCGGCCCCTTTTATACTTTCCACACTTACTGTTGTACTCAGTTTTTACTTAGTGTTTACTTCTTCCTCTTGTACTTTGTGGTGCTTGTTTTCTTTTATAAAGGAAATTCCTTCCCAGTTATCGGGATTTTACGCCTTTGGTGCTAGTCGCCAGCCCCTGGCCTATGGAAGGCGGGCTTGGGGTAGTCACGGCACGGGCCCCGAGGACGGGTCGTGACAAATTGGTATCAAAGGAGTTCGGTTCTACCGCAGAACTCAGGACTCTGATCTTTTTCTATGTGAAGCAATAGTGTTAAGGGTACCGAGTGTGGTCTTCAGTTCAGGGAGTGCAGTGTTGGTGCAGCGACCGACGTATCCGTACACCAGGACCCTGACTACTGATTTCTGACTTTGTACACAAAAACACTGATTGCATGTGTGTTTCCAAAGTTTTAATGTCAGCTCAAACCAGGTCAGCTCACCAGGTATAAGACGTTGACCGTGTCGCATCTGTTCAGGATGTCTCCACGCAGACAGTCAGTTGGAGTTCTGAGAGAGTACTCGATGACGGCTCACCGAGCGACGAGGCTCTAGTGCAGGGCCCTTTTTACTATGTTGGCACCCTCGGGTGGTGTACCAGTAGCACCACCACCTATTGGGCAGCAGATGCCAATGGCTATACTAGCAAACTGTGCACGCTGGCGAAGCGCGTTGCACGAGTTCCAGTAGTAGAGGCCTCAGAAGTTACGAGGCGAGGCAGATTTCCAGACAGCAGAGCAGTGGCTGGAGGCGATTGCTAGAGTTTTCCTCCTAGCTGAGACATCAGTAGAGTGGATGGTGGACTTGGCCACTAGTGTCTTCCAGTGAATGACCATGAGGATGGTCCGCATAGTGATGAGGCTTCGGTACGTGAACGGATGCCGGAGATAGTGCCTTTGGGTAGTGTGTCTGCTATACATCACTACTTGTTGGTCAGCAGTTACAACCGGCGGTACCGGTAGGTGACACATGTAAGTTTACTGCCTTACATGTGTTCTAACTTCAGATACCCTCATGTTCCGAGGTGAACCTGACTCATAGGCGGCTGAGGACTGGCTTGAGGAGGTGGCCGAGAATTTTCTAGAACTTTTACAGTTTCGGCGGGACGACGTGTTGATAGCTGAGAATTCATCGAGGCGTACCGAACATATCAGGTACTCGATGGAAGCGTTTCAATCAGTGAAATAGAGGTCGGACCTCTGAGCATGGTATGTTTAAGGGCTTCCGAGCCATCACCTTTTCTCTATGCATTTCTACTTAGGCTAGAGTGCTAGAAGGAACCTTTGTGGTTGAGAATTCTTTGCTGATCGAATACAGCCAGAGAATGTTAAAAGTTTGGAAAGAAGGAAACTGACACCAGTCTCGGAGACTTGGGCATGTAAAATGTTTCAAGAAGAGGAAATGTTAAGGACAGATGAATCTGCAGAGCAGCAAACTTGGAGGCAGAGCTTGGAGAGCAGCTCGTGGTGGTGTACATTTCAACATGTTACCATCACCCGCCTTTGTAGTCCCCGCTAGACTCAGGGAGTTGGAGAGCAGGGAAAGAGGGTAGCTGCTTGCGGTCATGGAGTGCGACCAAAAAGGGGCTCTAAGGATGATTCGAAGTGCGGAATTTATCTTCTACTAGCTGCCGTAGCCACAGGAATCGAAACGAATCATCCCTTCCTTCCATGAATCTAGTCCCAGACCTAGAGATTCCGGTTAAGCCGTTGACTTGACCCTCACGTCTGGAGATACCTTTGGGAGGAGACTCGATAGTCACACTTACACCGACGGTGTGATCTGACCCTCTCAATAAATTTAAAAGGACAAACATACCTTGGTGTAATCTTCCCCTTACTTACCCATGTGAAGATTACCCAAAAAAGGTTCCACCATTAGATACACCGGTCACCAACATGAATCACTAAATAGAGACCTATTTGATCAACATAGTACTTATAATGACTTTACGCTATCAAAAAACATTACCTGGTAAAATTCACTTTCTCAGATGTTTTCTGCACAATGCTTGATCCCAACAACGTGGTGTCACCCACCTCATCCTAACCCAGAGGGGACTAACACAACCTACCATAAACCACCTCAAAACTAGACATCTAAATCAAAAATTGGTAACTATTGTTATATGAAAACTCAACCAAACAAAAATGTATATCCCATGTTCCTCAAAAATCCAAAACACATGCCGGATATATGTCTTCCAAAATAAGATTCTCCCGCTCTATTTGACCATCCATTTGAGGATGGTATTCCGTACTCATTTTGAACTATGACCCCATTTCCTTATAGTGGCCTTTCCAAAATCGAGAGGTGAAATGAGGGTCCTTGTCAAAAAAAAAAATAGTCGATGACATACCATCAAGACTCGCAACCTCCTGAACATACAACTGGCCTAACTCTTCAAATTTGGCCAAATATCTGATCAAAATGAAATTAGATGACTTGGTTATACAGTCAATCACATACAAAATAGAATTCCTCCCCCAAAGTTTATGAGGTAATACAATAATTAAATCCTTGGCGATCTCATCCCACATCCAATTAGGAATGGGTAAAGGTGGAAGCAAACTGGAAGGTCTCGTATGCTCGGTGTTAACATATTGAAATGTATAACACTACAATGTGAAATTAGCTATATCATACCTTATACCTGGCCACCAAAACTATAGACTCACATCATAAAACATATTTTTAATGCTAGGATTAATGGCCCACTAATACTGATGGATATCCTACTTCCCCATCTTTCGTATTAGAAAAGGTACCAAAAATTGACCTCTAAAACACAAATCTCCCTCAGGAGATAATGAACACTCATAAGGCCCCTCCCCACCTTGGATAAATGACATAGAATATTTAAAAACCTCATTGTCATACTTCTTCTAATGAATAAACTTGGTAAGGGAAGGTGTTATCTACACACTAAACAAGAATGCACCTCCACTGTGCAACTTGTTCTCTAGATGCATCAGGGTAAAAAGACCCATCAAAGTCCACTCATCATTGGACTCTTTCAAAGATTGAACTATAACCTTCCTACTCATAGAATAATCAACAAAATTACACATGACAGGGGTATAAAATCTATCATAATCAATCCTTGGACGGTACTCACCCCAATGGTGCTAGACCATGTTCCTATATTTTTGATAGAAAATATAAGCCAAAATCATATGATTAGAATAAACCCCAAACATCTCCCGAAAAAGATAATGATGTAATTTATTTAAGGTGTGAATAATTGTTGGTAAATCCATGTCTTGGGATGGGTAGTTCTTTTCAACTGGTAAGAGATAGTGAGAACCATAATCCACTACATGATCATTCTGTATCAACACACACCCAAGACCCATACATGCAGCATCAAATAAACCAAATAACCCTATCAAGAATCTAAGAAGATCAGAATAGGAGTGGTAGTCAACCACTACCTAAGAACCAAAAAGGAAACATGGAATTCAAAGATATATTAAAGCTTCACCACTTTCTAGGTGAGGGCTACCATGGAAAAATCTAGCTAAGAGAAATCTTAGACAAACCACTTTTAATAAGCTACCAATCCCAAAAGGATCCTAATCTCAAAAACATTATTTAGTTGTTCCCATTACATCACTACACTGATGATATTAGGGTCCACTAAAACTCCTCATTTCGAGATCATATGACCTAGAAAATTCACCACCCTAATCCAGAAGGTTTGCTTAGAAATCATAACAGAGAGGCGATGGTCCTAAAGAGTTCCCCAAACAATTCTCAAATGAAACTCATGATCCTCCTTACATCTAGAATAAACTATAATATCATCCATGAATACCATGATGAAGGAGTATAGATACTAATTAAACACCATATCCATTAGTTCCTTAATAAACTTTGGTGCATTTTCAGCCAAAAGGCATGACCATGTACTCAAAATGGTTGTACCAGCTTCAGAAATACATTTTTGGAACATCCACCTCTCTAAATCTAATTTCATGATACATGAAATGTAGATCAATTTTGGAAAATAAAATTTCCCCTTAAACTAATCCAAAAGGTCATCAATTAGGGGAAGATGTTACTTTTTCCTTATGTTCACCTTATTTAGCTTCTGGTAATGAATGAACAACTAGAGAGATCCATCAGCCCTTTTCAAAAATAGAATTCGGGTGGCCCAAGGAGAGATGTTCAGGTGAATGAATCCTTTGGATTCCAAATTTTCTAGTTGTATCTTTAATTACCTTAACTCAATGGGGGACACACGATACGAGGGAAGAGATATTGGTTGTGTTCCCAGTTCCAAATATATAGAGAACTCCAGATACTACTTCAGAGGCAAACCTAAGAAATACTCTAGAAATACCTTTGATAAATCATCCACCATGGGAATTAATATAGCTCTATAATCACAACAACCATCCTCCAATACAAGTGAGGTGAATTGATAAATATTTTTGCTCAGCTCTAGAAGTAGTGATCCAGCATAAACTGATTGAGGAACCCATTCACCATGAAAAACCTAGGTACTCCCATTAGGTTCCATGGAACTCACTCACTACCTATAACAACCGATATGTTACTATAAGCACACCATCTAATCCATACTGAGGATTACGTTGAAGGGGTCCATTTTTAAAAACCTAAAATACTATTCTAGCTCGACCCCTAACATGGTGAGTGCATAAGATGGACACCTGAGACCCTTATCTCACTTCTTACTAAGTGTTTTTACCAACTCCATCAAATACAACGTATGTTTAGTTGGAAACTTTAACACATTCAAAATATGGGTAGAAAAAAAAATGGATGCAAAAATATCAAATTGAACAACATATAAAGATGATGTAATATGAATGGTACCTCGAACTATCATTGGTATTGCATTTGAATCCACTAGAAATCTGTCTACCACATGAAGAAGCCTCATCTGAGCCTGATCTAGAGAACACCCACTAACATGTGTCTCTTCCCAAAAGAAGATCCATCCCTACCACCATGACCACCAAACCAAGATCCATCTGTCTTGGAAGGATCTGGTCGATCTAACATCCCTCTGGAAGCCACAGACAGAACACCACTTTGATATAGGGGAGGCACCTTGAAAAAAAAACTAAAAGTTCCCAAAAGCTCTATATCGAGGGAATAGTCTAGGTTGTGATGAAAAAACCAATCACTTGTGTCTAAATATTCTACACAAATACCACACCAAGGAACTTACACCTAAATCCACAAATGAAGAAAGTTGAGAAGTATGGCTTGATCCCCCACCACCCCTCTTCTCTTACTACTCTCACTTCCTTTTCTTCTTAGATGAACTGCCACATCCTGCTGCTAACATAACCCCAAAGGAACTAGGATTTACCTTGTGATAAATAACCATCATGAAATCATGGTTAACCACCTCAGTGTATGTTTTCATCTTAAATAAAAATACCTAAGAATAAATTTATGGACGCAACCCCATGTCAAACCTCTGACCGTTCATCTACTCATTGGAATCAATCTCAGCTACGTACCATTCCAACTATGTGAAATAGTTGGCATAATCCATCACTATCTGATCTCCCTGGGTAAGATATATTAATTCCTATAACCTATAGAATTCCAAAATCTCAAGAAAATACAACTCATTAAAGAATATCTTAAAATATCTCTAACCCATATACTCATGCCTTCCATATTACACCACTATGTCCCACCACTTCCGATTGGGACCTTAAAATAGAAATAAAACACACTTCACCCCAACTTCCTTAGGAGTCTCAAGAAATTCAAAATTCCTCTCTATATTATCAAGCCTCTCCTCTACATCCTGAGGTTCCACATTTACTAAGAATGAGAGAGGCTTGATCATGAGTAACTCTTGAGTATTTTTACTTTCCCGGACATGGTTCAGAATCTCTAACCTAATCTAGAACAGAGCATGCTCCTTGTCCCGAATCTTGGACAACCCGAACAACTACTTCAACCGACCTCTGATCAATTAGTGTAGGATAAATCTCTCATGCCTCTTCCTGTTACTACACAAGAATTTTCCGAGGAGTCATTTTGAAAAAAGTGGAAAAAATAACAAAGAAGTAACATCAACAGAACCATCAACACATATTTTGAATATGTTTAGTAACAATGGAAAATATCAAACAAATCCATACATTAAGACATAAAGAAATCCATCACAATCACAAGTCAAACCAAAAAAATCCACCCCAACCCAATTTCCATAAACTATCTGTAGCAAGTATGTCTCACCTAATAGAGAAGTAAAATAAATACCTACATCCCATGGAAACTCAAGTCCTGTTATGAGGTGTGATGACTATTCACACTACTCATAACTAGACCATCAAGACCTAAAAATACTTTCTCTATTCCATCTCGACTCTTTCCCAAATAACATGACCCTCAATGAGAGAAATATGATATGATACCATTTTTCACCAATCAATCTGGTGTTCTATCTAAACTGACACATGACATGATACATGGAAGGCCTTGAATGGTGTTCCTAGTCCCCATGGGATGGAAACTAGTGCATGGGTATCAAAAAATATTTGGGGAAGGATTTCACCCATTTATGTGAATTTAAAGAGACCATAATAATAAATAGAACAATAATAAGTGACCAAAACCAAATGAGGTATAACAAAATTCAGATCCATGTTTACACCTTTAAATAAGACCCAAGTGTGATAAAATGTAAAGGGAACCACCAAACTATCCCAGAAACCTCCATGCAACAAGAGGGGAATCACCCTCAAGCCACTACCACCAACACCTACATTAAGTGGAACCCTAAAAATCGGATTCACCATCATCTCCATGACACATCTTTCCTTTACTTGGGTTATACATAAAAAAGTCTACATACACCCAAAGAAGTATGTTGGGTGTGAGGAAAATCCAAATGTGATACCACCCAAAGAAAATATTTCATGCTACAAAATTAGAAGATAAATCAACAAGCTCATTTATGTGAAATCACTTGGAAGATTTTTCAAAGGACATTTTATGTAAACATTTTTAGAAAAAAAACTTCTTTCATGATAAACCATTTTCATTCAATAAAAAACTAGCCTCAATTACACAAATCAAACAAGGTCAACTATATATCAATGGTCTACAAGCACATTCATGCCTGAGCCACATGGAGGGATCATCCCATGTGCCTAGTGTTCTATGATCATATCATAATTTAGTTAGTATTGAAAGCATAAATCCACCTATTTGAATCCATGTCTTTCCCCTTCCAAATCACTAGCATACTAGTTCTAGATTACTGACCTAGATACCTGATATTCCCTTTGTCCTCAAATAAAATTTCATATGTCACATGAATCACCACTTTGTCATAAAAATTGCAAGCATTACATGCATACAAGGAAATAAATGATTTCACAAATCATTACATAGAAACCACTATTTTAAAAAAATAACCCACTTTCCATTTTACCCACACACAAAAACCATTTATAAATTCTTTTTTCACCACATTCACAACTCACGAAACTCATTGGGCAATGTCTCATTAAAAACACATATTCAATTCAACCATTTCGTAGTCCAAGAACCATCCAAATCAATACAAATTCCATGTTTGTTTTTAAAATATGCTTCTCATTATTTCCACAATTCACCCTTCACATTTAATTGTGAAAATCGAAATACAACATGCCAAAATAATCCATTTTTCTTTTGAAAACCCATTTTTTCCACATTATCACCTCAAGTGGACTTGAATTTTTTTTACACCACACGAGAAATTCATCGAAAACTTTTATAAATCCAAACAATCATATCAAATGCAGCTAAAATTTTAGAGCAAGGACCCACATACCTCACACATGGAAACTCTGAAATCAATGAAAAACCGCAAATGCACCACCCCAAGACCCAATAGAGGAAATCTCAAACACTAATCACCAGTATATTCTACAATATTGTAATATTGTACCCCCCTATAGGTTAAACATCTTCTAGAAAACAATAACACAAGGGAAAGGGGAATAAAACCCTAGAAAGGGGGAAGAATCAAGAGATAAACCACTTACATGAAGATTCCTTGAAGTTACAAGGTCCAAACCATAGATGAAATGATTCCCAATAGGCCCAATGGATCTTAGAGGGATATTTAATGGATGAACATCGATTATGGGGAAGATATGGGTAGTTTACGGTTAAATCCTAAGAGGACACAAATGGAATTTTCTAATTTTTAATGTGTTGGACAAGTCTCAATGTTCACCCGCACAGTTTTCCAAACTGTATGGAAACCATGCACCCTAATCTATCTAATAATAACGAATATCATGGTTAAACCACATAGTTTACAAACCATGCACTAACCATACAGTTAGCCACTATCCAAAATATCACTTAGATACACGTTTTACTGGGTTAGGCCGCACGGTTTAACATACCATGACCCAACCATGCACCACCAGCTTCAAAGTATAAAACCTCCATTTCTCACCCAAAATACGTTGGAAAATTCAAGGAAAAATATGGGATAAAAATAAAATAACCTAGAAATTATGACATATATGTTAAAAAATATATAAATTAGTTTTGTTCAAAAATCATTTTTTTAGTTTAAGTGTTTGGGATTTTTTATTTTTAAACCACATCTATGTATGTGTGCTTGTAAAGAACATACCTTGGTGGGTATTATGAAATTAAAAAGATAAATTAATGATTGGTTTGTTTGTTTCATGAGCATTTTTGGGTTTTATAAATTGTTTATTATATTTAAATTATTTTATTGGGTGTTGTGTTTTGATATAAAAAGTGGATGTTATGTGAATGATTTAATTAAGGATTTTGGGGACATAAAATTTCAATTGAAATTCTGAAATTTATTTCTTTTTTATTTTTTAAAAAGGTGATATTTTTAAAATAAAGGTTGTTTTGTTTAAAATTTCTATAAAAATTGGTTTTGGGACCCTTTACATGGGATCATGGGTTAAAACATGGGGGTTTTGAATGTTTTTTTCTTATTTTAGTGAGTTTTTTCATTTAGATATATACCTTTATTGATATTAGGACTGTTTGGTGTTGTTTAGGACACATTCCTGTGTTTGGGTCATGTTTTTAGTGATTTAATGTATACCTCCCACAAATATCATGAGTAAGGATAGGTTGTTTATCTTTAAGGGTGGTTCTTTTCTTGGTCTTGACATTTCCCAGACTATAAATAGAGTTGAAAATATTGTCTTCTAGATATAGAGATATAGTTGTGCATCTTTTAATTGTTCAAGGTAGCGTTTATTGAAGATTTATTTTGGAACCGTGTAGGTTGGTTTGGGTAAATTGGTCCGGTGACCAGTAGTTGGATAGTTGAATGAGTGAGGAACAATCGTCTTAGATGTTGAGAGTCACATAGAAGACGAGGATTCTAAAATGAAATTCATACTTTTGGAAAATTTTTGTTAGAAAATGATAACTTGATGGGTTTATTGTAGTTGTGTGTTTGAGGTTGATTTTGATTGGTGTGTTTTTGGGTTCCTTTATAATTCATCTTTTTTGAGTGATGGATATTTTGGGATGCTCATATCTAAATATCTATTGAGTAAATTATTGTTTTTGCATGGTTTATACTAGGGATTGAGTTCTAGTTGTATGGTTTGAACATGGGGAACCTTGGGCATGTGTATGGGTTATATGGGTTTGTGGTTGTTTTTGGTTAGACCACGTGAGGTATGAGGGTAATAATTTCAGTCAAGATCATAATGAGTTAGAGTTATATAAATATGAACCAAGTTACATTATTTTTTAGTATTAACATGAGGTTAGATCTATGTTATCTTTTTGTGAGGTGTGTTTACAAATTTTTTCTCTCATTCCTCATAGTTGGGAGGTGACACTGAGCTCAGTAGTTGATTTAGTGACTCTATATTATTATCATTATATGTTTCATTGAATTCTGCTTCATTTATATAATATGAGTTTATTTGTTTAAGGTTTTATTATTTTTTGTTAAAGAATATGATTTATTTAGGTGTTTTGGAGATGTTTTTATTTTAATGTTGTATTTTTAGGTGTGTGTCTCTCCTTTATCTCACTATTTAAGACAAATTATATATTTTGGGGAAACCTATAGTAGGTCTGCATTGCACATATACCTCAGACCTTTTGGTAATATGTTTATCCAAAAAAGTTATTTAAATTCTCATTGATTTTTATTCTTGTGAAATACCTACACTTTTATTACTAATTATGTTACTTTAAGTGAATTTCAGGATTATATTTACTAGAATATTAATTTATCTAGATTTTTATAATCCCTTTAATTATATTTTGGTTAAATATTTTATTTTTCCCAAGTATTATGGTTTTTTCAACGTAGCATCAAATCAATATTTGGTACCCTACATTTGAATTGAAGGTTTGGACCAGAAACCCTACATTAGATAATGATTTATACTTTTGAACCCTATGTTTGAAGTAAAAGTAAGGATCATAAACCCTAATTTTGAAAAGAACCCTACATTTTCATACATAATTCATGGTTAAACAAATCTAAATTTGGAATCAACCATATGTTTTCACCCATACTTTTTTTAGATTATCCATTCACCGTGAAACCCTTGGTTTGACTCAGTCGACTATGAGATTTGAATTATGGAATTTTTTTGCAATTTTTGTAATGGTTTAATCAGAGTTCATTTATTATTTAATTATTCTAAAGGACTGATTCAAAGGGCCATATTCAATCGATCAAATCATTCCTATTTCTATTGGAAGTTATGATTTCACTGTGTGTTTAAATTTAAATGAATTTACATTATCAAATAGGTTGTTTGGTTTTTTTACTTGACAAAAATTAATCTTCTTGTTAAATATTGATATTTTTATTCGTTAAAAAATATGTGTGTATTGAAGTCTCTAGTTATCTAAAAAACTACACTTTTTTGACATACATGTTTTTATCTATTGTTGTTTGATCACTATATTTCTAATATTGTATCCATTATTAATATTTTGGTGTATTTCACTGAAACAAATATTAGAGCTACACATTAGAGACATGCATGATTATCATCTATTGTTGTTTTTTATTTATAGATATATAAAAAATAATCTGATGTATTGGAGGTTTTGTGTGTTCTTTATTTAAGATCAACTACATCTTTCAGTTGATATTGTAACTGTGAGCTAAAATAATATCCAACTTCTACATCTCATGTATTTCTTTTGAAGTATCAGCTTCATGTACTTGGTCATGGTAGAGACTCAGGTTCTCATACTATATATGTATATATTAGTTCCCTATTAAAGAACCATAAGTCTATTTAAAAACCTTGTTGTAAGCTGTTAAATACATATACTCAATTATAGAGGTCCTCGATAAAATTACATGATAGTGAAAATCACCAATATTGCGGGGAGAGTATTGGTTGAGTGACTAGGATATTTATGTGACCTAAACTAGTATACATCACCATGTAGAGTTATTTTTTTTATCTATTTTATGTTACATAATAATTTTTAATAGATAAGGAAATGATCAATTTATTTCAATTAGGTCACATAATACTTGTCATTTTTTTAATGGCACAATGCACCTCCTCCTCCCCTCTTAGGTATTCTTTATAATAATTAAAATCTAATAATTTGTATCATAGGTTGGGATATATTAAAAAATATTTTGGAAATCCTTGAAGATTATTATTTTTCTACCATATACCACCATTTGGTATCAAAATTCAAGCTCTAGTAGTTATATTTATTTTGTCTCAAACAAGTCTGAGATAAAGATTTAGACAAAGATAAAATTCAATGGATAATCTTAGAGAAGGTATGTAAATGATTTTTTCTTCTTATTTTATTTGTGATAATTATGGGTGCTATAAAGAATGCCTGATTTTTTATTTGAAAAATCATGGAATAAAATTTTATTTAAAATTATTTAATACATATAAAATTACTAAATAATGTTTGGATAAATATAATACTACTCAAGAGACTAATTGTGATCTTAATTTGAGATACATGAATTCTTTTTTTTGGATTAGGAACTGATGAATTTAATCAATATTATCAGTGTTCTACTGCATATGAAATTTGTAAGACAATAATTATTGCCTATGAAGGAATCAATAATATCATGAAGTTGATGTATAAAACTGTAAAATAAAAATTTAAAACGTTCAAGATGTATGATGGTGAAATCACCACTTAGTGGAATAGGATATTGACTGAAATACTCAACGGTGTGGTTGCCTTGGGAGAAACAATTATAGATGTAGAACATTATTTAAAATTTATAAGAGTTTTTTTTTGTAAAAAATGAAATAGAATATTTTCTGAAATCATAAATTCTAGTGTTATTAAAATTATATCAATAAAGGAATTCATTGAAACCTTAATAATGTACTAATTTTATATATAATAAGAATCTGAAAATAATATTTCTATTTCAAAGGAAACTATTTCATTTAATTTTGTAGAGGATGAATATTAAAATTCTATTCATTTAGGTTCAAGAGATGATATATCAGATCATGAAAAAATATCAATAAGATGTATAAAAAGATAAAGGAGAAATTAAAAATAAATAATGAAAATTAATTTATATATTTTAAATTTGTGAAGAATGTTCATATGAGAACTGATTATATTTTTCTTAATACTCAAACGGAATATTATTACAAAAGAAATGGGAAGAATTTTATGAAGGCTAAATTGAGTTCTTCTAAATATTCAAGCACTGAATCTATAACAAAATATAAAGATTACCCTGAAAAGGAAATGGTGGATTTATGTCTTATGGATCACGGTAATGAGGTACAATCATCATTCAGTCAAAATTATAATTCTGAAAATCCTTATTATAGTGAAATTCATAAATTTTTTTATGATTAAAGATAAATTTAAATCATTTAAGAAAGATCATAAAAAAATTAGAAAATATTATGATTCTATTTCCATTGAAAAAAAAGTTTGTCAAATCATATTTCAAATTTATAATCTAATACTTCCAAAAAATCTTATGCTTTGCATGAAATTAATAATAGGGAATTACTATATGAAGTTAATAATTTAAATAATTTTATAGTATACATGTCAAGAGAGAGAAATATCTGAATCAAATTCTTGGTAAAAATAATATTAATTAGGGAACGCATGGTATTGGTAGTAATGGAGAAAAATCCAAATTATATAGGAATTATTTTTTCTATGTTCTAAAAGAAAAAATCATGTGGACTATTAAATTTATTCATTTTTTGTATTAATATCCACATTTATATTGACAATTATTTTAGAAATCCTCAGTTATGTGGAATTAAGAACATTCATTATTCAAAAGCCTTATCAAAATATAGGTTTGAAATATCTTATGAAAACAAAAATATTTCGTTACATAAGTGTTTATTTACCAACACTTCCAGACCCAAAATCATATGGGTACCAAAAGAAACTTGTATATTTTATTTTGTAGATGTGCACCTCTAAACATCATATTTATATTAATAACTGGTTTTTCTAAAATATATAAAAAAATTTGTTAATGAAAAATCATAAATATTTTTTGTTTCTTACTCATTTTAAATATAGAATGAGAGAATTGATTTATTTCAATAGTGTGGATTTGAATTTTTAAATTTTTTAAGGAAACAATTCACCTCATCCCCCTCTTGTGCCTTATTCATTATCATTCTAACCTAATAGAAACTTTTAATTGGTGTTGTGATGGACATGGGGATATCTGTTGATGTTTAAGGATTAATTCACATTGATTTAGAGGATTTTTTATTGTTTGGGTGATTATATTCATTGGATACACCATAGATAACCCACCCACCTCTTGACCTAAGGTGTCATTGGGGTTTTCTTACATTACAATATACTATTTTCAAAGGCTTTATTGGTGTAGAAGTCACCTGATTGGGAAAATTGCAACACATTCATATTATTGTTATGTTTTATTGTTTAAATTTTGATCTATTTAACTTTTTGGGATTATTTTTTTGTCTTTGGGTGTTTGGGGGTCCTTAGAAAGATGTATGACTAAATTATAGCTGGTCATGTTGTGGCTGATGGAGACCATGCCATAGCCCATTCCCAGCCTTTTTAATGTTTTGGAGAAGGTTTGGATGCAATGTGGAGTTATGTCTATGATGTGGAGGTATATATAAGGGGATACCCACATTTCCCCACTTAGGATGCACTATATAGAAAGATTCCATACCATATTGGTTGGCCTCGGGGTATTGGTTCTGGTCGATTGGTGAGTTTCACATTTCAGTTTGGGGGATGTTCCCTGGAGGTTTTCTGGTGAAGGTTTCCACGACGCAGTGTAGAGGGCTATGCCACAATGTATGGGTTCTTAGCGGTATGAGTTTTGATTTTTCAGGGCGCAAAACACCATATCTATTAGAGATAAAATTTGGTCGACATCTAAATAGGAGAACCACATCTTGGTGTGTGAGGCCACATCGTGGAGGTGGTATGCACATATTTTTAATATTGTAAAATTCTTATTCCACTTGGGATAATTTTATTTGTTTTTTCCACCCTTTACCTATTATTTTTAAGGGCCAAATATGATGTGTCCTAATGTAGTAATTACCCCCCCCCTTCACCTTTGATTTTCTATTTTTCTCCATCGATTCCAAGTGGTTCTTCAAGGTAACACTCTTTCATCCTCCTTGATCTTATTCTCCTCTTCCACTTTATTATTTATTCATGGATATGGCTTATCCTTAAAACCCAAATGGATGTGGGGTCATGATTCAGTGTTTGGGATTGTTTAATTTTTGTATTTTGTATGTTTAAGTCTTAGAGATGTTATTACATTTCTTAGATTTTCTTTCATTTTTAAAGGATACTTGTTAGAGATATTTTCACTTAGATTATGGAATGTGTTTTTATACACTATCTTTATTTGAGATTCCATAGGGGTTTTGATGTTTTAAAAATCCTTTTTTATTAAATTTAATATTTATTTAATAGTCATAGTAAATTTCTCATGATGTTTTAAACGTTCTCTTACATAGAAAAAGGATGTTTAATGGTTTTATAATTTCTAAAATAATGTTTTGAGTGACATGTGTCGTTAAAGATTCCTAAGAGACTTATTTTAAATGAATTTTATAAACAACATAATTTGACGCCTATGGAATCATAGATTGGGTAAAGGCATGGTTTTATGAAGTTTTTTGGCTATATAAAGTGTAATTTTGGAATTTCATAGAGTTTATTATAAATCAGGTTCATGTTCTTGAATGATTCCAAGGGTTGTTTTTCATTGTGTGGTTTAAAAATATGTTTTTTAATGATCATTTAATGTGGTCAAATGAATTGGAATCCTAATTCAGTTTTTAAAAGGATTATTTGACACTTCATGAAAGATATAATCATGATGATCATGGGACCCCTAATTATAATGGTCGTTTTTCTAGGCTTGATATGGGTTTCTTACACTGAGGGGGATGTTGTGTATTATTTTTTATATAGATAATGTTAAATGTATAATTTATTATGAGGGTTTTGGAGGTGATATGAGGTTTATTAATTATCTTTAATTATTGATCTTGTGATGAATTTTTTGTTTTCTCACCTCTACTAGATCTATTTTAATGGAAACATAGTCTACTAAATGGAAGGTCAAGATGTGTATTATACTAAATTATTGTGCACTATATGGATAGTTCCCTATGATAATATCACCCTCCTAGGAGTATATTTTGTACTTGATGAGACCTTAAAGGGTAATTTAAATGAGATATTTCAGTTTCATATAGGATCAGTATGAGTGATATGATGGACTAGATCTAGTATCATTTAAGTTGGAGCCTAGTGAGATTCTCATGATGTTTAGTCTATGATGGATGATTCTATGAGTTATCCATCGTTTCTGTAATTATATTCTTTATTGGATTGGATTATGAGGAACCATTATATGGTTTTAGTTGCTTTCATAGTTTAGTTTCATTGATGATATGATGCCTCATTGAATTTACTATTATTCTTTCGGTTTGTATTTTTGGGTAAATAGGTTTTAAAATATTGATTTGAAATGGATATTTTAAAAAGGAAAAAAATTAATCTTTGGTAAAGTGTAATTTGTTTTGGAAAATGTATATTATTATTTTGTAAAGGCTTAAAAAGAATTATTTCTCGATGGGTGGATCTATTATTTTTGTCTTAAAAAGTGTTGAGGTTTCTAAAGATGGGTTATGACATGATACTTGTACTCAAGGTGCTTTTATATATAGAAAAAAATATTTTTTCTATTTATTTTTCAAACTATAATTGATGATTTTTTTGTCATGGAATTGCTTAGACTCTTTGGTAAAATCTTATTGGTCATGGTTTTTCTCACACTTTCCAAACAATAATGAGTGTAGGTTGTTCCCATGTTTCCTTTTAGGTTCTCATGTTATGATATATTTATGGATCTGTGTTCATGTTGGTATGATGATGGATTTCAGGGGTTTTGGTGAGTGATAGTGGGTCACATGAAGATATCTGACCATGGTTTGAGTGTGGTTTTATTTTTAAGGATGTTTTTATATCAACCTTTCTATCCTGGGTCTTCTTTTGGTTATCTTATTTTGTGATGTTATTAATTAATTGATGTTCAATTTATGTGATGACATGGTTTATGAGTTTTTTTATTCCTTATGTGTTATACTCTATATAGGTGTTTTATTGTTATTGAAATTGATTATTTTTCAAATGTTCATAAGATATATGGATGGGTTATGCTGGATTTTCTATGTGATATCTATGATGTGGTTATATGGATTCTAAGGGTGAAATTATTACAATTGGTTATGTTTTTATACCTTGGTACTTGTCACTAGAGTATGTTGATCAAGGATATTCATCAGGCCTGGTGGAAAGCCATGTCATGTGACGTGTTGGGTCATGTCAGGTTAGTTCAATACAAAATGGTATCATAGCATCCTCTTATTACTTGGGTGTATTTGTATAACATGAGGATTATGATTGACATTGAAACATGAGAAGTATAACTTGAGAAGGATCTTGATCACTACCTATCATGATGGCTCATTAGCTACCATGGGTAGTTGGGATTGGATTATTTTTTGATCTTTTTGATAAATTATGATTTTATATGGTGGTATGTTGACCCACATTTGTATTGTATTAGTTTCATTGGTGCATTTTATTTATACATGGCCTATCTGACCATGTGGTCATGTAAAGTATAGTTTTTCATCCAATTTGATTATTTTATTTTGATCTATTTATTCCTGGATTTCATTGAGTGGTTTTGGTAAGGGGAAAGGAATCGGGAATGGTCTTGTGAGTTTTTTTATATTTTTTGTATTGAATTTTTTTTTTAAAGTTATGGTGATTCTTTACTTATGATTTTTTTTTAAAACTGATTTTTGAATTAAAAATGAGGATCTCAAAAAAAATATGTTTTAAATGAATATCTATTGATTTTTTGTAAAATAGATTTATTTTTTGATGAAATTTATTTCTAAATGGTTGTTTTTATTATGAAATAAGGAATGTTTTTTTTCTTCTAAAACAAGTTTGGTGGTTTAAGTGAAAAATATTTTCTGTTTTGAAACTATATATTGGGTGGTTTGTTTGAAAATAACAACCCATTGTGGCTATATTTGAATTAAAAAATATAACTTAAAGAGTGAGTAGTTTGGTTCATAGATCATTTTTTGTGTTTAAATCGTGTATGGTATAGAAATTGTTTTAATGGGTGAATTATTTTGAAATTAAAAGTGGATTTTATGAGAATTTTTGAATTAATGAAGTTGGGGATTTTAACTATTAATTGATATTATGAAAGGGATTTCTTTTACTTTTAAAAAAGGGTTGGTTTTCTTTAAAAATCATGTTTTTCTTTTAAAATGTGTTTTGAGACCCTTTATAAGGGTTAATGAGAAAAAGTAGTGGTTTTTTAATTCAATTTTCTTGTTTTGGTGAGTTGTGCATTTATATTTTTCCCTTGATGGATATTTATATTGTTTAGTGTCGATTAGTAGACATAGTTAGATTAGGTTCATGTTTTTTGTGGTTTAATGCAATCATCCAATAAAGTTAATGAGTTAATATAGGTTTTTTATCTTTAGTTGTAGTTTTTTTTTCATATTCTTGAACATTCCTAGGATCTAAATGGATTGGAAGGTGTTATATTCTCTTTTGGGCAGTGTAGTGGTGCATCTTGGAATTGTACTAGGGAGTTTTTTCTATTGAATTTATTTCAGAACCATGTAATTTGATATGGGGGATTTTTATAGTAATCATTGGTTTTATTATTGAATTGGTGTGAACCAAACATCTTATAGGTTTAGTGTCTCATGAAAAAAGTTGAGTCTTGGGCGAAATTTCTATTTTTAGAGTTAGTTTTTTCTAATATCCTTTATTGTTGAGTTTATAGATGTTATTATTTTGAGGTGAATGTTGTTTGGTGTGTTATGTGATTTCATTTTATGTTTCTATTTTCAATAATAGTGGTTGTTTTGGAATGTTCATTCCTCGTTATTTATTGTGTTAATTGTTTTTTTAGTATGGTGTAATCTATGTGTTGAGTTCTAGTTGAATATTTTGAACATGGAGAACGTTAATAACTTTCATGGGTAATAGGGGTGTGTGTTTTTTTCGGTAAGACCCTGGGAGATACTAGGTTGGGACTTTAATTCAGGATCATTGTGTGCTAGTTTTTTGTATACTTAATCCCAAGTTATATTCTAATTCAGATTCATAGCCCAATGATAGAACCATATTATCTTTTTGTGTGGTGTATTTATGGGATGATTCTCACAATCAATGTATTTGGGAGGAGATTATGGGAGTGATAGTGGATTCAGAGGCTTGATCTAATGATTTTTAGTTGTTTCATTGAATCATGATTTTTTATGGCGTATGAGACGATTTGTTAGAGGTTTGATTGTAGTTGGTGAAGGAATCTCATTTCATTGGGTTTTTATTGAGTTTTGTTTATTTTAATGGAATATTGTTTAGGGGTGTTCCACACCATTGTCTCACCATTTTATATAAATTATAAATAGCGAGGAGACCTATAGTATATCTCTATTCAACTTAGAAAAGATACCTTGTGTTCATGGTTGTGTTGCAATTAGGTAAGTTTATAAATGTTTAGGAATACATTCTGATTGGTATAAGGAATTTGAATCATGTTTGGCTGATTATTTTTTTAGGACATCCATAGATAATCCCCCATCTGTATGCCTCTTGGCCTGAGTTGTCATTGGTGTTTCCATTCATTGGACTCATCTATTTTTGAAGACTTTATTAGGGTGTAAAGTATCATAGTGGGTATAATTTTAACACCCTTTTGTTTCTATTGTAGTATATTGTTTTAATCATTGGTTTTAACTTTTGGGGTTCCTTTTTGTCTTTGGGTGTTTGGGGAGTCTTAGGAAAGCTCCAGAACAAAATTATAACTGGTCACCCCATGGAATTGGGAGACCCTGTCAAATCCTATTACATACCTTTATAAAATTCATGTGATGGAGGGGTGTTTTCATTGTTGATCATGGGTTGTTCCATGGGCGTGTCTATAAAAAAATAACCACACTTTAGAACTTGGTTTACACCGTGGAGGAGGAGGCCATGCCTTAGAGGTTGGCCTCAATGTCTTTGGTTCTACCTAATCTAAATGATTCATGCTATAGGTCTAGGGATATGTCATAAAGGGTGTCTAGTGAAGGTCTCCAAGCCATGCTATAGAGGGAAGCACTACATTGGTTGGGTAGTCAGTGGTTGGAGTTATACTTTTTCAAGAGCACCACACTGTGGTGCATGAGGCCACATAATGGTGGGGACCTTGATAGTTTTTTAATTTGGTGAAATTTTTATTCGACCCCCACTAATTTTATTTTCCTTCTCCTCCTCTTGTACATTATTTTTATCGATTAAACATGCGGAATCCCAAGGGATATCTTCCCCTACCTACCCCTTGGATTTGGGATTATTCTCCACAAATTTCAAGTGTTTATTTGAGATAACTCCATTCATTCCTGTTTGATCTTCTTATTATCTTCCCCTTTATTCCTTCCAATTGGATACATTTTCTTCTCAAAACCCTAAAATTCATGGGGTAATGTTTTAGGATTTGGGTTGGGTTTAATTTGGAATTTTTGATATTTAGGTCATGGGGATGTTTTTAGCTTTCTGATCTTTTCTTTCATCTTAGAAGGTGAGTTTTTTTGAGTGGTTTCCTCTTTGATTATGTCAGGTATTTTTTCCACTTTATTTATTTAATATTACATTTGGTTATTGATTTTTTCTAAATCCGTATTTATTAAATTAAATCTATATGTGATATGCATAGTATATCTTTAAATATGTTTTAAATGTTCTCACAATTGGAATAAAGGGTGTTTAATGGTTTACTAATTTCTAAATTGATGTTTTGAGTGCCAGGTGTTTGTAAAGATTCTTAAGAGACTTTTTTTAAATTAATTTTACAATCAATATAATATTAACCCATTTAGGTCATGGAAAGGGTAAGGAAATGGTTTTATAATGTTGTTTTCCAATGAAAATATCATTTTTTATATTTAAAAGAGTTTCTTATAAAAAGGGGACTTACAACTGAATGATTTCAAGGATGGTTTTAATTTATTGGTTTCAAAGAATGTTTTTGAATGAGAATTTTAAAAGGTGGAAATGACTTGGTATCCTGATTGGGTTTTTAAAAAGGAATGTTTGGTACTTTATGAATTATAATTTCTTGATGATCATGAAACCCAAGATTGTTCCCCTTGTATTTCTATGCATGGTATGGTTTATGGAACCTGAGTAGAGATGTTATATATTATTTGTGATTTGGATCATGTTAAAGGGGTTGTTTCTGATGATAGTCTTAGAGGTAAAATGGGTTTTACTGCTAATATTTCATTATTGATCTTGTGATAGTTTTTATCACCTTCACTAGAAGAGTTTCATGAGAAACATGGGTAGATAAATGAATGTTTTAAAAAGTGGATTTAAAATTGATATTTTAAAAAAAGTTATATTTTTTAAGGTTTCATTTCTATTTTTGAAAATGTAGATTCTACTTTTTTAAAGGCTTTAAAAGCCATTATTTATAAATGGGTGGATTTACCATTGTTTTCTTTAAAAGTGTTGAGGTTTATGAAGATATTTTTTGGATTCTACATGTTTATTTGGTGCTTATATATAAGTAAAACATATTTTTCTATTTATATATCTAAACATCATTAATGAAATTTATTTTCAACGGAATTTCAAAAACTCTTTAGTAAAATAATACTGGGAACTATTTTGATCACACCCTCCATATACCAATGGTTGTATGGAGATCTCATGTTTCCTTTAACGTGCTCAGGCTATGATATCTTTCCAAATTTATGTTTGGGTTGTTATGATGATGGATAGAAGGGTTTGTGGGGAGTGTCCAATGGTTGCATAGACATGGTTGATAGTGTTCTAGGTTTGGTTTTATTTTTAGGGATGTATATGTATCAGCCTATTTGGAAATTCTATAATATTGGGTATTTTGTTCTATGATGTCCTCGAATAATTTATGTTTAGTTTATGTGATGGTTTGGATTATGAGTTTCATTATTATTCCTACTTCATTTTACATCATTTAGTTGTGTCATTGTTATTGTGACTATCTATTTTGAGCATCGGAATGCAATATAAGGATGGGTCACACTGCATTTTCCATGTTTAATCTGTGATCTCATTATTTGGATTATGATGGTGAAATAATTATCATTGGATATGTTTTGATACCCTAGATCTTTTCTCCATATCCTAGAGATCGAGATCATGCTCGAGCCTTATTGTGATCCAATTTAGGTGATGGTTCAGGTCCACATAGGTTGGTTTATTACAAAATTGTACCATATCTCTAACTTTTTATTTGAGGGAAACTAGGTTGTATGAAGATTAAGATTTTCACCATAACATGAGCATAAAATCATGAGTAGGTTCCTAATCACCACATTTTATAATTAATCTTGAGTTACCATGGGTAGTTGGGATTGGATTCTATATTGACTCTTTTGATGGATTGCGATTTGAGATGGTGGAACTTTCATCCTAAATGGTATTATATACATTTTGATGGGGTTTTGTCTTGGAATTTTGTGATTTAAACTAAAAAATAATCAGAAGAATGAGGTTGGATTTCATGACATGACAAACCATGAAGTTACCAAGTATTTGATTTTGGAAAAGTTTCAGAAAATATTTCATAATTGGTGTATGGACTATAAAACCATATGGTCATGTAATGTATAGTAATATGTTCCATTTCGTTCTATTATTTATTTATATTGATTCTTTGATTTCTTTGAGTAGTTTTTGTAAGGGGAATAGATTCATGAATGGTCTTCTGATGTGTATTTGATGTCATTGGACTGAATTTTGGTTGAAGATTATAGTGTACCTTTACTTATGTTACTATTTTGAAATTATTTTTGAAGGAAAAATGAGGATTTCATGAAAAATGTTTTTGATTTCAAATAAATCCTTATGGATTGTTTGTAAAAAATATTTTGTTTTTTTGTGAAATAGTTTGATAAATGGTTTTTTTATCATAAAATATGGGAAGTTCTTTTGTTCCAAAATTGGGTTTTTTGTTTTAGTGCAAAGTAATTTATGTTTTAAGACCATTTTTGGGGTGGATTGTTTGTAAATACCAACCCTTTGTGGCAATTTATGTTAAAAATAACTTAAATAAGAGTTTTTTTTTGGTTCATAGACCTTTTTGTATTTTTAAATGGTGGATGATATTGAATTTATTTTAAAAGATTAAGTGTTTTGAGATGTAAAGTGGATTTATATGAATGTTTCAATTAATAAAGTTGTAGATTTAAACTATGAGTTGAAATTATGAATGGAATTTATTTTTGTTATGAAAATATTCTTGGTTGTTTAAAATATTCATTGGTTTGGTTTTAAAAGTGTGTCTCATTATAAAATAAGTTTTGAAACCCTTTTAATGGTTTCATGGATTAAAAGAGGATGTGATTGAAAGTTTTTTGATTTTTTGGTGTGGATTATGATATTAGGACTATTTGGTATGTTCTAGCAATCATGACCAGGTTTGTTTCATATTTTTTTGATTTAATGTAATCTTCCCAAAAAATAATTGAGTAATATTAGGTTATTTATCTTTAGGGGTGGTTCTTGTCCTATTCTTGACCTTGGTCAGGATCTAAATGGAATGACATATTTTATCTTTTACTCTCGAAGGTATAGTACTGTATCACAGAATTGTCTAGGATAATGTTTTTCTAGTAAATTTATTTTGGAACCATGCAGTTTGATTAGGGTAGATTTGGATAATGAACCTTGGATGGATAGTTGAATTAGTGAGGAACAATCTTCTTAGAGGTTGAGAGTCACATAGAATAAGAGGAGTCTTGACTTCATCTGGATTTGAGATATGGAATATTCTAAAATTAATTCTTAATATGTTTAGAGAAATTCTTGGTTTTGAGGTGGATTTTTTTTGGTGTGTTCTTTGGATCCTTTCTAGTTTCTATTTTGTGAGTAGTGGTGGATTTTGAATGTTCATTCGTCATTATTTTTTTTGTGTTTATTGATGTTTTTTGTGGTCTAATCCATGGGTCAAGTTCTAGTTGAACGTTTTGAACATGGGGACCTTGTGTATGTGAATGGGAAACAAGGGTGTGGGTTTGTTTCTAGTTATTCTATGGGAGCTACCATGTTTGGAATTTTAGTCGGGATCACCATGATTCAGTGTTCCATGAGCATGAACCCAATTTTCCTTCCAATGTCATTTGATAACACAATGATAGGACCATGTTATCTTTTATTGAGGTCTATTTGTGGGTTATTTATCGGTTTTCCTGTAGTTTTTTTTTGGAGTTGGTGTCATAGGACCAACTATTTGTTCTTTCATTACATGTTTATATGATGTATTGAATATTAATTAAACATATTGTTACATATTGTTCATTTTTCTACATGAATTTAATGTAATAATGTCCTAGAGTATCTTTCACATTGATAAGGTCATAGAAGTTACTTGGTAAGATGAGAACCTTCAAGTTCTATGACAGTTTTATTAATATTGTTCTACGGTTGGATAACATACTATAATGGTACACATAGTATGTAGACCTTCATGTGTGAGTTCTCATAAGTAGAATATGCATTTTCTTATGAAGTTAATTCTTTGTAATCTCCAAGATGCGAGATTATGAGATCAAACCAGCCAGTAAAAATTCTTCATTTTTTTGGTCATCAAATATTTCTATCTATGAGCATGTTTAATGGTACTTATTTGTTGATATTATTAATTATAAATGTTATGAATCATGTATATATATGTATTTAGTAATCCATGACGATAACAGTTCATGCTGAAGCTGGATATATTGTGTGCATCATGAGTGACATGTCATTAATGGATAATTCAAGGAAGGATTTTCCCCTCCATATTTGTGGAATTTGATACCCCATTCTATTGCTGGGAATAGAACCATCACAATAAATTTCATGGCCATGTAACAATGTGTTTATTTCAGATAGTCAAGGAAATACATATCAATCATATAGGTTAGTGAAATGGATATGAAACCTACTTGAGGAGATATTGGGACAATTGGATTATATTACACAATGAGGGATTTTATGTGGTTGTTTAAGTTGTGACATTAAGTTCATTCCCTTGGGTTCCATGACCTGTTGTTAGACATTAATATTGGATTTTAGGCAAGCCCACTTAATTCCAGTGAGAAATTACCCTAGAGGGGTCACACACTACGTGTTTCCATTACTATCAATTAAATCATATTTCAGTTTAATTAATGGGATAAGTATTATTCCTAAGACTAAAGAATAATTTTATTCAGGTTATATTGGTCACACAAATTAAATAAATATTTGTTTTCCAACATGTGAATAAAAATGTATTTATTACTTTATTGAATATTTAATAAATATTATTCATCAGTAGTTAAATGAAATATTTATTTATAAATAAAAATATTTATTCAAGTATTCAATAAATACTGAGGAGTTCGAATAGGACAAGACCACGACTAGTGATAAATAACTATCTACAAAGTAGTAAATATTATTTACCATTTTCACAGGATGTAACATGCCACAAAATAATAATTATATTGTTATAATGTAGCATGGTGTTTATTAAATGTTTTAATATCTTTTAAGGGCTATCATACTATAAAAAAATATTCTAACCTAAACATTACCTCTATAAATATACCATTATGACTTTTGTATATGTAATCCAAATAGAGAGAATTGTTGCACAAAAAAAATTCAACATTGAATCCTCAATCTCTATACCTCTCAAGAATGAGAGCAAGAGAAATATTTCATTAAGTTAGAAGAATGAATTCTAAAGAAGGAATACGGAAATATATTTGATTCAACACACTAGCACCCAAAGATTGAGTGGCATTGCTCGGAGATCTTTGGAGCATGTGAGGATCACCACTATAGGTATTCTAACCTTGTATCCTCACAATAAAAATGAAGGAAATTTTAAAAGGGTTTTTTTGGATGAGCAATATTCATCAACAAATTGAGATCCTAAGACTAGGTATTTATTAAATCAAATATTAAATATATAATATATAAATTTTATGTTCAAGATCTTTGATCATGGTTTTGGGTGATGATAATTAAATGAAATTTTAATATATTTCCCACAACCACATGCTTCCACTATTCCCAGAACCACGAAGTGGTATCAGATCATTGATGTTTAAATTTATAATTATTTATTTCATTGTTAGTCTTTGTGAAATTTTGATTATATTTTCATTTCTTATTATTCAAAAAATAATGTGATATGGATTAACATGCTTCAAAATAATAATCATGTCCGATTAGTATTTCATTTTCTTAAAGTTATAAGAACATCTAAAGAATGATTATAGTCTCCATCGGGAACTGCCATATTTTGGCCAGTAAGATAGGGTTACATGACGCACAAGATCCTTAGCCTAGGTGGTGTGGAATCTCTAGGTGCATCCAAGAGACCTAAGATCAAATCCGGGTGGAGGAATATTTCTAGGTTATTGTAGTAGTACTGTAGCAGGCACTGTAGCAGTATAGTAGTAGGAACTATAACAAGAATTCTACAGTACTGTAGCAGCCAGAACTATTCATCCATTTGGGCCTCCGGGCCACCGGTTTGGTCCTTGGGTCCTACAAGGCTTTCGGGCCACCCAAGGCCTTCGGGCTAGTTGATTCTCAAGGCCTTCGGGCTACCTTAAGGCCTTAGGGCCACCAAAATGCCTTCGGGCCACAAGAATGCAGGCCCCATACACACTACAAAAAAGGAGCAGCCCTAGAAGAGGATTCGGAGCTGGTGCACTCATCAAAGAAGAGCCAAATGGATTTCCAGAATGAGAGGGTATGACTATGCCACCGGTACCAGCCTGTGCTTGCACGAGAAGCCTAGCCAGATGGTCATTCAAAGGTTGAGAGCTACTATCATGATGCAGATGTTGGGGAGGGGCAGTTCCTTGTAGATAGTCTGGTGGAATTACCTAAGACCTTCGGGTCATTAAATCTTCTAAGCCCATGGGACATGTAATCTCTAAGCCTACAGACCATGTAAGTTTCCCCCCTTATCCATTTAAGGGGGGGGGGGGTATCAAAAATCAATAAAAAATGAAGGCCTTCGGGCCATTCAGACAGATAGGGTTACATGACATGTACTAGAAAGTACACACTTTGTACCCTAGTGCACTACATCTAGAGGTGACAATGGATAAAAGGCACACCACAAAGTTATTGCACATGGTGTACACTACATGTTGATCTGCCAACATGGAACACAGTTTTTGAATTTCATGAAGTGTATCAATATACACATCATGTAGCATAGACAGGTAAATAGTGTAAATCGTGTAATACTGTGGTCATTGTTCATGGTCAACCCATGTGAGACTAATAAACTAGATCATTTATGACATAAAAATGCATATATAGTGTACATTGCCTATATTTCATCAAATATCACGTTCGGAGAACACACTGAGCCACACAATGAGAAAACAAACACATGGACCAAAGAGATACACGTCAGGTTGCTGACTTGTACATGTTGTGTTGTCCACCAAGACACATGTTTTAGACCCAAGCATGCAACCCAGACATATGAATAGATAAAATCATGACATGTTACTAGTATGTAAAAACCATGTATTATGGCCAAGGTACATACTGTAGACTCAAGCGTGCACCATCAATGCCTAAAAAATGAGATACATGGCATGTAGATGGCCTGTAAAAACCTTGTAGTGTCCCATTAAAGGATAGGATTTAAAATTTCATTAAATTGAAAAATTGTAGAATTAAAACCATATTTTATTTATTGTAACATCATTCTGTGTTTGAAAATTTCTTAATGTTTTTAAATAATATTAAATAAATAATTAATTTAATATATTTAATATGTAATTATTGGGTCTTCCATTTATTTTCCATGAATTCCATAAATTATGGGTATCTCCAATTATGTTCGGATGATCATTAAGATAAAATATAATTAATTAATTCATTAATTAATTCAAGCATGTTCATCTTAATAATAAATTAAAAATAAATAAATGAATGCTAGCCATTTACTTTTTCATATTTTTTTCATGTATGACCATTCATGAGATTGACCAAGACCTATGTATGTTTAGGATGTTTTTATATAATTTATTCCATGGGTTTCTTATTATACATTATCAAATTAAATATTATGGTTTATGTGTCATCTCTCCCACCATTATTATGTAGTGTCTTCATGTCAAAGTATATTTATATAATACCCTTTTAATAAATCCTTTGGATCCCCTAACCTTTAGGTGAGTCATAAAGACATGTAATTAATGGAGTATACCAAGACATGTGTAGGTGGTTTGAGACAGAACCATTATGATGCCAAATCAGGTGATAGATAGGTGGGGAGGTGTAATGTGGTAATTTATTCCAAGTCTGACAATATGATTTATTTCCCCTAGGTCAATGATTTTTTTAATGTATGCTCAGTAAATAAACTATTGGATAATGCTAATGAATGATTTGTTTAATTATTTACTTATTTCATTCTATGAAATTATTTATTTTATGGATTTAAGGTCACAATCACATAAATAAATGAATTATTATATAAAAATGAAAACTAAATAAATTATGTGTAAACGTTTTATCCATCAAGATTAATTAATTAGGCAGCATCCACTTAAAATTAAGAAGACATGTAACGGATAAAACACGATAAAAAATTATGCATAATTAATTGAAATCACTGAATTAAATAGAAATTCATAAATGGACTTCAATTACTTTATTCGGAATGAATTTATTGAAACTATGTGTTAGACCAACCCTTATTAGGAAAAATTCTTTTAATGTTGAGTTATCATAATGTTGTGGGTTGAAAAAACCATCTTATTTGAAGAGAATTAGTCCTCTATAGACTTGATGTAACTCAGAGGCAGTTGTTGAAAAATATAACATGGGATTTCAGGATAGGAGATTCCACTCAATGGATTAAGGAATTTCAATTCCACAGTTGTAAAGTACTTTCTTACCAAAACACCATCAAGTATCTCGACCAACCGTCATTGGGGTTATGCAAAGGGGTATATGGATCCTTTCTTCTAGAATTTCACAACAACTATACATTCCTTGTTCAATGGTGAGGGATACTTTTAATTTATAAAATAGTGTGAGGTTTAATAAAAATATATTATTTTCTTATTTCTCAAAAAATTTGTAATCATGAAAAATATCAATATTATGAATTTTAATTGTAGAATAAAAATATAATTTCATCATCCAGACTATATCTATGTTCAGAATTTCAGAAATAAAACCTCATGACTTTCATTAAAACCAATGAGTGGTTTAAACATCTTCAGGATGTGCTACACCATGAATGGAAATATTAAGTGATATAGTCCCCAATGCGTGGTCTTCCTATTAAGAAGGTGATTGATGAAGAGTTACTTGTCTATGAAAAATATTTTAACTATGCAGTCAAAATTAAATGTTTGATGATTTCATCTATGTCTATTAAGCTCATGAAGTCACATGAAAACATGGATGCATATAGAATGCCTGAGAACCTCCATGGTCCTTTCCAGGAAAGAGATAGATAGGAATGGTTTGAGATTTTCAAGGCGCTCTTTCCGAGAAATCATGGATAGGGTTCCCCAGCTAGGCCTCATGTAGTCATGCTCATTGGATACATTGAGCACTTAGAGGTTATATGTTTAAAAATACCCATGGAACTAGGCACAAATATCATTCTGACATCACTCCTTAGAAGTCACTTCCGGATCGTCTTAATTTCTTCTCCCAGTAGATAAGGATATGAAATACGAAAATCCTTTTATATTTACAGATAAAAGACAGAAAGGGATAGTGAATATATTTTAGGCCAAATCTTCTTCACATCCTTCTAATAATAGGATTGTCAAGGGGAAAGTAAGGGAACAAGGTGTTTTCTATTTCGTATGTAGCTATAAGGGCCACTAGAAGAAAAACTATATCCAGCCAAAGAAGTAAGGGGAAGATTGAGGTGTATATATTATCAAGTGTAGTTTATCTGTTTCTTAAAATTGGGTAGTAGATATAACTTGTGGTGATCACATATATATTCAAATATTAGAACCAGGTAGATTCATAAATATTGTCGAGGGTAGGTAGATATACAAGCATCTAATGGAGCTAAACTTGTTGTTGTAGCCATTAGGGACTACCACCTCATGTTGTTGACTAGAATGATCTCAGTTTTAAAGGGTTTTTCTTATCTTTCTTCATTTACAAGAAACATTATTTTTTTATGTAGACTTGATAAGGATGGATTTATTTTCAAATTTTGGAATAAATGTTGTTTATTTTATAAATATAGCATCTGTTATTTCATGGAACATGTAAATGATAGTCTTTATATGTTGGATTACAAAAAAAAAGGAATGGAAGTTGAAAAAAAGTTACATCACAAGACATACACCACACCGAAATTTTTCATCACTATTTATACCGTGTAAATGAAAAACTATTAACTAAATTAAATTTAGATGGATATTTAGATTCTTCTAAACTAAAAACACTTGGTGTATGTCATGTGTGTTTATAGGAAAAAATGAACAGATCCCCATTAAGTGGAAAAGGTGAAACAGAGAAATAGATTATGGAATTAGTTCATTATGATGTGTATAGACTATTTACTATAGATGTAAGGGGTGGGTACTGATACATCAAAAGTTTTACTAAGGATTGGAGTAGATATGGATATTTATACTCAATGAGGTATAAGTCATATTCTTTTGATAAATTCAAGGAATACATGAATGAAGCTGAGAACCATCTTGATAAGAAGATTATGAAACTCAACATAGACACTTGTGGTGAATAACTTAATCCAAACTTTATTGATTATTTATCGGAGTTCACGATACGATCTCAACACACTAATTATAATCCTTAGAGTAAAGATATAAGAGAAAGGAGGTACCACACCTTATTAGAAATGGAGAGATTAATGATGAGTCATGTGAGTCTTCCATTGTCCTTGTGGGGATACACATTACAAATAGAAACATATGAACTAAACCAAGTGACAACTAAGGTGTCATACGATATACTATACCTATTATGGAATGGAAAGAAACTCGTGTTTTCTTACTTACATGTTTGGGGTTGTAAATAAATTTTTATGGCCTTTTCAGGTAAAAATCATGAACTCTGAGGAACAAAGTGTATCTTTATAAGATATCCCAAAGAAACAAAGGGATATTACCTATAAAATATTTTTGATAATAAGGTTGTTGTTGAAATATATCCCATGTTTATTATAGTGGATATTATCTCTAAAAGAGATAGTGAGAGTGAGATAGAGTTTTATTAGTTATAGGATCATGATACATATGTAACGTCCCGGTTCTGGAATCCACCTAGAGGCGACCCATACCTGGTTAGTCAGATGGCCTCAAGCGTATTTCCACAAATGCCAGAGGATGCTGACTAGTAGTGAGGGCCTTGGTTGTGATAGTGGGGAAATTGTGCCCTCATTGGCAGAGTAACACAACGAAAGAGAAACAAATATAAAAAAACGGAAGCAATAAATATCCTACAGTAGTAAACAGTGGAAGACTGAAATAATAAACAACTGGAGAACACATATATCAAAAATGATGCATGAATCATATGTTAGGGAAAATAGCCAAACAAGTCACAATGCTGAATACAAATAGTACTAAACCAATGTACAAAAGAAATAGATAAACAGCACCTCAACATTGCAAGCCTAAGAATGGTCCCATGATCTCCATCTCCATAGCATGTCAAGTAGATAAAGTAGAAAAGATCTTGCCCTTATCTATACATGCAAAAATAAAATCTGTTTGGGACCAAAAGCATGGCCCAAAGAGAGTGTGAGACTAAATCTCAATAGGTAACCACCCAATGATATGGGCCTAACAGTCATTGAATATTTGGCAGGTAACAGTACAGAAAGCACTAAATAGGAATCTACTCAGCGGAAAACAATTCCACTTATCAAATAAGAAGCTAATCAAGCACTCTAACCCTCTGGGAAGTACACTTAGCCTATCCCCTCTTTTTCACTTAAAAAATATAAAGACTCTCTAGGGAAGCACTCACAGTAAATTTCCCTTATAGTCTAAAGTAAAACACGACTCTCTGAGGAAGCTCACACAGTCAGTTCCATTTATTGTCTATGGTATTCATGGACTCTCTAAGGAAGCTCACACGCCAAATTCCCCTTATACCCCCAATGTCAAGGAATCTCTGAGGAAGCTCATTTCGTCAATTCCCCTTATATCCTAGGTCATTCAATGTTAATCAAAGACTCTGTGATGATGCCTGTACGGTCACTTCCCCTTATAGTCTAAAGTACTCATGGACTCTCCGAGGAAGCTCACTCCGTCAATTCCCCTTATATCCCCAAGTGGTCCTAGACTTTCTGCGGAAGCTCACTTAGTCTGTCCTCGTTTTATCCTAATGTTCTCAAAGACTCTCTCAGGAAGCTCACTCAGTCAATTCCCCTTATATTCTAATACACTAGGTTCTCACAGCCCTGGGTAGGTCAACGAGCATAGCAATGAAATATCGCCCATGTAAACCTAAAAAACTACTTGGCTAACCAGTCTACAACATATCAAGCATGTGATAATAAAAACTATCCATCCTTCTACAACAGGCACGAAAAAACAGGAAAGGATGCCAAAAGGCTAAGAAGGACCAAACAGTCATAAATAGAACATGCATGGGCAATACTTCCAAATCATAGAAATCAACCATATTCAAAACCATTCAACCTCTACACAACATACTATCATGGAAGGAAATGAACAAGGGTAAAATGGTAAATATACAATACCCCATTCAAGGGTATTGGTCAAAATTGCACATAATACTCAAAGACATTGAATGGAATGGCACAAACCACAAACCTCTCTGTTGGGGGATCTCTATATGTGAACCTCGAGGCTTGAATCACCTTAAATGCAGAATATCTACAAAAACATCTAAAATGTTCAACCCATGATATCTCACGAGAGAAGAGAAATCAGAATATTTTTCTCTTGGAGAAGAGAGAACTCACCGATGAGATTCCAATGCAACCAACGATGTTCGATTCAGAGGACAGATGCACACTCGGGGTGTCGTCAAAGATCCATGACCGTACATAGATCATGGTCGAATGAGACCTAAAAGAAGAGAATTATGGAGATTAGGCATGGCCTCAGTGCGTTTAATGAAAAAAGAAAGTACACGGTGTGTATTTTTTAAGTACATGGAATGTACTCGCTGTTTCTGTACTCCGCTTTTGGCGGCCTCCAAACACCCCCACACGACCGTGTGTGTGGCCACTACATGACCAGCACACAACCTCCTGTAGCATCGTAGTACATAGTGTGTACTTTGAAAATTTCCAAAATTTCATCTTTTTCCCAAAAAACGACCAGAAAAAGAAACACATACCTGAAAATAAGATCTGGGTTCTTACAAACTTCCCACCTTAAAGAAATTCATCCTCGAACTTCCATAGCACAGTGTATAGGAATCAACCCTGAATAGCTCTTGACATTATGCTCGTACTTCGGCCTCCATCTCCAAGGTCTCATCCTGTACTCGCCCGTGCTGCCATAACACTCGTACCAGAGAAACAGACCGGCCATAGAGAACTTTGTACTGTGATTGACAATTTGGATAGGATTCTCTCGAATGATGCATCCACTTCGAGGTAAACCTCCTCAGGTTGAAAGACATGAGATGGGATTGAAAAGTAACATTGGAGCTGAGAAACATGAAAAACGTCGTGCATATCCCGATACCTCTGAGGTAACTGCAACTGATAAGCAACTGGAAAAACTCTCTCCAACACCTCAAATGGCCCGACGTACCTCGGTGAAAGCTTACCCTATCTCCTGATCATTATGTGCCCCAAAATCAGTGTAACTAGTAGAAAAAACTTAATCCACGACCTCAAACTCTAATGGTCATCTCCTCTGATCATCTTAAGACTTATGACGAGACTGTGCAGTATCCATCCTCTTCTGAATCAACAATATCTACTCTATGGTCTCCTGAACATAATGAGGTCCCAACAATGCTGCCTCTTCTGCCTCTAGCCTACATAAGGGTGATCATCATGGCCTACCATACAAAGAATCATAAGGTTACATCTGAATAGTTTCTTGAAAACAATTATTTTAGGAAAACTCCATAATAGGTATATTCTTCTCCCAAGAACCTCAAAAATTCAGAATGCATGCTCAAAGCATGTCCTCAAGCACCTGAATTGTACTCTCGGACTGGCCATCTGTCTAGCGGTGGTAAGCTGTACTAAAAAGTACCTATGTACCCAAAACCTTCTGAAGCCCCTACAAAAACCGAGAAGTAAAACACACGTACATCTTTGAAATTATGGTTTGTGAAACTCCATGAAGGGGTACAATCTCTCGGATGTATAACCGTACCAGATCATGAACAATGAAGGTCTCCTTGATTGGCAAGAAGTGATCAACCTTCATAAGCCTTTTAATGGAAACCCATACTGCATCATTCCCTCAGGATGACCTCGATATACCGGTCACTAAATCCATCACGACGTCATTCCACTTCCACTCAGGAATGGGTAACTGCTATAAAATCCCTGATGGTTACTTATGCTCCACCTTCACTTGCTGACTGGTGGAACACCTCATGACACCACCAGCAACATCCCTCTTCATACCTGGCCACTAATACAGATGGTGTAGATCACGATACATCTTGGCGATGCCAGGATGATCTACCCAAACTGAGGAATGAAAGTCCCACATCAACTTCTCGCGTATATCTGCTGCCACACATATGCACCCCAGGAAACGAATGATCTCATCCTCGCCTATGGTCCATCAAGGAATATGGTCCTCTCCTAACACACTCTCCCTTAGGTCTAGGCCTTCAGAATTTGGAAGCTGCCTCATTCTCAATTGATAAAGAAGAGTAGAGGAAACAACTACAAAAGAAGGAAAAGTCTTCCCCTATCTGTCACACACATCCAAATGCATCTCAGGGAATAGAGCCATAATCTACCAATCACTGCTGGCCTCCTGAACTTCTTGTATCTGAGTCCTCCTGCTCAACGCGTCAGCCACTGCGTTGCCCTTCCTAGGCATGTAGGAAAGCTCAATGTCAAAGGACTATAGGTACTCCACGCACCATCATTGTCTTAAATTTAGATTACGCTGAGTGAAGATGTACTTGAGGCTTTTGTGGTCGATGAAACCACAAAATTATCCCTCAGAAGATAATGCCTCCAATAGAGTAGGGAATAAACAACAGTTGAAAACTCCAAATCATGCATCGGGTAGTTCCTCTCATGTGGCCTCAACTGTAGAGACTCGTACAGAACGACTCCATCTCCCTGCATAAGCATAGCTCCCAGCCTGATACCTCATACATCACAGTAAATATTATAGCTCTTGCCCGACTCTGTCAAGACTAGTATCGGTGCTGAAGTCAACCTCCCTTTTAGCTCCTCAAAGGCAGACTCACAAGAATCTAACCACAATAACATCACACCCTTCTTAGTTAGACCTATCAGTGGTGTTGCTAAGTGTGAAAAGTCCTGTATGAAATTCCTATAGTATCCAGCCTGCCCTAGAAAACTCCGCACCTCAAAGACGTTCTTCGGCTGCTCCCAGGAAACTACTGCTCTCACTTTCTCTGGGTCTATTGATACTCCTACCTCTAAGATAACAAAACCCAGGAAGTGAATCTGATCTATCCAAAAGTGGAATTTTGAGATCTTAGCATATTACTGATGCTCTCTCAGTATACTCAAAACGATATCAAGATGTGTAGCACGATCACATCAAGTGTGAGATTACACCAAGATATCATCCATGAAAAGAACCACAAAGGAATCCAAGTATGTATGGAACACTCGGTTCATCATTTATATGAAAAATACAGGCGTGTTCGTGGGACCGAACGACAAAACCATATAATCGTATAGACCAAACCTACTCTGAAAGGATGTAAGAGGTATATCAGAAGGTCTAACTCCCAAGTGATGATAACTGGATCTGAAGTCAATCTTCAAGAACACTCGGGCTCCTCGATGATGATTAAATAGTTCATCAATCCAAGGTAAGGGATATTGGTTCTTCAACGTCAATTGGTTCAAATTCAGATAATCCACAAAAACCCTATGGTTATCGTCTACCTTCTTTGAAAAAAGGATAGCCGAACCCCAGTGAGAAGTATTGGGTCAGATGAAACCCTTTGCCTACAACTCCTCCAACTACATATTGAGATCTTTTAACTCGGGTGTATCCATCCTCTACAGAGGAATGGACACCAGTGCTGCTTCTCGAATAAGTTCAATAGAAATGTCTACCTCCCACTTTGGAGGTAACCCTGAAAAGTCCTTTGGAAAGACATCCTTGAAACGATCCACCATTAGAGGAAAGTATAACTATGAAGTCCCCTAGACATCCGGATATAGACTAGCTATCTGGGCTATAACTCCTCCCAACACATGATGCTCTAGACCCAATCTGTTCACCTGGAGATCCCATTCTCCCTTATAAAGAAATTATCCGCCCTCTGGTGATATGAAAAATACAGGCGTGTTCGTGAAACTAGTGGCACTAATTCTGGACAAAGAGTCATAGAAGAACCACTGTCACCAACTGCTGGTGAGAAGAACTAACAAAAGCGCTGAAGGTGACCCATATTTCCGCAAGATCGACACTCCAATGGGTGTTTCGGGAAACATGGCCTCCTATTCCCGCTCTTCCCGCATGGGTAGCACACCAACTAGCTACCAGAAGATGTATCCCGCCTTCTATGATCTCCTCGTGTAGACACCCTACGTAACTTCCTGCTATCAGTAGAAGGAATAATAACTCTGTATGCCAAACCACCCATGCTCACAACTCCAGAATCCCTCAGATTGTACTCTGTGATCAGTGCCTGGTTGATGATTGAACATATCAAAGTCATCCTGAAGATGTTCA
This sequence comes from Viscum album, assembly GCA_963277665.1. Taxonomy (NCBI): domain Eukaryota; kingdom Viridiplantae; phylum Streptophyta; class Magnoliopsida; order Santalales; family Viscaceae; genus Viscum; species Viscum album. The sequence continues at coordinate 2,081,660,434 of OY728120.1, forward strand.
CCTGCAATCAGATGTCGGGCCTCAGACCATCCTCAAATTTCAATGCAAGGAACAACTTATCTCCTTCAGGAATATGAGTGAAACACTGAATCTCTGGGAAGTGAGAGGAATACACCATAACAGAAAGAGTACCCTACTCTTGACTCATAAAATCCCGGGTTCGATCGGCCCTCAAGGTCTCCAGATAGAAGTAATCATAGAAGATGTGACGAAACTCATCCCAGACCATATTCTACTAGTGTACCACCTGTGATATCACATCCCACCACCTCTTGGAAGAGTCTCGAAGCATATAGGTAGCGAGATTCACCCTCTTCTATGGATGTATCTCAAGATGCATGAGATTTGTTAATGTGGCTTCTAGCCATGACTTTGCAGCCTGGGGTCCTCCATCACCTGATAAAGTGGGAGGATGCTGCTGCTGAAAGACCCACGTCAATTCTGCCATTGACGGGGTAGGAGGCGTTGCTCCTTGAAAGGTATGCATCATCCTAAAAAATCCCTCTCTTAATTATGAATCAATACCTCTGTCATGTATAACTGCTAGTGCCAAGACTGGCATGATAAGAGGATCTGATGGAAGTCCCTGATCAGCCATGTCCGGTGTCTGTTCACAACCTAGAAACTGGCACATAACCAGAGGACGTCTCAGTGGAATGACTCTTCAAGGTCAAGCACACACCTTAGATCAAGATTATCATGTATTGAAAAAAAGAAGTGTAAGAAGGGAACATGATAAATAAATCATTAATGTTTTACAAAACAGGACTACACAACGTGTACAATTCCTACACGACGTGTTCCCTTATGTCATTTACATGGGTGTATACTCCTGCCTAAACTGGTCGGGTAACACCCTAATCACATGCCGTGTTCTCCTACCACACAACATGTAATTGAATCCTCATCACCTGCCTGGGACCTTCTACATGGTTAAGACACACAGATCTCCTAAGAAAAGACTACATGATGTGTTCAAGGTAGACACAGCGTGTACTAGACAAGCTGGACCTGGCCCGTGTTGTTAGTGACATAGCTTGACACACAGCTCACACTACAATGTGTGTTCTAGATGAACACAGTGTGAATGTGAAAGGATAAAACTAACCTGTGTTGTTAGTGACATGGTCGGGTACCTGGGTCAGACTGCACATCATGTTCAATACTGACACATCGTGTATAGCTTAAGGATTATCCGTCAGTGTTGTTAGTTACATGGGAAGACACAGGATCAAAGCTACATGACATGCTCAAGTGGTACATGGTGTATTCTCACAAGAAATTCCCCATCCCGTGTCTCTTCCCACATGACTTATGACATAGTTAGAGACTACATGGCATGTACATAAAATACATGGCATGTACTTAAGAAAAATAATTTCTTTCATAACAGAAGAACAAATGGAATGTAGTCAAAACTACATGGTGTGTATTATATGTTTTTTTCGAACATTAAAACATAGAAACTACTTCGGGACCCATAAAAACGCCGAAACGAACAATGAAAGTGAAAAATTACGATCAGTGGGGGCCCACACTCCCCACAAATCAAAGCACAACATCTTATACATGTTATAACAAGGATAATAGGACAGTGATCCACCTAATTCCGGTCCATGAGGGCCCATAACACCTCAAGAACCATATTTTCGCATTCAATCTAACAAAACCTCACAAAAAAGTACCATATCAAACAACATGAATTTTTATCAAGGCATTTAACACAACTGCATTCATTTTCTTCAAAACATCTATCACAACACAATGCAATTGCTAATGCATCCTAGATGTCATGTCAATAATGCATGACATGTGATTTCTATCAAGTTCCTATATGATGAATGAGATGGAATACCCTTATCTCATCGTGTTGTGACAAATTTAGAACCTCAATAACATCAACGATAACAACACAATACATGTGAGTCACCAAACGATGAAAATTGAATCAACTATAAAATTGAAAACCATACAAATTGCAATAAACGAGGTTGATTGGATTTTCCATATACACGGATTAGATACTCCCAAACACATATTATAACCATGTACCTATTCCATCATGCCCCTGTCTAAAGTCTCCAAACAGTAAGTCAAGAGAAATGAATCCCTTTGATACCACTTTAACATCATGGTTCCAGAAGCCACCCTGAGGCGCCCCGTACCCGGTTGGTCACATGGACTCAAGCACATTTCCCCGATTTCTAGAGGCTACCAACATGCAGTGAGGGCCTTGGGTGTGATAGCGGGGAAAATATTCCATTATTAGAAGAGTAACACAGCAGAAGAGAAAAAAATATACAATAGTGGAAGCAGTAAATATCCAACATCAGTAAACAACAGAAGACTGGAATAATAATCAAATAGACCACACACACACAGACACACATATATAATGATGTATGATGCATTTGTCTAGGAAAATAGCCAAAAAATTCAAATTGATGAATACAAACTGTAAAAAACCAAAGTACAAAATAAATAGATAATCAACTCCTTATCATCGCAAGCCTAAGCTTGGTCGCATTCTCTCCAGCTCCACAACAAGTCATGTACCTGAAGTAGATGGGCGCTTACCCTTATCTATACCTACTGTAATATAATCTGTTGGGGCCCAAAAGCATGGCCCAAATATGGTGTGAGACTAAATCTTAGTAGGAAACCACCCAAAGATATGTGCCTAACAGTCCGTGAATATATGGAAGGTAAAGGTACATAAAGATGTAAACAGGAAAGTACTCAGTAATAAACAATTCCACATATCAAATAAGCAGCTAATCATGCACGATAACCCTATAGAATGTAAACATATCCTATACCCTCTGGTTCAGTTATATGAAAATATAAAGACTCCCTGGGGAAGCACTCAGAGTCAATTCCCCTTATAGTCTAAAGTAAAACAAGACTCTCTGAGGAAGCTCACACAATCAATTCTCCTTATAGTCTAAGGTAGTCAACGAAAATCTGAGGAATCTCACACGGTTAATTCCCCTTATATCCCCAAGGTCAAAGAATCTGTTAGGAATCTCACTCGGTCAATTCCCTTTATATCCTAGGTTGTTCAAAGTTAATCAAGGAATCTTTGAGGAAGCTCGCACGATCAATTTCCCTTATAGTCTAAAGTATTCAAGGATCCTCTGAGGAAGCCCACTTTGTCAATTCCCCTTATAGACCCAAGAAATCCTAGACTGTCTGAGGAAGCTCAGTCAGTCTATCCCTCTTATAGCCTAATGTTCTAAAAGAATCTCTGAGGAAGCTCACTCGGTCAATTCCCATTATAGTCTACTACACCAGGTTCTCACAACCCTGTGTATGTCAATGAGCACAGCAATGCAATATGGCCCATGTAAATGTACAGAACTACTTGTCTAACAAGTATACAACATATCAAGCATATCAGAATACAAACTCTTCATCCAACAACATCAAGCACGGGAAAATAGGCTAGGCAGCCAAAAGGATAAGTAGGACCAAATGGTCATAAACAGAACATGCATGGGATATAACTCCAAAGTATAGAGAACAACCCAATTCCTAACCATTAAACCTCTACACATCATACAAGCATGGAGAGTAATCAACAAGGGTAAGACGGTAAACATGAAATACCCCGTTTAAGGCTATTGGTCATAATTGCACATAATACTCAAAGACGTTGAACAAAAAGGCACAAAACACCTACATTTGTGTTGGGGGATCGCTATACGTGAACCTTGAGGCTTTAATCACCATAGAACACTAAAGAACTATAAAAATTTCTAAAACATTCAACCCACGATATCTCATGAGAGAATAGAAATCATAAGATGGTGCTCCAGGAGAAGAGAGAACTCACCAATGAGATTATGACGCAACTGATGGTGTTCAATTGGGAGGACAGACACACGCTTGGGCTTTCGTCGAAGATCCACGGCCGTACGGAGCTCTCGGAAAAACAAGAAATAATAGAATAATGTTCTGGCAATTAGACAAAACCTCAGTGCATTTAAAGATAAAAAAGAAAGTAAACGACATATACTATTGAAGTAAATGGTCTGTACTCGCTGTTTTCGTACTCCTATTTAGGCGGCCTCCAAACACCCCCACACAGCCATGTGTGTGGGCACTACACGACCATCACACGGCCTCCTGTGGCATCACAGTACATGGCGTGTACTCATATAGTACATGGCGTGTACATCGAAAATTTCCAGAAATTCCTCTTTCTCCCAAAAATGACCAAAAAATGAAAACATACATGAAAAGAGGATATGGGTTATTACAACATATGAGTTGGCATGGTAACAAATTCCACAAAGCCTTGTGGAAGAATAAATTATTCCAAAGACACAATTACAACATGGGAGTACTAGAAATATTAGAGAACCATAATGGTATGTTTTTCATGTCACTGAGGATGGAGACCGATTATTAGTTGATAATAATGATCCTATAACCTACAAGGAATCAATAAGTGGCATAGATGTTTCCAAGTGGAAAGAATCCATGAATTATTAAATGGATTACATGTAATAAAATAAAATCTTTATTTTGTTAGATATTTTAGTGGATATAGAATTCATTGGTTTCAAATGGGTATTCAAGAAGAAACTGGACATGGAAGGAAAAGTCAGAACTTATAAGGCTTGAATAGTTGTAAAAGGGTTTAAATACCATCATGGCATTGAATACGATGAAACCTTTTCACCAGTTGTAATTCTAAAATCAATTAGAAATCTAATTTCCATTATGGCTTACCATGATTATGATATTTGGAAAATAGATGTCAAAATAGACGTCCATAATGGGAACCTTCATGAATATATCTATATGAAACAACCCAAATGGTTTGTGACTCCAAAGCACGTCAAAATGATTTGAAAATTTCAAAAATCCATTTTTGGATTAATGAAAGAACTCAGGTCATGGACTATTCATTTTTATGGAGATATAATGGGATTTGGTTTCATAATGAATGTCTATGATACTTGTGTCTAAAAATGGATTAGTAGGAGTATGATTATTTTATTAATAGTGTATGTTTATGACATATTACTCCTTGGAAAAAAATACCAGTCTTACAGTCTGTTAAGGTGTGGTTGAATAAATTTTTCAATATAAAGGACTTGGGGAAGAAATCATATATAATTGGGATCAAGATCCATCATGATAGATCTAAAAGGTTTCTCAAACTAAGTAAAAGTACATACAATGACACAATACTGAAGAGATTCAGTATAGAATAATCAATGGGGGAATGGTTTCTAGCATCACATGGCATTCATATTTCCTAGAAAATGTATCCTTATACACATGAGGATACAAAAAGAATAGAAAAGATTCCATATGTATCAGTGATTGGGTCAGTTATGTATGTTATGATGTGTACAAGTCTATATTTTTCATATGCATTATGTGTCATAAGAAGATATCATGCGGATATAGGTGACTCATATTAGATGACATTCAAGATGATCCTTAAGTATTAGGTGTGTACTAAGGATATGTTTATATTTTATTGAGGAGATGTGGAATTAATCATCACAGGATATGTAGATTATATTTTCCAAACTAATCATGAAGATATAAAGTCAAGGATGGGATATATATTTATTTTTAATAGAGATGTTGTGAGTGAGAACAGATCAAAGTAGGATGTGGTTGTAGATTTTATTATAGCATCTGAGTATACTGTGACTTTTGAGGAATATAAAGAAGAAGTATGGATGTCTAGATTATAGCGTCCCCGCCTTTTATTAAATTACTATTATATCATTTTAAAGATAAACAACATAATAGTATTACACATCGAGGATCCAAAGGTTTAGTGTCTGTGGAAAAATAGGACCATACATGACAAATACAACATCAAGCATAAAAATTTATTTAATTTCTTCTTCTCTAGATTCTTATTGGCACTTGTCCTCTCCTTAGTACATGTAGCCACATGAGGATATACATGAAATGGGGTGAGCTAGAAGCCCTGTAAGAGGATAGATAAGAACAATATAGCATGGGGTGAGCATAATCATAACATAGGCCAAAGATCATGAACATGAGAGGTGCATAAATGAAAGACTTGGAAGGTGGAAATGCAAAAAAATGAAACATCATGTCTTAGTGGTTAACTACCACACATACTTGTGAACCAAGATAGCATCTTGTTCACAAATCATTTCACATTTACTCATGAGATTCATCACTTTACCCAATGCATTGGAGCGCTGTATAATTCCGGGCACAGCCGTCTCATTTAAACATTCATATTGCCCTATATAATTTCGGGCGCACTTGTAACATCATAACATTATCATTTATCATGCATGCCACAATGAACATATAACATAAATGAACATAATTAACCCATGAAAAGGAATGGGTTTCATCTCATAATAACACATTCATAAACATTGGGTTCCCAAAATAATGAGGGAATAACATACGTGTTACAAGAACCGTCAATCTTGAATGAGAGGTAAAATGTATATTCTTGAAAGAAGAGTTATTTTGGAAAACATTTGGTTTTTCATAAATACCAGTGAAAAAAAATTTATCCCAGAAAAGTAAAGATAATGATGAAAAAATGACTTTTATGAAGTTAATATATCAAAATGGAGTGAAAGAGGGAGAACCTGAAGGATGAAAGTTGGGTTCGAGAATTTCCCCTTACATTGTATGTGAATGCTTCTATCTATTTAATGTCCTGTATAATGAGATTATATTCATTAATTAGAAAATATATAACCTTTTATACATTAATAGGGTTCATTCTGGTTTCATTATGTCATTTTATGTTCCTTTGGATGACTTATTGAGTTTAAAAACATTGTTTGGGGATGTTCGTTTTTATGGTTTTTCTTGGGTGGTTCACTTGTATTCATAAATTGATGTTCAGGTAGAAAATTGGTAAACATACTGAAATGATATTACATGTCACTAATGATATTACATGATTTTTAATGATCTTATAATGAATTGTATTAGATCCTTGTGGATGAATCATTAGATAAGAATTAAATGATGATTGTTTGGGTTAATTTGAGCGATTTTTCGATCACAATGAACTTTTTTTAATTTATCACTTAGTAATATGTTCATAAGTCAGTTACAGAACATTAAATAGGAAATAATACATATAAAATATTCTGGTTCAACAATAAAAATGGTTTCATGACCTGATCTGAAGGTTGAAATGGAAGAAAAAAACATGTCGTTCTTGAAGGTGATAAATTACCACCTCACGAACAACGTTCTCTTTAACAAATGCAGAGGGAAAGGGGGTTGGATGATATAATATCCCAATAGAATCATAAAATTACAGTATATGTATAATAATGAAGTTGAAATACCATTTGGATGAAGATAGGTGTAGAGAGATCAAAAAATGAACTTGAACTTGAAGGGAAATTAAAGGAGAAGAGGGAAAGAAATTACCTCTTGAATCCTCCTCTTGAGAACATACTTAAGGGCCTAAGCATGGTCTTTTGATGAGACCAGAAGATCTTGGACGTGGGATAGGGTCTAGGGAAGGTGTTTGGGAAGAGTTTATATAAGGCTTGGAGCTTTATAGGTGTGGGGAAATGAGGGTGTGAAGGGTGGTATTTATAGTGGAGGGGAGAGGGGTTTCCTTAATATAAAATTCATTAGTTTATTAATTACCCCTAAGACAAGGAATAGTGAGTATTGAATGACCAAAAATAGTAATTTTATCAAGTGATCCCGAATAAAGTAGGCTTACATCATAAGAACATCACACATGACTCTATAATTAGCTTATTTAGCTTATTTTTGTTTATTACGGTATTTCACTATTAATAAAAAATTCAAGTATTTTAGAAATATCCCAAAAATTTACCCCAACCATTTTTCGATGTGTAGAATCCAAAAATTAATACCATTTTTCAAAAATAATTTTCTAAATATTATTAATTTTATATTTATTTAAAATCATAATTTATATAAAAAAACAGTTTTTTTAAAATTAAAACTGATTTTATCGTGCTTCCAAAAATTACATAGGGTCTTATAAAATTATCTAAAAACTATAAGACATTTATTTGATAAATAATGAATACTTTTTAGGGAAATAATTTTTCTTTTAAATTAATTAATTAATTATAAATAATTATATATGACTTACAAAATACCAAAATATTTAGTAAGGTAAAATTGTCACCTTCTAAGATGTCTAAATTTTATTTAATTATTCATGAGTAATATTAATATAATTTCGGATGATTTACTATCCATAAGGGTATGTTACTATTTATAAGGGTAGGTTACTATTCATAAGGGTAGGTTACTATTCACCAAAAATTATTTTTGTTTCATTAGACTCCAAAAATCATCTTGAACAAAACTGTGTATGTCGGATTTTCAAAATTAGTATAGAAGTGACAAACTTATGTTTAGAGGTCACTTAGCACTTAGTAGATTATTATGTTGTGTTTTCATTTGATTTTATGACATAATTATAAGAATGGAATTTCCATTGAAAATCATTGGGTCTTTACATTCTTCCCCCCCTTAAGAAATTTCGACCCCGAAATTTCACTTTACACAAACAGGAGAGGGTACTTCTCCTTCATTACCTCTTCTGGTTCCCAATTTGCTTCCTCAAAATTATGGTTCATCAACAACACTTTGATAATATTGGTTATCTTGCTGCATAGAACCTTATCTCTCGGATCCAGAATCTTTACAAGCTACACCTCATAGGAGAGATCATCTTCCAACTACACCACCTCTGAGTTTAATACATGTGAGGGGTCTGGTATGTACTTCCTCAGTACTGATACGTGAAACACATCATGAAATTGAGCCATATTTGGTGGAAGTTCAAGATGATAGGAAATGGATCCTATGCGGTCAAGGATTTCAAAGGGGCCAGTAATCCTTACGCTTACCTTCCCTTTCTTCCCGAATCGCAAGACTCTCTTCCATGGAGATATTCAAAGGAAGACTTTATCTCCAACGTCAAAATCCAAGTCCCTTCAATGGTTGTAATCATCGCTCTTTTGCGTACTTTGATCATCTTTGATGTGTTTCTGGATGACTTGAACCTTTTCTATCATCTCTTGAACAATATTTGGTCCAAGTAGCTTTCTTTCTCCAACATCATCCCAACAGGTTGGAGTTCTACATCGCTTTCTATATAGAGCTTCAGATGGATCCATCTGGATACTCGAGTGGAAACTATTGTTTTATGAGATCTCAACCAATGCGATATGCTGATCCCAACCACCTTTAAATTCAAGAGATCATGCTCTTATCATATCATCATGAGCCTGAATAGTCCTTTCAGAATGGCCATCAGTTTGGGGGTGATAGGCCGTGCTAAAATTAAATTCAGTACTAAAATCATGTTGAAGGCTCCTCCAGAATTTAGATGTGAAACTTGGATCACAGTCAGAGACAATTGAGAGTGGAACACCATGCAGTCTCACCACTTCCTTCACATATATCTTTCCAAGTTGTTCAAATGAGAGATCTTCCTGAATAACGATAAAATGGGATGTCTTGGTAAGTCGGTCAAACACAACCCATATCGCATTATTTCCCTTTGACGTCTTCGGGAGACCCGTGACAAAGTCCATAGTAACATTTTCCCATTTACACATGGGTATAGGAAATGGATGCATCATACATTTTTACTTTTTTTACTCAACATTAACTTGTTGAAATACCAAGCGCCTTGATATATATTCCTCAATCTACTCCTTCATGTTATCCCACTAGAAGTTATCTCGGAGATCCCAGTACATCTTGGTACTCCCAGGATGGATAGAGATAGTTGAGCTATGTGCATTATCCAAAAGCTCCTTCATCATCCCGAGTGATGAAGGCACACAAAGCCACATTCCAAAATGAATCACGCCATCATCATCGATATGGAACTCTTACAACTTCCCTTCCTTTACTACATTCACCCTCTTTTGTATCTCCACATCATCCCTTTGTGCTTCCTTAATCTTCTCCTGGATGGATGGTTACGCAATCATTGGGGAAAGGTAGGATGTATCCCCTGCTCTTATGATTTCCAAATCCATTCTTTTCATATCCTAAAAGATATGGTATTTCTAAATCCACAGCATGGATAGAGTAGCAGGTTCTTTTCTACTTAGCACATCAGCTACCTTGTTCGCCTTTCCAGGATGGTAGTGAATAGAGCAATTATAATCCTTGATTAGCTCTAACTATCTCCTTTAATGCATGTTGAGCACCTTTTGTGTGAATATATACTTTAGGCTCTTGTGTTCAGTGTATATGTCACACTTCTCGCCATAAAGGTAGTGCCACCAGATTTTCAAGGAAAAAATCCCGGATTCTAGCTCTAGATCATGCTTTTGGATGTTCTGCTCATGGATATTTAACTATTGTGAGGTTTTGGTTATCACATGATCATTTTTCATGAGTACAAATACCAAGACTTTCTTTGAAGCATCACTGTATATCACAAAACTATCTCCACTTTTCAGTAGTGTGAGTACAGGTGCAATGATCAGCCTTCTATTTAGCTCCTTGATGCTTCCTTCACATTCTTCCATCCAGACATACTTTACCCCTTTCCATGTTAACTTAGTTAGCGATCTTGACAATCGTGATAAGTTTCTCACAAAACGTCGGTAGTACCCAGCTAATCCAATAAAACTATAGATTTCTGTGGCACTAGAGGGCCTGGGCCATTTCTCAATCGCCTATGTCTTTGAAGGATCCACATAAATTCCCTCACTTGTGATCACATGTCCAAAAAACGTTACTTGATTCATCCAAAATTCACACTTGCTGAGGTTGGCATACAACTTCTCCTTTCTCAATGTCGCCAACACAAGTCTTAGATGTTCATTATGTTCCTCCTTTCTCTTGGAGTAGATGATAATATCTTCGATAAACACTACCACAAATTTTTTGATGTAATATCTAAATACACTATTCATCAAATCCATGAAGATTTCATGGGAATTAGTAAGTCCAAAGGTCATCACAAAAAACTCATAGTGCCCATACCTTGTACGGAAGGCAGTTTTTGGAATATCTACCTTCTTCCCCTTTACCCGATGATATCCAGAACGAAGACCCACCTTTAAGAAGTATTGAGCTCCTCTTAACTGGTCTAAAAGTAATAAATCCTTGGGAGAGGATACTTGTTATTTATTCTGATCTTGTTGAGTTCCTGATAATCAATACACAACCTCATTGTTCCATCCTTCTTCTTCACAAAGAGCACTGGTGCACCCCACGCTGATTCACTAGGGCGTATAAACCCTTTGTCCAGTTGCTCCTGAAGTTGCTTCTTTAACTCCTCCAGTTCAATAGGATCCATCCTATAGGGACACTTTGAGATAGGATTAGCTCTTGGAATGAGTTCAATTGAGAACTCAACCTCACGATCTGGGGGAATTCTGGGTAACTCTTCGGGAAATACATCATCGTGTTCCCTCATGATGGGAATTTCCTCAAGGTTGGTACTTTCCTTCAACTCAAACATTTGGGTGAGGTATGATTCTTTGTAGGGAATCAACACCCACACCATTGAAGGATTTTCCAAAAGAGATTCATGATATTTCTTGAATTTTTAGAGGAGAACTGGATGATTTGGAATATGAAAATATATTCCTTTTCATGACAGTTGATATGTGGTCTATACAACAAGAGCCAATCCATTCCCATTATAGTGTCGAATACCACCAAGGGAAGTATTATGAGATTTTCCAGAAGAATGTTCCCACATACGCCAATAGGAGAAGATTAAAACACTTGGGATGCAATGATTTCAACACTTGGTATTTTTACAGATATCTCTACATCAAGGTTTCGGGGCTTTGATTCTATAGTTCTAGAAAACCTACACGATATAAAAGAATTCGTAGAACCAGAATCATATATGTCTTTTTCCATTATTGAGTTAATGGGAAGTGTACCTTTTATGACTTAATTATCATGCTCCACCTCTGCAGTAGTGATTTCATAAGCCTTCCCTTGTTCCTTTGGCTTTGGTGGTTGCTGACGTTGATTACCCTTGAGAACTCGAGGTTTAGTGCACTGGTTTTCATAGTGCCCAAGCTCCTACAGTTGTATCATGGAACCATGAGTGGTTCTCTCCTTCCATCTTCTACATTCTCGTTCCTTTTTGTTTATTTTCTACACTCTTGAGCATGGTGTCCTTCTTTCGCACACTTGAATCACTTCCCCATCCCTTTGAGGCAGTTCCCATGGTGCAACTTCCCACATTTTTGGCATGTGGGTTGTTGAGTTTTCTTCCCACCTTTATCATTAGAAACACCGGCTTGAAACTCCATATTTTATTTCGTATCCTCATAGCCATGAGACCATTCTCCAAAATCCATCTCCACTTTGAGGGAACATCGAACAACTTCTTCATAACTCCCAAAGTCTTGAATTGCGAGAACCTTTCGAAGGTGTGGTTTTAATCCACTAAATAATCTATCAATTTTTCTATCATTATTGATAACAAAACTCGAATCATACCTTGAAAGCCTTGAGAAATTTTCTTCATAGGTTGTGACATATTCTCCTTCTTTTTTCATGAGCTGTATAAATTCTCTCTCCATCTTCGTACAAAGAATTCATGGGAAATAATTATTAAGAAACATTATCTTAAACTCTTCCCATTCCATCTCTTCAATTTACTCCTTTTGCATGGTGTTCTTAATCAAATCCCACCATTAATCGGCTTCTACATATAGAAAATAAATGGCTAGGGTCACCTTCTCTGTCTCAGAACAGTGAAGAATAGAAACAATCTTCTCCATGGAGTTGACCCACTGTTCCGCATCTAGTGGATCAGAAGATCCACTAAACGCCGGTGGTCATTGCCGCATAAATCATTTGATAGACAGTTTCTCCCTATTTGGTGAAGGAGGAAGTTCTCCATTATTATGGTTATAGTTTATAACTTGAGATAATTTGGTAAGCATCACCATGAAGTTTTGAACTCCACCTCCCAAATAATTGGGGATGTCATTCGGGTAATCGTTGCATTGGCCCTCGCATGAGTTGTTGGCCTGATTTCTCCTGGTTCCCACCATTTTCTAAAATAGAAAAGGTTAGAACAAAACATACATAAACAAGTCATAAATAACTTATTAATTTAAATAATTTATACCTAAAACATAACATATGGGATTCCTATGTAAATATTCTTGTGTGCATATGTGTACATAGTCTCCTACTAAAGGGTTTCTCTAGGGTTCACTAATTCTAATTCACAAATTAACTAAACCGCTCCTCTAATACCAACTATAGCATCACTGTCTTTTCATACATTACTATTACATCATTTTAAAGATAAAAAACATAATAGTATTACACATAGAGGATCCAAATTTTTTGTGTCATGGGAAAACTAGGACCATACATAAAAAATACTACATCAAGCATAAACATTTATTTAATTTCTTCCTCTCTAGCTTCTTATTGGAACTTTTCCTCTCCATAGTACATGTAGCCACCTGAGGATATACATAAAAAGGGGTGAGATAGAAGCCCAGTAAGAGGAAAGATAAGAACAATATAGCATGGGGTGAGCATAATCATAACATAGGCAAAAGATCATGAACATGAGAGGAGCATAAATAAAATACGTGAAATGTGGCAATGCATAAAAATAAACCATCATGTCTTAGTGGTTAACTACCACACATACTTTTGAACCAAGAAATATTCTTGTTCACAAATCATTTCAAATTTACTCATGAGATTCATCACATTACGCAATGCATTGGAGCGCTGTATAATTCCGGGTGCACCTATCACATTTAAACATTCATATTGCGCTATATAATTTCGGGCGCACTAGTCACATCATAACATTATAATTTATCATGCATGACACAATAAAAATATAACATAAATGAACATAATGAAACCATGAAAAGGAATGGGTTTCATCGCATAAGAACACATTCATAAACATTGGGTTCCCAACATAATGAGGGAATAACATACGTGTTACAAGAACCGTCAATCTTGAATGAGTGGTAAAAGGTGTGTTCTTGAAAGAAGAGTTCTTTTGGAAAAAAATTGGTTTTTCATAAATACCAGTGCAAAAAATTTATATCCCAAAAAAGTAAAGATAATGATGAAAAAATTACTTTTAAGAAGTAAACATATCAAAATTGAGTGAAAGAGGGAGAACCCGAATGATGAAAGTTGGGTTTGAGAATTTCCCCTTACCTTGTATCGGAATGCTTCCTTCTCTTTAATGTCCTGTATAATGGCATTATATTCATTAATTAGAAATTATAGAACCTTATATATTTTAACAGGGTTCATTCTGGTTTCATTATTTCATTTTTTGTTCCTTTGGATGACTTATAGAGTTAAAAAATATCGTTCGGGAATGTTCATTTTTATGGTTTTTCTTGGGTGGTTCACTTGTATTCATAAATTGATGTTCGGGTAGAACATGGGTAAACATCCAGAAATGATATTACATTTCAATAATGTTATTACAAGAGTTTTATTGATCTTATAATGAATTATATTATATCCATGTGGATGAATCATTATATAAGAATTGAATGATGATTGTTTGGGTCAATTTGAGCGATTTTCGATCACAATGAACTTTTTTTAATTTATCACTTAGTGATATGTTCATAAGTCAGTTACAGAACTTTAAATAGGACATAATGCATATAACATATTCTGGTTCAAACATAAAAATGGTTTCATGACAAGATCTGAAGGTATAAATGGAAGAAGAAGGCATGTCGTTCTTAGAGGTGATAAATTAACCCCTCAAGAACAACATTCTATTTTATAAAAGGAAGACTCAAAAGGGGTTGGATGATATAATATCCCATTATAATCATAAAATTATAGTATATATATAATTCTGGAGTTAAAATACCATTTTGATGAAGATAGGTGGAGAGAGATCAAGAAATGAACTTGAACATGAAAGGTAATTAAAGGAGAAGAGGGAGAGAAATTACCTCTTGAATCCTCCTCTTGAGAACCTTCTTAAGGGCCTAAGAATGGTCTTTTGACGAGACAATATGATCTTGGAAGTGGGGGAGGGTCTAGGGATGTTGTTTGGGTAGAGTTTATGGAAGTCTTGGAGCTTGAGAGGTGTGAGGAAATGAGGGTGTGAAGGGTGGTATTTATTGTGGATGAGAGAGGGGTTTCTTTAATATATAATTCATTAGTTTATTAATTTACCCTAAGACAAGGAATAGTGAGTCTTGAATGAACAAGAATAGTAATTTTATCATGTGATCCCAAACCAAGTTGGCTTACATCAGTAGAACATCACACATGACTCTATAAATAGATTATTTAGCTTATTTTTGTAAATTACGGTATTTAACTATTCATAAAAAATTCACTTATTTTAGATAAATCCCCAAAATTTACACCAACCATTTTTCGATGTCTTGAATCCAAAAATGATTTCCATATTTCAAAAAAATTTGTAAATATTATTAATTTATTATTTAATTAAAATCATAATTTACTTAGAAAAATAGTTTTTTAAAAATTAAAACTGATTTTATAGTGCTTTCAAAAATTACTTAGGGTATAATAAAATTATTTAAAAACAATAAGACATTGATTTTACAAATAATGAATACATTTTAGGGAAGTAAATTTTCTTTTAAATTAATTAATTAATTATAATTATTTATTTATGACTTAATAAATACTAAAATGTTTACTAAGGTCAAATTGTCACTTTCTAAGATGTCTAAATTTTATTTAATTATTCATGAGTAAGATTAATCTTATGTTGGATGATTTACTATTCATAAGGGCATGTTACTATTCATAATGTAGGTTACTATTCATAAGGGTAGTTTACTATTCACCAAAAATTATTTTTCATTCATTAGACTCCAAAAATCATCTTGAATAGAACTGTGTATGTCAGATTTTTTAAAATTCCCAATTCAGAAGTGACAAACATATGTTTACAGGTCACTTAGCACATAGTAGTTCATTATGTAGTGTTTTCATGTGATTTTATGACATAATTATAAGAAGGGAATTTCCATTGAAAAACTATGGGTATTTACACAGATTTATCCAAGATCTTGACTTGATACCTAGTCTTAAGATCATATCACAGTCTGTTGTGATAATACTGCAGTGGTGGCTCTTGAAAAAGATCCATGACCACATTAGCAGACAAATAACATACATCATAAGTATCATCTAATGAGTGATTTTTCTTGGAGAGGTGGAGTTGCAGCGAGCACTATTTCCACAGAAGACAATGTGGTATACCCATTGATTAAAGACAATACATTATATAAACACGATTATCATGTGAGGTCTAGGGGATTGAAAGTCATACATTGTTGGCTATAGTCCAAATGGGAGTTTGTTGGATTTGGTGTCCTTAGACCAACAATTTGTACTTTGATTACATGTTTATTCTATGTATTGAATATTAATTAAACATCTTATCACATATTGTTCATTTTTCTTCATGAATTTATTTAATTAATGTCCTAGAGTATATATCACATTTATTAGTTCATAGAAGTTCCCCACTATGATGAGAAACTTGAAGTGCTACGAAAGTATTATATATATAGGTTTATGGTTGGATGAAATACTATGATGGGATACATAGTATATATATCATCAGGTGTGAGAACTTGTAAGTGGATGAGGCTTCTTCTCATGAGGTTCGTACTAGGTAATCTCAATGATGGGAGATTATGTGAATGGACCCGCCAGTATAAATTCTTCATGACTCGGTGTCATTGGATATTATTATATACAAGAATGTGTAAAGGTACTTAGGATTTAATATTATTAATAATACATTTTATAACTCATGTACTTATATTTATTTCATAAATAATGATGATAACAGTTCATTATGAAGTTGGATACGTTGGGTGCATCACGACTGGCATGTCATTATTGGATAAGCTGAAGGTGGATTTTTCCCTTCCATAATTATGAAAGTTGTTATCTCAAACCATTGAGTGGAATAGAACTATAACATTAAAATCCATGGTAATGGTGTAATGATGATTTGTATTTTAGGTAGTCAAAGAATGACATGTCAATCATATAGGTTTGTGACATAGATATGCAACCTTCTCGATTAGATATTGTGACAAAGAGATTATATTACATAGTGAGAATTCATATGTGGTTGTCGATGTTGCGACATTGAGTTCTTTATTTTGGGTGCCTTGACACGTTGTTGGAAAATAATATATCAATTTATGAAACCCCTCCTAATTCCAATGAAAAGGAATCCAAGATGGTCACACACAAAGTGTTTCCATTGATCTTGAATAAATTCAATTTGAATTTAGGTAACAGAATAAATATTATTCTCACGAACACTGAATAATTTTATTCAAGTTATATTCAGAGCACAAACTAAATAAATATTTACTTGTCGATATGTGAATAAAAATATATTTTTTACTTTATTGAATATTTAATAAATAATTATTCATCGATATGTAAATGAATTTTTTTTATGAATAAAAATATTTATTTGGATATTCAATAAATACTGAGGAGTTCAAACAGACCCAGACCACATTTTTTAATAAATAATTATTTAAAAGACATTAAATATTATTTATCATTTTCAAAAGATGAAGCACACCAAAAATAATAATTATATTTATTATTATGTGTCATGGGTTTTATTTAAGGTTTTAATATTTTTTAAGGATTGGCATGCAATAAAATATTTTATAACCTAAACACCTCCTCTGTAAATAGAATGTTATGGCTATTGTATAGGTTATCAATATCGAGATAATTTTTCCTCACAATGCATTCTCTTTCAGCTCCTTTTCCTCTATCCCTTTAGAGAATGATAATGCAAGAGGCATTTATTCAAGACCAATGAATGAGCGATCAAGAATGAAAAATGCATGTCATTTGATTCACTGCGCTATAACCTAGAGATAGAGTGGCATGGATCTAAGATTGTTGGAGCTTGTGTGAATCACCGCTATAGGGATTATACCCTTGAAACCTCACATGCACAGTGAAAGAAATCTAAAAGAGTCTTTTTGGGTGATCGACATTGACTATAAATAGGGAAACCTAAGTCGAGGTAACTTCTTTCTTCAAATCGAAAAAATTAATTATAAACATAATGCGAAAGATCCTCTATTATGGTTCTGAGCAATTGAAATTATATAATAATTGTTATCAAATCTTCTATCGTGTGCTTTTACTATTCCAAGGACCTTCAGTTGGGAGGTGATTATGGGATTAGTAGTGTATTCTGTGATATAATCTTGTGATCTTTATTTGTTTCATAGAATTGTGCTTCCTTTATATAATATGAGCTGATTTATAGAAGTGTTTTTTGTGATTTTTGAAAGTATAACATTTCATTGAGTGAATTTGGTGGTGTGTTTCTTTTGATGACGTCTTATTTAAGGGTGTGTATATCCCTTATCTCACCATTTAAGATATATTAAAAATGTAGGGGAGACCTATAATAGGTCTCCATTCCTATTAGACCACATACCTTGTGATCATGATTGTGGTTCACTTAGAGATGTCTCATGAAGTTTGGAGATTCATTCTGCTTTGTTTAGAGGATTTGTGTCAGGTTTGGGCGATTAATTTTGTTACTACCTCTTTATCTAAACTCCCTCCCACCTACCTCTTGGACTAAGGTTTCATTAATATTTTCTTCTATTGCTCTCTACTCTTGCTAAATATTCTCCTAAGGCTTAAGGTAGCTTAATGGTTAGAATATCAACACCCCTACGTTACTATTAGGGTATATTGTTTAAATTTTTGGTTTATTTTGATTTTTGGGGTTATTTTTTGCCTTTGGGTATTTAGGGAGGCCCGAGTAAGCTATAGGCCTGAATTAGAATTGGTTATTCCATGAGATAATGAGACAACACCACATCCCATTCATTTCCTTTTTAAAATTCATGTAGAGGAGGGGTGGTCACACTGTGGAGCTTGGGTTCTATCATGGAGAAGTCTGTGTGGGGAGAACCACACAACAGCAGATGGGTTGCGTCATGGAGGAGGTGGTCATTCCTTAGTGGATTCCCTATAGGTCCTTAATTCAACCCAATCAATGTGAATAACACTGCAATTCGAGTTCCACACTGTAGAGGGTGTATAGTAAAGGTCTCCACACTGTAGCATTGAGAGCCACACCATAGTGGTGGGTTTTTTGGAGATGAGTTTGTACTTTTTTAAGGAGAATGATGACGCAACATGTAAATCTATATCATAGTGGGCATCTAGAAAGGGGTATCACATCATGGTTTATTAGGCCACACTGTGGAGGTTGTCTACATGTTTTTTGATAAGGTTAAATCATACTATTCTACCCCCCACGAATCATTTTTTTGGATTCACGACCCCTAATTCCTCATTTTCATTGGTTGAATTTGAGGCATCCCACTGGAGTTATTCCCCTCCTTTCCCCTTTTATTTGAGATTATTATCCCCCAATTCCAAGTGGTTCTTCAAGGTAACTCTCATCCTTCCTCCTAGGTATTCTTATTATCTTTCCCTTTATTTTTCCCTCATGGATATATCTTATCTCCATAACTGTAGTGATCATAAGGTTTTAATTTAAGGGTTGAGTTGGGTTTAATTTGGCGGTTTGGAAATTTAGGGATTAGATAAATTATCCCCTTTTTTGAATTTTCTTTCATTGTCGAAGGTGACTTGCTGTGAGTGGTTTATTCTTGGATTATGGAAGGTTTTTTTGTGGACATCCTTTATATGACATTCCATTGGTAGTTTGATGTTTTCTAAAGACTAGTTTATTAAATAAAATATATATGTGGGAGTCATAGTGGATTTTTAAGGATGTTTTAAATGTGATTACTCTTGGAATAAAGAATGATTAATGTTTTTCTAATTTCTAAACTGATGTTTTGAGTGACAAATATTTGTAAAGATGTCTAAGAGGCTTGTTTCAAATGAATTTTATGGTCATTGGACTTTGACCCAGGGTAAAGGTATGGTGTTATGATATTTTTTCCCAAAGAAAGTTTAATTTTGGAATTTCAAAAAGTTTATTATGAATATGGAGCTTGTACATGAATAATTTCATGGGTGGTTTCCATTGTGTTGTTTCAATGTATGTTTTTTAATGAGAATTTAAATAGTGTAAATGAATTGGCATCCCGAGTCAGTTTTTGAAAAGGCATATTTGGAAATTTATGAAAGAGATTTTCATGATGATCTCAAGACCCTCAGTTATGCATTGTATTATATTATCTTAGTGTGTGCTAGCTTCCTAGTAATCTTGGAGAGTAGAACCCTCCCGGAGGATTATTTTTTACTCTAGGAGACCCACAAAGGGGAAGTTGAATGGGTTGTTTTGATATCACCAAAGTGTCGAGTGAGTGACTAGATGAACTGAGTCTAATATCATTCTAGTTAGATAATAGTGATTCACCAATAATTCTTGGTCCTTAAAAGAGGATTCTAGGGGATTTCCATCCTTTATGTTACTGTATCCCCCAGTTTAATTGGCATATCTTCACCATTATATGGTTTTGGATGATTTCTAACTTTTGTTTCATTGATGATATGGTGGATCATTTTATTGGTTATGATTTTTTCAGTTTAGATTATTTGATAAAGAGGTTTTAATAATTGGATTTGAAATTAATATTGTAAAAATTAAGAAATATGAAATTTGGTAAATTATTAGTTTTCTTTTGGAAAATTTAGAGGCTCAATTTATAATGTTTTCAAAAATGATTACTTTTCAATGGGTGGCACTATATTTATTTTTTTTAAAAAGGTTGAGGTTTATGAAAATAGGTCACAGCTTTGTACTTGTTTTCTATGTTTTTATAAATGAGGTAAAACTATTTTCTATTTATATTTCAATCTATAATTAATGAAATGTATTTTGAAGGTAATTACAAAACTCTTTGATGAGATCCTAGTGGGCACATTTTTTATCACACTCTTCATACACCAATGGGGGTAGGCAGTTCTCTTGTTTCCTTCAAACTTCCAAGTCTATGATCACATTATGAATTTATGTTTGGGTTTGTTTGATGATGAACGACATGGATTGTGGTGAGTAATTGTGGGTCACATGAAGACTGTGCGTAGTTCGGGTTTCGTTTTATTTTTTCGGATGTTTATGTATCGGCCTTTCCAACCAGACTCTTCTTTTGGTTATTTTCTTTCAGGATGTTTTAAATTACTTCATGTTTAGTTTATGTGATGATTTGGTTTATGAAGTGGCTAAAGATCAATTAGATACCACTGAGGGGGGGGGGGTGATTCAGTGGTATACTATTTTTACAAAATCATCTACTTTTGATTTGTGCTCCATGAGTGATTAAAGTCTAGATCCCTCATCCTTAAAACATAGACTCACCCTTTATGGAATAACAACAAAGAAAACATAGTACATAGGGATTTAAAAGGTTCATTACAAAGACCAAATCCTTGTTGTGTTGGTTAGACCCCTAACACAGATTCTCCACTATATCAGAAGGTGATTACAACAATAACTGTTTAGACCCCCAATTAAAAATTGGTTATACCCCTCAGTTCCAATCAGCCATCAATAGTTGGTTACACCCCCGAACTACACCTTCTTCACTAAGATAGGTTAGACCCCCCCCAATCACAATCTTCAGAAACTATTTATACCCCCCAGTCGCAGCCTTCAAATCCTTCTTGAATAATTTACCCACAAATAGGATGATTAGTTGATCCTTCTCTCCAAACTCTAAGGATCACACAGGCTCATGTATAGTTCCAGTTCTTTTACACTGATGCTAGATTTTCTCAAATATTTCTGTTCATTGAATATAGTCAGCTACCTTCGTACAAAAATCCTTAGGCAAGATTTCTTTCTTCTATAGAAGATCCAACCTCACTAAACACTATAAACATGGAAACAAAAATACTTATTAATCACTTATAGAAATAATGTCCTGGATTCTGTCTCAAAAACACTGCACTATATTTATACAATTTAAATTGGATTTTCACTATTAAAACATCATGCATGTATTTATAACATTGCATGACCTTCTCAAAATTCATCTTGAATTAATTCATGTGCATGAAAAAACCATTATTACATTTATATTGTCTAACCAAATATACAATATATTTTTGTTTCTTCAAGTTATTATACAAGCATACACATTCATGCATACATTTATTTACTCAATTTTTTTACTACCCAAAGTTATGCATGTATATACACACTATTTATTTCAACCTTATTGAATGATGCATTATGTGCACCTACAGGGAACACTTTCACAATGGTTTCATATGTGAAATTCATCATGAAAGTGTGTGTGAATAATTCTATCTCCTTAATGTATGTTCACTTCCCTTCCACCTTTTACAAGGTATTCCTTCACATGCAACAATATAACACTAACATCATTTTTTGCGCAACTCACTATAAATAGGTGTGGATTATTAGTGCTTCAAGAAAACCAGGAGATATATGAATAGAGTATTGCACTATCTTGAGGGCTACATGAAAGCTTATTTCTTCATAATCTCCTTTGATAGTGTTTTATAATTGTTGTAGGATCATCTAGTTCACTATTTCATCATACAAGAAAGACTATGTGGAGCCACTACCTTGGGAAAACCAGGGAGCTCACTCATCTCTATTTCATTTCATAGATGAACAGAACTACTCGTCATCTCCATTTTTTAATTTTCCATTGGTTTTATCTTTTTAATATGATAAAAATAAAGTTTCATCCAATTTCAATTGATTTTTGATCATCAAGAGGCGAATATGATGTTCAGAAGCTTAGTTCGACATGTTAGAAGCTTCTATTGACGTTTCATGGAGCTTTAGATGAACATATCACTTGGTCGTGGATTTTTTATATGTGGGGGGTTTTATAGAAGAGTAATAGGGTGGGAAATATTTTAAAAAATGGGTCTCAAGATGTGTGAATACCTTTCACGCATCTTTGGCATGGAGAGATGCATGAACGGGGTTCACTCATCCTTCATAGATTCGATAAAGGAAGCGTAAACCCCATTTACTCATCTCTCCAAACTGAAGATGCATGAACTGGGTTAACATATCCTTCGAAGATGGGATGAATGATGTTTGAACCCTGTTCATGCATCCGACTAAAAAAATCTATAAAAGGGGTATCCCCACACCAAATTTCATTCCTCTCCTCTGGATTTTGATGCGAAGCCCTATAGAATTTATATCTAACTTAATTGCATAACTTTATATTAATAAATGTAAATATAATAATATTATCTACTGGTGGAGTCAGACACATTGACATTTAGATTCCCCCAGACATGATTTCCATACCTACAAACTTATGTTGGACAAAATTCGACGACATAATGTATGTGATAATTATTTATATTGTTAAATAATTTTTCATTACTGTACATGTATTTATTTATTAATTGATTATTTATTTTTTCTTTCAGAATCTATGGATTCTATATACAGATTCTTTTATCCAGTGTCTTCCACCATACTATATGGTGATTCTATAGGGCTTCACAGCAAAATTCAGAGGAAAAGAATCAAATTTTGGGGGACCCCTTTTATAGATTTTTTTGGTGGGAAGAGTGAACGATGTTCACACATCCTTCATCCCATCTTCGAAGGATGCGTGAACCCCATTCCGGAATCTTCTACAGTGACGTATATGCATGCACCCCGTTCAGACATCTTCTACATAAAGAGATGCATGAATGGGGTGGTGTCATTAAAATATGTTGTTAAAGAGATGATGTCTTCGTTTCCTTCCCACCCCGCTTCATTTTCCTAGTATCTCTTCATTTAGCTAGACCTGATATAGGATGTAATTTTTAAATTGAAGAAATATAAAATTTTGATGAACCAAAAAGAAATACAAAAACCTTCATGAATAAAATGATAGAAAAAAATATCCTCTCTTCTTTACTCAAAATATTCATCAATAAATTTTCATGAAAAAAAACATTTTTCTTTTCATTAATCATTTCACAATCAAGATAAAATGATCTCCTTCAAATGTAGTAAATAATGTGAAATATTTTAATTCCATTTGGACATGTTTTTATCATTATATACAGATCTAAAATCATCATAAATTGAATAACTTACACATTAAAATATTCCACCAATAACATATGTAATTTACTAGACACATCACATTATGAGTTGATTTATTATTTGAGATGCATTATAATTCATTAATATTATTTAGATGTTTGATTATTATTATTATTCGAGCTGAATTGTACTCTATTTATATGTTTCATTATTATTGAAACTGGTTATTTTGTGCATGGGAGACCAATATTTGGATGGGTCATGCCACACTTAGTCAGTTTCATCATAATGATACAATCTGGGGCTACATTCAATATAGTCATTTTGAATGTTTCTTAGGAGTTCAAAATAGTACTAATATGCCATTAACCATTTACCTAGTGTTAAAAAATGATAATAATTCTATCCAATTGATTGATAATTCTTTGGTTTGTATTCAAGTAATTTTTCAAAGCAGTCTCGTCCCCCTTATATTGAAGACATCATCTCTTTAACAATATATTTTAACAAACATCAATTAAATTTTAAAGGATCTTAACATTAGAATCACACTTTAGTAAAAGAGACATATTTTCAGAAAGACATATTAGATTTCAAGTGAATCAAGAATCAAATAAATCCAACAACCACAATTCTAGTAATTATAAAAACAATAGAACCAATAACATTAAGTCAAACAGTAGTTCTGTAAAATCAATGCATTACTTCCTGAAATTTAATCACAATTAAAATGATCTTTTAAGACTTCTATGTACCCTAATGAAATAAATACAATCTTCTTTTATTTATGTAAAATCATGTTTCATGTAAATCTAATATATGTAGAAGTTCCCGTAAAATAAATACATAGAATTTTAAAACTGAAAACTGAAGAGTTTATAAAACTAAAAAAGAAACATAATTGAATTTTTAGAGTACTAAAAATAAAATTTTAGACTTCCTTATTTACTAATTAAATATAGATAAATATTTTATTTTTACACTGGTATACGGTTCACACAAAACCAAGAAATGAAGTTTAATATATCATCATAAGAGAATGACTTTGAAATTAAAATAAATTATAATCAAACAAAATAAAACAAGAACTTGGAAAAACAATATACCCAAGTAATTAAATAAAATAATTCACATGCACAAAAATGAGATGAATTGAATCATATGATGAATTCAACAATGATCAAAATTACATTATAGTTGAAAATATACATTCCCTCTATTTAAGGTTAACCAACTCAAAACACAGATTGAAAGAACAATTTCCTATTTTCCTCTTATTGTTTGATGCATCAATGGCTACGATATACCAAATGAAAACCACCTTGTCTTGGACCCCACTCACCAGATAACAACCATCTGGGATGAACTTCATCCCTGAGATATAGCCTTCATGACCAAAAATTTCTTGTCCCGCATATAGTGCACTAAACTCTATGCAACTCTTGTTGTATTGCCCCCCCATGATTCTTCTTGCTTTTGATGGTGACTCAGAGATCGAAATTGGATTTCCATTCATCAATAGTTTGCACGAGCTCATTGTTTTAATACAACTAAAATTAAGGTTCGAAGCATCTCTTGCACAAACTGAGGCGGGGTGTTCAGATATTTCCCTTTCGAGAGGGTGGAGCATGGAGTTTATTTCATAAATAATAATAATATATATAAATATTACCAAAATTACATAAAAAATAAACTAATTCCCAATATCATGCTTCTTTTTCGGTTTGTGGAACATAAAGAGAACCTTCTCAAAAAGAGTCTTCTTGGAAATTTTTATTTTGAAGGAGGTTTCCCTATATGTGCCTTCCTGAGATTTATCATAATGAAGGAGCTATATTGAAAGGTTCCCTTCAAGAATTGTTTTTGAAGAAGGTGATATCCTAGAAAGTGCCTTCATTGAATAAATTTTATTGAAGGCACATTAGAGAAATGTGCATTCCTTGAAAATTTAAAAAATAAATCACTTATGAGAGAAAGCCTTCAGCTCGACTATAAATCATAGGTCAAACCTAGATCTTCCTCACTTATCGGGGGACCCCCCCCATTTATACCCCCCATCGTTGTGCTCTACGAGACTCGTATTGAAATAAAACTTTTGGTTCAACACTCTTGAATCTAGATCCCATTCAAGATGAAGCATACAACTAGGTTTCTGAAACTATTTTACACAACCCATGATCCCATATCATTGAAGTCAGTCAAATCGAGATCTGCTTCCCAACAAAGCGTAGATCTGGTTATTCATACCTATCAGTGACACGCCCTTCGACGAACCCCTCCCTTGCGACCCTCTACGACGAACCCCTCCCTTAGGAACCCCTATGATAAACCCCTCCCTCACGACCCCCTACGAAAAACCCCACCCTCAAAAACCTATGTGATTGAACCCCTCCCTTGTGAACCCATCCATCACAAACCCAAAGAACCCCTCACGAACCCCTACTT
Organism: Viscum album; assembly: GCA_963277665.1. Taxonomy (NCBI): domain Eukaryota; kingdom Viridiplantae; phylum Streptophyta; class Magnoliopsida; order Santalales; family Viscaceae; genus Viscum; species Viscum album. The sequence continues at coordinate 2,081,686,877 of OY728120.1, forward strand.
CATGGTGCCTTTCTCCTACACAAAGGCCCTTCAGAAAGAGAACATGAATATTTTATATATTATTTTAAATATTTGGTTTATTTTATAGAAATAATATTTATTATAACTTTTATATTAGTTTTCCAAATTTATATTTAATGTTTTATATTATTTAGTTAACAATTGTATAACATGGAATTATTCATATTTTATAAGAATTATTACATTTTATTGGTTATATATTTTGTTTAATTGTATAAAATAAATTACACAATTAATTAGTGATTTTTTAGTTAATATATTTATTGGATTTTATACTATATATATTAATTTATTATTATAATTAATATATATGTTATGGCCTTGTGTAGGATATATATTATGTCTTAGTTAATTCGAAATTTTTTAATTAATATATTATTACATTGTAAAAAAATATTTTAAATAGAGATTTAATTGTATGTTTATATTTTGAGTTAGTGAAATTAATTATTTTGTATTTAATTTCAACTGATAAAAACATTAAATCATATAATTCAATTTGAGATTTGATTATAAAATAGTTAAAAAAAATAAAAATGAAATTGTTCTTTGAATTTAATATTAATTGGTAAATTTTTTGTTTTTAATTAACATTCATTTGTTCGTTATTGCGTATTATAATATATATATATATATATACATATATATATATATACATATATATATATATATATATATATATCAGGAATAATTTCGTAGAAATTATTACATTCTATTACGCATGTTTGTGTGTATATTTATATATAATTTAATAATATAAAATATATTAGTAAATTAATTAGTGATTTTGAAATTAATATATTATTACAATGTATGTTATATAATATAATATTTCATTATAATTATTATTGTAATATACATTAAAATATTATTATTATTATCGAATAATTAATTATTATTATATCATTGTATCATAATTAATATATATTATTGGATTGTATAAAATATATTATTGGCTAATTGGTAATTTTGTAATTAATATACTATTCCATTGTGAAAAAATATTTTAATTAGTTAATTAATTGGAAGTTAGTATTTTAAGTTAGTGAAATTAATTTTTTTAAATTTCAATTGTAATATATATATATATATATATATATATTATAAAATAAGTTATGTATATATATTAATATAATATTACATTGTAAATAAAAAATTATCACTCGGGGTTTAATATATTAATAAACTGTTCTATACCGCATCACAACTATCCATTTTAACTGTCAGTTTCATCTAGTATCATAAGAATTATAATTGAAATAATAATAGTTGAAGTTTGGTGGATTATGATTTATCTGAAGAAATGTCAATGTATATATTTAACTAGAAATTTAATTTCAAATAACAGATTCAGAAATATGGCCAAACTACTATGTGCATTTGTATATTATGGAGGTGAAGTAATAGATGATGAATATGGGATATCGTATATTGGCAGTCCTGCAAGATTAGTAAATCATACTGGATGTGATACGATGAACGCCATTAACATTAAAATTCATGATCAATTGAAGCTTGATGGGAATCAGTGTATATCATATTTTATTTATTCATTTCCTCAAACTCAGAATAACATATATTACACGCATCATCATTTAATCAATGATGAATATTTGTGGATTGCTTATGATACATACCCTGATCATGGAAGACTTAGTACGATGGTTTTATATTGATGTTAGTGAAATTGAAGATACAACTCAAATCGAACAAAACATGTCAGATGATGTGAAAGAGATAGGTGGTTGTTGTTTGTTATTACAAGTGTGGGCATGGATACGATTCCATACACTTGCACCCCGGTTTTCCTTTGAGTTACGACTTGATGCATTGTGTATGGGCCCATTTTCATATAGGTACTTTTAAAAGTTTAATACACACTTTTTCAAATATCATATTCTAATTATTTAATTTATGAAATTTTGTTTCTTGATATTCATAGGTGGAGCTGCTCAATGACATATGTATATATCCACGCACATTCCATTTTATATTATCGTCTTCTTTTTGACAAATTTTATATAAATGAGGTATGCACGAATCACTATTTATATATTTGTGTCTTATTTGTTTAATAACTGATCAAATTTATTTATTTGTGAAGTTTAGTTGGATGAAATATATATTCGATCATCTATATATCTTCCAAATTATTATATGATGGTAGTGCATCATTTTATTATCGTGGTTTCATTTATCCATTTTCATATTGTTGAGTGGCACCAACCCGATAGGGTCCTGAGATTGTTTGGATATCGACAGCCAACTCTGGAGTCACTGTGGTAGATTGCAGAGGGAAAGAAGAACAATATTGGCATATTACACTTGATCCATACATATCCATGTGGGATTTATGTGGGAAGTATTGATTCACTGGATATTTAGGTGGACTTATTCATCATTTCCCCCACACTGAGTACATGCTCTCGTATATGTGAGTGACAAGATGATTTATCACTCGACTTGGAGGGTCATATTATACCTTGGTAATTTAATTTTATCACACTTCTTATTAATAATTTATTATTAACTTTTATAATGGGGTTTTTAGGGTGATGGTATAGATTGAGTCTGTGATATTATAACACCTCAGTCATGAGACATATTAAGTATTGATGATTTGTGTTTAGTTATTGATTCGATGATAAGAACACTATGTAGTTTTGAGAGAATCTCTCTATTGTCAGAGGGTGTTCCTACCCATCATTCGATTCCACCTAAAGTCACGCTTGATCGATTGGAAATTGATGAGGATCAACATTCATGACAATGTCATTCGTGTCGCCCCACTTCTCAGATATATCTAGATACCACTACACAGTCACTAACTAGACCTTATTCATCCTACATGGCGCAATTTGAGACATCCCCCACCCACACCCTTTTTTTAGAGTGGGATACAAATACACTAATTGGACCTTCCTCGTCACACATGGAATCATTCGAGACATTCCACACAAACCATTCTTTAGTGTGGGGCACATGTTACGCCACTGAGTTTGATATTGTGATTTGTATGCCATATGTATATATGTAGTACCACCTTCCTAAAATTGGGGAATCAGTTGGGGGCTTCCAATTAGTGATTTTCCTAGCATAGATTGAATTGTCTTCCAGTTACATGTACGACACTTGAGTGGATTGGGGGTCGGTTTTAGTTCTACAGCTAGACCCACCACTAGGGATATCGCACTTGGACTTGTATCTGAGGACATCGTACCTATACCAGTAGTTGAGAACACCCCATAACATTTTAGATGGACAAGTCGATATGGGTGTACTATCAGAAAGATAAGGTGTGGGACTGGATGAAACTTACATACACACAACCATTGAAGTTGTGTTACTTTCACATTAGTGGGGGTCCTAGTTTTGAACCTCCTTGTTTATATATTTCTTACTTCTTACCACCACCCCTAGACCAACCATGTATATGGATGTATTCCTTTCACATTTCATTGATTTCAAAATTTTAATTATGTATAATAATAAATATTATTTAATAATCATCATTTATAATTACTAATTAAAAAATGAATCTAAAAAATTTCACATTACATTGAAACTATATTGTGTTTTGGGCATATGACACATCAGTTTGACGTTCTTTTAGTTCCTGCAATTAAAAAATCTGTCTATGGTTGTTTTCATGTGATTTCTCACCAATCTGAGCTCATTCGGCAGGCTCTCCCTCGGTGGAACACATTTTTAAATACAAAAATATTCTAAGAACTACATATTTAGTTTGTTCAAACATATAACACATAAAATTCAAACAACGTCTTCTTGAACACATCAAAAATAGTTCTAAGACATATTTCATAAGATTTCACATCAATTGATGATTATTTTCTATCATTATAATAGTTGTAACTCATGTTTTAATGTTTATAATACTTAAACATCATTTTCAGTCTTCTCAGGAAAATGACTCTTCAGTTTGATGCACAATCAGTTCATAAAATTAAAAAATCAATCTATTGTTTTTTCATCTGATTTTACAAAAATCCGAGATCATTTAGCCACCTCTCCCTCTATGAAACATGATTTTAAAGACCAACATTTTCTCAGAACTCGTTTTGTAGTCCGTTCGAGAACATCGTATATCAAATTGAAGCATTTTCTACTGAAACATGTCAAAAATAGTTCTAAGACATATTTCATAAGATTTCAAATCAATTGGTGATGTTTTAAATTATTAAAACTGCATTTTTGGTCTTCTAGGGAAAACAACACATCGGTTTGACATGCCGTTGATTCTTAAAATTAAAACATCAATCTACGGTTGTTGTCATATGATTTCACAGCAATCCAAACTCATTTATATATCTCTCCCTTTGTGACACACATTTTTAATGACTGACATTTTCTATGAACTCCTTATTTAGTTCATTCAAGCACTTCACAAGCCAGATTGATGTGTTGCCTGCTCACACATGTCAAAAATAGTTCTAAGACACCATTCATGTGATTAAAATTTAATTGTTGATGGTTTTATGTGGTTTTAATATTTAAATATATTATTTAGTGTTTTAAATTACTAAAACTATGTTCTCAATCGTCTTGGGTAAACGACACCTCAGTTAGATACTCTTTCAGTTCCTAAAATTCAAACATAAATCTAGAGTTTTTTTTCATCTAATTTGACAAGAATTCATGATCATTTAGTTGGATCTCCCTCTATGGTTCATGTTTTTAAGGACACACATTTTCTAATAACTCCTTATTTAATCTTTTTGAGCACATCACATGTTGGATTGACACGCCACCATCTCACACACATAAAAAAATAGTTATGAAATAGATTTCATAATATTTCAAATAAATTGAAGATCATTTTATTTTGTTTTAATAGTTAAGCGCATGTTTTATCATTTTAAATTATTAAAACGGTGTTTTCGGTCATCTTGGGTAAACAACAACTTGGTTTGATGCGCTGTTGGTTTCTAACATTCAAAAATCAATTGATGGTTGTTTTCATCAGATCTCACAACAATCTGAGCTCATTTATCCAGATATACCTCTTTGGCACATGTTTTTAATGGTCTACATTTTATAAGAACTCATTTTTAGTTCATTTGAGCACATAGCCTGTTTGATTGATGTATTGTCTTCTCACAAAAATACAAAATAGATTTCAAATTTATTACATTACATTTCACATTAATTTATGGTCATTTTCTATGATTTTAATAGTTAAGTTCTTGTTTTAGCATTTTAAAATTCGGAAACTGCATCTTTAGTCATCTAGAGAAAATGAAACCTTAGGTTGAAATGTCATCAGTTCCAAAAATTCTTACATCAATCTATTGTTGTTTCTTTCTGATTTCACACTAATTTGATCTCATTTATCTAGATATCTCTTTTTTGTCTCATGTTTATAAATTCCAACATTTTCTATGAACTCCTTAATTAGTTTGTTCGAGCACATCGCATGTCAGATGGATGTGTCACCTGCCCACACACAACAAAAATAGTTCTAAAACTGATTTGATAAAATTTCATATCAACTGAAGATTGTTTTATGTGGTTTAAATATTTAAGCGCATGTTTTATCATTTTAAATTTCTAAAACTATGTTTTAGTTGGTCTTAGGAAAACGATACCTCAGTCTGACGTGCAGTCAGTTCCTAATATTCAAACATCATTCTACAGTTGTTATCATGTGATTTTATAGAAATACTGTCTCATTTGGTCAGCTCTCCTTCTACGGTTCAAATTTTTAAAGACTATGATTTTCTAAAAACGTCTTATTACATTTCTAGTAGGTTCATTTGAATACCTATAAAACATAAACTATAAGACATTAACAAATGAAAAAAATGAATTAAAAATATTAAAAAATTTTAAAATAAAAAAATTCATAAATATAAAAAATCATAAATAATTTACATGACACAAACTTTATTGATTAAAAACATAACATCTTCACTCTACAACATTTATATGCATAAAATATTGTTTAAATAAAATCTATATCAAATTTAAAACATTGAATGTGCAAATAAATAATAACTGAAAATTAAATTAATATAAAAAAATGAATAATAAATATTAATTATGTTATTATTGTCAAATATTATGAATTACGTTTTTAATAAATAATAAATAATTTTATTTTTTTACAAGAATTATAATAATTATTATGAATAATGATGTCAATAATATAATTCTTAATGTTACAAATAAATTAATTAATTTATCTTCTTTGATGAAATACCTTCAGAGAAGAATTTTTGACGATGGTATGAATAACTCTCATTCCGTCCAATAGATATTTCAGTTCCATGTAAATATTTTTTTCCTTATAATGTTTTACAATATTTTTCGAAACTAAAATATCGATCCCCTTATATCTTATCATCACATCTCAAATGTAATTGTTTTACCAATTTTATTAAGGGTTTTTAATAATAGTATTCTGTAATTATTAAAATGTTTCAATTATCATAGATATTTTTCAAATATTCAAATCCAAATATATATAGTAATACATTACATGTTTTTTAAATCTCCATAATTTGATATTTTATGAAATGTAATTTTTTTCATGACATCAAATGTTTCTATCACAAACATTTTGAAAATGGATTTTTAAAACAAAATGGTGACTTTTCCTTTTAGAAAATATTTATATAAAAAAACCTTTTCCAAATAGTTCAATATGAACATTTTTTCCATCATTTGTTACTCCATTCCCATACATCATTAATTTTTAATATTAATAAATTTTCTATAATTCTATTATTTTTATTTAAAAATTGTTATTTTTAGAAATGGGTGATCATCATCATAATTTTCAAAGTTAGGTCCTAATAATCTTAAAGAAGAATTATTCATCTAACGTTTTGATTATTTAATAAAGATATCACAACTGAGAAATGTTAAATCTCTCCATGATAAAAAATATATCATAGAAATTGTCTTTCGAAATCATTTTTTCTGTATATCCCTAATTTTTCATCCTATTCCTTTACACTTCAATTGAAATATTTTATTTTACTTTTATTGAAGTGTGTTCACCTATATTCAATTCATAGAATGATTTTTTAAAATATAGACTAAACCATATGCCCATTATTTATAAGGTTTAAATACAACATGTTATCTTAATTAAAGTTTATCCATCTAGAGTGATATTTAATGTCATTGAATACACCTTTAGATTACATGGGACTATCATGTGATTTTTTTAAAGGAATTATCATTGATTTATAAATATTTTTCCATTTTAAAAGTATATGACACTAATTTTCCTTCAATGGACTCTTTATTATATAATGATTGATTGAATTCATGTTGTACTCATATATAAGGATGATGATAGGTGGGGTCTTATATCTTGCTCCATTACATTGTATTGATGTCAACATCTCTTGTGTTAATTATTCAACAATACGTATTAGTTACTTATATGTAGGGGAACTGATATTGTGTCTCATGAAGGAAATGTTCCTTATTAAATAGCAGTAAAACCACCAACTGTATAAGGGATTTCTAGGCCTCAAGTGAAGTTAAAACATATATTTCTATTCCCATATATGGAAAAATCCTAGATCATGTAATGTTAAGTTGCTACATCTATACATCATTTAAAGGTTACCCACACCCCATAAAAAAGGAAACCTGACCACCACACACTTAACATATGGATCAGCCCGAGTATATGTGTCAGTAAACATCTCATCCAAAGACTCACATAAGGGTACAATGAACCACTTTTAAAGGTAAAAACATGAATTTAAAAACCATTTAAGGGAATCATACCTCTTACATAAGGGTAAACATGTTCACATAATGGTATCAAAAATCATTCCAGAATTATTCTGAAGAAAATTTTATACAAAATAATACTTAAAAACAAGAATTTACATACAATAGGATATTTAAGAACATGAAATAATCTAATCAAAAAATATATACAAAAGTTTTAATTTTTTAAAATCTTAACATGATAATATAAAAAATATAATATTGGATTGGGAAAGTGTCCCAATATTACCTTTTATCCAAATAGATCATTATATAGAGAGAGACCCGTGTTACATGCATTTCATAAAAGACCATAATTTTCCATGCTGCGTTAGACCATAGGTAGGTCACCATATGTCGATAATTTTCAATATTTTAGTTCTTCATATCATCATAAAAAATATATATAATGCTCCAAACCATTAATTATGGGATAATATAATGATGGTGTGCCACTGAGAAGTAATGGAATCTTTGATAATGATGTATTTTTTACATTATGAAATTCCTTTGTATGATGTAATGGAAGAATATATTGAACTATTCAAAGATTGAAATAGTGAGTACAAAGTCACAAGTGTATGTGGGCATGAATAAACATATCTTTATTTGATGAAATAGTTACTAAAACAGTATTGGAAGTATGGTGAGGGAGTGTCATCAAGAAATTAATATAGGTATAAAGAGTGATGGATGGGAAATTCCAATAATGATTATTTTTAAAATTAATAGTTATCATGGTGTTTATACTAGTACGAATGAAGGAGATGTTTTGTATAGTTATATATAGGTTGTACTGCATCAAAGAGGGAAAATATATGTCTCATATTGGTTTGGAAATTTTGAAATACATGTTGATTCAGCATGGTCATGATTATGATAATGATGTGTTTAGGGGAGGTTTGATCCTATAGGAAATGAAAATGAACATTCCAAGAGTCACATGTGCCTGGAATTATGAGGATGTGTCATGTGGGTTCAACTTATGGTATATATTTTAGATGATTTATTTAGTGAAGTGTGGTGTATATTGAATGATGAGATTCCCATTTTCATGTAATTGTAAAATTATATATATATATATATATATATATATATAATATTCTATTCGAAATATTATCCTTGAGTAATCATAGAGTGTTTATTTTTAGTTCGGATACATGGGAATTTGTGATGTGGATTTCAATAAAAATCTATAACTATTTTTAATTCTAATTCATTTGAAAAGGTTATGGATATAAGGATAAAATATTTAAGCAATAGATATAGAGAAAATAATTTATATTCAAGATGATATCAGATGAAATGTAATTTCCAATAAAAATAAGTATCCTTATTTGATGAGAGGGATCAATAGGTCGGTGGAGAACAAGACTGGAACAGAGATACTTCTGAAATAAGTGTTTGGCCACATCACCACCACATCATATTGGTTTAATTTAATAAATTTGTAACCCATAAATGTATATAAAGAGATGGTTATTTATTTTGTATCAAGAATGTTATGAAGGAGAATCGTAATAAGTAATGAGTTAGTGTTTCAGTTATTTTCATGTATTACTTTTGTGGTGGTTTTAATTTTTTTCATATGAATCATTTATTTCTCCATGCATGAACTTTTTAACATGGGAAATTGAGGGTTATTTTGAAAGAAATTACAGGGGAATGTATTCTTGATTACCATTGGGTATGTTGAGTTCTATATTTTATCATTTTTAAGGTCAACCCTTTTACTAATGAACAAATATACTCGATTATTTAAAAAGGGATGGTTTGAATGTGTGAGTGACATAGAGTATTAACCAAAAACATGGTTCATACAAAGATATAATTCAAAATTACATGTAGAATGAATCATTGTCCATGACTTCTAATTATGAACCTGAATAGGGATTTTCCTCTAATTCCTTGCTTGAATGTTGTGACGATTCTATATACTCTATTGGATTACCATCCTCTATTGGATGAAGATATCCCTCATGGGCCATCATAGAAGGAATCTCATATCAGATCCTCTTCATCCCTGGACTTTCAGACTCATATGCTCCCGATGGTGCCTCTTGAATCCTCCTGCACTGAAAAAGGTGCCTTCTTGAAATTCTTCTTCTTAAGCATTTTTTCGACATCCCTAAAGAAGTTGCTTCCAAAATTAGATCCTTCTTTAATAGATATACAAAAAAATATCCTTTAAATAAGGGTCTCTTCCTTCGTAAAATCACCCCTATGCTGAATGGTAGATTGGGGGAGAGCTGGTAGAGTTTTTCATTGGCTTTCTGTTGATCATCGTTTCCACGAGATCTTTATTTTTCTGCTGCTCAAATTACGGAGAGTTCCCATGCAGACCTTATTGTTCTAATCCACCTTGATTATTTTCCACCAACTCTTTGTTTTGTTGTTAGGTTTATGAGAATCTGTTGCCCAAGGAGTGAAGGGACATTCAAATTTTTTCCCACCTGAGAAGGCAGGGCATGATCATATCATCATGCTATGGCATACCGTCTTCCGAATTCAATGAATATGATGAAGGATAAGGGATAGTTCCACTACATTCCATGGTGTCTTCATTTCCCTAGAACAACAAGTAGTGCAGTGCATCCAAAAAAACCTCTTCCCCCACCACCGAGTCTTTTTCTCCCTCACACGACATATAGACCACTGCATCCAAAAAGACCTTTTTGTCATCCACAATGTTCATCATGTCTCGTGAAAAAGTGCCCCAGAAGACAAACCAGTGAAAGTCCTCTACCAAGAATCCTTAAATTAAAAAACATTGGTGGAACCCCAAGATGATGACCCCTCTATATTTTTTTGATGGAAAACAACATATATTAGATATCATACAAAGAAAAAGTATTTAAATTCAATAGAAAAGATGATATCCAACAACAAAATCCCCGATGATTCCCAAAGGTAGCCAATAATTGAGCTGTTCAATTGCCTTACCTCACAAAAAATAAAAAGTGACATAAAGACAAAAGAGGAACCAATGATTTAATGCTGTAAATAATGGTCCAACAGGCTCAGTGGACACCATCATTTTCCCTTTGAAACATCCACATCCTCAGTCACAAGAGGATACCAACAAGCAATGTCTAAAGAATGATGAGTCACAACAATAGAGCCTGCATGGTCTCAGAGAATTTCCCCTAGACTAATAGAACCATATCCAGGAATAGCCACATATGTATTGAGTTTGATAACACCCAGGGGAGGGGGATTCCCTCTGACCAGGGGGTGAGGGGGAATAGACAAGAAAAGGTGGGAGAGCCCTTCAGCATCAAGCCAAAAGGATCCCCCTGAATTGATCTTGGAAAGACATACCCTTTAATCTTTAACAATATTCTCGAAAATGAAGGAATTTTGGTGAAACAAAATAATCCAATCCTGGATATGCATTCCTAGGATAGTTTGAGAAGACAATGATTTGAAACAATCTTCCACAATGATTATAACATCACCAAAATTCCCCTAACGGATGAGATCATGTGTTGCACATATAGACCAAAGCCTGGTGGCCCAAGAGCATGAAAAAATGGAATGGAAATTAGTCTCTTCTATAACCCCACAGAGTGGGAACATGCCTTTATCAGAGAGGTGCTTCTGGGCATGATGATAAATAGTTGGTAGGATACCCCTGATTAATTTCCAACTAAAGTGCTTAGCCTTTGGAGGAGTATCAGGACACCAGAGATGTTTCCAAATAGGGGGCCACATACCTTAGCTTCCCAAAACACACACCCTATACCCCAAGCTAACAGAATATCAACCAAAATAACTCAAGAGACCAGCATAACTTGTCTGGGCCCGCAAAGTGGTCCACAAAAATCACTATGATAGCCTTATGATCGGATTCTGAGAACCAGTGCACGAGCCTCTAGATGTTCCAGTCGGAATGGTCATTAATAATGAGATCCTAGACAACTGCCTGCTCATGGCTGGGCATATGCGAAGAAGTAGGGACCATGCCATCCATATATGCTCCCATTCCATTCGTCATCCACTGTTTCCTTTATTTAATTTTATTTTTTTTATTTTTTTTATTTTTAGAAATTTATGACTTGAGTCCAATCAAACCAGCCAAATCTCAAAACCAGATATTCAATTTTGTTATTTTATTTAATTTTAATAATATTTTTCATATATCTATTAAAAAATTGAAAGTCACTAGATTATTTTCCCCATGGATCAAATTTTTTGGTTTAAAGTATAATTTTTTAATTATTTGTGAAAATATCTTGAGGCGGTTTACATGCCATAAGTTTTATGGAGTATTTTTTATTAATTTTATAATAGTTTATATTTTATATATTATTTTTTTGAAAGAAATTTCTTAAAAACATGGTTTTTTAATAATTATCTAACATTAAATAAAAATAGGTTTTTATTAATTTGATTAATAGTTTTTAATATATAAGCATATACCTTTAAAATGAATCAAATGTTCAATTTTTTAACATGTCAAATCTCAAAACTAGATATATATAAATATATCTATATTGAAATAAATATATTATATTTTCTAAAATATGATTTACATAATATGGAATATGTAATCGGGCTTAATATATATGATATTCAGTGTAAAATGGTTTACAAAATAATTAAATAATAATAATAATTAAAAAATTGCTAATTATTATTTAGTATTATTCATTTAATAATAATTTCAAGATATGAAAATTCAATAAATTAATAAAAAATATGAAATAAGTTGAAAAAACGACTCAAACATCAAATGGTCATAACTTTTGATTGGGGTTTTCGTTTGATCTATACCACATATCAAATCAAAACATGTGAAATGATAAACATCATGATGACTAAGGGGAACCAAGATCATTGTTTTTTTCTTTAAAAAAGGTCCTAAAAGCCTCCAAAACTGAGTTTTTGTCGGGATATCCCCATTTTGTAACATTTTATTGGAATTCCATCCACGTTTAAGGGATTATTATTATCTTTTTTTGATGGAGACTCAATTTATTCTCAATGATTACACTAATATAGATTTTACAACATTCTCATTATATCAATTTTTAAATTTTACAGTTGTTTATAATTACATATACACACACATATTTATTTTTGTCAAAACACTTATATACATATTTGTATATATTTAAACATAAAAATTTAATTTTATAAATAAATATATAATACTATTTATATACAAAATAACTTTCCAAATATATAAGTCATATATAAAAAAAATTAAAATCTATTTTTTTAAAGTGTATAAATATTTATATACTTACACAATATATATATAATTCTTATATATACATAAATATATTTGTGTGTGTAATAAGAAACATATATATATTAATCAATATATCCTAATGTATGTATATAAATATTAATATATAATATATGTAAATAAATATAAATATGTATAATTAAATCTATAAACACACTCACACACACACAGATATATATATATATATTTATACATGCATATATATATATATATGCATGTATTTATAAAGACACACAATAAACATATTTTATAAATTTATTTAAACATAATTATATATAAATATATATAGACATATACACACAAATAAAAATATGGATAAAAAATGTAACGAAATATATATAAATAAATAGATATATCTAGAAATAGTGAACAAAACAATATAAAAGAGTGGTCAAGGTGTATATCATTAAGGGGGAATTTATAGGTTTGAAACCAGGTGAAGTTAGGGGCACGAGTGGGGTGGGAACAAAACACTCTATCACTGAAAAAAGGGTATGGAGAATGCTTGGCATGAAATGATAAAATTCACCTTTTATCAACGCTGTTTTTTAACAACGATAAAAGTTCCATTTTTATGAATACTTGTTTAGAGCTGATAAAAGGGGTCATTATTAGCACTGATAAAAAGAACCCCTTTTAACAATTATTAGATTGAAAACACATTTTTTGTACCGATAAAAGTATTTTCTATCATTTTCTAAAGCCACTTCTACGGTAGTGGTAGAAAAACTATGCGAAAATCCACACCCAGATACACCTCTATCGCCTCTCGGATAATCATGCCATGATAAAATGCCTCCCTTAGGCAGTGAAAACAAAACATGCAGTTTCATTTCATCCCCTCAAATAAGTCATTGTGCAACCCACACTTTACACTGCTTTTTGCTACCCACTGCACGCTGTTTCCCAAACCCAAGTCGGTGCACATGTTTTTCTCTGTTGGGTCGCTGCAAACCACTCTGATCTTGAAAAAATTATTCTCTCCCATTTAAATAATAAGAGTCTCACAAAAATAAAACCATGCATGATGGGAATAAAAATTGAAACAAAAAGGACAAAAAACTTATCACCATTTTAAAAGTTGTTTGTGTCGAAATCCACGAGCCTCATTTCATAAAACAATATATGAATAATATCTCCAAAAATCACACAAGAATATATGAATGGAAGGAAATTTTTAACTTTTAAAAAATGATTATCTCCTATTTAAAACAACATGGGTTGAACTCCAATAATTTCTTACTTCATCCCATCAACAAAGGAGATGCATTCCAATAAACTCAGTAGGATCATAATATGATTGGTATCACACCAATAGTTACCCTTTGCTAAAAATATGAAATCCCTCTTTTTCATCTCTGATGCAACCCTCAAACCTTTCTCTATAAAAGAAATCCAAATTCCTAAGTATTAATCATACATATTTCTTCACTTTTATTACCAGAATCAATAATATCTAGCACTCCCATTATTGTGATCCCCAAATAATTTGGATCAACTATAGGAATTAATTTCCACTCTGCTCTACACCATCTAAGATATCTAAAAAATTAAGCGCCTCACCATGATCATTTCTTTTAATTCTTTCTTCTCTAGTGAAACTCTCAAAAGAAAATGAATAAGGTGTAATACTTGAAACACCTGACCTAACACACTTCAACATCCAAACCTTCTTCATCTTAGTTGATGGTCTTCAACCATGACCAAACCAAAAAACCATGATTCCTGAGATAAATTATAAAAATTTTCCCCTTTAAATATGTATGTTTAAAGGATTATATAGAATCCAACCCGATCTAATCACATGCTTTATAGACCTAAAATTATAAATCCATTTAAACCCACATTACATGTACACTTTAGGAAATAAGTTTAGTCCACATTCCTACCAATTACTATGTTGGATTTTTTAATATAAAAAAGTAAAATAAAAACAATAAGAAATATATTTTTAAATCTATAACTGTATAAAATGTTTAAATAAAACTTTATAAAAAAGACCTCTCATCGCTAAAAGGTTCTATCCAAGGGTTTTCTTGGGTTTTGTTGGCACTCCATTACACCGATGGTGTGGGTCGTCTTTCCTTTTGAGAGTGTACAATATCTACGATGGATCTACACTTCTCAGTGATTCTTGAGTTCTTCATTTTTTGGTGATCTTCGGTCTCTTCTGTATTCTTCATAGATATATGATTGGTGACAATTTTTGGGTTGTTTGTTAGTATTCGAGGTCCTCTATTTTAACACATCTTCATCGGATTTGTGATGACTTTGGTCTATGATCTGAAATGATTTCAAAATGGGATCTATGATTTTCAGTTTCAATGATAACATATCAGTGATTTGAAACAATCTTGATTTGTAACCTTCCGTTATGGATTAGTGATTTGGAAAGGCATTGCGATGAAGATCTATGATATATGATTATTTGAAATAGTGATATGTGATCTGCCACAGTTTCAATTTTGCGGTCTTCCACTTCATTGTTTCCAAATATTTTTTCCATAGGCAATGAAATCCAAGGGCTTTTGTGAGGGTGAGGCGTGACTCACAGCTATTTGGACAACTTCGTCTCAATGAATCCTCCATCCACAGCTATGGAGGATGATCTGATTAATCATTGGAAGAAGTTTTCAATTAATTATTGAGAAAAACTATCTCTGATTGTTTTCACCATAGAGGACCTCAATCTATGGAATCATCTACCCTGTCTCCTGGTGGGAATGATTTCATCTAACAGATCTAATAACCTAAACACCCTGAAAAGAATGATTCAATCATTATAGATATTGGAAGAAGGGGTTTCTATCAGGGAAATCGGACCTGTGATGATTATTTCGGGATTATATAGGAAGAATTATAATATAAAAGTTTTGAATGGATGCCTGTGGTCTTTTAATAATCACATAATTATGCCAATCAATTTTTCAAATGTCTTAAACATTGGTGAGATAACTTTCTACCACTCACCCTTTTGGATATAGGTGGAAGGAAATCACTTTTTTTTTAAATTAACAAGTCATGCAAGGTATTAGAAATTCTATCAGGGAATTCATGGATTAGTTTGGTTTAGATCCAATCCAGTGGGGTTTCTCAATGTGTATTACGGTTATGGTGGACATCTCTCATCCTCTTATGTGGGAATTGTTTTTTAAACACTCATAATAAAATATCTCGGTGTATCTTGAATTAAAAAAACTCCCTTCATTCTATTTTTATATGTAAACATTGGTCACAGAGATAAACATTGTTGAATGATGAAATCCAATTTGGAGGGTCGGATGATGATACAATATGGCCCATGGCTGTGGGATGAACCCTCATAGCAATGTTCAACCTCAACAGATGAAAAATAGAAGGCTAGAGTTATTCTCATTAGCTGGGAGGTCCAATACCCCTCGGGTTCTAAGGTGGTGATAATCCTGTTGGGTATGCCATCTTTCCCCATTTCCCCAAATAACTCGTCCTTTTTTATTGGCTGGATTCGGACCCCTCAGAGCATGACCTCTCTATGGTTGGGATATTCAATAAGGATTCTCAGGATTTTTTGAAATATTCCACTAGGAATAGATATTTGATGATTCATGGCCAACCTTATACCAGGAAGAATGCGTTTGTTGCTATAGCATGCCATATTTTCACCCCTCCTTTTATTCATTGGATCAGTCTTCCTTCATTGGATGTCCAGGAGTCTACAGATGTTCCCTCTAATGAAAAATTGATTTCATATGTGGTGAAGGGGGGTCATTTTCATCATGATCTGTAGAGTTGATGTCATCTGGCCCTTTCCCCCCGATACCAGATACTCCAACCCTGGAAGGCCACCCTCCTTTCATGCCTTCGACTATCCACCATGTTGTGGCATTAGAGTCTTTGATGACATCTCCCAAAAATGCATCAAAATTCTTTAGTTATTAGTCATAAAGGATAAGATTGTTCCAATTCATAGATGGTTGTTCCACCTTCACGGATATGATTAGGGTCCATGGATGCAACTATGCCCCACTATGATCAGAATTAGATTTTCTCCAACCCTCTGGATCCATTCCTGTCCCCTTATATTATTTTTTATGACCATATTTGGGGAAGGCATCAATATTCATGGTGTATTGAAGAATGGGGCTAAAAATACCAAAATGTGGAAGATATTTAACAAATGGTATTTAGGCTCTGGTTTTTCTGACCCTATTATTTGTGGCTCCAAGAAGGGTCCTAAGGCCTCACTACTATATGTTCGTCTCCCAAAAATATTGAGAGTGGAAGATGATAGTTCCCTTATTGATGTTTCAAAGGTGGAGGCTGGATTGAACTAGTACCACCTTCTACAATGAAAACCTTATGCTAGAATATTAATGGGATTGGAATCGCATAGTCAGTTTATATGCTTTGCTAATAGATCCCTATGTATAGCCTTGACGTGGTCTTTTTGTTCGAGACCTTGCAGGAAAGAAATGACATGAGACTAATTGCTTCTAATACCAGTTTTCAAAACACATTCTCTATCAGATGGTCTGGCCATACTGGAGGACTCTGTTTCATGTTGAAAGAGGACTTCAATGCTTTAGTGATTAAATCCTTTGATCATCACATTTTTGTCACAATCATCCAGCCCTGGGAAGCTGTGTTACACATTGTGAGTTTTTAGGGTTGGCCGAGAGCGAGTGATAAATAGATATCTTAGGGTTCGGTCATTTCAATCAGAAGGTTTCTTTAGGGCCACATTTTTTTCACTGGGAATTACAATGAGATCTTGTACCACCATGAGAAGCTTAGTGTCACTAGTTGTATTTCTTATTACATGCACCTTTTTTGTGGATGTTTACTTTAGGATGGTCTTTCGGATAATGGTTTCTCATGTATCATGTTTACTTGGTTTTGTGGAGGTGATCGTGCTTCCAGAATTTATGAAAGATTTGATAGGTTGTTGTCCTCTTGTGATTGGATATAGTCATTCCTAAGGTATGAGGTATGCCGATTAATTTGCAATTCAGATAATTTCCAAAAATTGGACTAAATAATTAATAAAAATAAAAAAATAAAATTGAAAATTAAAAATTATTATAGAAAACACATATTACCTTAAGACAAGGAACAAATTTCAATTGATAGGATAAAGTCAGTGATATATTTTCAATTGATATATTTTCAGAAAATAAAACAAAATAATTAATATAAATAAAAAATAAAATTGATAATTTAAATTTTTTTATAATAAAACTCTAATTACCTATGTAAAAAAAATGTAAGTAATTAAATAGAGATGGACAAATTGAAAATTAGATGAAAAATCACTTGTGTATCGGCATTTCATTTATAAAATTCGTAAAAATTAAACAAAAAAATTAATAAAAATAAAAAATAAAAATGATTGATTAATTATAAAAAATAATGGAGACCTACTTGTGGAATCGATTGAGTTTGAATCAATGAATATAGTGGAAAATTTTGGGATTCAATTGATAAAATTCTATAAGATTATTGAACATATTCTGTTATGATAAAGAAAGAAGGTAAAATAAAATTAGTTCAACCAATCACCAAAATTAGTCGATTAGGATTAAAGAAACAGGATGATACAAGAGTGTGGGTGGATTTGGATAGAAGAAGCATAATGCAGCAGGAGTTCAGGTAGGGGTGTTGGGTGAGACTAGAGGAGATCAACAATTCATGGGAGCTAGAAGTGTGGGAGGGGGCATCCGTGTGAGATGAGAGAAGAGATCTCTGATCCGTGGGAGATGGGAAGAAGACAATTTGACTGTGAGGCCACCCCCACTAGGAGCATGCATGAGATCTACGGTGGAAGAGAATATAAGGGTTAGGGGAAGAGGGGTATGAGTTATGTTTCCCTTATATGGGGCGTTACCCTAGCCCACAGGCTGACTGGGCTCACCTATGGGCCGACTGAATTGAACTCATGCATGATGATTGCCTGTGCTGCAAATATAACAAATCCCTCTCTGAAACTACATTCGTCACATCATCAGACAACTTTACATCCATTCAGTAATGTATTTCATCCATTATACCACACGAATATACCATCCTTCCCTGGGATAATGTATATATTTAATTTCTAAACTGACTCCTAAATCCATCATTATCAAGAGTAGAAGCATATAACCAATTATGACGTATGCCTGGAACATGTCACACGTCCCAAAATATAAGAATACAACAGGATTTCATTGTGATAAAAATATAACCAATACCAATGAAATCCATAGAATCTCTATTTATTATACCAAATTTTCCTTCTTGGCATAAAGATACAATTCCCTCTTCAGGGTAATATGGAACGGTGGTGTTGAATCAACCACCCATTCGGTGTACAGATCTTACCTATGACAATCGATGACAATTGAAATTAAATCACCCTCACTATGAATAAGACTTACACTAGTATCCTTAGAATCGGTTTCATGAAAATTTTTTATTCCATAATTTCTTTTTATGCATAGTAGTTTCTCTACACATAAACATACTTATCACAAAAGAAGCACTTGACCTTTCTTCTTGTCTTTACCGGACCTTCTATATTACCACATCCATCTGCCACAACGAGAGTACCACTAAGACCTTAAGATTGTTCATCCTTGGTGTTTCTTTGAGTCACATTAATCAATAATGATAAATTCACATCATCCAACTACAATGTGTCTTCCTTGAGCAACAATGTGGTGATGATATTATCATATTAATCAAGTAATTTACCCAAGGAAAGGAAAAATTTACCATCCTTTTCCATTTGAAAAAGTACCACATTACGTTTACCATCGATATTGACCACCACTAAAGACAACTCTCTTAAAAGTTTTGTGAACTCATCCATATGGTTACATAAATCCCCATTTTCTCGAATTCACAAATGATACAATCATTGTTTCATATATAAACAATTTGTGATAGATTTTGATCTATAACAACATTCAAGATTCAACTAGATCTCCTCCATATCTGTTAGATTCATCACCTCCCAAAGTGTATTATTTTTCAAATAAAACTAAATTGTGATTTTCTCCAACTCTCTCAAATCCCACCAATCACCATTTCTCATAGTCTCCGACTTCTTTGATTTTTTCTTCAGTGCCTCTATTGTCTTCTCATGAACCAAAATATTTTTAACACATTTCTACCATATATTAAAATCATTTTCCCCTTGAATAGTTTGATGTAGGAATAAATCTCACATGGTGAATCTCCCATATTCAATGTGTAGGAAAACACAGATAACCTCCCTCTGATACTAGTTGATGGGGAGGAAGCATATAATCTCTAGAATAAAAGCTATGTTGTGACAAATTTTTTTTTTGAATCACCAATGAAAAAGAAGCGGAGAAATAAATAATGAAAATAAACAGGGACAGAGAAATTTATCACATTAATAGCCTCCAATACTGAGGATTAAAATACCATGCGGAAACACGATGAAAATTCACTAATAATAATAGAGTATAATAAATTCAATTAGAATACCAAAACATGAACTAAAAATATTGCATAGAAAGCGGTGTGAAAATACACACACTGATACACCTCTGTCGTCTCTCTAATAATCATATATTAATAAGAAATCAACCTTCATAGATCCAAATCGAACATTAGGTACAATTTTATACCCTTAAATAAGTCATTTTGAATCCCACACTTTTCCGTACTCGCTGTTACTGACTACATGATGATGGCTCTGCCCGTGTCTATGCACACGTTTTCCTGTTCTAGGTCACTGTGCACCACTCTAATCTAGGTAGCATGCTCTGATCCCATTTAAATCATAAGATTATTCCACAAATAAACCCTTAGATGATGGGTTTAAAAATAAAAAAAGGATAAAAATTGATCACCATTTTAAAACTAGTACATGTTGAAATCCACAAGCCTCATTAAAAAAAGATATAAAAATATCTCCAACGATCAAGTGAGTAGATAAGAATGGAATTTTATTTCTGTTTTAAAGAAACAACTATCTCATTTCTAAAACCACCTGGGATGAACTCCAATTGTTTTGACTTCATATTTAATATTATAATAAAAAAAACTTTTTTAACAATAAACATATGTTTTTTGATTTAAATACATTTCACTAACTTTCATAAAAAAAATAATTTTATTTAATCAACCTAATAGATATTATGTGTATTTAGTTTTCTGTTTTGATGACATATCTAATAATTTTCCATTTATATGTACATATTTGATGAATAAAAAATTAAATATAACATGCCAATAGAAGTGGATTATAAAAGTGACATAGAAAGCCTTTATCAGTTATAAAAATGAAATATTGATCTAATTGCAACTAATAGTAGGCCGATTTTATCATCGCTTGGAAAGCATTGATAAATAGGTTCATTTATCAGGGAAAAAAAGCATTGATAAAGGTTCTTATTTAAGAGTGGTAGTTTAGCACTGATAAAGAGTTCCCTTTATTAGTGCTAATTTTAGCTTTTATAAAGGACAACTTGTGGAAATATTTTGTAAAAATTATAGAAAACTACAATAGAAAATAAACTTATATGGAAAATTCATAATTTAATTGAAATAACAATTAAATCAGAAATACAATAAAAAAACGAAATTTTATACACCTTTAATTTTTTTGTACAATTAAAATATCATGTAATATCCCAATCATTCAAAAACATCAATCATTTCATTATATTTGGAACCCAACCCCCTCTCAAAAAATCCCAATCATGATATCAGTTTCCAAAAAACCACCCAGCTCGAGAAAAAGAATGAACCTATGTAAGAAAATAATTATTATTTTAGTAATACTGTAAAAAATAAATTAAACAAAAATATGAAACAATATATTAGTAATATATAAATTTTAAATAAAAGGACATGTTTGGAGTCATACCAGCCACACCGTGCATCAGATTGATGTGTGGATTTTTCCTATATCTCAAAAGATATTTAAGGTTAATATTCCTAGAGTATAAAGTTAATTTGAATGTTTTTCTCAATTTTGGGTTTGTCATGTGTCTTTTTTTTACTAAAATGCAAATATAAATTGAAAACACCCTCTTTGAGTCATACCACTAACATCATGTGTCAGTATGAAATGATACAGATTCTTAAATATAAAAAATTATTTATAAATAATTTTTTAAAAAATGAATACAATTTGAGAAAGGTATCTTGATTTTCATAGTTCAATACATGTTTTGAACTAAATTGTCAATTTTAAATAGACAATAGACTCTTTGAGTCATACTGGGCCCACCGTGTATCAGATTGAGGTGAATATGATTCCTAAATGTGAATAATAACTTATTAATCATTTTTATAGAGTATCAAATCAATCTGAATGTGTGCTCAATTTTGATCATGTAATGTGGGTTTTGAACTAAAATGAAAATTTTAAATAAAAGGACGCACTTAGATTAATACTAATCCAATCATGTATAAGATTGACATGAAGATGATTCCTACATATCAAAAATTAATTAAGGATCATTTTAATAAAGCATCAATGTAACACCCCAATAATTTGTTTAATAATTTTAAATAATTTAAAATTATGTTTTTTAATAAATAATAATACTTATTACTAATTATAAATTATTACATTCAAATTAATTAATTAATGTTCTAAAAAACAAATACTATTTTACACTATTATTTTTCATAAAATAATATTTTAATATGAGTATATTAATTTTATCAATAGAGTATTTAATTAAATATTTTAAATAATAATACATATATTTACTATTATAATTATTTTGATAAATACTACATTATATTATGAATATATTCACTATTAATATGATGCCACAAGATTTTTTGGAATGTTATTCTTAAATAATTTTAATTCATTAGATAGCTTATATGCACAAAACATTTAGTCACTGTGAAATAAATGTTGGTTACAACCGTTCCATGAAACATAATTTTTCTGCTTTTCTATTTTGAATTTCGAAAAATAGGCATAAAGCGTCGTGATATGTATGTTTTTTAGAGTCTAATAAGATTAACTTAATTTTTGTTTAATAGTAATAGGACCCTTATGAATAGAAATATAACCTCATGAATAGTAACATGACTAATATGAATTGTAATATACCCTTATGAATAGTAACCTCACCCCTGTATGTATAAATAAAATTTATGCACCTTATGAATGAATGTAAATATTTAATACATTAATAATTAAGTATTTGTGTTTTTAGAAAGAATAAATATTAAATTAAAATTATATAATTAATAAATTAATTTAAAAGATAATTACTAAAATGTGTTAATAAATAAATATTTTGTTGTCCTATGATTTTGATATAATTTACTGTGACATTAGTTAATTTTTCTTTATATTTTAAATATATTTATAATTTTAAAGACTGTATTTTTCATGTAAAAGTTGATTGTAATTGAAAATTAAATTTATCTTATTTAGAAAACTATTTTCATAAAATGTAGTTCATCATTGGATCCTACCCTTAGAAAAATGGTGAGGGTGAATTATTGGCATTTTTCTGAAATACTTGAATTTTTTGTGAATAGAGAAAATATGTTAATTTACAAAATATTCTAAATAAATGAATTCCTGCTTCATGCTTGAGTCATGGATGATATAAATGGGAATTGGTTTGAACTCACATTCACTTATTACTATTTTTTTCACAAGAATCCTGACTATTCATAGTCTTGAGCCAAAATAATTAAATAATGATTAAAAGATGTAAAAAACCTCATATCCTCCACTAAAAAACCCACCCATCACCCAGATAGAGCATTGTAGTGGGCACCCTCAATTGATTAGTGTGATTTTGGTGTACTTAGGTGTAGCAAAGTGGCTGACCAAGGTCGTCTCTCAAAGGAGGAAGTGAATTAAAACAACATTTTAGAGGTATTATAAAAATAAAATAAAAGAGAATAAAAACACTTCTTGATTGGATGGGGGTTGGTTATAGTTTATAAATCTATAAGATGTTTTTTGGAAGAAGATAGTATTTTTTTTTGTTTTAAAATGAATTTCGATTAAAATGACACAAACAAAAGATGTTTTATAGACAATATTTAAAAGACATAATAAATCTAAATCTACCTCTTCAATCAATTATTTATCATTAAAATTTAAATTAACATCCACATAATTATGATCCCTTAACTTTTTAACCCCAAATCCCTATGAGAATTAACCTTACCACATAGATGAAGTGAATTAAACCATAGGTTATCTTCGGAACATGCAATCGTAGAACCCTGCTTTGATAGATGTTCTATGGATAGCTTATGGTCAGTGGTAAATTAAGGCACATATCCATTCTGTAAACAAGGAATAATTGATTTTAGGGATTATGTTTGAACTCTAAAAAATAATCCCATGTGGTTTTGAATTACTAGTTAAGGTTTTCACTCTCACAGTTCACACAATTCCCGACCTCGTGCGTTTTGTGTTAACTATTCAATTTCTTTATTAGTTTCATTTAAATTAAAAACTAAATTAATTGATCATAATATGTTAATTACAATAGATCATTGATTTAAAATAAATGAATGAAGAAGGATAGAGGTCGATCGATTACTAAAAATAACTACTCTTCTATGGGCGGTGTAGTCATCGTAGAAACATTTTGCATGTGCAAAGGTTTAGAAAGGGTACTGCCCAATCACGTTTCCACTCAAGAATTTCATCCCCATGAGGAATATTAAGAGATGAAGAAATTTGAATAAAACATATGGATATAGATGACATAAAATAAGTACAAAGAAATTTATTACACAAACAAAAGCATTACATCACAAAGGAGAAGAAGAAGGCTTCGTCGAAGGGATCCTTGATTCAAGAGAAACCCTTATTGAAATGGTTGGAGAATTGGAGTGGATCCACTTCTCCTCTTCCCTCAACATCCCAATGCACGCCACAACCCCACCAAATGAGGGAAAAACCAATTTATTGAGTGGTGGGGAGGTTAGGTTCAAATTTCTATCATGTGTGAATGGAGAATCTCGGAAAAATATTTTATGCTAACTTGCGCTGCCCATTTGGACACCAAAACGCGTGAATAAGTTGTTCTTCTAGAAGGATTATTCGTGAAAAAATAAGTCATATAACTCCTCTAAAAAGTTGGCCATGATCCAAGCACTGATTAAAAAGTTATGTGCCAAATACAGAACTCATGTCTTTTCTCCCGAGTCTAGCCCACCATTGAATTAATGGCCCATTTACTCCATCCAAATGCACTCTTTAGCTCTAGTGTCCTGAATAAAAGTTGTAGAAAATTATGTTATAAACACTGTTACAATATATTAAATTTAAATAATAAATATTAAAATATTTATTTTCAAAATACTACAGTAAATTTTAAAATGGTAAATCTGAAATTTTCATCAAATTTTCAAATGAATGATCTAATACCAAATATTTCATAAATGAATATATTTAGCACAATTTGAGGAAATTAAATCATTTATTATCAATAAAATATTCAACAAAACAGTTTTTTATCAACTCCCCCACACTTACCCTTTTCACTCCTGAGCAAAACCTTATATCAAGTAAACATCAATATCAAATCAAAACCAATTTTAAAACACATATTATTGAGATCAAACAATTACACACCAAGAAACAAAAGATATCATGCCTCATAAAATACCATTATTTCATGTTCTTCATTTATATCATTCAATATATTTCAACTTTATTTATCCTCCCATGCACAAAACACTTACCTTACTTGAATTTTATCTTATCACACAAATGTCAATTTTTTTACAATGTCTTTCTCATCAAAACTCATACAAGGGTCACCATAGGGTTGATAAATTCCTAAATCACTACCTGATGTGGGTCAAGGAAATATTTTTATCATGAGGACATTTCAGGGTTATTCTGAGTCTTTCAGTTGGTAGGATTTAGATGTGAAAAAGTCAGAGGCTGAATGAGGAGGGCATGCCACTATTTGAAGCAAAATTACATTAATATAATTTTCACTTAAATATGGTCTCCTCATCAATTGAAATAGAATTGATTCATGGCCATCATTATGAAAAATAAAGGAATGTGAAAACCATTTATCATTTCAGCAGTAAAAATGACAATCTTCTCAAACTTCATTTTCTTAAAATCTTCAGAGGGGAACAAATTTACCCCTCTATTAGAATCTCCTGAAAGGCACATCTTGACTAATCATGAAAGCTCTAGAAAAGGAAAATCATTCAAAATAATGTTTTTTTCAAATATAGATCATCTATTCATCATTTTATGTTCCTCCCAATGTATCACCAATTGAGGTATCACAACACAAAGACACATTCCCCCACCCTTAAGTTTAACTTGATTATGCAATTTCACTTCAAGAGCAGGTTGGATAGGGAAACATGTCTTTTAATGTGGCTAACATAATATGGTGTTCATGGGTTCTATGAGTTACATAGATTAAATGGACAAGGTAGGCCAGAATAAAAAGGATTATCTTGAAAAGGGGGATTAAAACCATGTAAATTCCCCAACCATTTAAATATAAGTACCTCATAACCTAATGTTTTGACATGAATAAATCAAATTCGGGTTAAATCAATCATGGTTTGGTTCTCTAAAGAAGTGATATGAATGTAATGAATAAGATAATAATGGCTCAGAAGCCTCACATGAAAGTGATTTCAAATATAAAGGCAGTGATATGTGGAATGAGATTCAAAATTCAGTGTACTTTTCATGAAATTACTAAATATTTGAACTGGAAAAAAGTCATTTCAGCATTCATTTAAGATTAGTTTCAAGGGATAATTTTTTTCCCTCGTTGATATGAATTTCAAAATGGTGATGAGAATCATTTCAGCTCAAAATTTTGAAAAACCCACAGAAAATGAAAAAAATAACCACACAAAATTTGAAAAACATTAATTTTTTTTGTTTTTTTAAAACAAGAAAACAATTGAAATTACTAAACTAAATGGTTCCCTCCCCCACACTTAAAATATTTCATTGTCCTAAATGTGAACCCATGAGATGATATATACACATGAAATGTATAATTTTAAATAGGAAAAAGAATAAAAAAATAAAAGGGTTAGGAACAGCCTGATGTGATCATGTGATGATGGGGTTATGCAGTTTGATAAAATCCACTGCATCAGTAGGAAGTCCCATAATGTATCTCTTCAAAAGTTTCCCATTGACTGTAAAGCCCCTTCCTATGTCCTCTTGTGTGATCTCCACTACAACATAAGGAAAAACATTAGTCACAACATAAGGACACAACCATCTGGAATGTAACTTACCAGGCATCAGCTTCAGTCGTGAACTATAGAGAAGGACTTTCTCTCCAACATGAAACTCCTTTTTTTTGGATCATTCTATCATGATATGATTTTGATTTTTCCTTTTAGAGTCTTGAGTTCTCATATGAAGACAATCGAATCTCCTCAAGAACTTGAATTTGCAGCTTCCTTTGGATTCTAGCTTGGGCCAAATCCATGTTGCATCTCTTTATAGCCTAATAAGCCCGATGCTCAACCTCCATGGGGAGATGAAATTGTTTCCCAAAAACAATCCGAAATGGGGACATACCAATGGGTGTCTTGTATGCTGTCCTATAAGCCCACAATGCATCATCCAAGTGCTTGCTCCAATCCTTCCTATTTGGCTACAGAGTTTTCTCCAAAATTTGTTTCAACTCAGAATTTGAAACCTCAGCTTGGACATTTGTTTGGGGGTGGTATGGTGTTGATGTTTTGTGTGTAACCCCATAATTACAAATAAGGGAACAATGATTTTGATTGAAGAAGTGTGTCCCTTGGTCCCTGATTATGGCCTTCAGTACTCCAAACCTTCAAAAAATTTGGGCTTTGACAATGTCCCCAACAACATGAGAATCATCAGTCCCAGTGGCCTTATCCTGCACCCATTTACTCGCATAATCAACAGCAACCAAAATTAAAAAAATCCAAAAAATTGGAAAAGTACCCATAAAATCAATTCCCCATATATCAAAAAATCTCATAGAATGGTATGGGTTGTTGGGGCATCTCATGTCTCCTAGAAATGTTCCCAGTGTGTTGGCAATGAAAGCATGACTTACAAAACACATGGGAATCATGGAATAATCTTGACCAATATAATCTAGATTCCAAAACATTCCTAGCTGTCTGTTGGGGTCCAAAGTGTCTAACACAAGCAAGTTTATGACAAAAATGTAAAACATACTCCAACTCATGATCAAGAACACACCTCCTAAAAACTTGATCACTACACATGCGCTAGAGGTATTGATCATCCCAAACATAATATTGAAACACACTTTTTAATTTTTGGACATGATTCTTCTTCAAATTTACTGGGATTTCAGAGGAAAAAATGTAATTAACTAAATCAGCATGCCAAGGATGCGTACCTGAGATGGAATAAAGATGATCGTCGGGGAAAGTGTCCTGAAGTGGTACCTGGTCCAAGGTGTCATCCTCTAGTGTGTGATTAAGCCTACTCATGTTGTCCACCACCAAGTTTTCTGACCCTTTTTTTCCTTTATCTCAATATAAAATTCATAAAGAAGGAGTGTCCAATGGATAAGTCATGGTTTTACATCTGGATTCTTTAAGAGGTACCTCAAAGCTGCATAGTCAGAAAAAACAACAACTATAGATCCCAATAAATATGAACGAAATTTATCTAAAGAAAATATAACAGCATGAAACTCATTTTTTGTTGTGGTGTAGTTTGATTGGGCAGAATCCAACGTCCTCTATGCGTATGAAATCACATGTGAACGTCCCTCCACCCTTTGAGATAAGACAGCTCCTACCGCGAAGTTGAATGTATCACACATAAGCTGAAATGGAAGGTACCACCATCGGGGTTGTATGATCGGTGGAGTGGTCAGACACTTCTTTAGCTCATTAAATGATACCCTGCATGAATCATCAAACTTTATGTCAATATATTTTTGAAGAAATCGAGATAAGGGTAGAGTGATCTTACTAAAATCTCTGATGAAGCGTCTGTAAAATCCATCATGTCCAAGGAATGATCGAACATCACGCACACATGTAGGATATGGAAGGGATGAAATAATGTCTACCTTAGATTTATCAACTTTAATTCTATGTTGTGAGACTATATGACCTAATACAATTCCCTTTTCGACCATGAAATGATATTTTTAAAAATTCAGGACCAGATTTTTCTAAATACAATGATGAAACACATCACCCAAACTAAAGATACATTCATCAAATGAGGATCCATAAACTATAAAATCATCCATCAATACCTCCATGCAGGTCTCAATGAAATATGAGAAAATAATCACCATGCATCTCTGGAAGGTATCTGGGGCATTGCAAAGTCCAAATGGCATCCTTCAGTAAGAAAAGGTACCAAATGTGCAGGTGAATGTCGTCTTCTCCTAGCCCTCTGCTGTAATGGGACCCTGAAAATAACCAAATAAACCGTCCAAGAAGAAATAATATGTCCTACGTACAAGTATCTCAAGAATCAAGTCAATGAATGGAATTGGGAAATGGTCATTACGAGTGGATTTATTTAGTTTCCTATAAAAAATACACACTCGCCAACTGTTTTGTAATCTCATAGGAACTAACTCATCATTTTAATTTTTATAATAGTGAAACCAGTTTTCTTTGGTAAAACATGGATAGGGATAACCCATTGTGAGTTAGAAGTAGGGTAAATGATACCCGCCTCATGTAATTTTTCAACTTCTTTCTTAACAACTTCCAAAAGTGTTGGATTATGTCTCCTTTGTGGCTACCTAATCGGTTTAGCCCCATCCTCAAAGAGAATAATATGGATGAAAATGGAGGGGATAATACCTGATATGTCAGCCAATGTCCAACCAATTTCCCTTATGTTATCTCTTAAATGATTCAAAAGTTTTTCATCATGTTCAAAAGAGAGATTGTTAACAATGATAACATGTAATTTATCACCACTCAGCAAGTATGCATATTTAATATTTGGGGGAAATGGCTTGAGTTCCAATGTAGGGGTGTGATGTATGGATGGAGAAATTGATGCAATAGACATATCTGCACAATGAAGATTAGTATCAGAATAAAAATCATAAAAATTAGAAAATAATGCATCATATCCGTCAACATACTCAATAGCCATGTCATAATCAGATTTTATAATATTTGAATTTGAATCCACATCAAAATCAATTCCCAGAGAGGTTTTTCCAACAAAAATATGTGTGGAAGTAATCCTATATATCAAACTAGAACCAATACTCATAATGTCCCTAAGCATAGGACAATCAAAATCCATGGAGTTTTTACTTGGTGGTTCAAAATGGGAGATAAAAAAAGAAGAATTGTCCTTAGAGGGGTACATCATGGAGTCCATAACATTAAAAATTACAACTTCATCTCCAAACGCCATCGAATGTGTACCCTCACAAACATTTATGATTATTTTTTCAGTTTTGAGGAAGGGTCTACCTAAGATAATGGGGGAATGAGAACTTACCTGATCATCCTCCATGTTAAGAACATAGAAATCTGCTGGAAAGATCATGTCTCTTACCTGGACAAGTACATCCTCAAGAACTCCCACTAGATATGTCGTAGCTCTATTTTCCAACTGCACCACTACTCTCATCGGTTTCATCTCACCAACCTACAATGAAGAGAATACCGAGTGAGGCATCACATTTATGGAAGCTCCAAAATCACAAAGTGCATCAGAAAAGTGAAACTCCCCTATGGTGCATGGGCTGGTGAATGTCCCTGGGTCCTTGATCATTGTTGGAATTACTAGAGTTGGTGTAATGAGTCTTGAGATATTCCTTTAAAGGTTGATCCTTTCATTTCCATTGAGCCCTCTTAGATTGGTGCAGAGTTATTTTAAGAATTTGGCATACCTTGGGATTTGTTTGATGTCTTCAAGTAGAGGGATGTTGTTCTCAACATGCTTGAATGTGTCCAAAACCTATTTTTTCATCGCATTTTCAGCCATTTTCGTGTTTTTAACAACCCTACTTTGAAAGGGAAGAGGTTTAGGAGGAACATAATCAATTTTTTTCTTACCTTTATCTTTCTCCTTGGGTTACTCATTAGTTGTTATGGAATGGGGCTTCTCTGGAGTTGAGGTGAACCCCGGTGGAATGGAAGGTCTAGATGTATCATTTTTTTTCTTTAAACTTCTCGATGTGATGGAAGTTACATTCCCCTTAGGATTTGGAGTAGGTTGGGATGGAATATTTCCAAAATTCTTACATACCATTTGATGGAGGGCAGTGGCAATCTGGCTCATTTGTGTCTTCAACTCCCTCAACTTCGAACCTTGAATCTCCAGCTCATTTTGATGATTGAGAACAATTTGTTTCAAAAGATCCTTAGTATTAGAATCTACCTTTGGTTGGGGATCCCCTTGTTGTTGAATTGTTGATGCTTGAGCATCAAATCTCTTTTGGGGTTGTTGGAAACCCTATTGGTAAGGCGGAGGCTGCTGGAAATTTTGTTAAACAGGGGGCCTTTGTTGTTGTCCAGAGAAATACCTCATGTTTGATTGATCATTCCGCCCTTCGTTGAATTTTGGTGTGAAGGATTCAAGATTCTTTAGGGGAAATGGTTATTGCTGCTGATAAGGTTTCCCAGGAAACACTACTTCACAATCTTCTGTTTCTTGTAGTAGGGGGAAACAGTCAATTGGGTGGCTTGTCTTAGTGCAAATGCCACAAGGCCTTGAAAGAGGGGGTTGGGATGTCTTTTTTTCCAATGAAATCATCCTCACCATATTTATCTATTCTTTTAACTTGGTATAAATAAAATGACTCTCAAGTGAAGAAGGACTTAACTAATGTACTCCCCTGACATGTGGTGTACCTCAATCACCAAATTGTTGGGAGTTTTGGGACATTTTGTCGATCAACGCACATGAAGCTAATGGGGTCTTGTCCACCAATACTCATCTAGCCGCAACATCCACCATGATTCTCTCCATAAGTGTGAGTCCTTCACAAAATTACTAGATGAGTAGTTGCTCACTGATTTGGTGATGTGGGCAGCTTGCACACAACTTCTTGAATCGTTCCCAGAACTCATACATTGACTCCACTTGGGCTTGCTTAATCTGAGATATCTCCTTATGAATAGAAGTGGTCCTTGATGCTGGAAATAATCTATGTAAGAAAAGACATTTCAAATCATTCCAAAAAGTTACATCTTCATGTAGTAAATAATACATCCAGTCTTTCGCACCTCCATCAAGTGAGAATGGGAATGATCTTAGTTTGATTTGATCATCAAAAATATTTATAGGTTTTAGGGTTGTCCAAACCACATTAAATTCATTCAAATTCTTATTGGGATTCTCACCAGAGAGACCATGAAACTTTGGAAGTAAGTGAATTAACCTAGATTTTAGTTCAATGTCCGATTCAAGATTTGGGTATGCAATACAATTTGGTTGATAATTAATATCAGGTGCAGACAATTCTCGAATGGTTCTATTTAGCTCATTGTTATTATTTCCAGCCATTGGTTCTTTTTTTGTGTTTGAATTTTAATTTATTCCAATTTCAATGTTTCTAGAAGAGAGGAATTCACCAACTAGTTGAATATTGAAACTCCATGTAGGCTGAGACTGTCTGATTCGAGGTCGAAGGCTATGATTAATCTTAGGGTCAGGATCTGAGAGATATTGGGAATTATTTCAAGTCATAAATCAAATAAAAATGAAAAGAATGAAATTGGACCATAGTAAAATTATATTAATAAGTTTTCTTTGATGATCCAAAAAGAAGTAGAAGAAAATAAGAGAAGAAGAAAAAATCAGATTGGGTAAAGAAGGAAGAAAAAAGAGCGAAAGAGAATAAAATGTAAAATAAAATAAATACCTCTACTTGGTTGAAATAATTATTTGCCTCCCTGGAAACTGCGCCAATTTGAAATATCACTCTTGTGGGCGCCCTCAAGTGATTTTTGTGATTTTGGGGTACTTAGGTGCAGCAAAGTGGCTGACCAAGGTCATCTCTCAAAGGAGGAAGTGAATTAAAACAACTTTTTAGAGGTATTGTAAAAATAAAATAAAAGAGAATAAGAACACTACTTTAATGGATGGAGGTTGGTTATAGTTTATAAAACTAGATGAAGTTATCTGGAAGAAGATTGTATTTTTTTTGTTTTTAGTTTTCAAATGAATTTCAATTAAAATGACACAACAAGAAGATGTTTTTTAGACAATATTTAAAAGACGTAATTGATCTAACTCTACCTCTTCAATCAATTATTTATCATTATAATTTAAATTAACATCCACTTAATTATGATCCCTTAACTTGTTAACCCCCAAACCCTATGATAATTAACCTTATGACATAGATGAAGTGAATTAAACCCTAGGTTATCTTCGGAACATGCAATAGCAGCACCCTGGTTTGATTTAAGTTCTAATGATAGCTTATGGTCAATGGTAAATTAAGGAACATATCAATTCTGGAAATGATAACTAATTTAGTTTAGGGATTATGTTTGAAGTCTACAAATTAATCCCATGTGGTTTCGAATTACCAGTTAAGGTTGAACTCTCACAGTTCACACAATTCCCGACCTCTCGTGTTTTGTGTTAACTATTCAATTTCTTTCTTAGTTTCATTTAAATTAAAAACTCAATTAATAGTTCATAATATGTGAATTACAGTAGCTCATTGATTAAAAAATAAATGAATGAAGAAGGGCAGAGGTTTATAAATAACTAAAAAGAACTACTCTTCCATTGGCGGTGTAGTCATCGTAGAAACATTTTTCATGTGCTAAGGTTTAAAAAGTGTAGAACACAATCACGTTTCTAATAAATAATTCCAGCCCAAAGAAGAATATTAAGAGAAGAATAAATTTTAATAAAACAGAAGAAAATATAAGAAATAAAAGAAGTACAATGAAATTTATTACACAAACAAAAGCATTACAACACCAAGGAGAGGAAGAAGGCTTCGTCGAAGGGATGCTTGCTTCAAGAGTTACCCTTATAGAAATGGTTGGAGATTTGGATGGGATCTACTTATACTCTTCCCTAAAATTCCCAATTCACGTCCCAACCACAAAAAATGATAAAAACACCAATTTATAGAGTGATGGGGAGGCTAGGATCAAAGTGGATTCAAGTGTGAATGGGGAATCTCGGCTAAATATTTTATTCCAAATTGCACCGCCCATTTAACCACCAAAAGGCGTGAATAATCAGTCCTTCTAGAAGGTTTATTTGCGCGAAAATGAGTAATGTAGTTCCTATAAAAATTTGGCCCTGATCCAATCATATATGAAGAAGTTATGGCCAAAATACAGAACCCATGTCCATTCTGCCGAGTCCAGCCCACCATTGAATTAATGGCCGATTTACTCCATCAAAATGCACTCTTTAGCTCTAGTGTCCTGAATACAAGTTGTATAAATGTAAGTTATAAACATTTTAACAAAATATTAAGTTCAAATAATAAATATTAAAATATTTATCTTCAAAATACAACAATACATTATAAAAGGGTAAAACTGGAATTTTCATCAAATTTTCAAATAAATGATCTAATCCCAAATATTTCATTAATGGATATATTTAGCACAATGTGAGTAAATTAAATCATTTATTATCAATAAAATATTAAAAAAAATAGTTTTTTATCACACCCCCTCTTCCTCTGATTCCACTCAAGATTTGTGCCCTGCCTATGTTCTACCAAATACACTTTCCTAGACCCTTTCTCGCGTACAATACCTTCTGGTCTCAACAAAAGTCCAAAGCCAAAGTCCTTAAGGATGTTCTCAAGAAGAGTACTCAAGAGGGAAATGACTCATCAGTTTGATGCACCATCGGTTCTTAAAATTCAAAAATCTATCTAGATTTTCCATAATTTGATTTCACACCAATACACGCTCGTTTAGTTAGTTCTTCTTCTATGGTGCCTGTTTTTAAAGATATTCACTTTCATATAACTAATTCAGTCTGTTCGAGCTTATCACACATATGATTGACGCACCCTCAACTCACGCATGTAAAAAATAGTTCTAAGACATCATTCATTAGGTTTCACATCAATAGGTGATAATTTTCTGTGGTTTTAATAGTAAAATGTATTAATAGCATTTAAAATTACTAAAACTGCATTTTCCGTCATCTCAGGAAAACAAAACCTCAATTTGACGCACAATCATTTCATAAAATCGAAACATCAATCAATGGTTCCAATCATCTAATTTCTCAAAAATATGAGTTCATTTTTCCATCTCTCCCTCTCTGGAACATGTTTTTAAATAATTATATTTTATAAGAACTCTTTATTTAGTCCATTCAATCACATAGTTCACTGGATTGATGCATCATCTTCTTTCACACGTAAAAATAGATCAATGACAAATATCATAATATTTGACATGAATTAGTAATGTTTTAAATTATTGAAACTACATTTTCACTCATCTAGGGAAAACAACACCTTGGTTTGATGTAACTTAGTTTCTTAAAATTTAAACATCAATCTAAGGATGTGTCATATGGTTTCAAAACAATCTAATCCCATTTAGCCAGCTTTCCCTCTGTGATTCTTGTTTTTAAAGACTGAAATTTTATAAGAACCCTTATATAGTCCATTTAGGCACATCACACTTCTTATTCATGCTATGTCTTCTAAAAAATGTCAAAAATAGTTTTTAGAAACCATTTATAATATTTTACATTAATTGGTAATCTATTTCAATGGTTTTAATTGTTAAATACATTTTTAGCATTTTAAATTCGTGAAATGTCATTTTTAGTCATCTCGGGAAAACGATGCCTCGATTTGACGCACCTCCAGTTCCTAAAAAAATCAATATATGTTTATTGTCATCATATTTCACAAGAATCTAAGATAACTTATCGAGCTTGACCTCAATGGAGCATGTTTTAAAGACTATCATTTTCTAAGAAGTTATTATTTTGTCTGTCTGATAACATCTCGCATCAGATTGATGTCTCTTCTGTTAAAAAATAATAAATAGTTCTAAATATGATTTCATAAGGTTTTACACCAATTGAAGCTCTTTTTCAGTCATTTTAATAGTTAATCACATGTTTTAGAGTTTTAAAATACTGAAACTGCATTCTCAGTCATCTCAGGAAAATGAAACCTCAGTCTGATGCACCATCAGTTTCTAAAATTCCAAAATCATTCAGTGGTAGTTCTTGTCATATTTCACAACAACATGAGCTCATTTATTCGGATTTCCCTTAGTGGAACACAGTTTTAAAGACTGAAAATTCCTAAGAACTCCTTATTTAGCCTATTCGAGCACATCGCACATCAGATTGATGCACTGTGAAATCAAACTTGTCAAAAATAGTTCAAAAACACCTTTTATAATATTTCACATTAATTGAAGATCATTTTCTACGATTTTAATAGTTAAGTGCGTGTTTTAGGATTTCAAATTTCAGAAACCGCATTATCGGTCATCTTGAAAAAATGACACCTCATTTTTATGCATCGTCGACTTCTAAAATGCCAAGATCAATCTATAGTTGTTTTTGTCTAAATTGACAAGAATATGATATCAATTAACCAGCTCTCCCATTATGGAACATGTTTATAAAGACTATCTTTTTCTAATAACTCCTTATTTAGTATGCTCAACCACATCGCATGTCAGATTGATGCACCTTCTACTCACACACATAAAAAATTGTTCTGAAACAACATTTATAATATTTAAAATCAATTAAAGATAATTTTCTGTGGTTTTAATTATTAAGTGCATGTTTTATCATTTGAAATTTCTAAAAATACATTTTTGATGGTCATAAGAAAGCAACAGCTTGGTTTGAAATGTTGTTGGTTCTAAGAATTCAAGCACCAATCTACGGTTTTTATTGTGTGATTTCATATTAATTTGAGATCATTTGTCCATCTCACCCTATATGGAGCACATTTTTAAAGACTGGCATTTTCTTAAAAACAATTATTACCTTTCATGTAGGAGCATTTGAATACCTGTGAACCCTACATTAAATAGACTAATGCATGTATTTATCTCATCCACATGTATCCACAACATGAATGTTACCGATGTGTCTGCCTCCATACATCTCCGGAATACCTGCACAGCTAATACCCTCTCTCCATACCCACTATTCCCTCAAAATTGTTTTCCTCCCCTTGAAATAGTTACAACTCTAGCTACATATCGTCTGCCTACGTTTCCACCTCTGCCACCTCTTACGCATCATCCTCTATGTCGATCTCCTCCTCTGTGTTCGACTTCTCCACTTGGAACTCCACACACACCTTCTCCACCTGAAAATATTTTCTCTCCTTGTCTACACACAAATCCACCTGCACCTCCTTCACCAGCAGCTCCACCTCCACCTCGAATTGAAACATTTCCACCTTATCCTTCAATCATTGCTTCAACAGTCCTCTATCATTGCATCGAGAGTCCTGTCTCTATGAATATGAATCTAATTTCTCATGATAGGTATAGTTTAATTGATATCATATCCACAATCTCTAGGAATACATTAAATAATTCATGAAATCTCGTCTCCATCTATAAATCTCAACCTCTCTTCGTCCACTCCCCCCAAAACCCTACATTTTTTTAAATCCCATAATCATTATCTTCGAACAACTACCCAGATTCAGGTTTTGTCACCTTATAGAACATAACGTAAAAAGTTAGTTCCTTCAAATACCCCCTCAATCTTCACAAGGAACCATATTTTGAAGATATTCTCTAAGGAATCCTTGAGAAAAAAATTAGATTTTCAAGACATTGTTAGAATATTGAGGGGTTTCCCTGGTATGGTAGATGAATATTTCTTTTATTGGTGGTAGGTACATCTAGAACACATCTTACAAATGAGATTTATAAAAATACACTATTTTTCATTGAAAGAAATCATCTATCAAACTTGTTCTCTAAGGAATCATTGAAGGATGGTTGGATTTCCAATGAATCATCAGACGATTGATGGATTTCCAAGGTAAAATCGAAACATATTTATAAAACACTATAACACACATCTTACAGTTTTACTATTATGTTGTGTTCTTGATGCAATCCAGGAATCCATCTTAGAAATGCAGTGATATTAAATTCTATAATGTGTAATTTCCATGGATTCATTATGATTCTGAAAAGCCTCGATAAAACTATAAAACTGGGGTTATTACACAATGCTTTCGAGTATTATCCTACTATAATTAGTTTTTTTGGGTGGTAATTTATGGCGAGTTCTTCTACTCATCTCCATTTATATATCATTTCATTGATGGTTTTTAATTTCAGAGTGATTTTCCCAGGGGAATGGGTGATGATTCCAACTTATCATAGTTGAATTTGGTGAAGATAATGGGGAGTTTTCCCAGATTTCATAGAGGATGTCCTGGAAGGTTGAGCACATGTTGTTGGAGGCTATTTTTTGAAACAATGTTTATTGGTGAGTTTTGATAAATTAATACACTTTGGATAAAATAAATAATTATTTATTTATGGTGTGTAACATCAAATAGGTTCTCATGTGGTAATAAAACTCGGATGTGGCATGGAGGGTCTTAGATGAGGATCAGTGAAGCTTAGTAGGTTTGGAAAGATAATTTTTGATGTATATGAAACCTTTAGTACAAATCCATATAAATTTTTATTCATGAGTTCCTTATGAATTCATGTTTCATACACCTGGGTCTGATAGAGGAAAGATTAGATAGAATAAAGATGCAATTACATTGACTAAAAATTTTCCAGCATAATTTTGAGAGCATAAAAGTGTATGAAAGTTGTGCACTAGAACATGGATTAATATTTTGTATGTATAAAATATGAAAATGTATTGCTTCTATATATGGTTTCCTTTGTCCTTGGAATGTTTTTTATGGTTGGTGTACTTTTCACAAAATGATTTTACTGTAGGAATGATTTCATAATCCATTCTGCAAGATAATAGTTGTAGATTTGAAGAGGGAGAGTGATTACATCTTTAAACTACTATATAGTTATAACATTATAAAAGCTTCCTTGACACCTTCCTCCACCCCATTTCACCGCATCTGGCATCATCATGATGATTTATTAATCCCGCTGTGGTCACAAACAACCTATCATTGATTCTTCAAGAGTGGGGAGGGTTATTAGTGTGTTTTTTATTGTAATTGAAGTAGGTTTATTCTATTATTCTCAATTTGAATACCATTTCATTTGATGGATTCTAATTTTAGTGACATTTTTGTGTGGAATGGATCTGATTCTTATATATCATAGAAGAATTTGGTGATGATGATGGAGAGTTCACTCAAATTTTATAGAGGATGTCTTGGAAGGTTGACCACATGTCGTTGGAGGATGTTTTGATGCGAAAATGATTCTTGGTGAGTGTTGATAAATTATTCCCCTTTTGTTATTAATTCCTTTGTTAACTAATTTGAAAAAACAGATTCTCTATATTAATCATAGGGTGATGTGATATATCATACTCCATGATCTTGAAATATTATGATGGTTATATAGTAATGAATTTTTCATATTCCAAATACTACTTGTAACATTAGAACATATCCATTTTTATATTCTCATACCAGCACAATTATAGTATCAAGATGTTCAAGTACACAATTTTTTTCTTCCTAAATCCATATAAAACTAGACATTGTTTAGTTGTCCATATACTAAGAAGGTATTGGTGCCCAATACATAGTGACCAAGATAAGCAGTTAATGATAGTATTTATGAATGGATGGGTAGGTACCTGAATTTAGCTAAGTGGATAGAATATTTTCCCACCTCTAAAGTCACTCATCTTTTTTTTCCGGTTACCTTAGACCATATGCCAATTGTGTTGAATTTAATTAGATGTAATGTTTTACATCCAAGAAAGAGAAGTTTTAAAATTGACACATTGTGGTTAAATTATAAAAACTATGGACATATTATCACGAAGGAGTGGCTATGAGTGAGTAAAGTCATACTATATAAGATGAAATTTGGAGATACAATTTTATATTATTGGTGGATATGAACAATTAAAACCTTGGCATTGCAATCTAGTGAATTGAGAGGATTATGTGGGGCTTATGGTAGGCTTTTTACTGAGTGGATTCATTTTTTGGAGCAACATGTTGATGAATTGATCCAAAGGATTAATACTAGATGCTTCGATCAAGAGGGATACTCTTGCGTCAAGGGGACTAGAATACCATGTTCTTTCATCAAAATGAATCTTGCAGGAAGGGGACTAGAATACTATTTTCTTTCATCAAGAGGTATCTTCTAGGAGTTGAATGAATTTTATTCATAAGATAAAGAATTCAGAATAGTAGTTGGTGGATTCTAGAGATGCTATTAAAAGGTTGTTCAGTAGTTTTTCTGACTCATTATTCAAATTTGAAAAGTTTCTCATCTTGATAAAAGTGGATGAGTGTCTCTAACTGATGGTGTCTTTGAATATGGGCACTAAATTTCTTAGTGATATACATGTGGTTTAGGTGGTCAATGTTATGAGGTTCATGCACCATTATAAGGCAGTAGGGGTTGATGGACATCAATCAATGATATGATTTTTAGAACATATTTTTTTGAATACTCTTGATCAATTTGATTCAATTAGACTATTAAATTTTTTCATAATACCTCAGTTACATGATCAATGAGATGATAAAACTGATTTTAAGATTATTGTACACTTTTAAACTTTTTAGCAATTTCTTTAAAATATTTTTTTAATATAAATGATCTAGAAATGATCAGTGAAAGTTACACATGTTCATAAAATTCCCATCACTGATGTGATGCCAACTTGGTCATTTATTTTGTGTGATGTAATTTTTAAATCTCAATTGAGCAGTTAATGTTGTATTATGCTGGATGTAATATCATCTATGTCTTTCAATTAATTGATGTGTTTTGTGTAATGCTACAAAATTCCATTGGTTATTTATTATTTTTGGAATTCTAACCATGTTTGTCTATGATAAGTTAGTTGGGTGTAATTCCATATTTGAGAACTTTAAAAAAATGTATGGGTGTAGATCCAATTATATTATATAACTTATTAATGTTGGAATTAATGTACTTTTATTATTTATTACCTTCAAGGATATTCCTCTATTGACCATCTGTGAACTGGATATTATGAATACAGTCTCTGAACATTCACATGTGGAGAAGAATTAAACTAGATATTATGATTAGAAAATAGGTGACATGATTACGGTATGTTGTATGTTTGGGAGTTTTTTGTGCTGTTTTTTATTACCATTGTTCAAAATCATAGTACTATTAAACAATGCGCTGATTGTGATTTTAGTTAGACTATTTATACTTTTCAAATTTTAAATATTCCCATCACAGACTATGCCACATATGGAATACATTGGATGTTTTCTTTGTTCCCCATACCTGAGCTTGTAAAAATAGTTAAAAACAATTTTTTTAATATGTAAAATGGTATATCCTCGATATGAACTCATCCTATCAACATCAAGAAAACCATTTATTCTATTTCATTAAATTGGTTCTTCTTTATCTAAAGATGACCAAATTGAAATGATTCTCGAGGGATTATCAAATGATCACGCGAATTTTTTAGTGTCCATCACATTACATTTGGATTCATATACTATTATTGAAATTGAATAACTTTCCTTGATCATGATGATAGAGATGTGAAATAGTAAAAAATGACCCCTAATATTGACATCAAAACAAGTATGGATCTACAATCTACTGGATTTTCACTTTATCAGATATGGAATTAAATGAAAATGTGTTTTATGTCATCCCAATCTAGAGTTACAGGTATTCATAGAAGCTACATCCTTTGGTGTTTTAATCAATTTCATGGTTGATTTGTAGGATAATTTTATAGTAAGAGACCACAATTCCATGTTTTCTCTAGATTAGGTTATATGGAGTGAAAATGATACCATAGGGTTTGACAGAAAAATTTTAAACCCCTTTTCTTCAATTTCCTACATAAGAAAAGCTCTACATACTTTGACTAAAACACCAAAATTAGATCAGAATCCAACTTGGTATCCTTACTCGGTACTTCATCACATGTTATGAATGCACCCGGCAATTATTTTCAAAATATTGGAGTTTATTATGGGTCTATCAAAAGTATTCATGCGAGATGGATTGGGAATTCAATTTGTGCATATTAGAAATCTTGTTGCATAATATCCTTTCTCTATAAAGTTTTCTCTTTACTTACTGATATCAATTTCCCTTATCTAGATTGCATGTCCTCTACTATCTACTAAACATTTCTATTTTTTCAAGGTTCTGTGTTCAAGGATGTTCACTAGTGATTGTCTGTTACCTGCATTTCTTTAGATTAATCCATAAAATAGAAAAGAAATGATGCTTTATGAAAAAAATAATGAATCTTGATATGATACTTTCTACTTTAATGTAGGCATCTAGTTATCTATCTTCTATGAACAAAAACACATATAATAGATATGGAGCATATTTATCCTATCTCATTGATTATTTGAATTTAGATTGCTATGAATAGTTGTTTGGATCAATGTTATGGATTTAGTGGAAGCTCAAATCTAATGGGGTTTTCTCCAAATTATTCTAGGAACCTAGATGGAAACTAACAAGTGGTGATTGGTGGCTTTTCTATTGATCCCAATGGTAATGGTAATCTAAATTATTCATGATTAATTATTATATTATGGATTCAATGGAAAGTTTTCATTACTACTGGATGTTTCTAATCATTATTATTTTCTTGAAATGATTGACTCTAAATTTTAACATTTAGTTTCTTTTTCTTAAAACATTAATTTTTTAGGATGTTGAGTGTTACAACATTGTATTTTATAGGATCCATAATAGTCATACATTCACAGGAGGGTGATACCACATTCACCTAACCTTATCTATCCTTTTCCTTGATCACCTAACCCATAATAGATACTGAAAGAGTCTCATCAGGGATAAAATTAGTACCAATAATTTTATGTTGTAAACTACCATAGGATCCTACATCCTCACTACCCATTCAGGTGGCCTGGGCATTTTCAGAAATCCCATTCCCATCTGTGATGTTGGGAATCGAGAAATTTTTCATTCTAGGTGGTTGGGAAACGTCACATGAAATAATAATATTGTCATGATATTTAATAGGGTCAGATTCGGTATTAAGATAATCACCCATTGAGTCCATGAGACATTGATTCTCTTCTGTTTTAAGATCCAAGAGTTGTACACCATCATTAATCATCACAGGCATGTTGACACCATTAGGGTGTTCCTTTTGGTCACCATATGATAATTCAGTAAATCCCTAAAATTTATATAATTCCAAAAATGTTATCTAAGGTATTTTAAACTTTTAAAATTTTATCTCCTTTTAGTTTCTGAACATGGTTTGACATTTTACTTAATATATTATTTGTAGAGACCCTCTTGGAATGAAT
Source organism: Viscum album (assembly GCA_963277665.1). Classification (NCBI taxonomy): domain Eukaryota; kingdom Viridiplantae; phylum Streptophyta; class Magnoliopsida; order Santalales; family Viscaceae; genus Viscum; species Viscum album. Next base: position 2,081,730,275 of record OY728120.1, read on the forward strand.
GATTTTGACATTGGTATCCTTGAAGAGAGCTACCAAGTACACCTTGATGGCCTCTTAAATTCTAGTGATGGGACTAATCTAGAACCTCAAATTGATTTTAAAGTCCTGGTCTATATCCCTCATCTTCCATTGGAATGAAATCTTGTAGAGAAGGAGATCCAAACACTTCTAGTACGCCATGATCTCTCTTGTATGTTGGCATTACTACTAGATGTTCAACTCTTGTATACTCATTCAATCAACCCATATGTTCTATCATATTTTATCATGATTTACACCTCTATGAGACATTACATAGTTTTATATGACTCATATATTTTTCAATCTGATTTTTTATATACATCCTGTGAGATCTTTCATTGTTTTATAAAATATTCATTTTGAGTTACTCTTCATGAGAATCGATCATTCCTTTGTACGGGTCAATCAAGTAGTTTCTCCATATCTCATCTCCATTAAATTTATCGATTCATGACCCACTCGCTTCTTTATATTAATTTTCTAGATTATTTATATTTTCTTCATTTCCAATTCCCAATAACCAATCACATTTCCCCCATTCCACTTCTTAGATAAATTATTTTTCCAAGATAACTTTTTTTACTCTGTTTATGGGATTCTGCTATAAAATCACTATAGTACTCTAATCCTATAGTGTATTTTGCAAAAGTTGATCACCTTTGTTAATATTTCATCCTATTTGTGTAGTTTACCTATGATCTAGGATCTCCCATTTGTTTTATCTACATTTCATTTAACTAATTTCATTTCATTACATTTCGTACATGTATCTATATTTTATTTCATTTTTATCTGCATTTGATTTCATATATCGCTTTTTCTTTAGAATAAAATTGACTTTTTATGATTTTTAGATCAAAACAAGAAGGATTGACCCGATCTAATGCCAGGTCGATCGCTGAAACCTAGGTTGTAGCATTCAAATAGGTAATGTAAATACTTAATATTTTCCTTGTATGTTGTTGCAACTAGAATTTCACCATCCATTCACTTGGATGTATTTCATGAATATGATTTCATTATTTCTCCATTGTAGAAATTTTGATAAGGTAATAATCAAGGTTTTAAGATTTTATTATCCAATTGGTGTGTGTAAACATAAGAAGATGATGATTTTTTACTATTTAAATATATTATGTTTATTGTTATTTTTATTTTTAGAATGAATGAAATCATTTTATCAATGTTCTGCATTCTACATAAAATGAATTTCTATTGAAAAAATGAACGGTTTTGTAAAACATTGATGTAAATTTTTTCCTAACACTTATGTATTATGTTCATTGAAATAAGAGGTATTGATTTATTTTCTTTTTTCTCAATTCCTATGATTCATTTCTGGTCCAATCACATTTTTCCTTATGTTAGTCCTGGTAGTCAATTACCCAATTGATGGCACACTATTTCTGCTACTTCTTAAGAAAGATGATGGTTCAAAGCCCTAAATTTTGGTGGTTGGAAAGATCCAATATTATGTGTTGGTAATCCATATCGTTTTCCCATGATGTGGGTGTCTACTGTATGATTGAATAGGGTTAACTAAATAGGAGATACCTAGGTTGTTCTGTGAACAAGTGGTTTACAATTGATGATGGTTCTAGTCATTTTTTCCTAAAAGTGGGTTATCTGGATAACTCAAGTTCACTACAATTGTGCAAAAAAGGTCAATTCTAGTTCTCACTACTTGGATCTGGTGGTAGCATGAGTATGGTAGAGATCTCAGATCTGGATAGTTGATTTTGTGCCAGTGTAACATGGAGATTTTACAATAAATGCATTTTTATATGTATTTTTGAAGAAACAATTTATTTCAATGAACCCATGAATTCTTAAATTAGATAACTTTTATTCTAATAAGTGAGTTTTATGTAAATGAAATTCCATATAAATTATTCCATGCATCTTGTTTTATTGTGTTATGCTATTATAATCATTTACTTGCATGCCTATTTGTTTAAAATTTTCTCTTCCATAATCTTTTCTTGGATTTGATCTAACTTCATTAATTAATATAATTGAAAAAATTGTATAAGAATACCCGATAGGTATATTAACATGTCTTATATATTTATTCACTTGATAAAACTATCCAATCATTCCCAAAATGATGTTGTATTGACATAAAATTACTCAATTTCCTCTTCTACCACCATCAACATCACATCATATATAATGATATATTCTTACAATCTATCCTTGGTATGAACCAATTCATAGCCTTTTATTCTATTGAATATGACTTCACTCATTTATACAGTGGCATAATTTATAATACAATAATTTGTGGAATGATAATTAAGGCCAATAGAATGACCTTATCAAGCTATACATTCCTCTTATAAGATATATTTCCCTTTTTTTGGGTACCCCACTTCCTTTTATTGTGTCTTACAAATGTCCATGATTTTGCAATCAAACATGGATTTTTTGGGTACCCCACTTCCTTTTAATATTCAGATACCCTATGACTAAACATGCACTTTGAACGTCCTACTAAACTATTTAAATCATGCTACATGAGGATTGAAAATAGAAATTATTTGGAAAATTATAAAATTGTTATTCCATATTGATTACGTTTGAAAATATTGATCCCTCATTTCTAAAAAACAAAAATCCCTCACATACAATTTACATGTGATTATCTATAGTATGTGTATGGTGTTTCTTTTGGATCTTTTTAATGATTCCATTTAGTATTGTCACATCTTTTGGTACATTTTTCTTCCATTGTTTCATTTACAGTTATGTACTCTATGATTTCAATATGTCAAATTTCTCTGACTTTATACTTTTATTTGCAGAGAAATTTAGAAGATGAATTCAATCCAAAAATATTTGATATGGGTGAGGATGTCAAAAATGTATTCATAATAAATAGTTAAAATACATATCAATGAAGATCAAAGAAAGCTGAATTAAAATTGAATAGGGCATCCAAAAATTAATTACTATGTTAAATAATATAATTTTTTTAGGTTTTTTTTAATGTATTAGTAATTATTTACTCTTAAAATTATTTCACATCTATATTTCATGTGTCTAAAAGTTTCAGTAACTCCAAATTATGATCATGTTATTTAAAATTATTCCATGAAAAATTCATGGGTTGTGTACTAGTAAACTATAAGACCACTGCAAATGAATCATAAAAAATTAGTTAAAAATATAAAAATAGTTGAAAAAATATAACAAATCATGATTAATTTACACAATACAACCTTTATTAATTAAAAACATAACATTTACACTTTACAAAAATTATGTGCATAAACTATTGTAAAAATATAAATCTATATGAAATTTAAAACATTAAATGTACAAATAAATATTTTTTGAAAATTAACATAATGTCAAAAAAATAATGAGTAATAAATATCAATTAAGTTATTATTGTTAAATATTATGAATTATGTTCTTAATAAATAATAAATATATTTCAATTTTTTACAATAATTACAACAATAATTACAAATAAGGATATAAATAATAAAATAATTAATGTAACTAATTATTTAATAAATAAATCTTGTCTGATGAAATATCTTCAGAGAAGAATGTTTGATGATGGTATGAGTAACTCTCATTCCTTCCAATTGATATTTCACTTCCATGTACATATTTTTTCCCAATAATGTTTTACATTATTTTTGGAAACACAAATATTGATCCTCTTATATTGTTTGAACACATATCAAATGTAATTGTTGTACCAATTTTAAATAAGGGTTTTCAATAAATGGGTTTTCTAATTAATAATTTTTTTTAAGTATTATGGATACATTTCATATCTTCAAATCCAAATATCTATACTAATCCTTTATGTTTTTTAAAATCTCCATAATCAGATATTTTATGAAATGATTGTTTTTTCTTCATAACAATTTCATTCATCACAAAAAAATTTAAAGATGTATTTTTAAAACAAACTGGTGACTTTTTTTCTTAGAAAATTTTTTAAAAAATTAAAAAACATATATTTTTGAAACATTTCAACATGAAAATGTATTTTATCATTTGATACTCCATTCCCATACATCATTATTTTTCAATGTTAATTAATTTTCCATTATTCTGTCATTTTTATTTAAAAATGGATATTTATAGAAATTGGTCATCATTATCATAAATTTCAATGTATGGTTCTACTATTGTTATAAAATCATTACTCATCTTAACTTTTTATTATTTACCCATGACCTCAGAAATTGAAAATGTTAAATCTCTCTATGACAAAAAATATATCATAGAAATTGCATTTCCAAATCCTTTTTAAGTATATATATATAATTTCATCCTATTCCTTTACACTCTGAATGAAATATTTTATTTTCCTTTTATTGAAGTGTGTTCACATTTATTCAATTCATCGAATGATTTGAGAAAATATAGACTGAAGCATATACCCATTAACAATATGGTTTAAATAAAACATGTAATTTATTTAAATGTTATTCATCTTGGGTGATAATTAATGTCATTGAATACACATCTAAATTCCATGGGACTATCATGTAATGATTATTGAGGAATTATAAATAATTTATATATATGTTTCTATTTTAAAAGGATATGAAACCAATTTTCCTTCAATGGGTTCTTTATTATTTAATGATTGATTTAATTTATCTTGCACAATTATATATGGATAATGATTGGTGGGGGGCTTATATCACTCTCCATGACATTGGATTGATGTTAACATCTATTGTGTTAATTATTCAATAATACGCATTAGTTACCTATATGCAGGGAACTGATGGTGTGGTTCATCAAGGAATTGTTCCATACAAAGTAGAGGTAAAAGAACCCACTATATAAGGAATTTTCCATCCTCAAGTGAAGTAAAAACATATATTTCTACTCCCATGTAAGGTTAAGTCTAGTATTATGAAATGGTATGTTCCTAGATCAATATATCATGTAACGGTAACAAATACCCCATAAAAAAAGGAAACTCAACCACCACACACTTCATGTATGGGTCATCCCGAGTATATGTGTGGGTAAACTTCCCATCAAAAAACTTACATAAGGGTAAAATGACCCACTTGTAAAGGTAAAAAATTTCATTTAAAAACCACGTAATGGAATCATACCTCTTATATAAGGGCAAAAATGTTCACATAAGGTCAAATAGATCATTCCAAGATACTTCTGAAGATAACACTATACAGAATAATACATAAAAAAAATGAATTAACACACAATATGATATTGAAACACATGCAATAATCAAATAAAAAAAATAAAAATGTTTGGTATAATCAAGTAAGGAATCTCATCTCATATCCCCTACGTCTTAGGATTCTTAGCCTCTTATTCTCCGAACAGTGCCTCTGGCATCCTCCTGTGCTGAAAAACTTTCCTTCATGAAACTCCTATTCTTAATAATTTTTATAACTTCACTAAAGAAGGTGCTTTGCAGATGAATGACTTCTTTAGGATCCTCTTCCTTAAAAAAATAACCCCAGCGCTGAAATGAAGATTGGGATAGTGCCCATGGAGTTTTGCATCAGGTTTCTGTTGATCAATCATTTCCATCGCCTCTTTATTTTTCTGCATCTCAAATTAGGGACAGTGACTGTGCAACCCTTATTGTTCTGCCCAGCTTGATCCATTTCCACCCCCTCTTTGTTTTATTTTTAGTTTTCTGAGCATCTATTGCACAAATATAGGTGGGAAATTCAGATATTTCCGATGTTAGAAGGTAGGGAAAGGACGTATCATCATGCTCTAGCACCCCATATGCCCAATTTAGTGATGATGAGGAAGGATATGAGAGTGTGCCGGTGAATTCCACAGAGTATTAATCTCCCACACACTACAAGTAGTCCAACCCATCCAAAAATACATCTTCCCCCTCCATTGAGTCTTTGTCTCCCTCGCACTCGCATGGCATGTTGTACACAACATCGAAAAGACCTCGTCATCATCCCTGATGTTCATCATGTCTCATGAATAGGAGCACCGGAAGATAAACCAATCATATATCTCTGTTGAGAATCCTTAAATTAAAAATAATTGGAGACAAACGAATATGATGACCCTTCTATATATTTACTTCCATATATATTCCCATTTCATTCATTGTGCATTGTTTCATTTATTTTATTTTGTTTCTTTTTTTTTCATAAATTTATGACTAGTCAAATCAAACTGGTCAAATCTCAAAACTGGATATTCCATTTTCCTATTATATTTATTTTTAATAAAAAATTTCATATATCTGTTAATAAATTGAATGTAACCCCGTTATTTAACCGATGTTCCAAATATTTTGGTTTAGAGTTTAATTTTTTTTATTTGTGAAAATATCCCACGGCAGTTTACATGCCATATGTTTTATCGAATTTTTTTATTAACTTTCAAATCGTTTTTATTTTATATATTATTTTTTAGAAATAAATTTCTTAAATACCATGGTTTTTTTATTAATTATATAACTTAGAATAAAAATATTTTTTTTACAAATATCTTTAAGAGTTTTAAATTTATAAATATATATCTAAAAAATGCATCAAATATTCATTTTTTGAACAAATCCATTCTCAAAACCAGATATTCTATTTTATTATTTTTTATTTTTAATAACATTTTGAATGAATCAATTAATAAATTCAAAGTCAATCGATTATTTACTAAATGGTTCAAATGGTTGGGTTTAAAGTATAATTATTGTATTTATTGGTCAAAAATATCTAGAGGTGGTCTACATGCGATATGTTTTATGGAGTTATTTATTAATTTTCTAATGGATTTTATTTTATATATGATTTATTCAGAAATATTAGCTTAAATCCATTTTTTCTTAATAATCAAATAAATTTAAATAAAAATATTATTTTTATTAATATGTTAAAGAGTTTTTAATTTATAAATACATATTTTAAAAATACATTAAATCTTCAGTTTTATGAACACATAAATTTATTCTTGGTTTTAACCACAGTTGATAGGATTATTATTGAATGTTGTTATTAAATCTCATAACATCTATTTTAAATACATTTTAATGATTTTAAATTTTTTCTTGTATTAAATTTTTTAATAGTTTTTATCTAAGATATACATATATATTAAAAATTTATTCTATTTTTACCACTATGTCTTAAAATAGTTAAAAACTAAATGTTTGAAACATATGTTTTATTAAAAAATATTCGTTTTGGACATTATAGAAAAAATATTTTTTTGAAAAAAAAGAGATTAAATATCTAGATTTTTAACATTGAACATTGGTGTGTTTGAAAATAAGTCGATTGAAATTTAAAATTTTTAATTGGTTTCGATCCTCACTATACACATTGGGCATTTTAATATTTCTTTCACTACACTTTGTTATTAATTTTTACTTTATAATTAACTATGTTACATATATACATTTTTTGAAAAAACACATATAAACATATTTGTATATATTTACACATAAAAATTTAATTTTATAAATAAATATGTAAGCAGGATTTAAATATAAAATAACTTTTTAAATATATAATCAATATATAAATAATAAATAATATAAATTTTCTATAAAAAATGTAAGAATATTTATATACATATACAATGTATATATCATGTTTATATAAACATAAATATATTTGTGTGTGTATTGGAAAACAGATACATATAAATATATATATTCGAATGTATGTATATAAATATTAATATATAATATAAGTAAATAAATATATATATGTATAATTATATCTATAGACACACTCACACATAAATAAATAAATATGTATAAGCATATGTTTGTATATGTACGTATTTATAAACGCACACAGACAACATATTTTATAAATGTATTTAAACATAATTATGTATATATATATACACACACACAATTAAATATATGGATAAAAAATATAATGAAATATATATAAATAAATATGCATATAAAAAAATAGTGAACAAAACAAAATAAAATAGTGGTAAAGGTGCATATTTGTAAGGGGGAGTTCCCAAGTTCAAAACCAAGTGAAGGAAGGGATGTGCATGGGGTGAGAAACAAACACTATAGCACTAACAATAGTGTGTGGAGAAGGTTATACAAGTACTGATAAAATTCACCTTTTTTCAGTGCCCTTTTTTAGCATCGAATAAAGTTCCATTTTATCAATAATTGTTTAGAGATTATAACATGGGTCTTTATTAGCACATTTCTTAGTGATTATAAAAATAATCCCCTTTTAATGCCTACTAGATCAACATCACTTCTTTGGTCATGATAGAATAAATTTCTAAAATTTTCAAAAGCCACTTTTGTGACAGTGGTAGAAAACCTATGTGAAAATCCACACCTAGATATGCCTATGTCGCCTCTCAGATAATCAACACATGATAAAACATCACCATTAAGTGATAAAAACCTAACATGTAGGGTCATTTAATCCCCTCAGATATGTTATTAGGAAAACCACACATGCCACTTCTTTTTGGTTCCCACTGCATGCTATAGACCACACCGAAGTCAATGCCCACATTTTCCTCTATTTAGTTGCTGCACACCACTCTAATATTGGTTTCCTACTCTTCTCCAATTTAAATAATTAGATTCTCCTACAAATAAGCCTCCACATGATGGGTTTAAAAATTCAATCAAAAAAGATAAATAACATATCACCATTTTAAAAGTTGTACACTTTGAAATCCACGAGCCTCATTTCATAAAAAAAGATGTGAAAAATATCGCCAAATATCACAGGAGAATATAATAAAAGAATGGAATTTTTAAATTAAAAAATTATTATCTCCTTTTTTAAACTACATGGGTTGAACTTCAACAATATCCCCTTCATCCTATTAAAGGAGAAAAATTCCAACAAACTTAGTTGGATCATAAGTTGGTTGGTATCACACCAACTGTCACCCTCTGCTGAAAATATGACATCCCTCTTTTTCATATCTGATGGAAACCTAAATTATTCCTTTTTAAAATAAATCCATATGCCGAAGTCTTCATCATACATGTGTATGCACTATCTATAGCGGAATTAAAAATATATGGCTCCCCCATAATTGGGACCACCACATAATTTGGACCACCGGTAAGAATTAATTTCTCCTTTGATCAACATCCTCTATGATATCTGAAACATTATGCAAATCACATTTAACATTTATTATAATTATTTATTCTCTAGTGACACTCTCTGAAGAAAAAGAATTTGGTGTGATACTTGAAACACCCAACCTGACGTGCTTCAACTTCCAAATCTTCTTTATATTAGTCAATGTTCATCGACCAAGACTGGCATAGACATCCATGTTTCCTAAGACAAATTTTTAAAACTCTTCCCTTAATATATGTGTGTTTAATGGATTAGATAGGAGCGAACTAGATTAGAGAACACACATTGCAGACCAAAAATTATAAATCCATTTAATCCCACATTACATGCGGTCTTTAAAAACTACGTTCAGTCTACATGCATACCAATTCATATGTTGGATCTCATAATATGAAAATGAAAAAAAAATAAAAAAATAAAAGTTTAAAACTACACCCATATAAATCACTTAAATAAAAAATTATAACATGTCCTCATGTTTCTGAGAGGTTCTCTCATAGGCTTTTCATGGGTTTTGTTGGTGCACCATTGAGTCAGTGGTGTGGGATGTCTTTTCTTTTGAGAGTCTTCAGGATCTGTGATAGATCTGAACTCTTTATTGAGTCTTGCATTCTTTAATTTTTTTCAATCATTGGGATCTTCTACATTCTTCAGTGATCTGCGATGATCAGTAATTTTCTGGTTCTTTTTCAGGCTTCACGGTCCTCAATTTTGAAGAATCTTCATCAGATCTGTGACATCATTGATCTAGATCTGTTATAGTTTCAATCTAGGGTCTGTGATTTTTGGTATTGATGATTTTGGATTGGTGATTTGTGACAGTCCCAATTTGTAACATTCGGTTCATGATTGGTGATTTGGGATGGTATTGTGACAGAGATCTATTATCTGTGATGATTTACGATAGAGATCTGCATTCGGTGATGGTTTCAATTTTCTGATCTTTTACATCATTTTATATAGCTATTTTTTACACATGCAATCAAATCCTAGGATTATTGGGATGTTGATGTGTGAAAAATGATTATTTCGACGACTTCGTCTCAACGAATCCTCCATCCGTAGGTATAGAGGAAGGTATACGTAATCATTGGAAGAGGTTTTCAACTACTAATCCAGAAAAATCGAATCAGGATGTTTCAATCGTAGAGGACATCAATCTCTAGAATCGCCTATCCTATCTCCTAGTGGGAAATATTTCATCTAACAAATATTTTAACCTAAACGCCATAAAAAACACAATGTATTCATTATAGATATTGGAATAAGTGTTTTATATCAAGGAAATTTATCCTTGGATGATTATCTTAGGATATTACAAGGAGGATTATATGATCTGAGTTTTGAATGGACACCAGTAGTCTTTTCATAAGCACCGTATTTTTCATAACAACTTTTCAAATTGATTCAATATTGGTGAGGTGACTTCTCCCACTCCCCCTTTTGGATACGGTAAAAAGAAATCCCCTTAATCAGTATAAATGAACAAGCCATGCATGGTATTTGAAATTATATCTGGGTTTTCATGGATTTGGAGGATTCAGATCTGATCTAGTGGGGTTCATCTATGTGGATTAGGGTTATGGTGGAAATATCATAGCCAATTATGTGTGGTCTGCTTTTGAAAATCACAAATGAAACGATTTGGGTGTCTATTGATTTTAAAAAACTCCCTTTATTTTGTTTTTTACAGTGGAATCATTGGTCACAATGTTAACAATTGTGGAATGAAGGAATCATATTCAGAGGGTCAGATGGAATTTCAATATGGAGCATGGATATGGGAAAATACCTCAGAGTGATGTTCAACCTCAATGGATGAAAAATCGAAGGCTAGAGTTATTCAAAATAGGTGGGAGGTCAATGGCCCCCATAATGCTAAGAAATTGATTATCCTATTGGGTCCTCCAACTTTCCTTGTTTCCCTAGAGGGCTCATCCTATCTTCATTTTCCGAATTTAGACCTGTCAAAGCCTGGCCTCTCCAAGGAGGGGATAATTGATTAGGATTTTTGGGATGTTGCGGCTTCTTACACTGAGAATATATATTTGATGATGCATGTCCAACCTTCTAAAAAGTAGAATGTGTTTTTTGTAGCAGCGATCCATATTTCTGGCCCTCCTGCTATTCATTGGATAGTTCATCATTTATTGGATGTCCAAGAGGCTATGGATGTTCCCCTTACGAAATCATGTTGTCATATATGGTGATGCAAAGATCTATTTCATCTAGGCCTAGAGAGGTGATGTCATCTGACCCTCTCCCCCCGAAACCTGATGCTCCAGACCTAGAAGGCCGCCCTCCTGGAATGTCTCCAACCATCCATTGTGGCATGTAGTTATAGTCTTTGATGACATCTCCCCAACATGCATACAATGATCTAGTTATTATTTATTCCAGATAGCATATATTCCCATTTAGAGATAGTTATTCCACATTCATGATCATATTCAAGGTATGAGGATGCAACAAATTTCCCCTTCATAGAGAATTAGATTTTCTTTGACCCTCTGTATCTAGGAATCTGCACTTTTACTATTTTCTCTATGCCCTTATTTGAGGAAGGGATTGGTTTTCATGGTGGATTGATGTCGGTGGCTAAAAATACTTGATCGTGGAAGAGTTTTAACAGAGGGTCTCTTGGATCTACTAGTCAGGGACTAATTATTTATGGCTATAATTGGGGTTCAAAAGCCTCACTACTAGAGGTTCGTCTCCCAAAAATATAGAGAGTGGAAGATGATGGTTCCCTTATTGATGTTTTAGAGGTGGTGTATGGATTGAACCGGCCCTGTCTTCCACAATGAAAACCTTATTCTAGAACAATCATGGGAATGGCAACCAATAGTCATTTCATATTCTTCACAAATGGATCTCTACGTATAGCCCTACATGGTCTTTTTGTCTGAGACCATGATGGAAATCAATGACATGAGAAGAATAGTTTCGAAGACCAGTTTTTTTAAAAAAATTCGTAGTAGAATGGCCAGGCCTTTCTAGAGGACTCTGTTTCATGTGGAATGAGGACTTCAATTCATTAGTGGTTAACTTATCTGATCATCACATTGTCATGTCAATCCTCTAACCTTGAGAATCAATGTCGCACAATGTGCATTTTTATGGCAAGCTGGGTGCGAGTGATAAATGGAGATCTTGGGATTTGGTAATTTATATCAGAAATTTACATTAGGGTCCCATTTCATTCAGAGGGTATTTCAATGAGATTCTATACCCCCATGAGATTCTTGGAGGTACTTGTTTGACTGCTTCTTCCAGAATCCTCTTTCTGGACAAATTGCCTCAAGCTGGTCTTTCAGATCTTGGATTCTCATAGTGCCAGTTTACTTGGTTTTATAGACATGGTCATGAATCTAGAATTTCAGAATGTATATATAGGTTTGTGGCCTCTTAGGATGGGAATTAGTTCTTCATGAGGTAAAAGGTTTCACACTTACCACTGATCAGATCTGACCACTGTCCCATTTCCACCAGCTATCGGTTTTTCCCTAGGTAAATAATCCAATGTGGAGTATTCATTTTGAATGTTTGTGGCTTAAAAATGATAACTATAGGGATATTTTTTGGCTACATGGTCCTCTCACAATCATGTTTTTGATAAAACGTAGGAGGTGGATTCTCAATTCCAATGCTGGGGGTGAAAACTTTTCATGGATTTTGACCAGAGAATTTTTTGGCTCAAGAATGATCTCACAAGATGCTATAAAAATCATCTTAAAGGTTTTCTATATAATGGGTTGTGAAATTGGAAATGAAATTTTGATGAGGTACTGAGAGAAAAATAATCTTATTGGTTTTTGCGGTAAAGGGAGTCCTAGATCAAATAGGTTGACCAAAATACTAGACACTTTCATCAAATGATTCCATTGGAAGAAGAAAGAACCTCACTTCCAAGTTGGAGGATGAAAATGGATATATAATTTATGATGACGTGTCGATTCATGAGATTATCGATACCTTCATTAAAAATAGATTCTCTTTTTAGAGGGGTACTTACTAGGGGGGCCTTCTGAGCTATGTTGATTCTAAGGTGACTGAGGTCATGGATTCGATTCATGAGGCAGATATCTTGGGGGAAAAAGTTATGGAAGACCTAAAGAGAATTAATTCCTCTAAGGAGCCTGACCCAAATGGGTTCCATGGCCTTCTCTTCCAGAAATGTTCGACTATTTTGGGTCTATTTATTATTTGTTTAACCCAGGGGTTATGGGACGGTTCCATATGTATGGACAAGGTTAAGAAAACAAGGATTGTGTTGATCCCCAAAATATCTCACCTGGTTAAATTTTTTGATTTTGGGCCTATCAACTAGTTCAATGGGGACTTTCAAATTTCTTCCAAAGTACTCTTCTTTATAATGGGATGAATACTCCCCATTATTATTTCTGATGACCAAAGTTCTTTCATTCCCAAGAGGCTCATTACAGATAATGCTATCATGGCCTATGAAATCTTCCTTTCAATTTAATCTCCTAAATTCTCCAAGAGGGGGTTTGTCTATAAAATTGGATATGTCAAAGGATTGTGATAGGGTAGAATGGGCCTTCCTTGATGAGGTTACAAGTAAAATGAGGTTTGGCCTGAAATGGGTGAGTTCAATCACGAGTTGTGTTAAAAATGTTTCTTATTGCATCAATGTTAACGGATTACTCACAAGGAATTTCAAACCATCCAGAGGCCTATGGTTGGGTGACCCTATTTCCCCTTACATATTTTGCTTTATCACATATTTTTTCCCTCATGTTTTATCTAAAGCATCGCAGGATGGTCTTATCCACGTGGGTATGTTTTATTGGAAATGTATCCCAATTACTCATGTTTTCTTCATCGATGATTGCCTCTATTTATCAAGAGCAACACTTCAGGAATGCCATGAGATTCTAATAATTATTGATCCTTTCACCAATGTAGTGGGGGAATGATTCAATTTCACTATGTCTACGATGTCTTTTTGTTGGGAATACATGAAGGGATGAGAAATATTTTTTCTTTTTGGTGTGGTATTGAGGTTCTGTTGAAACATAATAAATATCAGCGTCCCCCAAAATTCTTCAGACGCTCTAAAAGAGAGCTCATTTCGTTCATCCTTGGTAATGTCAATAAGAAAATATAGGGATGGTATGGTAAAATTATATCCTGGGTATGAGAGGAAGTTCTTAATATAGTTGTGGACCAAGATGTTCTATTTTTATATTTCCCCTTTTCAAGCACCCAAATTTATTTCTCTATCCACATTATTTATCCTTTTCTAATTTTAAGTGGGGATGTGATAATGGGAGAAATAATTTACATTGGATATAATGGGATAATCTATTTTCTCTTATGTATTGCGGCGACATGGGATTTCATTATTTGAGAGTATTTAATAATTTCCTTCCGGACAAGCAAGTTTGGAACGTTTTATATAACCCCGACAGCTTGTGTGCTAGAGTTGTCAAGGATATGTACTTTCCTTATGATATTTTTTTGTCCTCCATCTTTAGTCATTGACCAAGATAATTTTAGAGGAGTGTTTGGGGATCAATGGTCATTTTGTTCCCCAAAAGTTATTGGAAAATTTCATGTTCTGATTCAATTAATATTTGGTGCAATTTCTAACTTCCTGGTTTGGGGGGGGGGGCTTGATTCCCACATCTCCAATTGCACCAGACCATGACCATGCCATTGTAAGAGAGATCTTGGTTGTTGACCTTTTTATTTGTGACCTTAAGAAGTGTAAGAACCCGGTTCATTCCTTGAGTTACAAATCATTCCTTTTTAATTTTTTACTTAAGGATATGGTGGAAAAAAACCTACACACCATGTATTTTCAAGTCCATGCCATATAAAGAGAGTTACACACTATATGATCCTAGTACACAACCATGTAATGGTCATGTAGAGACTTATTTGGACATAGTGTGTATTTTCAATTACATTCCATATAATTTTCTAAAATTTATTAAATAAGAATGTATCCTCATGTTCTTCAAATGGGTAGAGGGATCATCTTGCTCAATGAATAGCCACAACGAGTGGTCGTTTTCCCTCCTGATTGTTCATCTAATCTCCGTCTCAATCGCTGTCAGATGCATTGGAACTCAATTGGTAAGATCTTGATTCCTCTTGAACTATTCATCATGATTTTGTCTCTTGATCAGGTAATCAAAGGTTGAGTACTTTTTCCCATTTTGTAGATATACTCTGTTCTAGGTCAAATCGAATCCCGATGTTGGATGAGGAGAGTCGTATGAGTACGAGGTAGGTGGTATTGTACCTTTCATGAATTTTTGTGATGTTTATATATTCTAGAGTGTCACATGCCCATTTTTGGGGTGTTACATGATTTATAATTTAACCTATTTATTTATAATTTTGGTTTAGGTAATCTAATAAGTGATTAAAAGAATGAATTAGGTTTTTTTCCCTAATTAAGGGCCACCCCATGGGTTTGATTCCCCGAAATAACCATTTATAGATTTTTGACTATGGTTTTCTATGAGGCATCAATTGTTTCCCTTATTGGGTTGTTAAGTATGAATTACACATATAATGGAATTTCAATTATGATAAATCTTAATTGAATTGATTAAGGGTTTGGGATTAGTGATTTCCCCTTTGAACCATGTTATGCCTATGCCTGTTTAAGCATGTTTGGAATTTTTAGATCTTACTGTGAACCTAACCATGTGAGTTAGGTTACGCTAAGGCCGTGTAATGGTTTTGATTACTTCACGAGCTTGTTGTGTAAATTGTGCCTATGTGAGTGATTTATGATTAAATCTATGTGATAGATTAATTCCCATGTTTTTTGTATATGAATTATGCCCAGCTGAGTTATTGATGTTAAACCATGTGATAGTTTAATTCATGTATGTTTCTTGTTATATGAAATGTTCCCACATGAGCTAATATGTTAAAGACATGTAATATTTTAATTTACATGTGGATGATTGTATCAAATGATTATGAAGGGGTAATTAGCACTGGGTGAGCCATAATATTAGTTAAAATACATGGTCGAGCTCATCTGACTAATTGCACCATATATATCATGGGTGAACCCTTTCCTCAGTTAAAAGGCAATGGAGGGGATATAGAGGTTAATTATGTAATGGTCGTGAGCGAGCCACATTTAGGGTGGTTAGGCTGATTAAGGCTTACATAAAATGACGAGCAAACCGAGGATCCATTAAGGGATACCCATGTCCGGCTCTATTGTAAAATGATTAAATGACTATTATGTCACGAGTTGATGGTTCCCTTTATTAAGGGGGTCATATGATTTAGGATGGACCTTGATAATTTTATATAATTCATGGAAAAATAATAATGAAATGGATGACTAATGACTCATTTTTAATCCAAAGTAGAATCCGGGAATTAGTATTCACTTATACATGTTTACATTGTCTTCTGAGACATCTATTTTTTATTGATTTTGATTACCCATACATTACTTCTTTTACTATTGTACACTTATTGTTATATAATTCCATTTATATATTGGAACAGACCATGGTTGGTTGCCTACTGTTATTTAGTGTCACACAATATTTGGGCCATGCTTTGGGGCCCAAACAGATTATATGATTGCAGGTGTTGATCAGGGAAAGCACCCTGCTATTGGTACATGATGTGCTGCTTAAGAGTAGGAGATCGTGAGACCGATATGAGGCTTTAAATGCTTCCTAGACTCAATTTTTTTTTTGTTTTTGGATTTTGAGAAATATATCGTGTATTAATGTAGTGTAATTTTTTTGGATTGTTTCTAAGAACATGTTATAGGATACAACATATTTTGTATTCTATGACTTCTAGTTATCTTTATTATCATTATTCCATTATTTGTTTCAGTTTTAGGGTATTTACTACTTCCTCTATTGCATATTATTTTTCCACAATGTTAAACTCTCCCGTTGAAGGAATATATTCCCCACTATTACACCCTAGGACCTCACTTCTAGTCGGAAATCCCTAGTGTTTGGGGAAATACACTTGAGACCATGTGACCAACCAAGTACGAAGCACCGGTTTAGTGGAATCCAGATCTGGGATGTTACAAAGTGGTATCAAAGGGTCTAATTTATAATTTTACATACATTTTTGTGAAATTATATAGGTATTGGAATGAAATGGGATTAGGTATTAATCTATGCTCTGGATTAGCAACCCCACGTACATGAATAAACCAAATTGCCTTGAATTGAATTGTTATTCTTGTATTTTGGCTTGTTATAGTTGATTCAATTTCACCATTGGGTGACACACTAGTATTTTTATATTATTATTATTTTCATTATGGTTCTATTTTTTGGCAACCATATGATATGAGGCCATTCCATCTCATGCATCATTTAGGATGTTGCTAGAAATATCTCCATGAATTCTTTCCAATCCATTTAAAGAGCATTACTAATTTCATGTTGTTGTGATAGCTGTTGTGCTAGAGATTCATTCTATTGTGATAGGTACCATGATAGATATACATAATATTTTGATAGGTGTATTGATACGTGTTATGGTTAAAATTGGATGGATTCCATGCTTTGATCCCTGAGGTGTATAGGCCCTCTTTGATCGAAATTTGGTGGATCATGTTTAATCCTTTTGTATATAATTGTATTGTGATATATTATTCTTGGCTGAAATTTTTTTATTAACTCGGAGTATGTGCCCTAACAGATTGAAATTTGGCATACCATAGATTGGTTATCAATATAAAAGGAGTTTTCTAGGAAATATGGAGTTTTTTCCTAAAAACCCTAGTTTAAACAGCATGTTGGTTAGCATAAAATGTCATGTGTTCTTCCTATTTGGGGAAGGAAGATTTAATTTCTTGGTTACATGATGCATACTCTTGGTACACACTGTGTGGTAAGGGACTATGTGTCCGGTCATGTGAGAAGGAACACAAGATGGTGGCTTTGGATAATACATGGTCGTGTAATATGAGAATGAATCTACATTTTTATCCCAAAGAATGATCCAATAAACTAGAATTTGTACTCCTTTTCAACCCAAGACCACCACTCCCAAGTATCATTTTCATCAAAACCATGATACCAAAGAACTCAGAAAAATTGAATTGAATTCCTATAAAGATCATTATCCCAGGAATCTAATTCCATCATGGGCTACTCAAACACAGATAGATCGAGCTCCAACATAGAATCCTACCATCTCAACACATGGGACAGATGTGGCATCCAACCTTTTTTATTACATAACTTTTCATTACAATATATATAGAGATGATCTTTAAAGTCTAGTGTCCTAAAAATCAGGGAAATAAAACATGAAAACAATATAAAACATTATTGTAATCCACTTGTATGGCTTCATAATATGTTCATCCTATGTACAACTACTGCATCTCATATCCTGGAGACATACATCAAGGTAATGTGTGAGCAGAAGTCCAAGTAAGGGCAAACAAGGGAATCACTTTACTTGTGTTAACAACAAGAACTTGAATAAAAACATAAATACATGAGCAATGGAAGTATAGGCATATCATAAAGAATAGAACATGGAACATAACTTGAATTTTTGGCTACAAAATTTCATTTAGACATTCATGAACATTTCACCAAGGTCCATCCCCATGGTGTCATAAAAATTACCAAGGTTATTCAATAAGGTATTGTGAAACTTATAATATATAGAGATTAATTCTTTACCCAAAGCATTTGAGCGCTATCAACGCACACCATTAATATTTATTTACTTTCATGTGAGCCACATATATCATAATTAAACATTTCATAAATAACCCATAGAGGAAAAAATAAATGGGTTTCATTTCAAAAGTGTGACGTTCTAAAAGTTCTTAAAAATAAGATCATTATATAATTTATAACCCATGGAAAGGGAGTAAGTGTTATATTTATGTCAATTACAGAATAAAATATATCATTTTTATATATTTACGAACACCCATAGAAAAGAAATAGGTCTGGGTATTCATATAAATAAACAAGATAATTTCTTCAGAGAAAGAGATAGAAATTTTGAGATGAAATTTCTACAGCATAACGACAATATAACATGGTTTTAGAAAACATTGAACGGAGAGGGGACAAGGGTTAACCACTCATAAATAATTCATAATACAGTATCAGTTCCAAATAAAATCATGGAATGGATATTTTAATGACATACCACATGAAAAGGAAACATGAAAGGAAAGAGAATATGTGATTTCTTTTACGAGAAATTCGGTAGCCTAACGACGTCAATTAAAATTTCAAAAAACAAATTTAAGGGAGCAGAAATGTTATAAAAAGAATTATACATGAAATCGAAAGTAAGGAGTACATATAAGAACATACCCTCAACATAAAGAGATGGAATCTAGAAGACATAATATAAAGGAAGTCATGACATAAAAAGAGGAGGGTGAAAGGATCCCTTACCTTGAAGAGTAACTTTGAATGATTGAAGGAAGAGACCTTGGGAGGCTTGAGGGCACCTTGGGAGGACTCCTTAGGAGGTAAGGAGACCATAAAATCGTTGAGGGGGGTTTTTAAATGAAATGGATTAGTAAATGGCTAGGTATTTATAAGAGAAGTGACAGAACAAAGGATTAATATCCAAGGGACCCATTATCGATGGTATTGGAAAAACCATGTTATTTCTCATGGTATTTGTCCATGGTGTTGGCCACTTGGGGAAACTCATACCTTATCTTACCATTAATAAGTCGACCAGAATTATTACATAATTATTACATCCTTAATGATGTCATTAAACACCCGAAACAAAAAATTGTATTTTCACCATTCACCGAAAATTCATCTTTTTCAAAAAACATACCTAAAAATTACCTTAACCTAATATCTATGACTTGAATTCAATAATAAACTCCATTTTATAAAAATAATTTTCTAAATAATTTTTAATTAATTTTAAAATAAAAAACATTATTCACCTGAAAAACTTATACTTAACCAATAATTTTTGAAACAGTTATTTACCTATTTTACTGAATCACATTACTTAATAAAGGTGCAGAAATTATATAAAAACTTTCCTAAGTGAGGTTACATAATCAATTTGGTCACATTACTAATCATAAGCGCAAAATCACTGTTCATAATTTTCTATTCACCAAAAATTATGTTGATCTTGTTAGAAAATAAATTTCTTACTGAACACATCTATAGAAGACCATTTTTTGAAAATAATTACACATTATTAATTATTTAATTTTTTCATAAATATTTTAAAATATAATTTTTTTTTCAAAACTCCTCAATAATATACATCATTTATTTATCCAGACATTTGAAAATTCAAAAACTTCACCATAAGATGAAAATCACAATTTTATTTATCTCAAAGGATTACATGAAGTAGTTAAGGTCTCATTACATAGCCCCTTATAACACCAGCATAAGACCTATGTCTAAGGTGTGCTAAGGTGATAGAATCTTGAGGCGGCTTGGACAACAATTCCTGAGTGGTGATTTCTATCAGCTTGAACATCTCTCAAAGGCGGTTCCATTCCCGCTTCACATGATGATGTTCGGCTTGGGTTTGGTCCAAAGAAAATCCCAGTGGTGCTACTTCCTTCCCATGTTCCATCATATGGGATTTGAATAGCTAAAGTCTACTAGAGGAGGCCATCAAATCTTTTTTTATTAATTAACCAAGATCACTTGTATTTATAAACAATAATTGTAATGTTAAGAGTTTAGTTTCCAATGGTAATATTGATCAACGACCATATAATTGTCGAAACCAAGTAGTCTCATTTAATTATACTCACTCTGTTAATTAAAGAATATAGTTTTGTTGAGTATAAATTAAAATAACACACAAAATTAGGAAACAAAAATTATTCAAAAATCAGGTCATTACATTCTCCCCCCATAAGAAATTTCATCCTCGAAATTTCAACTTGTACCCTAAAAAAAGAAAATGTGTGGTTACTTCTGCCTCATAGACTCCTCTGGTTCCCACGTGGCTTCTTCTCATTTTTGGTTTCTCCATAACACCTTAACACGGTGGGTAGTCTTGTTATGTAGAACCTTGTCTCTACTATCTAAGATATCCCCCAGTTTCTCCTCATAAGAGAGGTCATGTTCCAGTTGTACGACCTTTTTCTTTAGTACATGTGAAGGGTCAGTTATGTACTTCCTCAAGAGGGATACATGGAAGACATCATGAACATGTGCTAGATTTTGAGGAAGTGCAAGCTGATAGGACACTCCTCCTTCGTGATCAAGGATTTCATAGGGGCCAATGTACCAAGGGCTGAGATTCCCTTTCTTCCTAAACATCACGACTCTCTTACAAGGTTATATTCGAATAATGACCTTTACACCAACATCAAACTCCAAGTCCCTTCGACGGTTGTCGGCATAGCCCTTTTTCCAACTCTGAGCATCCTTAATGTTTTGTTGGATGGGAAGGAATTTTTCTATCATCTCTTTCACAAGATCAGGCCCAAGAAGCTTTCTCTCACTAGCTTCATCCCAACAAGTAGGAGTTCTACATTTCTTACCATATAGATCTTCATAGGGTTCCATTTAAATGATCGAGTGGAAGCTATTGTTGTAAGAGAACTCAACTAAAGGGAGATGTTGATCCCATACACCTTTAAATTCCATTGAGCATTTCTCATCATGTCCTTCAGTGTTTGAATAGTCCTTTTATATTGAAAATCAGTTTGGGGGTGATAGGATATACTAAAATTCAATTCAGTGCTCATAGAATGTTGAAGACTTCTCCAGAATTTGGATGTGAACCTTGGATCAAGATCTGATATGATAGAAAGTGGAACTCCATGCAGCCTTACCACTTCCTTCACGTAAATCCTGGAAAGATGATCAAGAGATAAATCTTCTCAGATAGAGATAAAATGGGCAGTCATGGTGAGAAGGTCCACAAAAACCCATATCACATTGTTTCCATTGAATGTTCTCATGAGATAAGTGACGAAGTCCATAGTGATATTGTCCCACTTCCATGCTGGTATGGATAGTGGTTGCAATACCCCTTTAGGAAGTTGTCGTTCTTCCTTCACTTGCTGATATACTAGGCACCTTGAAGAGTAGTCACCAATCTTCCTTTTCATATTATACCACAAAAAATGATCATGAAGGTCCCTATATTTTTTTTCTTTTAGTATGTATAGAGATAGTAGAGCTATGAGTTTATTCCACAAAATCCTTCTTTATTTCTGTAATAGATGGAACACATAGTCTTGTTTGATATTTCAGTACACCTTCATGATCAACATTGAACTCATGAAACTTCCCATCCTATAAAGCCTCAAAGTTGTTCTGTAACAAAGGATCTTCTTTCAGAGCTATCTTGATCTTCTCTAGTAATGATTGTTGTGAAATCATTTGTGTTAGGGTTGATGATGTCCCTTCCTTTATAATTCCCATATCTTGCTTTACAAGGACATTAATCAAACGATCCAATTGAATTCACATCATGTAAAGGATAACTGGGTCTTTCCTTCTTAATGCATCAGCTTCTTTGTTTGCTCTTCCAAGAAGATAATGAATTAAACAATCATAGTCCTTAAGAAGTTACAACCATCTCCATTGTCTCATGTTCAATTCCTATTGTCTGAAAATATACTTCAAACATTGATGGTCTGTGTATATATCACAATTATCCCCATAAAGATAGTTCCTCCAAATCTTTAGAGAAAAAACGACCGTAGCCAGATCCATATCATGCATAGGATAATTCTGCTCCTGAGACATCAACTATCAAGATGCATAATCAAAGACCTTGTCATTTTTAATGAGGATGCACCAATTCCCTTTCAGAGATGCATCGCTAAAATTAAGGAATCCTTCTCCACTTGGGGGAAAAGTTAACACGGGTGCGGTAACCAATATATTCTTTAGCTCTTGGAAACAATACCCACACACCGTTGTCCAGTTGAACTTGACCCCTTCTCGAGATTACATGGTTAATGGATTAGAATGTTGGGAAAAGTTTTTTCACAAACCTCCTATAATATATTGCTAGTCCAAGGAAACTACGTATCTCAGTTATTGTTGTAGGTTGAGGCCACCCCTCTACAACTTTTGTCTTTTTAGGGTCAAATGATATTCCTTCATTAGATATAATGATCCCCTAAAATGAAACTTTTTGTAACCAAAATTGACATTTACCGAACATTCCAAAAGCCTATCCTTCTTTAGAGTTTGAAAAATAACCCTTAGGTGATTTTCATGCTCCTTGTGAATTTTTGGAATATATCAGATTATCATAAATAAAAACTACAACAATGTTATCAAGGTAGTCCTTTAAAGAATATATTCATCATATCCATAAAAATATCAGGTGCATAAGTTAGCCCGAAGGGCATAACAACAAACTCATAATGCCCATATAATGACCAAAAGACAATTTTTAGAATACTTCTTTCTTCACCCTCAATTGATGATAATCAGAATGAAGATCAATCTTAGAGAAGAATTGAGCCCCACGAAGCTGGTCAAATAAGTCATCAATTCATGGAAGAGGGTATTTGTTGTTCACTGTGATCCCATTCAGTTCTCCATAATCAATGCATAGACACAACGATCTATCTTTATTCTTCACAAAGAGAACTGGTGCTCCCCAAGGAGACACACTGAGTCAGACAAACCCCTTATACAAAGGATCTTGGAGTTGTTTCTTTAATTCCTCTATCTCCACATTTTCCATCCTATAGGGGGTCTTTGATATCGGATGAGATCTAGGAATGAGTTCAATGGATAAATCTACCTCTCTTTATGAGGGAGGTCTGGGAAACTCCTCAGGAAATACATCTACACATTCCTAGAAGATGTGGACACTTTCTATCCTCAAACTCTCTTCTCCTTCTTCTTCTTCACCGATCACCACCATAAAGAAAGATATAGGGGTTTTTTCTAGACAAAGATTAGGTTGAGATATCTCTCCATGGAAGATAACTGTAGGTTTTCCATTCAATACTACTAATATTTCCTTACTTCTATATTTGATATTAGCATTATACTTTGAGATCCAGTCCATCCCTAGTATAACATAGAATTCCAGCATCGCAATGACTACTAGATTTGTGATAATATTGTGATCACCAATGTAAATACTAGAGTTTCTAAACACTGATGATGATTGGATAATCCCTCCACGAGTCTTGAATAATAACTCTACTTTTAGAAAATCGGTGTTTGAATCTAAATTCTTTGTAAACTTGGAGGAAATAAAGAAATGTGTAGAACCAGAATCAAACAATGTACTTGCTAAATTTGAGTAAACAAAAAGAGTACCTTCCACCCCATCATTTTGTGCTTCAACTTCAGCCGTAGTTATTTCAAATGTACGACCTTGTTCCCTTGTCCATTACTGAGGTTTATGGTGGTTCCCCTCCATTGCCCTCGAATTTGGATAGTGATTGGCGAAGTGCCCACGTTGTCCACACATAATGCACTGGACATCAGGTAAGGCCTACACCATATTCCACTTGTCATTTGTGTTTTTATGTTTAGGTTTCACCTCATTATGACAATTCCTTGCAATATGGCCATATCTTCCACCCTTGTAGCATTTCTCGCTCCCAATCAGGGAGTTCCTCGAATGCTTCTTCCCAAAGTTATTACACATGGGAAGTTTCACATTCTTTCCTCCTCTTCCTAGATCAAAAGTACTCCCTATGCTAGGCTCTATCGATCTCATCTTGTCATTGGATTTATGAGACCACTACGTCTCACCAAACTCCAGCTTGACATTCATCGCACTCCACACGAACTCCTCATAGATATCATAGTCATGATTGGATAGATTCTTCCAAATATTAGGTCTCACTCCACCAAAGAATTTATCAACATTACCATTAGTATCCATCCAAAATCTAGAAGTATATTGTGATATTTAGGTGAATTTCATCTCACAGCTTCTGGAAGATTCGTTCTCCTTCTGCTTCATCTCTAGAAACTCCCTCTCCATTCTTGTTCCCATGGAATGAGGGAAATATTTACATAAAAAGTACTTCTGAACTCTTCCCACCCAATAGCTTCAACTTCCACTCTTGAACTTGTGTTTTTAATTAGTTCCCACCACTGATCAGCTTCTCCTTCTAAGCGACAGACAGCCAGGTTGAGCTTCTCATTCTCTAAACAGTAGAGAAGATAAATGATCTTTTCGATAGTGCTGATCCACTGCTTAGGAATCAATGGGTTAGTCGATCCACAAAAGGTTGGTGGTCGTTGATGCATAAAGGACTCAACAAAATGTTGTTCCCTTCGTAGTGAGATCGGTCTCTCAGCTTGATTAAATTTATTTCCCATAATTTGAGTTGGTTGGTTTATCATTCGCATTAATGTTTCCATTTCGGCTTCCATCGAAGGGTCGTCAGCGCATGGTCCTTTGTGGTAACCACTTGCATGGTTCCTCCTATTACCATACATTTTCTAAAATAATACAACCATTGTGAGAAACTTATTTTATTTAAGAATATTTTAACTATAAAGGATTTTATGTATTAAAACATCATGCTTTAAACAATTACATTTCTATATAAATCCTTCATAATGATTCATAAAAAGCTTATGATGAACCAAACATATTTCCTGGGAGTTTCATAACCAAGAGTGAAGCATTTCCCATTGTCGTGCACCAGTTACCGTTCGAGTCTAGCTCAAAGTGGTGTTTTTGGTTTTTACCCCTATGTACATCTGTGCCAGAGTGGCCTCTACCTGCTCGTATCTAGACAGGGATGTATTTGTTTGATAAACCACCTACTCAATACTCATCAAAATACCAGAAGTTTTCCAATATTTAAACTTTTCAATATTATTCTTCATAATTTTTTCATATCCTAATTTCCATAAATAACTAAACAATCCTTTAATACCAATTATGGCATCCTACCTTTTTATTACATTACTTTTCATAACATTTAACATATAGAAGATCTTTAAAGTCTAGTGTCTTGGAAATCAGGGACATAAAACATCAGAACAACATAAAACATTCTTTAAATCCACTTTTGATGATTCGGCATATGTTTATCCTATGTAAAATTACTGCATCTCATATTCTAGAGATGTACATCAAGGTAAAGGTGAGCATAAGGCCCAGTAAGGGTAAACAAGGGAATCAATTTACTTGTGTTAACAATAAAAAATTGAATAAAAACATAAAGACACGAGAAATGGAAGTATAGGCATAGAATAATTAAAATAACATGGAATATAACATGAATATGTGACTACAACATTTCATTTAGACATTCATGAACATATCACCAAGGTCCATCCCCAAGGTGTCATAAAATTTACCAAGGTTATTCACCAAGGTATTGTGAAACTTGTCATCTCTTGAGATTAATTATTTTCCCAATTCATAGGAGAACTATCAGGGCACACCCTTAATATGTATTCAATTTCATGTTATCCATCTAGATCATAATCAAACATTTCAAAAATAACCCATAAATTACAAAAGAAATGGGTTTCATTTCAAAATCGTGATGTTTTAAAAGTTCTTAAAAACAAGATCATTCTATCATTTATAACCCATGTAAAGGGAGTCAAGGTGATCTTTATGTCAATTCTAGAATAAAATATATCTTTTTTATACATTTATGAATGCCCATAAAAACGAATTAGTTCTGGGTATTCCCACAAATAAACAAGATAATTTCTTGAGGGAAAGAGAAAGAAATTTTGAGATGAAATTTCTACCGCATAAGAGCTATATAACATGATTTTAGAAAACATTGAAAAGAGAGGGGATAGGGTTCACCCACTCCAAAATAATTCATAATACAGTATGGGTACCGAATAAGATAATGGAATGGGTATTTTAATGATATACCACTTGAAAAAGAAACATGAAAGAAAAGAGAAGATGGGATTTCTTTTACAAGAGATTCAGTAGCCTAACAGTGTCACTTAAAAATTCTGAAAACAAATTGATGGGAGAAAAAAGGGAATATAAAAAATTAGACAAGAAATGTAGGGTAATGAAAACATATAATAACATACCCTCAACATAAATATATGCAATCTAGAAGACGCAACATAAATGAATTGATGACTTAAAAAGAGGAGGGTGAAATGATCCCTTACCCTGAATAGTAACCTCGAAAGCGTGAAGGTCGGGACATTGGGAGGATAGAAGGAACCTTGTGAGGACTCCATGGGAGGTAATGAGACAAGGACATCATTTAGGAGTATTTTTGAATGAATTGGATGAGGTAATGGCTATGTATTTATAGGAGAAGTGAGGGAACAAAGTATTAATTTCCAAGGGACAGCTCATCGATGGTATTGGAAAAACCATGGGCTTGCCCATGGTATTTACCCATGGTAATGGCCACTTGGGAAACCTCATACCTTATCATACCATTCATAAGTCTACCAGAATGATTAAATAATTTTTACCTCTTTAATGATTTCATTAAACAGCGAAAACTAAAAACTGTATTTTCTCTATTCACAGAAAATTGAGCTTTTTTAGAAAAATCCCCAAAAATCAACATAACCTAATATGGATTATTTGAATTAAAAAATGAACTAAATTTCATAAAAATAATTTTGTAAATATTTTTAATTAAATTTTTAAATAAAAAACACGATTCACTTGAAAAAACTAATATTTAACCAATAATTTCTGAAATACTTATTTACCTATTTTGTGGAATCACATTACAATGTCAAGATGCCCAAATTATTTTAATATTTTCCTAAGTGATATTACTTTATCCATTTGTTAAAATTACTAATTATAATTGAAAAATCACAATTCATAATTTACTATTCACAAAAAAATAAGTTGATCTTATTAGACTATAAATTACTTACTAAACACAGCTGTAAAAGACCATTTTTTGAAAATCATTAAACATTATTAATTATTTAATGTTTTCATAAATATTTTAAAATATCCTTTTTTTCAAAATTCATCAATAATATACATCCTATATTTATCCAGACATTTGAAAATTCAAAAAACCTCACCATAAGAAGAAATCAAAATTTTATTTATCTCAAAGGATTACATAAAGAAGCTAAGGTCTCGTTACATAGCCCCTTATAACACCTGCATAGGACCTAAGTGTAATGTGTCCTATGGTGATTGAATCTAACGGCGGCTCTACCAACATTTCCCGAGTGGTGATTTCTATCTTCTTGAAATTCTCCCAGAGGAGGTTCTATTCGAGCTTCACACGATGAAGTTCAGCTTGGGTTTGGTCCAGAGCAAAGCCCAGTGGTGCTACCACCTTAAAAAGTTCCGTCATATGGGCTTCGAATGGCCTGAGTCTACTAGAGGAGGCCATAAAATCTTCTTTGTGAATTAATTTACCAATATCAATTGAATTTATAAACAATAATTGTAATGTTAAGATTTTAGTTTCCAATGGTCATATTGACCAATGGTCATATAACAATTGAAACAAAATATTCTCATTTAATTATACTCACTTCATTAATTAAATAATATACTTTTGTTGAGTATAAATTAAAATTACACACAAAATTAGGAAACAAAAATTATTCAAAATTTTAGGTCATTACAACAGATCTAGATTATACTTTCTCAATTGAAAAATATAGAACACATCATTAATCGAGGTAAAACGTAAAGGAAAATTCAACTAATAAGCCACCATACCAACTCTCTCGATTATTTTAAAATGACCAACATACCTTGGTGTAAGGTTCCCCTGCTTACCTAAGCGATGTGACACCTTTAAAAACACCCAGATACCCATATAAAACCCTAAATAATGATTCCTTTGGTCATCATAGGACTTATAATGACTTTTTGTTCTATAAAAAACTACTACATGATCATCATAAAATTCTCAGATGTTTCCTACACAAGGCTTGGTCCCAACAACAAGGTCTCAACCACCTCATCCCAAATTTGAGGCGATTGACAGAGCTAAACACAAATAACCTCAAAGGGATCCATATTAATTTATGATTAGTAACTATTATTATATGAAAACCCAACTAACCCCAACTGGTTATCCAATGATCTTATAAAATCCAACACACATGCCTGGAGTATGTGTTCTAAAATCCAATTCACCAACTCCGTTTCACCGTATGTTTGAGGATGGTATGTCATACTTTGTTTGACCTGTGACCCCATTGCCTACTGGAGGCCATCCCAAAATCAAGAGGAGAAACAAGGGTCCCTAATAGAAACAATAGCTAATGGAACACTATGAAGTCTCACACCCTCTTGAACATACAAATGGCCCAAATAATCTACTTTGGCCAAATCTATGATCAAAATTAAATCAGCTGACTTGGTAAGATAGTGAATCAAAACCAAAATAACATTCCTCCAACAAGGTGTACTAGGTAATCCTTTAGTGAAATACATGGATATCTCATTCGACATTCAGGTAGGAATGGGGAAATATTTAAGAAAACTAGAAGGAATCTAATGGTCTGCTTTTACCTGCTAACATGTATAACACTACGATAAGAATTCAACTATATTCCTTCTTATACCTGGCCACCAGAACTACTTTCACACATCATAAACATATTTTTATTTCCAATATTAACGGTCCACTAAGACTAATGGTTATCCTACAACACCATCTTCTATAATAGGATAGGCACCACAAAGAGACCTCTAAAACACAAAGCTCCATCAAGAGATAATAACAACTCATAGGACCCCTCCCCACAATGGAGAAACTGCATAGAATGCTGGAACAACTCATTACCAGGCTGATCCCTCTAAATCAACTTGTGAAATGAAGGTGTCAGCAACACACTTTCCATGAACACACCTCCGTTGTGGTCCTTAGTCACAAGATGAATCTAGGGAAAAAGTCACATCAATGTCCACTCATCATGGGACTCTTTTAATGCTTTCACTGGAACCTTCCTACTCAAAGAATCCACCATAATATTACCCTTGATGGGGGTATAAACAGTATACAAATCAAACCCCAAAAGGTATTAAAACCAATGATGCTACCTCAAGTTCAAATATTTTTTCGAGAAAATATAAGCCGAACTCTTATGATTAGAATAAAATGCAAACTTCTCCCCCAAAAGAAAATTATGAAGCATATTTAATTTGTGAATCACTGATACAAACTCTATGTAATGGGTAGGTTAGTTATTTTCATGTGGTCAGATATGGAATGAACCATAAGCCACTACATGATCATTATGCATCAGTACACACCAAGACCCATACCTGAGGCATCATAAAAAACCACATAACATTCTCTAGACTCTAGAGAGATCAAAACACGAGTGGTATTCAACCAATTATTAAGATCCTAAAATTATTCTTGTAATTTAGACCTCCATTCAAACATCACCCCTTTAATGGTGAGTTTCATCATAGACTAATCCATCCAAGAGAAATCATGGACGAACTGCTTATAATATCCTGCTAGGCCCAAAATTCTTATTAACTAAAAAACATTATTTAGTTGCTCGCATGTCATCACTACACAGATCTTATTAGGGTCGACTGAAACTCCTCATTCTGCGATCACATAACCCTGAAACATCACCTCCCTAATCCAAGAGGTGCACTTAAAAAACATGGAATAAAGGGGATGGTCTCGGAGAGTGCCTGAAAAAATTATCAAATGCCACTCAAGATCCTCCTCACATATGGAATAAACTAGAATGTCTTCCAAGAATACCACAAATATGGAGTCAAGATACTCATTAAACACCATATTAATTAGCACAAAAAATACCGATGGGGCATTCGTTAGCCCAAAAGTCATGAACAAGTACTCAAAATGATCATACCTTCTTATGAAAGTCATTTCCAGAAAATATATGTAACACCCCATGATTTCATAGTACATTATCTCATTAATGTAATTCTATAACTTGCGCTACACAAAACACCGAGTTACAACACACCAAAACTTACCAAACTAGCCGTTAAAAAAGCCGTTATGAATATTATTAAATGAAATTTGAATCTTATATACTCTATATAATTTTAACACCCATATTATGTGTTTCTTATACATTATATGAAAAAAATTCATTATTTCAAATAAATGAAATATTTTTCAAAAAATGCACTTTTACCACCTTTTAATGGAGAACCCTTTTCAAAACCATTATTTGAAAATTTTTAATATTAAATTTATTGAAATTAAATTCTTTATTAGAATCGGGACATTAAATTTTAGTTTGGAATTTTTTTTGGAAATTTTCTGATAACTTTCATATTTTGACGAATAGTGAAAAATAGTATGTTTTAATTGAAAATGTCTTTTTCAATCAAAATAATTTATAATGTTAAATAATGTATTTGATAGGTTTTTAAGTACAATTGGATTATATTTTTATCATTTAATACAATTTTTGTTATTTTATGTAATTTTACATTTAAATTTGACATAAACACTTGTCAATCTATTGATAGTTTTTAATTTTTAAAAACGAGCTTTTTGGTTTTGACAATGTGAAATAATTTTAAATTAATAAATGAAACTTCTATGTTTTTAATTTGGTAAAATAGAATTCATTTTTGAATTTGGACTATCAATATTATCATAGGGTGATTTTTTGGTATTTCTCTGAAAACTTTCAATTTTTGATGAATAGTAAAAACATTGCACTATTATTTAAAACTGAATTTTTATTTAAATTAGATTTACGTAAAAAATATATATAATACCTATATAATTTCAATGTAATTCATTGGATTCATTTTATAATAAAATTAGATATATAAAATTTTAATAAACTTTTTAACCTCTTTTACTCACCTTCTAGGCATGTTAGAAAATCTTCATAGAACTTAATTTTACTGCTTATGTGAGTTGAATTTCAAAAATCTGATAGACACAGTTGACATCATTAAGTAAAATATGAATCAATAAGATGAAAATAATTTTCGATGAATAATAACTTTTGACTTTTATTTACCATAATTAAACGTAAATCGGGTAATTAAAGATAAAAACGATATTATAATTACCCTAACACATGTCCAAGTTCTATTGTATAAGTGTAATTTGACCAATGAAAATATTAGGAATAAAATGTGGTCCTTTAGGTTCACTTAGATTTGATTATGACATTTATTATTATTTTATTTAAAGAAGAGTTAAAATGGATAAATTAAATGTTTATTAACTGAACCATTTTTAATATAGGGTTATACCTAAGATAAATTTGACAATAAATATTAATTAGAAAGAAAAAAATATTTCCTACTTAATGGTATGTGATTTATAATTTTTAGAGATTAAAAAATTAAATTTATTTTTGACACAATGTTGATGTGGTAATTACCATCCAATGAAATATTAAAATAGTCTATATTATAAATATTAAAATAAAAACAATTTAAAAGTTTTTATGCCATCCACTAATTTTTTAGGTTAATATGACATGTTAGGGTTGATTTAATAAATTTTTTTCTATGTTATAAGGTTGTTATGACTTTCTCAAAAAAAAAAATACCAAATAGTGTCAAAATTGACATAAATTAATTTTTAAAACAAATACTATATTATTGGTTGATATAATATTCCCAAAAATATGAGGTTCGGCCAAAGGGATTAAATAATATTATATATATCATTAATGAACCACTTGGGTTTCTCTTGGAATTTTAGAGTAAGTTTATTTTCTATATAGTGTAAGAAAACAAGAACACACGATAATTGTTAAACTATTTTACTATGAGTTAAATATAAAAGATAAGGTTAAAATGTTACCCTAAACATGTCTAAAACCTATTGGTTGAGAGGATTTCGACCCATAAATAATTATAATTATTTATGAATGTTTCTTCTATATTGTTATCCTTATAGAGCATCTGATCCCACCCCTTTGTTATGTTTAATTTTCCCAGGATTCCAAGAATTGTATTATGACTGATATTTAGGGTTATGCTAGAGGATTAACGACATTATCAAAGGATAATTTATGTTTTGTTTTATTTTCTAATGTGTAATGTAACATTCATGTATGTAATATATTTTCCAAGATTGCTAAACTGATCGGTCTTTCGGGACTTGATTCCTTGTAATGATGCCAATGTATTAAAATAATGCACTGGCATTAGGATTTGTGGGTCAGGGCATTACAATTTGTATCAGAGGATGTTTAGAAATAACTATTGAAATATATTTAAATAAACTCTGATTATAGAATATTACCCCTAAGATAGACTTTAAGGATTAGTATTGAAGAACTTCATTGACTTTTGGGAATGTAGAGATTTTGTGTATTTTCCAAGAAATACATCCCTATTTGGATACAAGAAGGTAGAGGTAGCTTTGACACATATGTACAAATGAGTTAAAAATCTGACAAGGAGTTTTGGGATTGACCCGAGGTTTCCTGATACATGACAACGAGCCTTGCTGCACTCTTTGATACGACACTCCCTGGGGATATGCTTAGGATAATTCCAATGTTCATTACAAGACATTATGAAGGATTTTGGAATAAATACTTCTTCAATGAAAATATTTTATGATTATAGTTTATATACATAATCTTTTCAATTTACGTTTGTTATTTTACCAGTTTGGAATTGTGCATTGCGATTCATAAACTAACCTTGTGTATGGAATATTTTAGAAATGGTGCCTAGTAGAAGGAATAAGAATTCCACCAATACGCATGATCGAAAGATTAATAAGGATCATATATTTCATGGTATTAAGCCAACTTTTAAAAGGGAAATAGTGTCCCATGTATTCTCATCATATGATGAAAAAGTATCATGTGTTAATAAGATAAGTAAATAATTATCTGAGTACTATGGCATTGAAGGAAAGAAATATAAGAAAAGTGTGGAAGAGAGAAATATGGATAAAGGGAAGAGGGAAAAGAAGGATTTTCCCATATGTGATAACGGTGGAAAGAATCACCTTGGTAAATTCTTGAAAGGAATGGGAGTTTGTTATAATTGTGGAGAAAAAGGACACCAAGAACATGATTTCAAGGGTAAGAAAAAGATTTCAAATGTACATTGCTTCATCTGCAAGGAGTTGGGACACAATGTCAATCAATGTCTAAATCATCAGAGTATACTGAAAATGCAGTTATTGGATAATAATCAAGTTATGATACTACCGAAGATGAAGAGGAATGATTAGAGTTATTATGTTGTTGATTTTTTGTGTCATTTGAGTATAGTATTAATGATGTAAATGTTATAAGAATTATAATTCATATATGGATTTTACTGAAGTACTATTTCATGAAGGACGTGAGATTGTGGGGAACCAAGAAAAGTGACTCAATAACAGGTTGAATTTTTTGGAAAATATATGGTTCAGAGAAAGATAACCCATAATTTTGTTCTGATACTAAGGTAGTGATTTTGGAATAATATATGCTTGATTTCGATAAATTATATTGGATATTATTGACTACCTTGAAACTGATTAATGATTTGTATATTCCATCATTGTTGGAGTTTACATCATTTTTTGGATAGAAAGAGTATATCTAGTAATCTATAATAAATAAGGGAGAACGAATTTAATCAATAAGGTTTTATGGTGATTCATAGTGATACAATGTTTTAATAGAATACATGATGAAGGTATTCACTTTTTATTATGTGGAAAAAAGGATCTTCATTGTGTTTACCTTCCTTATAAATTTTGGATTATGAGTTTGACAGAAGTATTTTGGATAGGTCTAAAGTTTGGAATCGATTAAGTTTGACATTGGATACTATTGTTAAGGTTAAATCATTTATTCAGATTATTCTTGGTGTGTCATCAAAAGGACAACCCGGAGGTCAGGCAACAACACGTCATGTCCGGCAAGGCTGTGATACTTGAACCCCAACCAATGGAAAATAAGGGTGGATCACTTAACACTGGAATACATGATATACTAGTTTTTATAATTTACTTTTCTTATAGTCTGACAAAATTAATTATAAATTCATTATTTTTGGAACCCTATATGATTAGGATAAATATAATATTTTTGAATTCTATTATCTTTTAGAGTGAAATATGAGTTTATGGTAGGAATTAGTTGAAATTTGAAACTCTACTTATCAAGTATATTTTATTTTTATTTTATTCTATGAATAAGTTATTTATTTAACTTTAGGGAAGGGATCTTAACACCAAAAATGTTTTATCCTAATACCTTATGTTTTGTTGAACCGACGATATTTTACATTATCATGGATTGATGGATTTGAGGCCCTCAATTTTACACATGTTAGTGATTGATGACCTCAATCACTATTTATAAATATTTACATATTCCCTTTAATTAGGTGTCTCTAACTTCCACCAATGTTCGTCTAATAGAGATCACAATTTGAGGGTGACTTTTTTATTTCCATTTCTCTCTAATTTAGACTAAAGTTTATTAACCCAGTTTCTAATGTGGATTTTCCACCAAGTTATATTTCTAATTTTAACCATTTATTTTTGATTAAAATTTTCAAATTTTGAGTATGCAATTTATTGATGGAGGGGAGAATGTAACACCCCATGATTTCATAGCACATTATCTCATTAAAGTAATTCAATAACTTGCGCTACACGCAACACCGAGTTCGAGCGCATCACAACTTACCAAACTAGCCATTCAAAAAGCAATTATGAATAGTATTAACTGCATTTGGAATCTTATATACAATATAAAATTTAACACCAATATTATTTCTTTCTTAGACATAATATGAGAACAAATTCACTTTTTCATATAAAAGATGTATTTTTCCAAAAATGCAGTCTTACAATATTTTAATGGAGAACCATTTTTAAAAGCAATATTTGACACTTTTATATAGTAAATTTATTGAAATTAAATTCTTCTTTATAATCAGGACATAAAAATTTGTTATGGAAAAAATTTTGTTACTTTTCG
Organism: Viscum album; assembly: GCA_963277665.1. Lineage (NCBI taxonomy): Eukaryota > Viridiplantae > Streptophyta > Magnoliopsida > Santalales > Viscaceae > Viscum > Viscum album. Next base: position 2,081,766,189 of record OY728120.1, read on the forward strand.
GATAACTTTCATATTTTGACGAAAGGTGAAAAATACTATTTTTTAATTGAACACAATTTTTTAATAGAAATAATTTATATCATTAAATTATTCATTATAATGGTTTTGAAGTATAATTAGATTATATTTCTATCATTTAATACATTGTAGGTCATTATAAGAAATTTCACATTTAAATTTGACGTAAACACATGTCAGTCTTTTGGTAGTTTTTGCTTTTTAAAAATCTACTTTTTTGGTTTTAACAAAGAGAATTAACTTTCTATTAATAAATTACACTTCTATGTTTTGAATTTGGTAAAATAGAATTCATTTTTTAATTTGGGATATCAAAATTATCTTAGGGTGAATTTTTGGTATTTTTTTGAAAAAATTCAATTTTTGATGAATAGTGAAAAACAATGCGTTATTATTTAAAACAGACATTTTATTTAAAAAACATTTTATTTTATTTAAATTTATTTTAACTAAAAATAGATATATAATACCTATATAAGTTCAATTTAATTCATTGGGGTCATTTTATAATAAAGTTATATTTATAAGATTTTATTGAACTTTTTAACCTTTTTTTCCCACCTTCTAGGCACGTTAGCCAATTTACATAAAACATAATTTTACTACCACTGTAAGTTGAATTTAAAAAATATGAGTGACACAGTTGAAATAAATAGGTAAAATGTGATTCAATAATTTGAAAATAATTTTTTGGTGAATAGTAACTTTTGAATTTTATTTACCACGGTTAAAAGTAAATAGGGAAATTAATGATAAAAATGATATTATAATTACCCTAAAAAATTCCAAATTCAATTGTATAAGTCTAATTTGACCAAAAACAAGTTGAGGAATAAAAATTTATCCTTTATTTCCACTTTTATTAGATTATGGCATTTATTATTATTTTATTTAAAGAAGAGTTAAAAGTATTAATTTCAAAGTTCATTAACTAAACCATTTTTAATATAAGGTTATACATAAGATAAATTCAACTATAAATATTCATTAGAAAGATAAGAAATATTTCCTACATAATTGTATTTTATTTTTAAATTTTAAACATTTAATAATTAAATTTATTTATGACACAATGATGAAGCAGTAATTACCTTCTTAATAAAATATTAAAATAGGTTATATTATAAATATTAAAATAAATAGAAGTTAAAAGTTTTTATTCCATACAAGAATTTTCCAGGTCAAAATGACATGTTAGGGTTGATTATATAATTTTTTTTCTAAGTGATAAGGTTTTTATGAATTTCCCAAAAAACAAAATACCAAATCGTGTCAAAATTGATATAACTTAATTTATAAAACAAATACTATATTATTTGGTGATATAATGTTCCCAAAAATATAAGGTTCTACCAAAGGGACTAAATAATATTATATATATCATTAATGAACCACTAGAGGTTTTCTTGTATGTTTTGAGTAACTTTATTAACCATTTACTGTAGGAATACAAGAAGACAATTTAAAAGTTAAACTATTCAACTAAGAGTTAAATCATAAAGATAAGGTTAAAATGGAAACCTAAACATGTCTATAACCTATTAGTGGAAATGATTTAGAACCATAAACACCTAAGTCTCGAAATAAAATCATTTGGATCCATTTTAAACCAAATATGATTTTATAATAAATTAATATTGTAATCTTTTCCTAAAGTGACCCTCACCCCTCTTATAAAAGGGCGTTCCACTTCTCTCTAAATCACACCTCCAAAGCCATTTTCCTCAGCCAACCCCTACCCAAATATCCTCCCAACTTCCCACAAATCAACCTAGAGTCATTACATTGTTCATAAATTCACCCTAAGGATCCCTTTTGATCAAATCAAAAGGAAACACCATAAGAAGAGGAAGTCAATGTACCTTCGACCAAGGAAAAGTACAAGGTAAGGGTTAATTTCACAATCTCTTTATTATCTGAGTTTTTTACATAAGTATCTACTGGGATATATTTATTTTCCATGTCCATGTTTCATGAAAGAGTTCTCTAAGAGATTATTTTAAAAGGAATTTTTTACTAAAACATCATTTTAAATGTTTTAAAGATTTATTCTTCAAAACCTTTCTCATTAATGTCCATGTTTTCAAAATGGTTTTAAGTATTAATTTAGATGGACATGAATGTTTTAAAATTTTAATTCCTTTAAAATGTTTCAAAGTGGTATGGGACAATTTTATTCAAAACTATCTTTTAAATTACTTCCTTCTTAGATTATGTGACTTTTAAATTATTTTATGAAAAAAGGATATTTCTCACAAATATTTTTACTAATCATTTTCATCTATGTCAAAATCCTTTACGGGATATTGTTCCTGATTGAGGTTGATTTATTATGAAACAAATATTCCATATTGTATTGAAAGTTTTGTGATATGTTTGACTTTGGTTGTGTTATTTTTATACCATTCATGGTTTATGGATAAAGTATTGACATTTTGTATGCTATTTTTAATTCTAATGTTTATGTTATGTTTAATCCTTTTCATATGAGGAATGCATTGGACTTAGTAAGTTAAGGGTAGAGCCGGTATAGCTCCTCGATGCATTGGTAGGTCTCATGAGACAAACTAGTGTCTTGGCACAAGGCCTTGACAAAATCATATTTGTTGTCTCAGCACAAGGCCTTGACTATGTGGTTATGAAGTCTGAATTATGCATTCTATAATTATGAAAATGGCTATGGATATTTCATGTGATTATTCGACTAGTAAAATATTCCTTTGAATAATTAAATGAAATTATTTGATTTATCTTTGCCATATTATGCTGATGTTTTCATTTAAATGAACTTTGTTTTATTTTTATACGTTTACTTAATTGTTTATGCTTATTTATGAAAGTTTCCGCTATAATGTTATCCTTACTGAGAATCTGAGATCACCCCTTTCTAATGTTTTATTTTCCTAGGATTACAAGGAGTTTATTAATATTGATAAGCAGGGTTAATCTAGGGGATTAATGGCATTTTCAAAGGATCATTTATGTCGTATTTTATTTTCTAATGTTTAATATAATGTTCTTGTCCGTAATCTATTTTCCTAGACAGAAAAATTGATCGGTCTTTGGGGACATGATTCCTTGTAATCATGCCTATTTATTAAAATAATGCACAGAATCTAGGAATTTGGGGTCATGGAGTTACAATAATCTTCTCTAAATCTGACTAGATGATTCCACGAAAGAAAATCTATTTTGGAAAACAATATTTCCCACTTAAGCTAATAAAAAAATTCATTAGTAAGGGGAAGATAGTACTTATTCTTGATGATCACCTTATTTATCTTTTTATAATCAATTCACAACCGAAGATAATCATTGGCCTTTTGTCATAATCAAATCTATGGCGACCCAAGGAGAGATGCTCGAGAGAATGAATCATTTGGATTCCAAATCGTTCAGTTGTACCTTTAATTATGAAAACATGGTGTGGGCTATACTATACAAGGGAAGAGATATTGGTGGTGTTACATATGAAAAATTTATAGAGAAATCCACATCCTATTCTAGAGGAAAACCCGATAAATATATTGGAAAACCCTTTAAGAAATCATCCCCCACATGAGGTAATCCTGCTCCCAAATCACTACCACCATCCTCCATCATGAGAAACGTGAATTGATATACATTATTTCCCAAATCTAGAAGAAGTGGTCTATCATGACCTAACCAACGATCCCATTCACTATGAAAAAAATGGGTGCTCTCATAAGGTTCCATGAAACTCACTCACCATCTATAAAAGTCAATGTTCACTTAGAAGTGCACCACCCAATCCATACCAAGGATTATGTCAAATAGGTATAATTATAAAATAAAAAAATCTCATTCCAACTCGACCCATGACATGGTGAGTGCACAATATGGACACCTGAGATGCTTCTCTCACTTATTACTAAGTGGTGTGACAAACTCCATCGCATACAACAAAATATAAGTTAGAAACATTAACACATCCAAAAGATGTGTATAAATAAAAAATGGACACATCTATATCAAATAGAACAATAAATAAAGATGATGTTATAAGAATGGTACATAGAACTATTTTTGTACCCATATCTGACTCCACTATAACTCTATCCACCACATGAAGATGACTCATCTCAACCTTAGCCTAAGAATTCCAACTAACATGTGGCACTTCCCTAAACTGAATCTTCCTAAAAGAATATATGTCCCTACCTCCATGACCACCAAACTAAGATCCCACTATATTTGAAGTTTTTGGTTGAGATGGAATCCCTCTAGAATCCATAGATCCAACACCAATCTATTATTGTGGAGGATCATTACAGAACCACTACAAGTTCCCTCAAATATCTACACTGATGGTAAGGTTTGGGTGGTGATGAACACATAGATTTCTTGTGTCCCACTTTTACATAATTATGGAACACCACTAACCCTGAACCTAAATCCATAGATGAAGACATATAAGAAGGAAGTACTAAACCACCACCACCCTCTTCTCCTACTCATCCCACTTCCTTTTCTTCTTTGATGAACTTTTAAAACCTACTACAAGCACAAAACTAGTGGAACCTGAGATGACATTGGGATCAATCCCCACCACACAATAATAATTAACCACCTTAGTGTATGTTTTCATATTAAACAAAAATAACTAAGAATAAATTTATGACCAAAACTCCAACTCAAATAGTGTAGAATTCATATGCTCATTGGAAACAATCTCAGGAGTGTACCATACCAACTCTGTGAAAAAATTGTCATAATCCAACACCATCCAATCTCCCTGTGTAAGATCTATGGATTAATGAGACTTGGATTAATAAAAAACCTCAGGAAAATACTTCTCATTAATGATGTTCTTAAAATCTCTCCAACCCATATACTCATGCTTTCCATCTTACAACACTGAGTCCAACCACTTCCGACTGGGACTTTTCAACAGAAATGATGAACACCTCACCCAGAATACCTCAGGAGTGTCAAGAAATTAAAACATCCTATCTATATTCCTACGACATTCCTCTTTCAAAGGATCTGCATTTCCCTGAAATGAGGGAGTTGGGATCTTTAGAAACACCTGAGATTTTTACTTTCTCATAATTGGTTCATTTTCTCTAACCTATGAAAGCCTAGACCCTACTCCTTGTCCAAAATCTTGGACAGTTCGAACCACTACTTGAAACAACCTCTTGTCAAACAGTGAAAGAGAACTCTCTCCAACCACTTCTTGTGGCTGCACAAGAATTTTCCAAAGAAGAATCTTACTAAAATAAGGAAAAATACAAATTAATAACCAGAAACACAACAATCAAGGAATATTCGGAAGATTTTAAATAATAATAGAAAATATAAAAAACATATATACATCAATGCAAAAACAAATCCAACATAATCACAAGACAAGACAAACCACTACACCTCCACCCAGTGTCCATATACAATATTTAGAATATCATTCCCACATAGAGGATAAGTAAAATCAATCCCAACAACACATGGTGGCTGGAGTCTTATCATAAGGTTTTTGGTCCAGGCACCAAACTTGTAACATGAAAATCAAGACCTAAAAATCCCAGCTCCAATCTATCCATACACGTTCCCAAATAACTTGACCCATAAAGAGTGAAATCTACCTGGATACCATTTTTCTACGAACCAATCATGGGTTCCATCCAAACTGACACCCGACCCAATCCATGGCATGGCATGAAAGGTGTTCTCAGTCCCTACTTGTTGGAAACTAGTGCATGGGTATCATGAAAATACTTTGGGAATGATTTCAACCATTTATGTGAATATAAAAATCCCACATGAGTAAACAACACAATCATAAATAACCATAACCAAATGAGGTATAACAAAATTCAGATCCGTGTTTAAACCATTAATGAAGACCCAATTTGTGCTATAATGGTAATGGAACCAAAAAACATCCACAAAAACCTCCATGCAATAAGAGGAACATCACCCTTAATCCACCACTATAAACACCGACAATAAGTGGAACCCTAGAAACTGGATCCACCACTATATCCATGAGACATATTTCCATTTTCTAGATTATACATAACAAAGTCTACATACACCTAGAAGAGTATGTTGGGTAGTGATCCAAATTCGGGTAGGATTCTACCCAATGAAAAGATTCCATTATACCACATTATAAGATAAATCAACTTGAAAATTTATATGAAATCTCTTTGAAACATTTATAAAGGAAATTTCATGTAAATATTTTTTGGAAAACATTTTTTCATGATAAAACATTTTCTTTACAAAGGAACTATACTCAATTCCACAAATCGCACAAGGTCCACTGTATACTAATGGTTGAAAGCACGTCATATATATATAATTTCACAAGAGAGAAACATGGGTAAATCTCTAAGGGTATATTTCACAAGGGAGTCACTAAGAACATTGCACCTTGGTGATAATTAACCTCCAACTCAAAAAAAAACAACTTCCCCATATACGATCCACTATGACCGGTAATACCATTGGAATAGTGGTATCCAAATAATAGGCCAATGACAATACATTCTCATGCATGATCCAATAGGAGGGATCATCCCAAGAACCTAATGGTCATTGATCGTATCATATTTTTAGTAACTATTACAAGAATAAATCCTTCTAAGTTAATTATATCCTTGTCACGTCCGAATCACTAGAGTACTAGTCCTAGATTACCCTCCTAGATAACCAGTATTCCCTTTGTGCACAAATACGATTTCACATGTCACACGAATCTCCACATTCATATAAAAATTCCACGAATTACATGCACACAAGGAAATCAATGATTTCAAAAATCATTAAACGGAAACCACCATTTTCCATAAATAACCCTCTTTCCATTTTACACATCCACCAAAACCGTTTAGAACCACTTTTCTCACAACTTTCACAACTCATGAAACACATTGGGGAACATTAAAATAAAAACACATAATGAATTAAACCATTTACATGTGCCAAACCCCTTCCCAATCCCCACACATGCCATGTTCCTTTTTAAAACATACTTCTTGAAATTTAACCAATTCACTCATAACATTAAAAGGTTAACTAAAAAAGACAACATAACAAAATAATCCATTTTTCATTTTAAAAACCATTTTCAACACATTCACACCTAATATTCCCTTGAAAATAGATTTCTCATGATAAAAAAATTCATTGAAAACTTTTATGTAGCCAAAGTATCATATCAAAAGCATTTAAAAATGTTAGAGCATAGATCTACCTACCTCACACTTGTAAACTTCTGGAAATCAGTGCAAAACCACAACTTCACAACCACAAGACCCTATTGAGGCATGATCAAAAACTAATCATAAATATGTTCTCTAATATGATAAGATCGTACCCCTCTTGGTCAATCATATATTGGAAAATAGAAATCCAATGGAAAGGGGAATAAAACCCAAGAAAGAGGGAAAAATAAACAGATAAACCACATACATGAAGACTCCTTAATGTTCTAAGGTCCAAACCACCAAAGGAATTTTTACCATGTGGTTTAAGGAATATTGGGGGGATATAAAATTGTATAAAATCACATATGGGGTGGACTGGGGTTTTTAGGGTTAAATCTCGTGAGGATAGAAATGGAATTTTAGAATTGTTAATGACCTGGACAAGTCGCACAGTTCACCCACACATTTTCTCAAAAATGTGTGGCAAACTTCCTCTTCTCACTATCTAAGAGTAACATGGTGCATGGTTAGAACACATGGATTAAAAAACCTATTCTAAATTTTTTGTTTAGAAACTATCCAAAATATCACTGTGTATCATGGTTTTCTTGGCTAGGCTGCATATTTTGAAAAACCATGCACCAATAGTGTGCCACCTGCTGCCAAGTTAGAATATTCGATTTTCACCCAAAAAACCTAGGAAAACTCCAGCTAAAACATAATAACAAAATAATGTAGATAAATACAAGAAAATGGAGACATGGATTTGAAAAAATCTAGAAATTGTTTTTGTTCTAAATTCAATTCGTTAGTTTAAGTGGAATTGATTTTTTTGTTTAGAAACCATATATGGGGAGGTTTGCTTGTAAAGAGTATCCCTTGGTGGTTATTTTGGAATTAAAAAGAGCACTTAAAGATGGTTTTGTTTTTTTCATGACCCATTTTGTGTTTTTAAATTGTGTATTATATTTAAATTATTTAATGGGTGATGTGTTTTGAGATAAAATGTGTTTTTTATTTGAATGATTGAATTAAGGAATCTGGGGACATAAATTTTCAATTGAATTTGTGAAAATGACTTTTTTTAAATAGGGTGATATAATTAATATAAAGGTTTTCTTGTTATAAATTATTATAAAAATGAGTTTTAGGACCCTTTCCAAGGGATTAAGGGTTAAATTATGGGGGTTTTGAATGTGTTTTTTCGTATTTTAGTGAGTTGTGAATTTATATTAGTCCCTTTATTGATGTTGAGACTGTTTTGTGTGGTTTAGGATACATTCCACTATTAGGTTCATGTTTTGTGCGATTTAAAGCATGTCTCCCATAAAATTCTGATGTAAAGATGGGTTGTATATCATTAGGGGTTGTTCTTTTCGTGGTCTTGACCTTTCCCAGACTATAAATGGGGTGGAAGATTTTTTCTTCTCCACCCAATGGTGTAATGGTGCATCTTGAAATTATTTAGGGTAGTTTTTATGAGTAGATTTATTTTGGAACCATGTATGTTGATTTTGGGTAAATTAGTACAGTGAGCCTCAGATGGATTGTTTAATGAGTGAGGACCAATCATCTTGGAGGTTGAGAGTCACATATAATATGAGGTGTCTCAAGTGAATGTCCTTCTCATGGAAATTATTTTATATAAAATTATTTATTGTTTGGTTTAGAGAAGTTTTGTTCTTGAGGTTGATTTTGTTTGGTGTGTTTTTTGTGTGCCTTTCTAATTGATCTTTTATAAATGTTGGTCATTTCGAGATGCCCACATCTCGTTTTTTATTGAGTCCATCAATTCTTTGTCATGGTGTAAGATATGGGTTGAGTTCTAGTTGGATGGGCTGAACATGGGGAATCGTGGTCCTCTTCATGGGTAATAGGGGTGTGTCGTTGTTTTTGGATAGACTATGAGATGTATTTTGTTTGTACTTTCAATTAGGATCTTCATGATTTGATTTTTTATATGCTTGAACCAAGTTACCTTTTGATGTAGTTTCCTAACCTATGGTTAGAACCATGTTATCTTTTGGTGAGGTGTGTTTATAGGTTATTTCTACCTTTCCTTTTAGTTGGGAGGGGATAATGATATTTTTAGTAGATTTAGTGGATCTATCCTATTATCTTGATATGTTTCATGGAATTATGATTCCTTTGTAGAATATGAGTTGATTTATATAAGGTTTTATTATGATTTGTTAAAGATTCTCATTTATTTGGGTGTTTTAGAGATGTTTTATTTTAGTGATGAATTTTTTTGGTGTGTCTCTCTCCTTTATCTCACCATATTAGATAAATTTGAAATATTTGGGAAACCAATAGTAGGTCTGCATAGCACTTAAACCTCATAACTATTGGTAATATGCAGATCCATCAATATTTTTTAAATTCTCATTGATATTTACGAATCTAAAATACCCAAACATTTATTACTAATCATGTTACTTTAAGAGAATTTTACGATAATATTTACGGGAAAATATATTTATCTAGAATTTTAGAATCTCATTGATTATATTTGGGTTAAATATATTGTTTTCCTAAGTATTGTAGTTTTTTCAAAGTAGTCTGGAATCACTATTTTATACCCTATGTTGGAATAGAATTTTTGGACTATAAACCCTACTTTCAATAGGGATTGATAATTTTGATCCCTATGTTTGAAGTAAAACTAAAGATAATGAACTCTAGTTTTGAAAGGAACCCTATGTTTGCATACATAATGTATAGTTCCTCAACTCACAATTTGTAATAAACCATACATTTTCAGCCATACTTTATAAGATTATCCATACATAGCGAAACCCTACATTTGACTCAGTCAACAATGAGACTTGAATTATGGATTATTTCTATTATTCTTCAACAGTTTAATCATAATTCTTTTATTATTTAATGTTTCATAATGATTAATTCAAAGGGAATTATTCAACAGACTAAATCATTCTTATTTCTAAAGGAATTTATGATTTTCCCTGGGTGATTAAATTTAAATGATCGCAATTTATCAAACGGGATTTCTGGATTTGATTGACCTGAAAAAACAATACTTCCTATAAAATACTATGAGTTTTATTCTTCAATAAATTTATGTTTAATGAAGTATCTAGTCATATGAATAGCCACACTTTAGATAGATACATGTTTTGATCTATTATTGATTGATCTCCATGTTTCTAATGTTGTATCCGATGTTAATATTTTTTCATAGTTCATTGAAGTTACTATCAGAGCTACAATTTAGAGACATACATGATCATCAAATATTCAAGGGTATTATTTAATTATATTTATAAAAGAATGTACAATATTGAAGATCATTTTTGGTACTTTTTTTATTAGAGATCAAATACATCATTCATTTGTTTCTATAACTGTGAGCTAAACCAGTATTCAACTTCTATGTCTCATCTATTTTTTTAAGTATCAGCTTCTTGTACTCATTCCTGGTAGAGAGTAAACTTCTCATACTAAGCTATATAGATCTTGGTTGCTTATAAAATAATAATAATAACTTTCAAAATACTTTTTGTAAGGTTTTAACTACCTATACCATGTTATGGAGGTCCTCAGCAAAAGGACCTGTTAGTGAAAATCACCAATCCTGTTGAGAGAGAATTGGTGGAGTGGACTAGGAGATTCATCTGCCCTAAAACACTATACATCACCATGTATAGTTCTTTTCTTTATCAATTTTATGTTACATAGTTGTTAATATGTGATAAGGAAATGATCCCTTTATTTAAATTAGGTAACTTTTGACATGACACGTTTTTTTAATGACACAATTCAACTCCCTCCAGTTTCTTCTTCATCATCATTAAAACATACAAATTGGTATCAGAGGTTGGGATCTTTTGAATATATTTCAAGAAATCCTTGAATATCCTTCTTATTCTACTAGATTCCATCTTTTTTATCAAATTACAGGCTCCAATAGTTATATTTCTTTTGGCTCTAACATGTCTGAGATAATGATTCAGAAAAAGGAAAAATTCAATGGCTAATTTTAGATAAGGTAGGTAGATGATTTTTTATTCTTATTTTAATGGAGATAATTATGGGTGCTGGAAATCTGGATGATTATTTATTTGAAAAATATTGGAATATGTTTTTTTAAAGTTGTGAAGAAATATAAATTGTTTATTGAATGTATAGATAAATTGAATACTACATCATGGAATAATTATGAACTTATTTAGGAGACCAGAATGTTAATTTTTTGGAACTGATGAATTCAATATGAATTCTTAGTGTTCTACTGCCAATGAAATATGGAAGACAATAATTGGTACCTTTAAAGGAACTAATAATATCACAGTGTTTTGGTATAACACTAAAAAATTAAAATTTAATACATTCAAGATGTATTATGGTGAAATCATCACTCAATTGAATGAGATATTGACTAAAATATTAAATGGTGTTGTTTCCATGGGAGAACTAATTCCAGATCGAGATCCGGATTTAAAATTTCTAAGATTTTATCCATCGAAAATGTAATGGAATACCTAATGTTATAATACAATCAATTCCTATGAAAAAATCCATCAATAAAATAATTGTTTAGAACCTTAATGATATAGTAATTTGAGAAGTAATAAGTAGCTAAAAATCATATGTCTATAAAAAATGAAAATGTTTCCCCTAAATTTTCAAAGGATGAATATAAAGATTATATTCAATCAGATTTTCATGATGGGATATCCTAACTTGAAAAAAAAAATAATAAATAAAAGGAGAAAGGAGAAATTAATAAGGGATAATGAAAAAGAGGTCATATATTATAAATATAATAATAGTGGTTATATGAGACCGGATTGTCTTTTTCTTAAGAATAAAAATAAATATGATTATCAAAAATGATTGAATAATTTATCAATGCTACTTAGAGTTCGTCAAAAGATTAAAATTTTGAATCTAGTACAAAAATATAAAGATGAGAATGAAAATGAAATGGTAAATTTATTTCTTATGTATCATTCTAATGAGGTACAATCATATTTCCCTCGAAATCCTAATTCTGAAAATACTTATAATTGTGAACATAATAAATATTTATTTATGATTCAATATAAATTTGAATCCATAAATAAATATTATAAAAAACATCGAAAATATTATGATGTTATTTCCATTGAAAAAGAAAGATTTCCTAAAATATTTCAAATTTATGATTTAATCCATCCAAAATTTATTTTTCTTTTCTTAAAAATAAGATTTGGGGATTATTAGATGAATTTAATACATTAAAAAAATAATCTAATATGATTATGATGGGAGATAATTATATAAATCAAATTCATGGTAAAAATAAAATTAATAAAGTTAATCATGGTATTGGTAGTAGTGGAGAAAACCACAAATTATGTTGAAATTATTTTTTCTAGGTTATAAAAGAAAAATCATGTCAACTATTAAATGTTTTAATTTTGTTATTAACAACAACTACACAATTGAATTTTATTTTAGAAATCCTCAATTATGTGGTTTTAAACATGTTAATTATTCTAAAGACTTATTTGAATATAGTTTTGAAATATCTTATCAAAATAAACATATTTGGATACCAAATTGTTTATTTTCTATCACTGCCTGACCCAAAATCATATGGGTATGAAAAGGAACTTGTATTTTATATTTTTTACATGTGTACCACTAATCAAAAAATTTTATTTTTAATAAGTGGTTTATTTAAAATATTGAAAGAGTTTTGTTAATAAAAAATCATATTTTTTTATTACTTTTTTTTAAGAGAGAATGATGGAATTTCATTATTTCAATAATTTTTCTTATAATTTTTTAATTTTTTATGGAAATAATTGACCATGTCCCCTTATTATGCATTATTCCTTATTATTCTAATAAAAAACACATTGTAATTATGGTTGTTTCGGAAATGGGGATGTCTATTGATGTTTAAGGATTCATTCATATTCATTCAGATTATTTCTTCTTGTTTGGGTTATTCGTTTCATTGGGACCACCTTAGATACTCTTCTAACCACCAACCTATTGACCCAAGGTGTCATTGGTGTTTTATTACATTACTCTCTACTCTTTTAAATGGATTTATTAGAGTATAAGTCACATGGTTGGGACAATTTATACACCCTCATATTACAATTGTGTTTTATTGTTTATATTTTAGTCTATTTAAGTTTCTAGGATTCCTTTTTTCTATTTGGTGTTTGGTGAGGCCCGAGGAAGCCATTGGACCAAATTATAGCTGGCCATGCTACGGCCCATAGAGACCACGCCATAACCCATTACCATAATTTATGAAGTTTGGGAGGAGATGGGGTGGATGAATTGGGGATCTGGGCCTGTTATGTGGAGTTATATGTAAGGGGAGAACCACATTGTTCAACTTAGGTTTCCCTATTGAGAAGGATTCCATATTGTAGTAGTTGGCCTCAGGGTCTTGATTCTGGATGATCGAAGTATTTGACATTGCAGGTTGGGGGATGTGTGATGAAGGATTCCTTCCAAAGGTATCCACATCGTATTTTAGAGGGATATTCCATAGTGGATGGGTGATTAGGGGTAGATGTTGTGATGTTTCATGGAGAACTGCACCATATCTCTTATAGGTATGATGTGGTCAGAATCTAGATAGGGGAACCACATTGTAGTGTATGAGGCCATGTCATAGAGGTGGTCTTCTAAGATTTTTAATATAGTGAAATTCTTATTATACCCACACTCATTTTTTTGTTTTCTTCACCCTTTATCCATAATTTCTGTTGGTGAAACCCGAGAAGTCCAAATGGAGTTATTCCATTCTATTCACATTTTATTTTTGATTCCTCTCCATAAATTAAATGTTTCTCTTCAAGGTAACATTCTTTGGTCATCCTAGGTCTTCTTCTCCTCTTCCCCATTATTATTTATTCATGGATATCACTTATCCTAAAAACCCAAATGGATAGGGGGAATGATTGAGATTTTGGGTTGGTTTTAATTTGGAATTTGTGATGTTTAAAGCTTGGATAAGTCATTAATTTTCCCATATTTTCTTTCATTTTCAAAGGATACATGGTATGAGTTATTTTCACTTAGATTATGGTACGTGTTTTCACCCACTTCCTTTATTTGACATACCATTGGGATTTTTATGTTTTATAAATCTTTTTTTGTTAAATTAAATATATATGTGATAGTCCTAGTATATTTGTATTGATGTTTTAAACATTAAATTACATGGAATATATAATGTTTAATAGTTTTATAATTTCTAAAATAATGTTTTGAGTGCCAAGTTTTTTTAATGATTTCTCAGGGACATATGTCAATTAAATTTTATGATCAATGGAATTAGATGCCACTTGATTCTTAGAAAGGGTAAAATCCTAGTTTTATGAAATATTTCACTAATGAAAGTGGAATTTATGAATTTCAAAGAGTTTAATATAAATATAGTACTTATGCTTGATTAATTTCAAGGGTGGTTTTCGTTATTTGGTTTAAAATGATTTTTTTCAATGAGTGTTTTATGTGGTCAATTTAATTGGAATCCTAAGTCATTTTTTGAAAAGGCTCGTTGGCACTTTATGAAAAAGATATTCATTGAGTGTGTGGTGTGTGTGTGTGTTTAATGTATTTATACCCACAAGAAACATATATATATATACATATATATATATATTCATGATTATCATGGGACCCTTGATTAAACCCCTTGTTTTTCAAGGCCTAATATGGTTTCTTTCACTGAGGGGGATGTTGTATATTAATTTTTATATAGATCTTGTTAAAGGTGTAATTTAATATATGGTTGTGGGAAGTGAGATGAGGTTTATTAATTCGATTTAATTTTATATCTTATGATGACTTGTTTGTTTCATCACCTGTGCTATATAGATTTCTTGGGAAACCAAGCCTACTAAATGGATTATCTAGATGTCTATTAAACTAAATTATTTTGAGCTAGATGGATAGTTCCCAAGGACAATATCACCATACCAGGAGCTTATTTCTTACATGATGAGACCTCAAAAAAATAATTCAAATGAGATATTTCAGTTTCATGTATGGTCTTCATGAGTGACCTGATGAACTAGGTCAAATATCATTCCCATTGGACCCTAGTGAGTTTCCCATAACGTTTGGCCATTGATCGATGATTTTAGGGGATATCAATATTTTTTATTATTTTATTACCTATTTGATTAAATTATGTGGTACCTTTCTCATCTTTTCTAACATCTTTTAAGGTGATTTGTTTTGAGTGGTTTACTCTGGGAAATTTTTATGTATTCTTTCCATTTTCTTTATTTTACATTCCATTGGGTTCTTAATGTTTAATAAATATTTATTTATTAAATTAAATATATATGTGATGGGTATAGTGTATTTTTAAATATGTATTAAAAGTTCTCGTAATTGGAATAAAGTATGATTAACGGTTTTCTAATTGATAAAGTGATGTTTTGAGTGCCATGTGTTTGTTATGATTCTTAAGCGACTTGTTCTAAAGGAATTTTACGATTAATGGAATTTGAACCCATTTAGGCCATGGAAAGGGTAATGAAATGGTTTTATAAAGAATAGTCTAAATTAAAGTATAATTTTTTAATTTCAAAGAGTTTCATATAAAAATGGGACGTGTGATTTAATGATTTAATGGATGGTATTCATTGTGTGGTTTCAAAGGATATTTTTTAATTGGAATATTAAGTGGTGGAAATGACTTGGTATATCTATTAGGTTCTTGAAAATTCATAGTTGTAAATTTATGAAACATATTATCTATATGAGAATGAAACACTCAATTTTCCCCATTTTTTTCTATGCTAGATATGGTTTTTAGACCCTAAGTGGAGATGTTGTATATTATTTGTGACATAGATCATGTTAAAGGGGTGGTTTCTTATGATTATGTCGAATGTAAAATGATTTTTACTACTTATATTCCATTATTGATCTTTTGATAGTTTTTTTCTATCATTAACTAGATGAATTTCATGAGAAACATAGGTATCTAAATGAATGTTTTAAATGTGTGTTATACTAGATTATTTTTTCTTGCTGGATAGTTCCCTAAGATAGTAATGCCCTCCTAGGGAATTATTTTGTACTCAATGAGACCTGAAAATGGGAAGTTGAATGGGTTGTTTTGGTTTCACATAGAATCCTAAGGAGTGATTTTTTGAAATAGGTCCAATATCATTCAAGTTATAGATTAGTGAATTTCCAAATAAGTATGATCCTTGATGGAAAATTCTATGTTATTTATATCATTTATTTATTATATTCCCAAGTTCAATTGGATTATCAGGAACTATTTTACGATTTTGGTAGTTTTCATAAATCTATTTCATTGATGATATGGTGCCTTGTAGTTTTTTATATTATTCTCTTGGTTTTGATTTTTGGATAAGTGGTTTTAAAATGTGGATTTAAAATGGATATTAAAAAAATGAAATTTGATATGTAGTAAAGTTCTGGTATTATTTTTGAAAATGTATATTCTCCTTTTTAAATTATTTAAAAATATTTTTTATCAATGGGAAGATTTACCATTCTATTCTATTAAAGGGATAAGGTGTATGAATATAGGATGAGGATGATAAATGTTTCCTAATTTATTATATAAAATAAAATCCTATTTGTCTATTTATAGTTCAAAATAGAATAAATGAAATGTATTTTGAAAGTAATTGCTCAACCCCTTTAGTAAAATTCGACAGGGCACTATTTTGGTCACACTATCTATACACCAGTGGTTGTATGGAGATATCATGTTTCCTTTCAAGTTGTCAGTATATTATATCATTCCAAATTTATGATTGGTTTTGTATGAAGATGGATGGTAGGGTTTATGGGGAGTAACCAAGGGTTACATAGGCACAATTGATAGTGGTCCAGGTTTGGTTTTATTTTTTAGGATGTTTAGGTATCAACCTATATAAACATGCACTCATGTTGGTTATCTTGTGCTATGATTTACTTTATTACATCATGTTTAGTTTATGTGATGGTATGGTTTATGAGTTGTTTCATTATTCCTACTTCATTTTACATTATTTAGATGATTCATTATTATTGAAACTATCTATTTTATGCAAGGGAAGCAAATATAATGATGGGTCAAACTATATTTTCCATGTGGAATATATGATGTGGTTATTTTGATTATGATGGTGAAATAATTCTTATTTGTTATGTCTTGAAACCCTAGTTCTTGTCTCTATCCCATGGATTACTTGTACATTCCTGGCCCTTATGGAGATCTAGGTTTGGTGATTTGTGAGGTCCACATAGGTTGGATTATTACAAAATTGTATTATAGATCCCACTTTTTATTTTAGTGCATCTGGTAGTATAAAGATTAGGATTTTCATGAAAACTAGATTGTAAAAATCATGATTAGGTTTCTGATCAGCACCTTTTATAATGAAACTTGAGTTACCATGGGTATTTAGGAAATGGACTCTGTTTTGACCCTTTTGATGGATTTTAGTTTGAGATAGTGGTATATTGATTCTCATTGGTATTATATTAGTTTTTTGGGGTTTGTTCTTGTAATTTTGGGATAAAAACTAAAAAATAATAAGAAGCATGAGGTTGGATTTCATGGCCTGATAAACAATATAGTGACCAAGTTCTTGATTTTGGAAATGTTTTAGAAACTATTACAGATTGGCATGTCACCTATAAAACCTTGTGTTTAAGTAAATTATAGTTCTATGTATCATTTGGTTCTTTTATTTATTTCTATTTATTCTTGGATTTATTTGAGTAGTTTTGGTAAGGGGAAAAGATTCAAGAAATGTCTTGTGATGTGTTTTGGTAGTCATTTTATGAATTTTGGTTGATAATTATAGTGTAAATTTACTTATGTGATTTTTTTGAAGTGTATTTTTTAAAAAAAAATGAGGATTTCATGAAAAATGTATTGATTTGAAATTAATCCTTGTGTATTTTCTGTACCAAATATATAGGTTTTTTACAAATATTTTGGAAATGCTTGTTTTATCATGAAATCTGAAAAGTGTTATTATTTAATAATCAGCTTTTTGGTTTATGTTAAAGGAAATTTTAGTTTTAAAACCATTTTTGTGGTGTAGTGTTTGTAAATATGAACCATTTGTGGCTATTTTGATTAAAAAGAGAACATAAATTGGAGTTTGTTTAGTTCCAATCCCATTTTGGGGTTTAAAACTGTGGATGATTTTGAAATTATTTTGAAGGGTGGAGTGTTTTCAGATGTGAAGTTGATTTTATATGAAATTTTGTATTAATAATGTTATGGTTTCAAACTTCGAGTTGAAAATATGGAAGGGATTTTTTATTTTTTTCGAAGAAATGGTGGGATGTTTAAAATAAGGTTTGTTTTGGATTAAAAAGTGTGTTTTATTTTAAGATTAGTTTTAAGAACCTTGTAAGGGTTTCATGGATTAAAAGAGGTGGGGTTTGAATTTATTTTTATTTGTTACCGTGGTTTTTGATATTGGGACTATTTGGTGTGTTTTAAGGGACATGACCATGTTAGTTTCATATTTTTATTAGATTTAAAGTGAGCGTACATCAAAGTTATTGAGTAAAAATATGGTGTATATATTTTGGGGTGGTTCTTTTTCTATTCCTGACATATTTCATGATCTAAATGGAATGGAAAATGTTGTCTTCTCCTCTCGATAGTGGTGTATCTTGGAATTTTTCAGGATTTTTATTTTCAATTGAATTTATTTTGGAACTATGCTTGTTGAGTTGGGTTAATTGGGTTAGTGATCCTAGATTGGTCAATTGAATTATGGAGGAACAATGTTTTTAGAGGATGAGAGTCTTATAGATAATAGGACTCTTGAGTTCATGTTCTAATTTGGGATATCGAATGTTCAAAAATTCTTTCTTGATGTGTTTATAGAAGTTTCGGTTTTGAGGTGTATTGTTTTTTGGAGAGTTCTGTGGTGCCTTTCTAGTTTCTATCTTATGGGTAGTGCTGGATTTGGGATGTTCAATACTCATTATTTTTTATGATTAGTGTTGTTATTTCCTGGTGTAAACCATGGTTCAAGTTCTAGTTGACCGGTTTGAACATGAGGACATTGGGAATGTTCATGACAAACAAGGGTGGGTGGTTGTTTGTTGGTTATACTATAAGAGTTACCGATTATGGACTTTCAATCAGGACCCCCATGATTAAGTGTTCTATGAGCATGAACTAGGTTTTCTTACAAAGAATATTCATAACCTGGGGTTAGAACCATGATATTCTTAGGTCAAGCATGTTTGGGGTTTATTTATCCATTTCTTTATAGTTTGTGATGGAGTTTGTATCTTAGGACAAACTATTTTTACTTTTATTAAATGTGATTTTGATGTATTGATTATTAATTAAACATATTATTACATATTGTTTGTTGTTATGATTGAATTTATTGTAATAACGTCTTAGAGTATTTTTCAAATATATAAGGTCATAAAAGTTCCATTTTAAGATGAAAACCTTGAAGGGATATGATAATATTATTAATATAGTTCCACAGTAAGATAACATAATATAATGGGACCATATTATATTGACCATCATCTGTGAGTACTCATAAGCAGATGGGGCCTATCGTCATGAAGTTCTCACATTGTAATCTCTAAGATGGGAGATTATAAGAATAGACCCACCAATAATAATTCTTATTGTTTTTATATCATTAGATATTTCTATTTCCGAGAATGTGTAATGGCTCTTAGATGTTAAGATTATTATTAAAAACAATTATGACTCATGTACATATATGTATTTAGTAAACCATGATGATAATAGTTCATGGTGAATTTGGATACATTTGGAGCATCATGAGTGACCTGTCATTAATGGATAAGTCATGTTAGGATTTCTCCCTTCCATATTTATGTAATTTGATACTTCAGTCCATTTATTGAAATATAACAATCACATTAAATTCCATGGCCATGTTGTAATGGTGAGTTTGTTTTCAGATAGTCAAAGAATGACATATCAAGCATATATGTTGGTGACATGGATGTGAATCCAGCTTGATGAGATATTATGAAAAATAGATTATATTACACAAATAGAATTCATATGTTGTCATTGAAGTTGCGATATTAATTTCATTCTCTTGTGTTCATTGACCTCTTGCCTGATAGTAATCTAGGACTTTAGGCAAGCCCTCATAATTCTGGTGAAAATGAATCCTACAGGGTCACACAATATTTGTTTCCACTTCTATAGATTAAATATTATTTGAGTTTAATTAATGGAATAATAATGATTCTAATCACTAAAGAATAATTTTTTTATTTTATATTGATCACATAAATTAAATAAATATTAATTTTCCCTTATGAGAATAAAAATACATTTATTTAATTATTGAATATTTAATAAATATTATTCATCCTTATGTAAATGAAATATTTATTTAGGTATTCAATAAATTTGGAGTTGGAATAGACCAAGACCACATATTGTGAAAAAAAATTAGAAGCTCCAAAATATAATTTTTCATTTTCACAAGATGGAAAATTCCACAAAAATAATAATAATAATATTATTATGTAGAATGGAGATTAATAAAGGTTTTAATATTGATTAAGGGCTGGTATACAATAAACAAATATTATAACCCAAAACCTACCTCTATAAATATCCCATCATGGCTATTGTAAAGGAAATAAAAATAAATAGAATTGTTGCAGACAATGAATTATCATTTTACTCATCCATCTCTATACCTATCAAGAATGAGAACACAAGAGGTATTTATTCATGAACAAAGAATGAATGATCAATAAGGAACAATTCAAGACGTTTGATTCACCACACTAGCACCTAGAGATCAAGTGTCATTGCTTAGAGATTATTGGAGCATGTGTGGATCAATGTTAGAGGGATTTTAACCATGGATCCTCGAATGCACAATGAAGGAAATCTGATGAGTATTTTTGGATGATCATCATTCATCAACAAAGAATGTTCCAAATCCTAGGTATTTATTTCTTGAAATATTAAATAAATAATTTATAAATTTTAAGCGCAATATCCTTGATTATGGTTTTGGGAAATGATAATTAAAATAAATATTAGTATATTTCCCACCACCACACGCTTACACTACGCCAAGAACCACCTAGTGGTATTAGATCCTTCATTTTTAAATTTACAATTATTTATTTGATTGTTGATAAATGTGGAAGTATTTTTAGATTTTAATTTAATATTATTAGTACTTTAATCTGATTTTAATTAATAGGATTCAACATATTAATCGTGTTGGTTCAATGTTTCATTTTCTTAATGGTCCAAAGACATATAACGAATGATTAGAGATGCCATCAGGAATATCCAAATTTTGGCTGGTAATAGAGGTTTACATGGACTGTGCTAGGAAGTAAATATTGTGTACCCTATTGCACTGTCTCTTGATGTGACATGGGATATATGACACACAACATAGTTTTTATACATGGTGTACATTTTGTGTTGACCAACTAACCTAGCACACGATTTTTGGATTACACGATGTATATTGATGTACAAATCTTGTAGTATACACATACTAGGAGTGTAAATAGTAAAATTCATGTGGTCATTAGACATGGTAAAACCACATGAAAATAATAACCTAGAGAATTTATGATATACATGACTTTTATGTTATTTACACGATATGTAGTTCATCAAATAATGCATCCGAATAACACACTCAGCCACTATGTGAGAAAATGGACACATGGCTCAAAATGGCACACGACGTGTAATAGACCTATACACGGTGTATAGTCCAATGAGACACACTCTATAAATTGAATAATGCATCCCAAACACAGGGAATTTGGAACACATGACATGCAGCTGTTATGCACAAAACATGTATTCTAGACAAGGTACACACTGCAGAACCAGGCATGTAACCTCGATACAAGAGAATTGAGATAAATAGAATGTATCTTGTCTGTACACACCATGTAAACTCCAACTGATGGATATAGATGAAAATTATATTAAATTTAAAAAAAATAAATAATTAAAAACTTATTTTATTGATTGGAACACAATTGTGTGTTTGGAAATTTAATAATCGTTTTAAATAATATTAAATTCTCTATTAATTTTTTATAATAAATATGTGATTATTGGTTCTTCTATTTATTTTACATGAATAACATAAATTATGGGTATCTAAAATTAACATTAGATGATCATTAATATAAAATTGAATTAATTAATTAATGTATGTATGTATCTATGTTTATCTTAATAATAAATATCGCATAATGAACTGAACACTAGCTAGTTACCTTGGCATATTTGTTTCATGTATGACCTTTCATGAGATTGACCTAGACCTGTGTATCTGTTGGATGTTTTAATATAATTTATTTAATTTGATTTCAATGTTTTATTATTAAAGTGATAATGATCTACTATGTTTCGTCCCTCCATCCATTATTATACAGGTCCTGTGTGACCAATGATATTTTTGTAACCCCTTTTAACCAATCCTTTTGTTCTCCTCACCTACAAGTGAGTCATAAATACATGTAATTAATGGAGCATCCCATGTCTTGTATAGGTGGTATAATACAGAAAAAGTATAATTCTTAATCAGGTGATAGATAAGTGGACATCTGGAATGTTGTAACTTATTCCAATAAAGAAAATATTAGTCATTTACACTAGCTCAAAGATTGATTTAATGTCTTCAAAATAAATATACCATTAGTTAAATATCATGAATAATAGATTTAATTATTTATTTATTTCTATAAATGTAATTATTTATTTTATGGATGAATGGTTATGATCACATAAATAAATGAATTAATATAAAGAGATGTAAATTAAATAAATTATGTGTAAATGTTTTATCAATCATGATTAATTAATTATGTAACATCCACTTAATATTAAAAACATATGTAAAGGATAAAACAAGATAAAAAATTATTCATAATTAATTTAAATACATCAATTAAACATTAAGTTATACTTGTCCTTCCATTACATGATTATGAATGACATCCTTGAAACTAAGTGTTTGGACAACCCTCATTGTGAAACTTACATTTAATGTTGAGTTATTATGAATGTTAGGGATTTAAGAAACCATATTATATCAAGATATATAGTCCTTACTTGACATGATTTAACATGGAAGCATGTGTTTAGGAAATCATGGTCAGGATTTTTGGACATGGGAGTCGAATCAATGGATCAAGGAGCTATAATTATGGAGTTGAAAAATACTTTCCTACCCAAATACCTTCAAGTATCTTGAACAACCCTAAATGGGGTCTTTAAAAAGGGTATTTTGATCCTTTCCACTATAATTTGACAACAATAATAATTTCCATGTCTAATAATGAGTGATATAGGGACGTGATAAAATAGAGAATGTTTTAATAAAAATCAATTAATTTATTATTTCTCGAAAAATTTATAATCAAAAAAATCAAAAATAATCTACTATTTAAATTGTATAATAAAATGGTATGTTCATCATCCATACTATTCCTATTATCAATATTTGATAAGGGAAACATCATAACTAGATGTAACTTCCAGGAGTGGATTAGAAATTTTTAGGTTGTGTTACACAATAAATATAAATATTTAGTGATATAATCCTCAACGCTTGATCTTCCTATTAAATAGGTGAGTGATGAAGAGTTACTTTTCTATGAAAAATACTTTAACTAAGTGGTCAATGTTAAAATTTTGAGTCTATATTCTATTTCTACTACACTCATGATGTCACTTAGAAATAGGGATGCATATTGAATACTTAAGAAACATCTTGGTCTTTACCAGGAGATAGTTATATAGGAATTGTTTGAAATTTTCAAGGAGATATTTTATGGAAATATTTGAAAGGTTTCTCTAGAAATGCCTCACATAGTCATTCTAATTGGCTAAATTGATCACTTAGAGGTTCTAGGGTTTAAACTCTGTAACGAACTGGGCAATGATATCATTCTGGAATAACTCTCAGGGAGTTTTTCTAAATTTTTTATAAATATTAATACGAACAACATTGATATGTTTCAACCAGATCATATCACTCTTCTTCTATAATTAGACAAGGATATAAAAAAATCCATCTATCATTATGGTGAAAAAATTGAAGGGTAAAATGAATAGATTTAAGCTTCTTTACACCCTTTCAAAAATAGAAAGATCAAGGCGAAAGAAAGGGAACAAGGTGTTGTCTATTTTTCACGTGGAAAGAAGGGCCACTATAAGAAAAAATACACCTATACATATAAGTAAGGGGAATATTAAGGTGTATTTATTATCGAGTGAAATTTATATATTTATAAATAATGGGTATTAGATATTACTTTTGGTGCTCACATATATTTCCAAATATCGAAACCATGTAGATTCAGAATGATTGATCGAGGGGAGGTAGATCTATGAGTGTTGAATGGCTATAAACTTTTTGTTTTAGCTATTAGGGACTACCACCTCACATTGTGGACTAGAATTATCTTTTTATTAATGGGATTTTATTTTGTGCCTTCAGTTACCGAAAACGTTATTTCTATATCCAGACTAGATAAGGATGGATTGATTTTCTAATTTGGAAATTAATGTGGCATTATTTATAAAGATATAATTTTAATGTTATAAAAACTTTAAATAACTATCCTTATATGTTGGATTAAAATAACCAAGTAATAGAAATTGATAAAAAAGTTATATCTCATAACTCATACCACACCCTACTTTTTCATCACTAACTAGGCCATGTAAATGAAAAACACTTAACTAAATTACCTCAAGATGGATATTTACATTCTTTTAAACTAAGACCAATTTATGTATACCACAATTGTTTTCAAAGAAAAATTACCAGGTCACCATTTATTGCAAATGGTGAAAGTGATATAGTGATTATTTAATTATTTCATACTTATTTGTGAAGAATATATCATATCAAAATAAGGGGTGGGTACTCATATTTCATAACTTCTACTGATGATTTTAGTAGATATGGATATGTCAACTTAATGAGGTATACTTCAGTTGTTTTTGATAAATTCAAGGAATACAATATTGATGTTGAGAACCATCTTGGTAAGAATATTATGGAACTCTACTCAGTATCCAGTTTAGAATATGGTAATCAATACTTAACTGATTATTTATGAGAGTTTGAGATACTATCTCAACTGACTCATCTGTATACACCTTAGTGGAATGATATATGATAATAGAAGAACCATAAATTGTTAAATATAGAGATATTAATGATTATTCATGTCAGTCTTCCAATATCCTTTTGGGGATATGTGTTACAAATAGAATCATATGTATTAAACCAAGTGACAACTAATGAGAAAAATAATATAATTTACCAATTATTGAATGGAATGAAACTTGTGTTGCCTTACTTACATGTGTGGGGTTGTGAAAAATTTTCTAATCCCTCTTCAGGTAACAGTCTTGTATCCTAAGAGAAAATGTTTATTTTTTAGGATATCCAAAAGAAACTAAGGTATATTACCTATAAAATCATGTAAATAAAAAGGTTTTGGTTGATATACATCCCATGATTATTGAGGAGGTTCTTATATCTAAAATATATAGTGGTAGTGATATAGAATTTAATAATTCCGGATTAATATATATATGAGTTATCATGGGAACAAATTCCACAAATCCTCGTGCAATAATACATTATTCCTGAGACATAGTTAATTCATGGGAAGACTAGAGATATTAGAGAACTAGAATGGTATGGTATTCTAGTTAGTGAAGATAGTGAATAATTATTAATTGCTAATAATGATACTCTAACCTAAAATAAATCAGTATGTGTCATATATGTTTCTAAGTGGCCAAAGGCCATGAATTCTTGAATGGATTTCATGCACCAAAACCAAGTCTAGATTTTAATTGATCCTCCGAAGGATGAAAATCTCATTGGTTTCAAATGAGGATTCAATAAGAAACTAGACACAGAACGAAAATTCAATATATATAAGGCATGAATGGTTGCAATGGGATTTAAACAACGTTAGGGAATTGAATACAATGAAACCATTTCACCATATGAAATTATAAAATATATTAGAATTATAATAACCATTATAGATTACCGTGACTATGAGAGTTGGAAAATAGATTTAAAAATTTCCTTACTTAATGGAAACCTTCATGAATTTTTCTATATGACACAACCCAAAGGGTTTTTGACTCCAAATGATGTAAAAAATATTTGAAAATTAAATAAATCACTTATATATAAAAGAAAGCATTTAGGTCATGGAATATTTGTTTTGATGGAGCTGTAACAGAATTTGGTTACAACAAGAATTGTTGTGATCCTTATATATAAAAATTGTTTAGAAGACCTATGGTCATTTTCATAATAGTATATGTTGAAGGAATATTACTCATTGGAAATAAAATACTTGTATTATAGCCTTGTAATTTGTGTTTGAATAAATTATTTTTTATGAAGGACTTTGGAATGACAACATATATTCTTGGGATCACGATCCTTCATTATATATCTAAGGTGTTTCTCGGCCTATGTCAAAGTACATAAATTGAAAAGATACAAAAGAGATTCAGTATGGATTAATCCAAGAGGTAACTTTTTCAAACATCCCATGGAATTCATTTTTCCATGAAAATGTGTCCTCATACACATGAAGAAAGAAATAAGATAGTAAGGATTTTATACACATAAGTTATTGGGTCAATCATGTATGTTTTCATACATAATAGACTAGATTTCTCAAATGCATTAAGTTTCAAAAGAAGATAGAAAGATGATTTAGGTGACCACCATTAGATGGACGTTAATAGAATCCTTAAGTATCTAATGTTTACTAAGGAGATGTTTCTGGTTTATGGAGGGGATGTGGATGTAGTCATCAGAGGATATATATATTATAGTTTCTAAACTGATCAAAATTACATGAAGTCACAAACGAGTTACATATTTATTTTTAATAGAGGTGTTGTTATCTAGAAGAGATCAAAGAATGTTGTGGTCTCATATTCTATAGTTGGGTTTGAGTATATTATGGAATCTGAGGCATCTAAATATGAAGTATGGATGGGAACATTCATCCCAAAGCATGACACGGTACCTTGTAGTAAATATCATATCATAATCTGATGTGATAATATTATAGTGGTGTCTTTCTAAATAGATCGAAGTCCAAATTAGTGGAAAACTAATATACTTTAAATGTATCATATCTTGAGGGATTTTTATCAGAGATTTGATGTTTGAGTGATCCCTATTTCCACTGTACAAATCATTGAAGCCCCCTTGACTAAATTCTTAACTTGGAACAAACATGATTATCATGTGAGTTCAAGTGGACTGAAATTCATAGGCAGTGGGATCTAGTCAAAGTGGATGTTTTTTGGATATAGTTTCCTAGGAACAACTATTTTTTCTTTGATTATATGTATATTCGATGTATTTAATATTAATTAAACATATTATTATATATTGTTAATTGTAATGAATGAATTTAATGTAATAATTTCATAGAGTATTTGTCACAATGATAAGTTCATTGCATTTCCCCGCTATGATGAAATCATTGAATTCCTATGAAAGTATTATTAATATAGTTTTACAATTGGATAACATACTATGTTGGGACACATAATATATATATCCATATGTGTGAGTACTTGTAAGTGGATGAGGCTTCATCTCATTAAGTTCGTACTGGGTAATCTCTATTAGGGGATATGATGTGAATAAAACCACCAGTAGGAATTCTGCATGTTTCAGTGTCATCAGATATTCCTATTTTCAAGCTTGTTTAATGGTCCTAAAACATTAATATTGTTATTAATACATGTTAAAACTCATGAAATTAGAAGTATTTTGTAATCCATGCTGATAACAGTTCATGGTGAAGTTAGATATGTTGGGTGTGTCATGAGTGACATTTCATTAATAGATAAGATGATAAAGGTTTTACCCTTAAATTATTATAGATGTTTATATCTCAACCCTTTGATTGTAACATAACTGTCACCTTAAACTCCATTGTCATGGTGTAATGTGTGTTTTTTTTCTGGTAGTCAAATTAATACACGTCGATCATATAGGTTGGTGACATGGATATGAATACTTCTTGATTAGATATTGGAAAAAATTTATTATATTATATATTGAGATTTTTATTTGATTTTCAATGTCATGTAATTGTGTTCTTTATATTAGGCGCCTTGATCCATTTCTAGAAAATAATATTGGGCTTAAGGAAAGACCGCCTAATGCCAATGAGAAGGATTCCTATAGGGTTACACAATAAGTGTTTCCATTAATAATTATCTAATTCTATTTCAATTAAATTAATTTAATAAATATTATTCGGATGACCAAGGAATAATTTTATTCAAGTTATATTGATCGCATAAATTAAATAATAATTTTTTTGTCATCATGTGAATAAAAATATATTTATTTATTTTATTGAATATTTAATAAATATTTATTATTCTGTATGTGAATGAAATACTTATTTGTGAATAAAAATATTTATTTGGATAATCAATAAAAACCAAGGTGTTCAAGAATACCTAGATCACATTTGGTAATAAATAAGTATTGACAATATGGTAAATATAATTTATCAATATAAAACACACCTAAAAATAATTATGTTATTTATTATTATGTGAAATGGGTTTTATTAAAAGATTTAATATTTTTAAAGGGTTGGCATATAACAAAAACATATTCAAATGCAAACCCTTCCTCTATAAATATCCCTTTACAGCTATTGTATAGGAAATCGAAATAGATAGAATTGTCGCGCACAAAGAATTATATTTTGACTCCTACATCTCTCTCCCTCCAAATGATTATAATACAAGATATATTTATTCAGGACTGAAGATCAAGAGATCAAGAACAAAAAATTCATGAAATTTGATTTTCCACACAAGCACCTGAAGATCGAGTGGCGTGTTATGAAGATCATTGGAGAATGTGTGGATCATCGTTATTGGGATTTAACCCTGGATCATCACAAGTACATTGAAGGAAGTCTGAAAGGGTGTTTTGGAATGATTTATTTTAACTGCAAAGAAAAAAAACCAAAGATAAGGTAACGGATTTTGTCAAATATAAATAAATTAATTATGAACTTAACATGAAAAATCCACTATTGGGGTTATTGGAAACTTAAATTAAAAAATAATAATTACCACATCATCTACCGAAAACTTATACTATTCTCGGAACCTTCAAATTGGATATGATGATGGGATTGGTAGGGGTTTAGTGACACAATCATATTATCTTTGTATGTTTCTTAGAATTGTGCTTCTTTAAAGCATGTAATATGTTTTCAAGAAGGGTTTCTTATGATTGGTGAAAGAATTGTGTTTCATTGAGTATTTTAGATGGTGTGTTTCTCTTGATGAAATTTTATTTAGTGGTGTTTATATCCTATATCTCAACATTTTAGATAAATTAAAAATGTTGGGGATACCTAAAATAGGTCTCCATTCCTATTAGACATCATACCTTGTGATCGTGGTCGTGGAGCACTTAGAGATGTCTGGTGAAGTTTGAAGATTCATTCGACATTGTTTAGAGGATTTGTGTCATGTTTAGGGGATTAATATAATTAGGACCTCCTTATCTAATCTCCTTACCATAATCATTTTGGACCAAGGATTCATTACGAGTTTCTTCTATTTCACTCTACTCTTATTGAAGATTTTCTTGAGGCAGAGGATAGCTTGGTGGAGAGAATAGTAACACTCACATGTTAATATTGTGGTATATTGTTTTATATTGTTTTTATTATTTTTAGGGTTATTTTTTTCTTTGGGTATTTTGGGAGCCTCAAGTATGATGTAGGTCTGAATTATAGTTGGTTTTGCTATGGGCCAATGAAACCACACCACAACCCATTCCATTCCTTTGGGAAACTCAATCAAAGGAGGGATGGTCACACTATGGAGATAGGGTTGTGTCATAGAGGTGTCTGTGATGGGAGAACCACTCTATAACACATGGTTTGTGTCTCATAGGAGGTGGTCATGCATTAGTATCTTGGCTAGTTGTCCTTGTTTATACTTGATCAAAGTTCTTTACACTGGTACTCGAGGGCCACATTATGGAGGGTGTCTAGTAAGGGCCTCAACACTATATCATAGAGATCCATGCAATAGATGTGGGTTCATGGGGATTGTGTTTCTTTTTTTTGAGGAGCATCATGATTCCAAACTTAAAGATACATCATGGAGGCAATCTGGATATGGGTAGCACATCATGGTGTATGAGGCGACACTATAGTGGTGGTGTTCCAAGATGTTTCTTCTAGTGAAACTCCTATTCTACTCCCCACTAATTTTATTTGGTTTCTCAAACCCTTATCCCTAATTTTCATCTTTTTAATGAAAGGATTCCCACTGGAGTTCTTCCCCTCCCTTTCCATTTTATTTGGGATTCTTCTCCACCAATTCCAAGTGGTTCTTCAATGTAACTCCCTTCCTTTTTCATTGGTATACTTCTCTGATTCCCCTTTGTTCCATTCTCAAGAATATCACTTCTCCCTAAAAACCTTATCCATAATGGGGCGGTGATTTAGGGTTCGAGTTGGGTTTAATTAGGAATTTTTGATGTTTAGGGATTATGGAAGTCATCCTATTGATTGAATTTTATTTAACTATCATAGGTAACTTTCTATGAGTGGTTTCCACATGGATTTGGGTAGGTGTTTTTTTTCAATTCTATTATTTGAAATTCCATTATGTTCTTGATGTTTTCGAAATTCAAGTCTATTAAATCAAACCTATATGTGATGGTCATAATGGATTTTTAAAGATGTTTTAAATGTTCTCACACATGGAATAAAGGATTATTAATAGTTTTCTAATTTCTAAAGTGATTCTATGAGTGCCATGTGTTTATGAAGATATTTAGCAGTCTTGTTTCAAATGAATTTTTTGATCATTGGAATTTTGACCACATTTGGGACATGGAAAGGGTTATGGCATGGTTTTATGAATTTTTTCTCTAAATAAATTAGAATTTTTGAATTCTGAAGAGTTTATTATAAAAAATGGGACTTTTACATCAATAATTTTGAGGGTGGTTTTCATTTTTTTTGTTTTAGTGGATGGTTTTGAATGGTAATTTTATGTGGTAGAAATGACTTGGCATCATAAGTGGGTTTCTGAAAAGGGGTGTTTTGAAATTTATGAAATATATTTTCATGATTATCATGACACCCAAAAGTGTTCTCAATATTAATTGAGCTTCGTATGCACTAGTTTGATAGTGATTAAGGAGATTAGTTCCCTCCCAAATGCTTATTTTCTACTTAGGGAGAGCCACAATTTTGAAGATGAATGGGATGTTTTGGTTTCACATATGGGCCTAGTGAGTGACCTAATGAACCTATTCTAATATCATTCTAGTGAGTGACTAGTGAATATCCCATGATGTTTGTTCATTGATGGATGATTCTAGGGGATTTCCATCCATTATGTTATTGTATCCCCTAGTTCAATGGGCTTATGTGGCACCATTATATGGTTTGGGTTGGTTTCTTACTTTTGTTTCATTGATGATATGGTGCCTTATTGTATTGAATTTGATTATTGGGGTTTATATTGTTGTATAAAGAGGTTTTAAAAATTGGATTTGAAAAAGATATTGTACAATGTAATAAATATTATATATGGTAAAGTATCAGGTTTTTTTAAATGTAGATTCTCTTTTTCTAAAGTTTTCAGAAATGATTATTTCTCAATGGGTGGTTGCATCATTATTTTTTAAAAACAATTTGAGGATAATAAAAATATGTTACAAAAGTAAAATTGATTTTTATGTGCTTATATATGAGGAATTGTTTTTTTATTTATTCTTGAGACTAGAATTAATGAAATTTATTTTTATGGGAACTTAAAAAATATTTGATTAGATCCTACTTGGCACAATTTTTCTCACACTATGAATACACCAATGGGTGTATGTAGTTCTCATGTTTCCTTTCAGGTTCCAAGGATATGATCAATTTTTTAATTTTTGATTGGGTTGGTAATAGTATGGATTGTGGTGAGTAATCACAGGTTACACGAATAAATTGGGTAGCGGTTTAGGTTTGGATTTATTTTTGATAATGTTTAGGTATTATCCATCCTAGGTCAACTCTTCTTTTAGTAATTTGGTTTTGTGATTTTGTTTATTAATTTCTTTTCAGTTTATGTGATGATATGGTTTATGAGTTGTTTTATTATTTTAGATGAGTTATACATCATTTAGATGATTCAATATTATTTAAACTATTAATTTTGTGCTTGGGAATCCAACATATTGATGGGTTGTGCCAGATTTTTCAAGTGGAATCTATGATGTGGCTATTTTAATTCCAATCGTTAAATTGTTCTCATTGGTCATGTTTTGATACCCTAGTTATTTCCATCAGTCCGTGACATTTTAGAACGCTCTTTGGACCTTATAGAACATCGGGTTTGGTGATGTGTCAAGTCAACCCAGGCTGGTTTTTTGTAATGTCCTTTGAATACTCTATTTTTATATAAAATTATATTCTCTGTAAAAATATTCTCATTTTGTGAAGTTAAAAAAATTGTGATTATTTTTTTATTTTTTCATTCAGAATTCCACTCTTCTCCAATATCATCATAATGATACATTTTGGGGCTACAGTCAATATAGTCATTCTAAATGTTTCTCAAGATTCCAAGTACTAATATGACATAAAACATGTACCATGTCATCAAAATCGATAATCATTCCAGCTAATTCATTGAGAATTCAGGGGGTTGTATTAAAGTAATTTGTAAAAGGAGTCCCATCTACCTTATATCAAAAACATCAACTCTTTATTAGGTTTATCTTGTTATTTCACATCTTCCAAAAATACATCTCGTGTTTGATCAAATGTTTATACATTTTTTTCTTTATCAATATGATTATGAAAAATATCATCAATTCGACGCCTGATATATTCACACATATCTATTGATGAAACTTCTTGAATTTTTTTCTCTTTATCAATATGATTATAAACATTATCATCAATTTAATGATTGATATATTCACACATATCTATTGATAAAAAATAATGACATGTAAAATATTATCCATGTTTCCATTGCACATTGGATAATTCAAATCATTACACTCATATTAACATCCATTATTTCTAAGAAAATATTTCAAGCTTAAACTCCCTAAAATATATCATCCGTATATATCATGTAATTTTTATTTAAAATAAAACCATGAATTTTGTGAGGGATAGAGTAAAGTTTGGGGTTATAAAAAAAGTCATTATTTTAATTAAATCATATGAACAAGTCACCAATGATCTAAATTCCCAAAAATTTCAAAGAAAACAATTTCATTCTTTCCTTCTATTTAATGGTAACCAACTCCAAAATCAGATTGAATGAATAGTTAGAAGACATTTATTACTTTAGTTTGGTTGTTTTTCCTCACAAACCTGATCACCTTGGTGAATGAGGGGAGGATGAAGACAATCTCTTTGATAAATATCCATCATCATCTGGTATCAACTTGCCTCAAATGTTTTTCAAACGCTAATCCACCATAACATTAATCTTGTATTTCTTAGATCGAAGGAGAAGAATTAATATCCCATCTGACTTCTTCCAAAAAGTTAGACCCTTCGCATCGTGGAATTAGATCCTTCCAAAAACACATTAATGACCTATCTTCATGAGTGATTTTCTTAATCATGTATCCCCATAGGGAATTAACGGAACTCCTATAGGATGACTAACAAGATTTAGTTTTTAAATATTTGAATTGTTCTATTTGAACAGGCTACTACTGTAACAAGTCCCAATGATGCCAGGGTCTCTGTGAATATGTACATCACCATTCACTGTTGTGGCTGAGAGAGTATAGACTATGTGAATTAAGGGAGATCCTACTCAGGACATGTCAAAAAATGAAAATTGGGGACATTAGAGGAAAATGAATTAAGAAGAGAAATCTGTTCAGATGTTCTATTTATGAAAGAAGACATCACCAGGTGATTTTCTAATAGTGATGAAGTGTGAGAAAAAGAAATTCCAAGAACCTGTTCTTAATTTCCCATGCCCGGACAAGGAATTTCAATAGAGAAAAATTCAATGGGAGTGTGCTTTCATATGAAAATTGATTTTGGGTGCATAGAAGAAGGGAAAATTGATCCATCATATTTCCACATATAGACACCAATGTCCCCACTAACCAAGATTAT
Organism: Viscum album; assembly: GCA_963277665.1. Classification (NCBI taxonomy): domain Eukaryota; kingdom Viridiplantae; phylum Streptophyta; class Magnoliopsida; order Santalales; family Viscaceae; genus Viscum; species Viscum album. Next base: position 2,081,800,586 of record OY728120.1, read on the forward strand.
GTGTTTACTAGAAAAGGTAAATTATAATGACTTATGGAGCCTCATCTTCCTTACAGCAATTTATTTGGAAAATCTAGTGAGAAACCACTCATCATACAATGCATGGTTGAACATAGGATACAACTAATTCACCTAACCTTAAATTTTTGACCCACACCAATTCCTTCATAGATCTGATCATTAAAATCATGGGTTGTGATCATTTTAATTTGTGGTTCTTGTAAGGGGAAATACAAGGAGGGGTTTTTTCCTAGCCTCAATAACACATGAACTGATAAAAAATGAGCAATATAAGGATTCCATGTATCTCAAGGAAAACCTAGATCGCTGTAATATTATTACCAAGGATTTTCCTTCTTCCTTGGGTTTCATTACTTTCTTGCCACTAGACATGATTTCCAGCTTCCAAATTAAATCCAAATTATGCTTTTTCCAGAATCTAGTAATATACAAAATCATCTCCAACAAGTGTTAAATAATTTAATGTCCCATAAGTATCCCTTTATTTAATTACCAGAGGAAAAAGTATCAGTTTTCTAGACACATGACACTATGGAAGTCTATACAAATGATTTCAATCCAACTAATAATATCAGATGGGAAAATATTTATCTATGTAATAAGTCATAGAAGAAGCATATTCCAATTATGGAACCCACCATAAAACCCTACATTTATAAATGAATTTAAAAGACTACCATAAGACCTGAGATAATCCTTGTGTATTGGATTAAAAGGAAGTTGAGATGAATGGCTAGAACCATTCTTTACCATGTGGTCAGTAGCTTTATGAAGCCACCACGTCTCGAGCTTCGAACCAATCAATAACATGCATACTATTCACACTCAAAATTAGATCCTTTCCTTCCATGGATCTACTAATGAAGAGGTTTTCATTATCTGGACTGAACTGAAAGCATGTCACTTTTGAAAAGACAAGGTAATATTTAAGGGTAATAGAAAATGAAATCCATTTAGAAACATTGTAATACAGATCAATTTTTTTACATAATTACTATTATTGGTACTTTGAAGACATTGTATATGGTGGTCCTCCCACATGAGAACCGTTTCATCCTTGGATATTGAAAGAAGACTGTGCATCCAAATATCAAGTCTTCATCAATCACCAATCCCATTAATAGATCATTTTAGTAGATGGGTTAGAGAAGGCAGAAGATCACGTTATTGGTGGACTATGGATGGTCTAGTACATTACTGGCATGGCTGCGATTCTCCAGTAAAGGCATTCATTAATCCAAAGACCTTTTGAGGGAGGGAGACATAAGTGTGATCCAACCTTCACCACTTTGAGAACTGCTTGCTAGATTTGGATATTTCTATGATATTTTCTATCAATATATTGTGTTATGCATCAATGGGTATGACAGAACCAATGTGTACCACCCTATCTTGGCCACCGCTCACCAGATAACAGCAAATTGGGTTAAACTTCATCGCACAGATATATCCCTCATGACCCAAAATTTCCTATCCACATAAATTGCATAGAACTCCATGCAGATCTTGTTGTTCTACCCCACCATGATTATACTCATCTTGGATGGTGACCCGAAGTTCGACATTAGCTTTATGTTCATCAAAAGTATCCAAAAACAATTTTTTTTATTATTTGAGTCAAATCGAACAAGTCAAATCTCAAAACCAAATGTTCCATTTTATTATGTTATTTATTTTTAATAACTTATTGTATAAATCCATTAATAAATTCAAGGTCACCTGATTATTTATCCAATGGTTCTAATGTTTTCTTTTAATGTAATTTTTTTATTTATTTGTGAAAATATTCCATATTGATTTACATGCCATATGTTTTATTGAGTTTTTTTGTTAATTTTATAATAGTTTTTATTTTATATATGATTTTTTGGAAAGAAATTTCTTAAATTCCTTGGTTTCCCTAATAATTTATTAAATTTGAATAATTTTTCTATTAATTTGTTTAAGTGTTTTTAATTCATACATATATATTTTTAAAATGCAATAAATCTTCAATTTTTTTAACACATAAATATATTCATTGTTTTAATTATACTTGCCTAGATTTGTTTTTATAAAACGGTGTTTTGAAATATCATAACATCTATTTTAAATATAGTTTTCTGATTTTTATTTTTTATTTTATTAAAAATTTTCATAGTATTCATCTTATATAAACAATGTTTTGTTTTAAAATTATTTTATTTTTAACAGCATAACTAAAAAATAGTTAAAAATAAATCTTTTTAAACATATATTTTATAAAAAAAATTATTAGTTTTGACTTTATGAAAAAATATTTTTTTTGGAAAAAATAGATTAAATATTTATATTTTTTACATGAATCATGGGTTTGTTTTAAAAGTAGTCAACAAGAATTTAGAAACTTTATTTTTTCCAATCCTCACTATACATGTTTTCCATTTCCATATTTTTTTACTACATTTTGTTATTATTTTTCACTTTATTATTTTTTAACAGATGATATATATTTTGATTTTTAAAAACATTTTTCTGACTCGTATAAAAAAATAATTATTTTACACCACAAAAAACATTGCATGGTTAATTTTTATTTTATTAATTTTTTTTAAATTTTTTAAACCCTTGTTAATTATTTCATTGACTTTTTAAATTTATTTACTTTTTGACCCAGTTTTCTCACATCTAAAAATACCCTAGATTATTTAAACCACAAAACACATGTTCTACAATTTATTAATTTGTGTTATTTTTTTTATATTAAGTGGTTTTACTTTATACATTCATATTTTTAAAAAGTAGAAATATTTTTATAACTCATAACATATAATATGTATTTTAAAAATATTCTAACTTTTAAAAAAAATTTAGAATTATATGTTTTGTGAGCTCCTTTTTCAATTTACTGCAATTTATAAAATGTTTTTGTTGAGGAGGAAGCGAATTGACTATAGAATATAAACTCAGATAAATTGGGAGAATTAAAAACGAAAATGGACCACATAAATAGATGTAAAAAGTAATTGAGGAAACCAAAATTTGATGTAGAAAAATCGTCCATTAATAAGGATTAGAAAACCATGAAGATACTGTGAGAAAATCTGCTGATAGTTAGAGTGTATATAAAATCCACCTAGAAGAACAAAATAGGAATTGATAATATAGTGTACAATATCGTAGATTTGGATTTATCCATCACCACCCTTTATGAACTCTATGAAAAATGCAGATAAACGGTACTTTTATCGGGGGTTTTTATAGCACTAATAAAAGTATGTCTTTTATCACCATAAAACAATTGTTTTTAGTGATAAGAAATGTTATATTTTATAAAGAAAGTTATATATCATTAAAAATCATATATTAATTTTTAAATATATATATACTCATAAAAATATAAAATATTTATAAAATATGATTTATATAATACAAAATACATAATAAAACTTAATATATAAGATATTTAGTGAATTTTTTTTTATAAAATAAAGAAAAAAATATTAATTAAATTTTTTAATTATTATTGCGTATCAGTCATCTTATAAAAATGTGATGATGTAAAAATTTGATGAATTAATAAAATATATAATATAAGTTGAAAACATGTCTTGAATATCTGATGGTCATTACTTCTGATCGGGGTGTCTGTTTGATCTCTACCACATATCAAATCGAAACTTCAAAAAATATCTATGCCTTGGTGACTAAGGGGAACCCTGATCATCATTTTTTGGGTAAAAAATAGCCAGAAAATCCCCCAATACTGATTTGTTTTTGTCGAGATACCCCCAATTTTTAATATTTGATAGAATTTCATCCTCATTTAAGGGAGTCTTGTTATCTTTTTTTTGGAGACGACTCAATTTATTCTCAAGGATTACACTCATATAGATGTTATGACATTCAATTTTTATCATTTTATATATTTTATATTTGTTTATTGTAAAATATATACACATATATACATTTTATTTACAAAACACATATATGAATATTTGTGTATATTGAGACATAAAAATTTAATTTTATAAATAAATATATGGACATATATAAATATGAAAACAACAGTATATATATACAAACCAATAATAAATAAATAATAATATCCATATTATTTTAATTAAAAATGTATGAATATTTATATACCTATACTATGTTTATATAATGTTTATATATACATAAATACATTTATGTGTGTATTAACAAAGAGAGATATATTAATATATATATTCTAATATACGTTTCTATATCTTAATATATCATATATGTAAATAAATATAAATATGTATAATTATATCAAGAGACACAATCACACAAAAATAAACATATATATATATATGTATTCATATGTATGTATATATATATGTATATGTAATTATTTATAATAACACACATAAAACATATTATATAAATGTATTTAAACAAAATTATATATATATATACACACACATATATATAAATATATAGAAGAAAATATAACAAAGATATATAAAAAATAGATATATCTAAAAATTCTGAAGAAAACAATATAAAAGATTGGTAAAGCAACAAATTTGTAAGGAGGAGTTATCAGGTTTGAAAACAGGTGAAGGGGTACATGTGGGATAGGCACCAAATTCTCTAAAACCAAAAGAGGGGTAGTGTAAGTCTTGAGAAGAATTGATAAAATTCTCCTTTTATCATCACTCTTTTTTAGTACTGATAAAATAACCATTTTATCAATTATTTTTAGACATGGTAAAAGGTTTCATTCTGAGCAATTTTCTTAGTGATAATAAAAAGAACCCCCTTTTAATGGTTCATAGATCATCAACTCTTTTTTGGTAATGATAAGATGATTTTCTAATATTTTTAAATGACACTTCTATAGTAGTGGTAGAAAACCTCTGCGAAAATCGATACCCTGATACGCCTCTATCGCCTCTCAGATAATCATTACATGATTAAATGTCTCTCTTTTGTGATCAAAACTGAACAAATTGTGTTTTTCCATCCCAAAAAAATTAGTCATTTCGCATCCCATGGTTTTCACTGCTCGTTGTTTCCCACTACACATTATTGGACACACCCACATTGGTGCACACATTTTACTCTATTGGGTCATTGTGCACCATTGTGATCTTGGAAACCAACTCATCTCCCTTTTCATTGTAATAGTCTCCCCAAAATAAACCCTGAAGAGATGGTTTTAAAAATTAAAAAAAAGGATACAAATCATATCACAATTTTAAAACATGTACGTTTCAAAATCCATGGGCCTCATTTCATAAAAAATGATATAAAAAATATCTCAAAATATCATGTGACTATATAATAATGTAAGGACATTTTTAAATTAAAAAATGATTATACCATTTTAAAATAAACATGATTTGAACTCCAATAATCTCCCCCTTCATCCCATAAAAAATTGAGATGAATTCCAACAAACTTAGTTGGATCATAGGCTCGTTGGTATCACACCAACTGTCACCCCCTATAGAAAAAATGACATCCCTATTTTGTTTCTCTACTCTAAACCCAAATTCTTTCTATGTATAAGAAATACAAATTCCCATGTAATAATAATACCTATGTTTTCACTATCAGTACTAGAATCAACAATATTTGGATCTCCCATAATTATGATCTCCACATAATCTAGAGAATCTTTAGTAATTAATTTCCCATCTTCTCAACATCCTCTTGGCTATCTGAAACATTAATAACAACAAATTAATATTTAATTTTAAGTATTTCTTCATTAATGGAACTCTATGAAGAAAAAAGAATTAGGTGTAACACCTGAAACACCTGACCTGACATGCTTTAACTTCCAAACCTTATTCATATTAGTTTATGGTATTTTACTCATGCGTAACGATCACATGCTCCACAAATCCAACGATATCCTCTCTAAAATTACATTCGTCATATAATAACATGACATTACATCCATCCTATAAAGTGTTTCATCCATTCTTCTTCATGAATATACCATCGATCCCCTAGACCATGTCTATCTTCCATTTCCAAATGAACTCCTAAATCCATAATTATCAAGAGTACAAGCATATAACCAATTATGGAATATACTTGGAACATGTTTCACATACCAAAAAATTGGTGTAAAACTTATATTTGTAGTGATCAAAATAGTACTAACACCAATGACATTAGATAAATAATGATTTACCATCATCAAAATACCAAAGTCACCTTCTTTATATGGAGAATCAATTCCCTCTTCAGTGTAGTATTGAATGATGGTGTTGAATCAACCACCCATTTGGTAAACAGATCTGACCTATAAAAATCAATGCCAATTGAAATTAAATCACCTTCACTTTGGATAATACTTACACTAGTATCCTTAGAATTTGTGTCATTCAACTTATTTTATTCCTTAATATTTTTAAATGAATATTTGTTTCTATGTAGATAAACCTCCTTATCTCAAAAGAAGCACTTTTTATTCTGGTCTTTGTCCGACCTATTTGATTATTGTGTCTATCCACCATAACTAGAATACCAGTATTACCTAAAGACTTATAATCATTTGTCTCTCTTCGAGTCTCCTTTATCAATAACAATAAAATCACATCATCCATCTTCAGTGTGTCTTTCCAGAACAACAATCTGGTGATGAGATTATCATATTAATCAGGTAATGAACCCAAGTGAAGACCAAAATTGTATTCTTCATCCATTTCAACAGGCACCATGTTACGTTTATCATTGATATTGACGACAACAAAATATTTACCCATTAAAAGTTTGGTGGAATAATCCATATGGTCACCTAAATCTTAACACCTTGGAATTCACAAAGGATACAATCATTTTTTAGATATAAACGATTTTGAGGGATTTCAATTTATACCTGCATTCATGCTTTGTCTATATCGCATCTCGATATTTCAAATTCATCACTTACCAATTTGTATTATTATCCAAATATATCCAAATAATTCATGTTTACAACTCTCTCAAATATCAATAATCACAATTTCTCTCCATATTTGGCTTCTATTGATTTCTTTTCAGCACCTTCAGTGTATTATCATGAACAAATCTATTTTTATCTCATTTATTCCATAGAGTAAACTCATTTTTCATGCGGAACAGTTTGATGTACGTTGAAATCCCATGGAATGAATCACCTATACTCATTCATTAATAAAACATAGATATCCTACCTCGGATACCAATTATTGGGGAGGAATTATATGAAATCCCGAATAAAAAATCAACTGTGAAAAATAAATTCTGAGAATCAACAATGAAAATGAAGTTCATAAATAATAAAATGAAACTAAATGGGGAAAGAGAAATTTAACTTGAAGAAACCCTCCATTTTAGGGGATTAAAAAAACATAGTGAATCTCTAATAAAATAATAATCAACGAGTGTAAAATTAATGTAGAATCCCAAAAATTTATTGAAAAATACTGCATAGAAAACCCATGTGAAAATCCACACCATGATATGGATATTTGACCTCTCTAGTAATCATCTCATAATAATACATCCCCCTTCAAAGATTAAAAAGAGAACACATGGATCCATTGCATACCCACAAAAAATCCATTGTAAAACCAAGGCATTACATTTCTTGATTTTTCCCATTGCACACTGCTAACCACTCCAAAGTCGGTGCACACGTGTTCCTCTACCAGGTCATTGCGCCCCACTCTAATCTTGGCATCCTTATCCTTTACCATTTAAAGCATAAGAGTTTACCCCATATAAACTATCATGCGATGGGTTTTAAAATCCAAAAAAAATTGGTCCCCATTTTAAAAATCGTACGCATTGAAATCCATGAGCCTCTTTAAGAAAATGTTATAAAACATATCTCCAAAGATCATGCAAGCATATAAGAATGGAAGTTCATTTTCGAATAAAAAAATAATTATCTCCTTTTTATAACCACATGGGATGATCTTAAATAGTTTTGACTTCATATTTATTTTTTAAAATAAATAAATATTTTCTTATCAATCAACATAAGTTTTTTGATTTAAAAACATTTCTCTAACTTTAATAAAAAAACTTTTTTTTAAACCACAAAATATATATTATGTGGAATATATTTTTTGTTAAAATATATAATAATTTTGAATTTAAAAGTACATATTTGTTGAAAAAACTAGATATTACACTATTATTGCTGTGGATATAAAAAGTGATAGATAAAACCTTTATCAGTGTTAAAAAATCCCCATTTATCTAACTGCTATTAAAAGTGGGCCGCTTTTATCAGTGCTTAAAAAATTTATAAAAGGATTACATTAACAGTGGTAAAAAAACATTGATATTAGTGATAGTTTATCACTGATAAAAGTTCACTTTATCTGTTCTACCTTTAGCACTGATAAAGGACGACCTGCTATAGTGTGCTGTTAGAATTATATCACACTACTGCAGCTAATACACCAATATGGAAAAATCACAATTTAATTGAAATAAAAATTACGTCACAAATACAATAAAATTAACCTATATATACACATTTCAAATATATTTTTATAATTTCAGTAGAAAGTACTATCACAAAAATTCAAAAACATCAATGGTTTCATTGTATTTGGTACCTGTCCCCCTCTCAAAAAATCACAATTATGGTATCTGTTGGTAAGAAAACCACCCCAAATAGTGAAAAAGATTCTACATATATAACAAAAAACTTATTATGTTAGGAATACTACAAAAAAATAAATAAAACATAAATATGAAACAATACATTAAAAATTGGTCAATATTAAATAAAATGAAACACATTGAGTCATACTGGTCACACCATGCATCATACTGATTTTTGGATGATTCCTACAAGCCTAAAATTACTTAAGGATTGTTTTCCTAGAGTATCAAGATAATACAATGTGTTTGATCGGTTTTGGGTATGTCACAAGTATTTTTTACTAAAATGTAAAATTAATCTACAAACACACTCTTTGAGTCATACCAGCCACATCAGGTGCCATTTGATATTAGACTAACTTCTACACATCAAAGATGATTTTCTAATTGTTTTCCTAATGTATCAAGAAATCCTGAAAAAAATTTATGTTTTTAAGTGAGTGACACACATATTGAATTAAAGTGTCAATTTTAAACTGATAATGGACACTTTGAGTCATACAAGGCCGACCGTGTATTAGATTTAGGTGATTGTGATTACTAAATGTCGAGATTGACTTATGAACCATTTTACTAATGTATCAAAATAATCTGGGTGTTTTTATTGATTTTTAGTATGTGATGTGTGTTTTGAACTAAAATATCAGTTTTAAATAAAAAACACCCATAGAGTCACACCTTTCCCATCGCATGTCATATTGACATGATGATGATTTTCACACATTATGATGGACATAAGGATCATTTTACCAATTTATCATGAATATCTAATGAGTTTTATTAGTTTTATGTATGTCTTTTGTCTTTTTTACTCAAATGTCAATTTAAACTAAAAACATCCACATTGAGTCATACTAGTAACATCATGTGTTATTATGATGTGAGACTAATTCTTATATGTCAGAAATGAGTTATAAATCATTTTCTTAAAGTATTAAGATAATATGAGCATGTTTTCATGGTTTTTTGTGAGTGAAACATGTTTTGAATTAAATTTCCAATTTAAACTCACAATGAACACTATGAATCATACCGAGCACACTGTGTATCAGATTGAGATGCATCTAATTCATACTCATCAAAAATGAATTATAAATAATTTTCCAAGATTATCAAAATAAAATGAATGAATTTTCTTTGTTTTGATTATCTGATGTGTGTTGTGAAATAAAATTTAAATTTTAAATAAAAAGATACATATGGAGTCTTAATTATCTCACCGTGTTGGATTAGTGTGCGGTAGATTCCTATACATCAAAAATGACATATGGATCATTTTACTAAGTATAAAGACAATGTTAATGTGTTTTCTTGGTTTTTATTGTGTCAATTATCTTTTTTATTAAAATGTCAATTTAAACCAAAAATATGCACTTTGAATCATACATACCACACCATGAATTAGTTTGGCATGAGAATGAATCCTAAACATTAAAATGATGTGTGATTTGTTTCCCCAATGTATCAAGATTATTCGAGAACGTTTTCTCAATTTTCAATGTGGGATAGGTGTTTTGAACTATATAGTCAATTTTAAACTGATAATAGACACTTTGAGACATACTAGGATCTCTGTGTATTGGATTGAGGTGAAACTGATTCCTTCAAGTGAAAATGAATTAAATATCCTTTTCCAAAACTATAAAAGCAATTTGAATGTGTTATCTTTGTTGTGATTATGTGAGCTACTGTCACGACCCGTCCTCGGGGACTGTGCCGTGACTACCCCAAGCCCGCCTTCCATAGGCCAGGGGATGGAGACTAGCACCAAAGGCGTAAATCCCAAAAAAAGGGAAGGAATTGCCTTTATGAAACAAAAAAACACACAAACAGAGTACAAGCAGAAGCTAAACTAAGTAAAGTAGTAGAAAAAACGTGATGAAAGTAAAAGGGGATGGAAATACATGCCCAAAAGAAAGGTACAACTACAACTGAATGTAATGTACAACTCAAAGGACAACAACTAAAAGGTGACAAGCAGCTCCTAGATCATCCTCCGGCTTCCTACTTAAAGGGTAGGTACAGATGTCCTTCTCAGCACTCCACGTCAGTCCGTCTCCTCTGCCTATCGACTCGCCGTGAGAACCACCTCCAGGTACCGTCTCGTCCAGAGATCCACCTCCAGTTATCGTCCAGATCTACAAGCCTCAACCACGATCAGTGATGTCCATCGTCTGCAACCAACACAATGAGGTGCGGGAATAGCCCGTGCAGGGGTTAGTATACGATACTCAGTAGGGACCTCGAGACCCTCAAGGTCTCACTAAATACAATAAGGATAAAAAAAAAGAAAGTTCTCAACAGATAACCCTTACTTAGGTATAAGCTCATACTTATACCTAAGTTATCAAGTAACCCATCTCAGCTACATGGTTTCACACAGATATGAAGTCAATGGATAACTACTTCTTAGGTATATGCCCATACATATATGTAAGTTATCTAGTAACCCATCTCAATCATGAGGAAAACACAAAGGTCATTGAATCAACTCAAACCAGGATTTTCATTAATGATTTTGAAACCACACCTGATAAAGAGCTCCCTCTCTGTTGAGTACACTGATACTGTCATGACTCCGAGGAACAGCTCACTAACCTAATACTGCTGAGGTACTCCTCCTGTAGAGTACTGCGGGTCAGCCACCCAAACACAGTAGTGCTCCCTGCCAGGGTCTTCCAACCAAACACAATAGTGCACCCCCCCTAATATCCTACATAGGTACTCCTTCTATTGAGTACCGTGGGTCTGCCACCCAAACATAGTAGTTCTCCCAGCCGTGGTTCTGCCACCCAAACATAGTAGTGCTCCCCACTGGGCTATACATGTCACTCCAACTCGAATCGGACAAGCAGTCTTCAGGTCTCAGCCAGCTACAAGGTCTCCATACTCCGTATGATCATCTCTAGGAGGATCCACTCCATGAGCTACTGGTCGATACTACAAGTATCAAAAAGTCCCACGAAGAAGTATCTCACAGGTCCGCCTCATCATAGAGGTCTCAACGCAATAGATGACGTGTCATTCGGATGCCCGGTCTGTGAGTTATTTTCCTTTTCGTCCCGGGGGCCCGGTTGGTTTTGTGTACGAACCAACCCGGCCGTATCTTAACTTTACCCTAAACACACATAGGTTATAATCAAACGTACCATTTCTCAACGTGATCACCAATGCCGCTGATGGTTCATCAATCAGACATCTAGTCTGAAAGTTATTGGCTTTTCCTTTCAAGGAGCCCAGTTGGATTTCTTGTTGAATCTGACCCGACCATCATCCAACTGCATCCAATCCTCCGGTGAAGTATGCCAGAAGATCCTTTTCACTGAAAGGAATCCAAAACAGTCGATGGCATGTCAATCAGACATCCGGAGCTCATGTAATAAGCGTTTCCGCTCCGAGGGCCCGGTGTGTTTCTGTTTCGAACCAACCCGTCCATACCCATACTTTACCAAAACATCATGTGTAATATACTGAAACGGCCCCCTCGATCAAAGGATTTCTACTCAACTGACAGTGCGTCAAACGGAGGTCCGTAGCCCATGTTATGAGAGTTTGAATGGATCGGTCCGAAATAGGGGGTTCGAGCCCGGTCCGACCCGGCCCGATACCCCATGGGTCAGCCTGAACCGGGTTGACCCGACCCGAGCCCGGGTCCGGCCTGATAGGGCGTAGCCCAACCCGGCCAGTGCGGCCTGGCCCGACCGGCGTAGCCCGGCCCTACCGGTGCAGCCCGGCACGGCGCTGGCGGCCCGACCCGTCCGGTTGAGGCTCAGCCAGCGTGGCCGAGCGGACGTAGAGTGGGGGGCTCGGCCCCACACCGTTAGTTGGTGCCGGAGATGGATAGTGCCAATGCCATTCTTCCGAGATCCCGCGCTTCCACAGGATCCGCCATGCCACACCACCGCGGCAAGCCGGGGCGGGTTTTTCTCTCTGGAGGTGCGTTGGGGCGCCGCCGCCTCCTGGCGGCCGGACGGCTCCGGCCGCCTTTTCCGGTCGCCAGCGGCGCTGTGCCGGCGACCCGTGCCTCCAGGGTTTTCCGCGGGCCACCGGAGTTGCTCCGGTGGTCCATATTCAATTCTGTCTATGCCGTTGTTCATCTCGGGTCCCTTACTTTACTACGTAGGCCTCAAATCACTACTGTGGTCCCATTTCATCATCACCGTCAATACGCGCACCATCAACAATCTACAGAGGGTTGTCAGGCCATGTTTGTTCGGCCTGCGCTCTACGCGTTAGGTGTTATCAATTGTCAGTCAATAAAACTCATTACTTTAATATCGACGAGAGTATAATTTATTCAAGTATAAATTATACTAACATCATACTAATAAACGCTTTAGAATGTGAGATTAAATCACTCGAAAGATTATTAAAAACAATTCCCCTACCTCGTGACGTGATACCTCGATGGATCTACGTAGAGGTAGAGTCATTCATTGAATTCAGAAGGTGACGTCGTCGTTTGCGGTTTCCCCACGGCGGTGTTTCCTCCTTTGATGGAAATCCGGGGAGCGATTTTCGTCGAAGGTCTTGGAAGGCTCGACGTTGCCGGAGTGTACCTGAAGATGTGACGCCTCTCCTCTTGTCGCGGAGATAGGATGAAAGGGTACATCTTCACTATTTGCGAAGTCAGAGTTCTTTGCTAAAGAAGTGTCGTTCTTCAATGAGGAAGAATTCTCTACTTCTTCTTCTTCTCACAAGAACTCTCTCCAAATTCCCCAACAAAAAGTGTGTCCCAAAATAAAATAATGGCTCATCCAATTATTTTATTAACACGTTCAATTTGAAATTAATAACTCAAAACACTTAATTAATTAATTGAGGAGACTCAATAAATTAATTAAAGTGTGTGTTGGCTTAAAAGAATAAAGAGGGAGAGAGTGAAGAGGAGAAGATACACAAATTAAGAGGAGGTTACCAATTAATTCAAGAGGTGAGTTAGCAAGAATTTTTTAAAGAGAGGGGGATGTGAAGAGTCACATTTAATTAAGGGAACGTTGTCACATTAAAACCAAGGGAGTTTATGATAGTTAAAGGAATGTGAATGGTTGGGGCTCATGTGGGCCCCACCACACAAATATCCTATCATGAGTAGCTAGAAACTTGTGGGTCACACCCCAATTTATCATGTATATTAAAACCAATTTAGATATAAGAATAAAATTGTCCCACAATTTTATTCACTTCACATTTAATCCTCAAATTTTAAACAACTTCCCCCGAGCTAACGCATCTTCGGTAAAGGTCCTCTTAAGAAATTATCGGCGCTGCGAGTTCATCGGTGCCTTCAGATTTCAATTCCGAGCACCGGTTTAAAAGATATAAAAACTTTCTCATTCGTTCACAGAACATACTTGAGCTAAACATTAGAAATTGATTCCAGGCACACCAGGCCTCGGAATCAGGTTCCGTAAAAAACTGCGGACTCGAAAAATTCCAATGAAATTAAGAAAAAAAATTCCTGGAAATTTCCGCGTCTTTACATTACTCCCACCTCATGGATTTATGTACCCGTAATGTTTCAACACACACTAAGGAAAACAAAGTGGTACTGAGCACGCATTTGAGCCTTCCTCTCCCATGTGCTCTCCTAGAGGTTCTCGTGCTGCCAGTGAAAGCGCACCTGAGGAATCGACCATCCACGTAGGACCCGCTCATTTCGATCCTCGATCTCCACTGGAACCTCCATGCATGTCCCCCTATCATCAATGTCCAACTGCCTGCTATCGATGATGTGTGAAGGATCATGCATGTATCTCCTCAACTAAGATACGTGGATGACATCATGCACCCAGTGCAACTGAGGTGGAAAGGTCAAGCGGTAAACCACCTCGCCTACCCTACCGAGGAACTAAAAAGGTCCTTTGAACCTTGGATATAACTTGCCGCATCGGTCACATCTCCGTAAACCTCGTCGAGGTGAGACCCTTATAAGGACGTGGTTGCCATCCTCGATCTCTAGAGACCTCCATTTCTTGATTATAACTGAAACTCAAAACACCTGCTGCTACGTGGATATGTTTGACCAACACAGGTGTGATTGGACGCACCCTCCTATGCATGAGTTTATCTTGTGCTGCATGAGGTTTCCTTTTCACCAACCAAGGTAAACTTATCCCAACGTTTTAGATAAACCACAACCTTTTTGCCTAATACAATGAATCTGTGTATGAACTGTGAATCCAATCCATACTCAGACCAATATCGTAAGGCCTCGACGCTTCCCCCAAGAGATTCCAACAGAAACTCTCACCTCCAGGGTCAGATCACAATGTCGGCGTAAGTGTGATTATCGAGTCTCCTCCCAAAGGTATCTCCAGGCGTAATGGTCAAGTCTACAGATTCTCGGAAACTCTAGGTCTTGGACAAGATTCGTGGAAGAAAGGAATTATTCATATCAAAGTCTATTGATACGTAAGCTAGTAGTGGGCACAGTCTGTCCCTCAAATCATTCTTAGATTCATTGGGTCACACTACTTGACCGCATGCGGCTACTCTTTTTCCCTGCCCTCCAGCTCCCTGAACCTGGAGAGGATAACAAAGGCGGGTGGTTGTAACATGTTGAAATCTACACCACCTCATGCTGCTCTCGTAGCTCTGCCTCCACGTCTGCTGCTCCAGATGCTCATCTGTACTTGAAGCTTCCTTTTATTGAAACATTTTACATGCTCGAGTCTCTGAGTCAGGCGCCGGTTTCTTGTTTCTTACTGCACTGTGTAGTCTTCATCTACTCTTGGATGATATGCACCTACTCCATCGTAGCTTGTACCATCTCTATTCGGTGGGATGTTTTCCGATGTGGTAAGTCGGTCAATGACCACCCCTCTTCGCCTACGATCTGCAAGAGCTGCTAAGATTTCTCCTATTCTGAGAGGAGAAAATTGGTCTCTTCCCCTAGATGAACCAAACCCATTGCCTAATACAGTCAATCGTGACATGAATTATGCATTCATGCCATGGACGACGTCGTAAGGCCTCAAAGTTACTACCAAGAGATCCAACCGTCACTCTCTTCTCCAAGGGTCGAGTCACACTGTCGGCATCAGTGTGAGGTCACTGGGTCTCCACCAGTAGAAATATCAAAAGTGAGGGTCAAGTCAACAGTTTTAAAAGGGACCTCTCAGTATTAACCAAACAAAAGTACAATAAAGTAAACATCACATAGATATGTGACTTTTATTGTTTTAGCTCGAAGTACAAAGACACAAATACAACAGCAACATGGAACTAGAAGTACCATGAAAAAAAGGAATCCACTAGTTCTGCTCCTGTCCACCTGCTTCCGGAGCTCTACTACCTTGTCCACCGCTCGGCTGTTTCTCATGCACTCATGGAAGTTTCTGTCTCGGTGGCTCCTCCAATGCCTGCGGATCATCTGTGCGGGGAGTCAGATAGTCATGTGCCATGTGACCCTTCTTGTCGCATGCATAACACTTCCTACTCCTCTTATGGCTGGCTCTGTTATGTGTGCATCGCACAACCAAACCTATATCACGAGGTCTCCCACCTGCTGGACTGGTCCTCTTGGACCCCAGCATCATCTTTCTACTGCCTACAGATGATTCGGCTGCTGATGGAAAATCCTGCAGCAAAGGCAGCAGCTCTTGAGCATGCTCGGAGTGTAGATTCACTGATATAAACTCCACCCTGAAGAAGGTCTCGGAGTCTCCCCATGTGAAGGTCATCTCATCGCAATACTAGAGCATCCGACTCCACCATCTGCCTGCTGCTGCCTGAAGGAGGATGGTAGCAAGGATCACCATGAAGTCCGCTGGTGTACTTACTCTCCTGAAAACTCTTACCACAGCCTCCATCAAATCCTCAGCCACCTCAGGGTCTATCTCTCCCTGGAACATGGGTGGCCTCTGGCACTGGAACTCGTGCAGCGTGCTCAAGTGGCGTGCATCGCCTGATGCTGGGACTGGTGGCATCAGTGGCCCAACGTATGGTAGTACCGTTGGTGCCTCAACTGAAAGAGGGCCATGTACTGAGGCCTCGTCGCTCGACGGGCTGTCAGTACGTACATCTCTTAGGGATCTAGCTGGTCGTCTACGGAAAGGCATCCTGAAAGAAATAGATGTGACACGGTCAAACGATTATACCTGGTGAGCTGACCTGGTTTGAGCTGTTTTATGGAGAATACTTTTTAAAATACACACACGCAATTAGTGTTTTTTTGCACTGAGTCGGAAATCAGAAGTTAGGGTCCTGATGTATGGATACGTCGGCCGCCCGCACCAACACAGGACTCCCTGAACTGAAAACCACACTCAGTACTATTAACACTATTGTTTCACAGAAAAGAAATATCAGAGTTATAAGTTCTGCAGTAGAACTACCTCCTCTAATACCAATTTTTCACGACCCGTCCTTGGGGCCCGTGTCGTGACTACCCCAAGCCCGCCTTCCATAGGCCAGGGGCTGGTGACTAGCACCAAAGGTGAAAATCCCAATAAAAAGGGAAGGAATTGCCTTTATGAAATGAAAACACACAAAATCGGAGTACAAGAACATGCTACACTAATTAAAGCAGTAGAACAAACGTGATGAACATACATGGGACCGGAAATACAAGCCCAAAATAAAGGTACAACTACAAGTGAAAGTAAAGTACAACTCAAAGGACAACAGTTGAAAGGTGACATGCAGCTCCTGGATCGTCCTCCGACTTCCTACTTGAAGGGTAGGTACATATGTCCTTATCAGCACTCCACCTCCGTTCATCTCCTCTGGGTACCGACTCGTCGTGAGATCCACCTCCGGGTACCGTCTCGTCATGAGATCCACCTTCAGGTACCGTCCAGCTCTACAAGCCGCAACCATGATCAGTGATGTCCGTCATCTGCAACCAACACAACGAGGTGCAGGAATAGCCGGTGCAGGGGTGAGTATACAATACTCAGTAGGGACCCCAAGACCCTCAAGGTCTCACTAAATCCAACAAGGATAATCACAATGAAAGTTATCAATAGATAACCCTTACTTAGGTATAAGCTCATACTTATACCTAAGTTATCAGGTAACCCATCTCAACTACATGGTTTCACACTGATATAAGTGTCGGCGGATAACCAGTACTTAGGTATATGCCCATACATATACGTAAGTTATCTAGTAACCCATCTCAATCATGAAGAAAACACAAAGGTCATTGACACAGCTCAAACCTGGATTTTCATTAATGATTTTGAAACCAAAACTGCGGAAGAGCTCCCTCTCTGTTGAGTACACTGATCCTGTAATGACTCGAGGCACTACTCACTAACCTAAGACTACTAAGGTACTCCTCCTGTCCAGTACCGTGGGTTAGCCACCCAAACATAGTAGTGCTCCCCTCCAGGGTCTTCTGCCTAAACAAAGTAGGGAACCTCCCCTAATAGCCTGCGGAGGTACTCCATATGTTGAGTATCACAGGTCTGCCACCCAAACAAAGTAGTGCTCCCCGCCGTGGGTCTACCATCCAAACATAGTAGTGCTCCCCACTGGGCTATACAAGTCACTCTAACTCAAATCAGACTAGCAGTCTTCAGGTCTCAACCAGCTACAAGGTCTCCATACTTCATTTTCTCATCTCCGGGAGGATCCTCTCCACAAGATATTGATCAATACTCCAAGTATTACAAATTCCCAAGAAGAAGTATCTAAATGGACTGCCTCGTCCTAGGGGTCTCAATGCAACAGACGGCGCGTCAATTGGATGCCCTGTCTGTGAGTTATTTTCTTTTTCGTCCCGGGGGCCCAGTTGGTTTTGTGTACGAACCAAACCGGCCGTATCTCAACTGTACCCTGAACTCACATAGGGTATACTCAAAGGTAAATTTTATCAACGTGATCTCCAACACCGGTGACGGTTCGTCAATCAGACATCCGGTTTGAAAGTTATCGGTGTTTTCGTTCCAGGGGCCAGATTGGATTTCATGTTCAATCCAACCCTACCATTTTCCATCTACGTCCAAACCTTAGGTGAAGTGTGCCAAAAGATCCGTCTCACCGAAGGGAAACCAAAAAAGTTGACGGCACATTAATCGAACGTCTGAAGCTCATGTTATAAGCGTTTCCGCTCTGAGGGCCGGGTTGGTTTCAGTTTTGAACCAACCCAGCCGTAACCATACTTCACCAAAACATCGAGTTCAATATACCTAAAGGACATCCTCAATCCAAGGATCTCTACGCAAATGACGGTGCGTGAAACGGAGGTCCGTAGCATATGTTATGAGCGTTTGAACGGATATGTCCGGAAATATGGGGTTCGAGCCCGGTTCGACCTGGCCCCGTACCCCCCGGGTCGGCACGATGCGGGTTGACCCGACCCGGGTCCGGGTCCGGCCCGATAGGGCACCGCCCGGACCGGCCCAATCGGCATGGCCCGACCCCACCGGCGCAGCCCGGCCCGGCACTGGCGGCCCAGTGCGGGCAGCCCGGCCTGGCCGGTTGAGGCTCAGCCGGCATGGCCGAGCAGACTCGGAGCAGGGGCCTCGGCCCCTCACCGCTAATTGGTGACGTCAACGGATTGTGCCACCATCGTTCTTTCGGGATCATGCCCGGCCGTGGGATCCACCGTGTCGCACCGCCACAGCCACAGCGGGTTTTTCTCCAGTGCTGCGCTGGGGCGCCGACACAACCTCCAGTAGCCGGCGGCGCCGCGCCGACGACCCGTACCTCCAGGGTTTTCCACGGGTCACCAGAGTTGCTCTGGTGGTCTGTTTTCAATTCCATCTACGCCGGTGTTCATCTCGGGTCCCGTACATTACTTCGTAGGCCTCAAATCACTACTGCGGTCCCGTTTCATCTTCTACATCAATCTGCGCACCAACAACAATCTGCAGAGGGTTGTCGGGCCATGTTTGTTCAGCCCCTGCCCTCCGCCTTAGGTGTTATCAATTGGCAGTCAATAAAACACATGATTTTAATATCGATGAGGGTATAATTTATTCATGTATAAATTATACTAACATCATACTAATAAACGCTTTATCATGTGAGATTAAATCGCTCGAAAGAGTATTAAACAAAAATTCCCCTACCTCGCGACGTGATCCCTCGATGGATCTGCGGAGAGGTAGCGTCATTTGTTGACGTCGGAAGGTGACATCTTCAATTTCGATTTCCCCACGACGGTGTTTCCTACTTTGATGGAGATCCAGGGAGTGTTCTTCATCGAAGGTCTTGGAAGGCCCGACGTCGCAGGTGTGTACCCGAAAATGTGACGCCTCTCCTCTTATCACAGAGATAGGAAGAAAGGGTATGTCGTCGCTCTTAGCGGAGTCGGCGTTCATTGATAAAGAAGCGTCATTCTTCATTGAGGAGGCATCATTCATCAATGAGGAAGAATTCTCTTCTTCTTCTTCTTCTTCTCACAAGAACTCTCTCCAAATTCCCCAACACAAAGTGTGTCCCAAAATAAAATAATGGCTCATCCAATTATTTTATTAACACATGCCATTTGAAATTCAAAACTCAAAACACTTAATTAATTAATTGAGGAGACTCAATACATTAATTAATGTGTGTGTTGGATTAAAAGAATAAATAGGGAGAGAGTGAAGTAGAGAAGTTACACAAATTAAGAGGAGGTTACCAATTAATTCAAGAGGTGAGTTAGCAAGAATTAATTAAAGAGAGGAGGTTGTGTAGAGTCACATTTAATTAAGGGAAAACTGTCAGATTAAAACCAAGGGAGTTTATGAGAGTTAAAGGAATGTGAATGGTTGGGGCTCATGTGTTCCCAACCTCAAAAATATCCTATCATGAGTAGTTAGAAACTTGTGGGTCCCACCCAAACTTCCCATGTAGATTAAAACTACTTTAGTTATAAGAATAAAATTATCCCACAATTTTATTCACTTCACATTTGATCCCCAAATTTTAAACAACTTCCCCCGAGCTAACGCATCTTTGGTAAAGGTCCTCTTAAACAATTATCGTTGCTGTGAGTTCATCGGTGCCCTCAGATTTCAATTCCGAGCACCGGTTACAAATATAGAAAAACGTGGTCGTTCGTTAACTGAACGTACACGAGCTAATCTTCAGAAATTGATTCCGGGCACACCGGGCCTCAGAATCAGGTTCCGTCAGAAACTGCGGACTTGTAAAATTCCAAATAAATTATGACAAATATTTCCTTGAAATTTCTGGGTCTTTAAAGCATTGTTTTTAACTTAAATACCAATTTTAAACTGAAAACATGCACTTTGAGTCATATCTGATACACCGTGCATCAGATTGATGTGAATATGATTATTACTCATTATAAATTACTTATGGATCATTTTATTAAAGTATCAAGACAATAAAAAGGAATTTTATTGTTTTTGAGTGTGCTAAATTTTTTATTACTAAAATATTAATTTAAACTTAAAACATATAGTTTGATTCATACCAATCACAACCTATGTCAATTTGATGTGAGAGTGATTACTATATATAAAAATGACTTATGAATTATTATCCTAAAGTATCAAGATGATATGAGCACATTTTCTTAGTTTGTGGTTAGTGACACCCATTTTGACCTAAAGTGTAAATTTTAAATAGATAGTAGACAGTTTGAGTCTTACAAGACACAACATGTAGCTGATTGAGGTGACAATGATTCATATATTCAGAAATGACTTATGCATTGTTATTCTAAATTAGAAATATAATCTGAATGTGTTTTCTCGATTTTGAGTATGTGATGTGTGTTTTGACATATAATATCGATTTTAAACAAAACTTACCATGTATTAGTTTGAGGTTTGGTTGATTCCTATAGGTCTCAAATGACTTATGGATCATTTAACTAAAGCATAAAAATAATATGAATGTGTTTTCCTAGTTTTGAGTGTGTGTTTTATGTTTTGAACTAAATTGTAAATTTTAAACTAAAAACACACACTTAGACTCATACCGAGCGCTATGTGTAACAGATTGTGGTGCAGAAAATTGATGTGTGGCTGATTCCTGTATGAGCCTAAGTAGTATCAAACATGTTATTAGTTTTTTCGTACTACGCACACCATCTATTGTATTGAAGTGCGACTGATTCCTACATGTCAAAAATGACTTATGTATGGTTTTCTAATGTATCAAAACAATTTGAACTTGTTTTTATCAATTTTGAGAATGCAATGTGTGTTTTGAACTAAAATGTCAATTTTAAACTAATAACATAATCATTGAGTCATACCATGCATACCACGAGTCAGATTGAGTTGTTATTGATTCTTACACATCACACTGTGTCTTTTTATTCTTCAATTCATTCAACATTCAAGGTAGTCTAACAATATTTTTGTTTGATAACCCTGAATATAGAATTCTTTATAGAATAAAAATAAAATTTCATAATCATTAGTGACTCCTCATTTTTGAATGCATAATAATTTTACTTGAGTTCATCAGGAGTGTGTCACCCTTCTTCATGAACCCTATAAAAATTAACAAAATAAGTGTCAGATGAAAACGATAAAGAAATTAACAAAAAAGTAGATAAAATAATGAGAAAATTCCTTAAATAATCAGTTGGAAGTCACCGCTTCCTGATGTTTGTATATAATCTAACACCATTTTTTATTCCCATTAATTTCCAAACAATTATATTTACACTTTTGAATAAAAAAACATAAAAATTCCTTGTTGTATTGTTAAAATATCAGTATATAATGAATTAGTACGTTTTTAAAAGAAATTGCAATTATCATAAAAAATAACTCTTTGGGGATATTAGTTTGTTGATGGAATATGATATTTTTCATATATTTTCAAATATAATAACAAAAATCTTTACCATCATTTTCTTCCATGCAATGTAGAAATATTGATAAAAATAAGAAATTTCTTTTTATATATTTTTTTATAGTGGGTTGTTATTATATATAACCTAATACTTATCCATTTTTAAAATTTAATTGGCTTTTTGTGATCATATAATGTCCCCTTATCATGGTTTTGATGATATGTAAACACCATTCTATCATATCATAATTTTAACTAAAACATTATAAAAAAATTATATCAGCAATTTTATTTGTAAAATGATGCATTTAATGTATTAAAAATTGATAAATGTCAATATGTGTTTTCGGTTTGTTGGGTATCCATTCATTAAATATAGAAAATAAATATGTGAAGTATCTATATTGACAATAATGAGTAACCAACAGTGCCTAAAAAAGGAATAACTAATTAAATGAATTAAAATATATTTGATATGATTAAATTTTATATATTTTACCCATAAATCATGGGTATTAATAAGATTCCATCACATATATGTTTGATTTCAAACATTGTGGTAGGTTTTTACACTATTACTTCATATTGATTTTGTTTTAATGACAATTATTGTGTGTAATTGATGTGAGGACTAATGATTCTTAATTTATGTTCACAGGGGTTTCCCTTCTAATAGTATTGATATATAATCCACTAAAAAAATGAATTGTATCCAGTCATAAATAACATAATAAACAATGTATTGTATAAAAAATCAAGAAAATACACAACATGTATACAATTACAACAGAGACTCCTATCCATTCATGCTTTAGGATTTCATTTACATTATCAAGACCAATATAATCAATAATTGCCTCATTGTACATCTGTTCTTCAAAATCAATTATGGTCATATCACCACTCCAAAACATTGAATCTACATGAACCATTAATTTTAGTAACTATGGATTTTGAATGGGTGGGAAAATGTTACTTTGTGAAGATATTTTTGATTGTTTGTTGGATACATTAGTTAATATGGATTCAACCTTCCATTTCACCACTTCTACTTTTCCATATGTAATAAAATTCATCAATTCAAGATTTTTTTTCATTATTTTTTAATGGAATTTCATAAAAAATAAATTGGAAATGAATACCTCATTTTTTGACATGTATTTTTCAATATACAATAACCATGATATGAAAGATCCAATAGCTTTCTTGGCCATGTGAATATCAACACCAACAAGAGGAACATATTTCTCAGTGGTTTGTTCATGATCAATGTGAATCCCACTCATACCAGATCTATTAGATGTTTTTCAATGTGTTTAATATCTACTTAGATATTTTTCACACCACCACACACAATGAGGGGATGGGTCGGTGTTGATAGATATAAATGATAATCATTTTCACCTTGTAGAATATTTTTATTGGAAAGTTATCATAGTATGCCGGATTCAAATTTCATAAATTTAATTAGGAAAATAATGACTACCTCTTCCCATAAATCTCTTTAAAGGGAATGAATCACCAAAAATCTGGTGCGGGATCTTCATGTAATGGTTGTTCTTGTATTATTTCTTCTCTTTGATTACTTCTTATAACAATTTCTAACAAATATAATTTCTAATTCTATTTTATGTAATAGAGTATCTAATTTTTCCTACCACTCTTCTATTTTCTTATCATCATCACACTATTTATTTTTTTCTAAAAATATATTCGGGTTGACACCCCAAAATCCACACATTTGACAAATCCATACTATTCAGGGTACATTAGGGAAACTACTAGTTTATGTTCATCATGATTCGATGATTCCTATGTCTATGTTTGGAAAAGGTATATGAAAATAAGTAATCATTATTATGTAATTTTTTATTAATTTTTTTAATTTACACATTAATCCCACACTTTTTCTATTTTTTCATCTATTAGTATCCAATGTTTATTTACACGCGCCTCCTTCAATAGCACATGATGTTAGATAAAAGTGACTTTGGATATTGATTCAAAAATTTGTATATAAAAAATGGAACTTAATTATGTTTTTTATGACACATAAATGTCTTATGGTATATTTAAAATTCATACCATTTTTTTCAAGTGAAGCATACCCCATCCTTGATTTACGGTATGGGTACATTGGTTTTTCTGCTGGTTGATTATTTTCCACACTCATTTGTTGTTTCATAAATTAAAAAATCTTAATCAAAGTGATTAATATACAAAATTTCAAGCTATTTAATACCCATCAATATGTATATGAAAATATGTCTCCTCACAACCACCAATAAATGCATACCACACTTTTTGGTTTATAAGGTGTGTATACATCTGTGGTGGGTTTCAGTTTATTTTCCATTCCTCATATATATAATGTTGCTATGTAATAATTATACGAAATCCCCCATATGCCTTTACAAAGATCATTAATACAAATTTAATTCGGGATTTATCTACAATAAGTATACTCTATAAGGGACACTGAAGAGTAATTCAATGTTTCGTTATTACGTTATTTAGTAAAATAAATAATTTATATCACAATGTTACCCTAATATCATCCCATATTAATGTCTTAAGAACATGCACAACATAGTTCAATGAACATGCATCAATAATCACATTAATATGACTGGTGAACCCAATGCATCTACTAAACATAGACTTATTAGGGTTATCTGGCAAGCGACATGTATTCTATCTGTCAGAGTTGGTATCCTAAGAACCAACTATTTGTACATTGATTACATGAATGTACACTTATTATATATTGTTCATTGTTCTTCATGAATATAATATAATAATGTCCTGTAATATTTTTTTCATTAATAAGGTCATGGAAGATCCCCGCTATGATGAGAACCATAAAATACTATAACAATATTCTAAAAAAAGTTCTATGGTTGGATGAAAAACTATGATAGGACACATAGAATACAGATAGTCATGTGCGAGTACTCGTAAGAAGACGAGACTCTCCCTCATGTAGTTCACACTTGGTAATCTCTAATATGGGAGATTATAAGAAAATATCTATCAGTAGTAATTCTACATGTCTTGGTGTCATCAGACATTTCTATCTATGAGCGTACGTAATGGTCCTTAGACTCGAATATTATCATTAACTCATATCATGACTCGTGCACTTAGAATTTCTGATGAAAACTGTCATGAAGATAGTTGGCGGGAAGTAGGGTGCATTGGGTGGGTCATGAATGACATGTTGTTAATGGATAAGTCATGGAAGGATTTGTCCCTTCTATATTTATGGAAGTAGATATCTCGGGCCCTTTGATTGAAATAGAACTATCACCCAAATTCCATGGCTATGGTGTCATGACGAGTTTATTTCTAGAAGTCAAAGAATTATAGATCTAGCATGTAGGTTTATGAAACTGATATGAAACCTTCTTGATGATATATTGAGACAAAGGGATTAAATTATACGGTATGTGTTCTTATGAGGAGACACATCAATGTGGCATCAACTTCATTCTCTTGGGTGCCCTGACCCACTACTAGACTGTAATCTTGGACCTTAGGCAAGCCCACCAAATGGAAACAAGAAAGAGGCCTAGAGGGTCACACACTAAGTGTATCAATGCATCTCAAGTATAATAATGATTATTCTCGTTTGTGGTATAATAATTATTAATGGAATCTTAAATCATTTTAATGTCAGAGGAAGAATAAAAAGAAAAACAAGATATACATGCCGTGTACATTGAATGTACACGCCATGTAGTTTTCATTTAAGAAATGAAATGAAAAATGAAAAAAAGACATACACACCATGTACATTGATTGCATAAGCTTTTTATTTTTCAATGAAAAACATGTACACACCATGTATTAATGATTACACGCCATGTAGTTTTCCTGTCGGGATTTTGAGGATATAATATTGTTTAATTAAATTATCTTTATTTTAATTATTGTGGGTGCATGTCAATGAATTAATGATTTGACATGGGTTTTTCAATAAGAGTTAATTAAATAAATAGAATGTGTAACACATTTATTTATTTTCATAACTCTATAACCTCAATACCGATTATAAATATCATCATAACCCCATCACCATTCCATAGAATTGTTGTGCACAACAATTATGGATAATTCTCTCAAGACTGAAAGAACTCCTCCATGAACTCTCTCAAGACATAGTGAGATCCTCCTCCATTGGATCAAGAAGATGTAAGGCAGACAACACAAGCAAGGACTTCTCCATGCTTGCACTCGGAGATTCCTTTGGCAATGTCCCGGGATATGTGGTGCATGTGTGCATCACCACTAGAGGAAGTCTACACTTGGCTTCTGCGACATAATGATGAATCACATCAAAAAGTGATCAGAAATATCAACAAAGAAAGAATTAAAAAAAGGTATGTCTTGTCTATTAATTAATTTAATTATAATCAACCTATAAAAATACTTCCTTTGTTGTTCCGGGAATATTCTTTTTCTTTGTCTATTTCCGTGATTCGATCCAGGAATTCTGGCATTTATTGTCGTATTGGTCCTGTATTGATCATTGCTAATGAAAAAAATCCAAGTGGGCACATCCACCCCTGAGCTTCTTCTGCGCCCAAGACCTTTAAGTGGTATCAGAGGGGTTCACAACATTGAATAATGTTATTTAATTTTCATTGATAATTTATGCATTTATATTTGATTCAATTCAAGATAAATCATTCTATAAAACTGAATGAATGAGATCTGTTATTCCTCCTTCATTTCTTGATTGAAATCACCGAAACAACCTTTTAATTTTTATTTTGATTAAAATAAAAATGAGGAACTCATCCAGAGGAGCCTATCATTCTGTCTGTACAACATAAGAATACACAGCGTATAGTAAAAACTACACGCTGTGTACTTAGGTTCAACGAATCATTACTGGTCTGCCAAACCCACGTCATGTGAATAGAGCATACCTAAGATTTTATTACACCATGTTGACCAGAACTGAGCAGCGCATGGAAACTAGAAGACACAGCGTGTATGTTGAATCAACATGCTGTGTAGTCCAATCTGGAACATAAGAAACCGTGTTCAAGGAGAATCCATGTACCGCGTACAGTGTATTGACTGGCCGGTAACCACATAATAAGGAAATACATTCCATGTTAGATTAATTTACACGCCGTGTACTCCAAAATTTCCAAATTACATAAGACAAGCCAAATCCACCTGCATGTACTTTGGATAAAGGGTGAAAACAAATACACACCGTGTAATATATCCTACACGCCATGTACTATCCAGAAATGGAATTTCACTAGGTTTCCTCTATTTTAAAAAGACCTATATAAGGAATATGGTTGAGAAGAATCTCATGGAAATTAAGAAAGGAAATTCAGATAAATAATTGATTAATTAAAAGATCATAATTAATTGAATTCAAGCGCAACTTATCTTGAATTAAATAACAATTAAAAGAATTTGAATACTAAATATGCATAATATTTGTTGCATGCTATGGATGATCATGAGCTAGGCCAACTACCCTTTGTGTGTCTATGGTTTCATTTAAATTTATTTAACTTAAATTCATTAGCCTGTCATCCTTCTTCCAGTAAAATGTAGGGCCTGCGTGCCCATGGTTTCTTTACTCTAAACACCATGTAATGGAGGATCTCCCATGCCATAGGAGACTGTTCAAAATATAAAGTTGAGGGGAAACCAACCCAAAAAGATTCAAATGTGGATAGGCGGGAGTTTCAAAACCATAAACCATTGGGTTCAATGTCTTTTTCCCTAGGTCCGGGGTAGCTTTTCAAAACCGCTAGATAAGCTATCCAATAGAAGCACATGATCATACCATCTTATTTTATTTCTATCTGATTTCATGGTTTATTTATTATGTATGTGTTGTCACGTTCACATAATTAATAAACAAGCATGAAAAGATGGAATAAAATAAAAACCAGACTATGCATAATCATTATCTGAACACAGTTAATCACATAAGCAAGCATATCATAATATTAACAAGCATGTGATAATGCGAATCCATGCATAAAGGATTAAAATCCATGAAACAATATTAAGTAAGACCATGCCTTCCATTACTTGATTAAGGTAAAGACTTAATAAAACTATGTGTTTGACCAACCCTTGTTGGGACACTTACTTTTATAAAGGAAGCTCTTATGAAAGTTTCAGGTTGACTTAAAAATTTTACATCAAGAGGAGTAGCCCTTGCTTGATTGTTGTAAAATGGAGACAGTGTTGAGGAAATCCAAGTCAGGATTTCAGGATTGGGGAGTCCACTCAATAGATCAAGTAACTATAAGGTCGTAGTCGGTAAATACCTTCCTAACTAAATACCGTTAAATATCTTGACCAACCCTTGTTGGGGTTATGTGATGGGGAATATGGATCCTTGGCACTCGAATGTCATCGCAACTAGACATTCTGAGATGAACGATGTGGGACAATGGTACTTGATAAAATAGTGGGAGAATTAATAAATTCATTTATTATTTTTCATAAAATGTAATCAAAAGTTACTGATGAATCTACTCTTTTAATTTGTAGAATCAATATGAAAAACTCATCAACCAAATTTTCCCTATGATCAATTCTGGATAAAGACAGTATCCTCACCAGTATTTACTTTTAGGAATGGTTTAGGCACCTTCGGGTTATCCTATGCCATGAACGAATGTTTTATGTACTCGAGTCCTCACAAACTCATTTTCCTTCCCAAGGGGTGAGTAATGAAGATTTCCTTGTCTATGATCAACATTTGAGTGATGCACTAGAAGTTAAATGTTTGATGATGTCATCAATTTCTAGTGAGCTC
The DNA here is from genome assembly GCA_963277665.1 of Viscum album. Classification (NCBI taxonomy): domain Eukaryota; kingdom Viridiplantae; phylum Streptophyta; class Magnoliopsida; order Santalales; family Viscaceae; genus Viscum; species Viscum album. The sequence goes on from OY728120.1 coordinate 2,081,829,717, forward strand.
ATGAAGTCTCATGAAAACATAGATGCCTATAGCATGATCGAGCACCTCCGTGGTCTATACCAGGAGAGAGCAATATAGGAATAGTTCGAGGTCTCCAAGGCTATATTTCAGAGCAAGATTGGAGAGGGTTCCCCAGCTGGGCCTCATGTAGTCATGCTCATTGGATACATTGAGGGCTTATAGGTTGTAGGGTGTAAACTCCCTGAGGAACTGGGTACCGATCTCATTCTTGCATCACTCCCCCAGAGTTTCTCTAACTTTTTTTAAAATTTCAACATGAACAACATTGAGAAGTCTCTATATAATCTTCTTATCCTCATTCGCCATGTGGACAATGATATGAAGTTTGAAAAGCATTATGTCCTTATAATGAATTAAAGGAAAGGGGAGGCAAATAACTTTATGACTAAAGATTATTAAAGGCCTTCCAAGAATAGGAAGATCAAAGGGGAGGAAAGAGAATATGAGGCTATTTGTTTCTCATGTGGCAAGAAGTGCCACTGGAAGAAAAACTTCTCCCAGCCAAGGAAGCAAGGGGAAGCTTCCGGTGCATTTGTTATCAAATTCAATCTATCTATTTCTACTAATTAGGTATTAGATACATCTTATGTTGTTCACATCTATATCCAAATATAAGAACCATGTAGATTTAGAAGATTGAGCTTGATGAGGTGGATTTGTGAGCAGCCAATAGATCCAGACTCGATCTAGTAGCTGTCAGAGACTACTAGCTCACATTGCCTACTGGGATGGTCTTGGTATTAAAAGGATGTTATTGTGTACCCTCTATAACCAAAAACATTATTTCAGTATCCTGATTAGATACTGATGGATTCATCTTCAAGTTTGGAAAGGAATGTTGCTACTTTTATAAAAGATTACATTTGTTTTGGTAGGGAACATTTATATAATATCCTTTATGTGTTAGACTACCCAAACCAAGTAATGGAAATCAATGACAATGTTAATTCACATGAATCATACCACAAACAACTTTGGCATCACTAGTTAGGACATATCAATGAGAAATGTTTGAAAAAATTACATCAAGATGGGTATTTATATTCATTCAAACTAAAACCACTTGGAGTATGGAATGCATGTCTACAAGGCAGAATGACCAAAGCCCCATTTAGTGGGAAAGGTGAAAGGGCTGAAGAAAATCTAGAATTAGTTTACACAGATGTGTGTGGAAAATTTCATATTGAAGAAAGGGGTGGGTTCTTGTACCTCATAACTATTACTGATGATTTTAGTAGATATGGATATATTTAATTAATGAGGTATAAGTCAGATTCTTTTGATCAGTTCAAAAAATACAAGAATGAAGTTGAGAACCAGTTTGGTAAGAAGATTAAGAAACTCCACTCCAACAAAGGAGGAAAATATCTTAAATAGGACATCATTGATTTATTACGAGAGTTTGGGATTCTATCTCAACTCACTCCTCCTTACACAACTCAGTGGAATGGTGTAAGTGAATGGAGGAACCACACCCTGTTGGACATAGTGAGATCAATGATGAGTTATACGAGTCTTCCATTATCCTTTTGGGGATATTTATTACAAATAGTAGCAAACATACTAAACCAAGTTCAAACTAGGTCGATAAATGGTATTTCATACGAATTATGGAGTGGATGAAATGCCATGTTTTCAAATTTACTTGTGTGGGGTAGAGAAGCATTCGTTAAGGCCTCTTCAGGTAACAAGCTTGCACCCTGAGGCACAAAGTATGCCTTTATAGGATATCCCAAGGAATCAATAGGATATTACCTATACAACACCTCATATAAAAGGGTTACAGTGTCAAGACATTCCATATTCCTTGAGAGGGAGCACATCTCCAAAAGATATAGTGGGAGCGAGATAGAATTTGACGAATTCAAGGCTTAAGATACACAAGATATGGCATAATAAAATATTCTACAAAGCCCTGTGGAAGAAAAATTTATTCTAGAGGATCAAGAACTGCGTAGGGGCACGAGAGTGGTGAGATAACCAAAAAGATATGGTTTTATTGTCAACGAGGATGGTAACTCATTATTGGTTGACAATGATGATCCTCTTACCTACATAGAAGCAGTTGAAGGCACAAATGTTGCCAAGCTGAATGAAGTCATGAATTATAAAATGGATTCCATGTACCAAAACCAAGTATGGATTTTGGTAGATCCTCCAGTTGATGTAAATCATGTTGGTAGAAAATGGGTATTCAAGAAGAAACTGGACATAGAGGGACAAGTCAACACCAATAAGGCACGACTAGTTGCAAAAGGATTTAGACAGCGTCAAGGAATTGACATTGACGAATACTTTTCACTGGTTGCAATGCTTAAATCCATCAAAATCTTATTGGCCATTGCCACTTTCCATGAATAAGAAATTTGGAAAATTGATGTCAAAACAACATTCCTTAATGGGATCCTTGAGGAAGATTTATACATGACACAACTTGAAGGGTTTGTGACTCTAAAGGATTCCAACTAGGTATACAAGTTTCAGAAATCAATTTATGGATTTAAGCAAGCATCAAGGTCATCGAACATTCATTTTGATGAAGCCATAATGGAATTTGGCTTTGTTAAGAACAAATGTGATCCTTGTTTCTATAAAACGATTAGAGGAAGTGCTAAAATTTCCTAACAGTATATTTTGATGTAATATTACTAATTGGAAACGAAGTACTTGTCTTACAGTCAGTTAAGGAATGGATGGATAAATGCGTCTCTATGAAAGACTTGGGCGAGGCTGCATATATTTTTGGGATCAATATTAATCATGATAGATCCAAGAGAATTCCAGGCCTGAGTCAAAGTACATACATATACAAGATACTGAAGAGATTAAGTATGGAGCAGTCCAAGAGGGGATTGTTTCCAATGTCACATGGAATTCATCTTTCCAAGAAAATGTGTCCTCATACAAATGAGGAAAGAAAGAAAATGGCAAGGATCCCTTACACATCCATGATTGGGTCAGTCATGTACGTAATGATATGTACAAGGCTAGATTTTTCTTATGCATTATGTGCGGTAGGCAGATATCAATATTATCTAGGAGACATCAATTGGATGGAAATCAAGACTGTCCTTAAGTATCTGAGGCTTACAAAGTATATGTTCTTGGTTTATTTAGGATATTATGAACTAGTCATCAGAGGACATGTAGATTCTAGTTTCCAAACTAATCAATATGACATGAAGTCTTAGACTGGATATATCTTCAGTTTGAATTGAGGTTTAGTGAGCTGGAAGAGCTCAATGTAAGGTGTGGTTGCAGATTCTACAGTAGAGTGTGAGTATATCGTAGCTTATGAGGAAGCTAGAGAAGAAGTATGGATACGAAGCTTCGTCTAAGAGCTGGATGTAGTACCTAACAGTAAAGATCATATCACACTCTATTGGGAAAATATAGAAGTAATGGAACTTGCAAAATATCCAAGGTCACATCAGCGGAAAAAGCACATACTTCGGAAGTATCATCTCTTAAGGGATTTTTTTAGAGAGTTGAAGTTGCATGGAGCAGTATTTCCACGGAAGACAATGTGGAGGCCCCTTGACTGATGCTTTGACTTAGAAGAAACATGATCATCATGTGTGGTCTACTAGACTAAATGTCATAGGCAGTTGACTCTAGTCCATGTGGGAGTTTGTTAGATCCAGTGTCCTATGTACCAACTGTTTGTACATTGATCACATGAATGTAAACTTATTATATATTGATCATTGTTCTGTATGAATGTAATATAATAATGTCCTGTAATATTTGATTTATTAATAAGGTCATTGAAGATACCCGCAATGATGAGATCCTTGAAGTACTATAAAAATATTCTTAAATAATGTTCTACGATCTGGATGAAATACTATTATAGGACACATAGTATACAGACCGTCATGTGTGAGCACTAGTAAGAAGACAAGACTCTCTCTCTCAAGGAGTTTTCACTTTGTAATATCCAATATGGGAGATTATGAGAATAGATCCGCCAGTAGAAATTCCGCATGTCATGGTTTCATCAGGTATTTCTATCCAAGAGAGTGTGTAATGGTCCTTAGACTGTAAGATTATCATTAACTCTTGTCACGACTCGCGCACTTAGACTTCCTGATGAAAACCATCATGAAGATAGTTAGTGGGAAGTATGGTATGTTGGGTGCATCATTAATGACATGTTGTTAATAGATATTTCAAGGATGGATTTTCCCTTCCATATTTATAGAAGTAGATATATAAGGCCCTTTAATTGAAATAGAACTGTCGCCCATATTTCATGGCCAAGGTGTCATGACGAGTTTATTTCTGGAAGTCAAATAATGACAGATCAAGCATATTGGTTTATGAAACTAACATGAAACCTTCTTCATGAGATATTGAGACAAAGGGATTAAATTACCCGGTAAGCATTCTTGTGAGGTGAAACGTCAATGCGGCATCAAATTCTTTCTCTTGGGTGCCTTGACCCGTTGCGAGACAGTAATCTTGGACTTTAGGAAAGCCCGTCTAATGATAATGAGAAAGATGCCTATAGAGTCACACACTAAGTGTATCCAAGTATCTCAAGTAAGAAAAAATATTATTCTCATATGTGGTTTAATAATTATTCAAGAAATCCTCAACTGTTTTAATGTTGGTGGAAGAATAAAATGAAAAAACAATATACAAACTGTGTACATTGAATATATATGCCATGTAGTTTTCATTTGGAAAGGAAATGAAAAATGAAAACAAGATATACAATCCGTGTACATTGAATGTACACACCGCATAGTTTTCAATGAAAAAAGAGTACACACCGTGTATTAATGATTACATGTTGTGTAGTTTTTCATGTCGGGATTTTGTGGAATAATAACATTTTATTAAATGATATTCATTATAATCAGTGTGGGCGCATGGAAAGGAATAAATTATTCAACATGCGATTTTCAATAAGAGTTAATGAAATAAATAAAACACGTAACACGTTTATTTATTGTCATAAAACTATACCCTCAAAACCAATTATAAATATCCTCATAAACCCAACACTTTTCCTAATAATCATTGTGCACAACAATTCTGAAAAATTCTCTCAAGACTGAAAGAAATCCTCCAGGAACACTTTCAATTCCAAGAGAGATCCTCCACCATAGGATCAAGGAAGTCTAAGGTAGAAAACACAAGAAAAGGATTCTCCATGCTAGCACCTGGAGATTCCTTTGGCGGCGTCTAGGGATACATGGTGCACATGTGGATCACCTCTTGAGGATGTCTACACATGGCTTCGGCGATGTAACAACGAATCATATCGGAATGAAGATCAAAAATGTCAATGAAGAAAGAACGCCATAAAAGGTACTTCTTGTAAATTTATTAAATTAATTATAATCAACCTGTGGTGATTCTTACTTTGTGGTTCCGGGACTATACATCTTCTTGGTCAATTTCTGTGATTCGATCTATGGGCTCTGGCATTTGTCATCATATTGATCTTGGATTGATCATTTCTAATGACAAAAAACCAATTGGGCACATCCACCCATGGGCATTCGCGACACCTGGGACCTTCACTATCTAACAACAAATTTGATTCAGTTGTTTCTTGACATAATATTTTTTTATAACACCATCATTCTACAATGATAATTTTTTTATAGGACACATGTTTTTCACCATATAACATATCTTCGACTTCATTATTGTCAATATGTTGTTCCTATAGATTGGTAGCATCGACATGTGTATAAGGTTTTTGTTCCAATGCATTGGGAGAACCAACGTATTGAGAAAACTTTTGATCCCCAGTATTGGGATAATCAGTGCATACAGACGTAATAATCTACAATATTGGTGGAATGTTTAATTTATATTACTTAAACGTAGTACTGAAAAGATAATAATATGTGGAAACACGATTTATATTACAAAAAATACAACTTGATTATTGATTTTTTTTAAGTTTGATGGATTTGACACCACTATCGAGTATCCAAGTACATTCATTGTAGCTTCCTCTAACAAAAATACCTTTTCTACATTAGGACTACTGTGAAATGATTGCAATGTCCCAATGAAAGGTTCATCCTTAGTTGAATTGACATCTGATCCATTGGTGGTTTTGGTTAATAACAGAACAATTGACCACTTCTAGTTTGCATGATCTAGAACATAAAATACTTATATTTCTTATGAACCCATTATAAATAGTTTTTCTATGTACCTTTCCTTAATAAAATCCACTTTCATGAATCATAATTCATTTATTTTAACAACACTCCTATTATCAACCAACATTAATTGAAAAAAGAACTTTGAATGTTGTATAATATAACTCTCTTTTTTTCTTAATGATACCAAAGTATGAAATATTTAATAAATTGGATTTCTCTCCTTAGTACAAGATAGATACAATACTTCAACAAGAAGTGTAACTCCACTCTTTTTCATGGTATCCCATTAATCATGTTCATTTATATAGAATGTATAACCATTAATTAAATAGCCATTATAAGGTAGTACTAGTACACCTGGTCCTTTGGAATTACACCTTAAAAATATTATCCTGAAACTATCATATAAACAGTTGATTATGTGAATTTGATATCCAAATTTCATCCCTTAATGGATTCGAATGCCTAAGAATTATTTTTTGGGTTTCAGGATATGGTGAAACCTCTAAACTATTATGAAAATTTTAAATGTATGCCTACTCTAACTCTATAATAGTAATTATCACAAAATCTATTCCAAAAATTCCTACACCCACAAGACTCCTGGTGTGATGATATTTTGGTTGATCAATTATTTCAATATCGGACAGGAAGATGGTATTGAATTCAACAGCTTCCTCAACAAAATATTTCTTTGAAATACAACATTTCAGCCAACTTCAATTTTTTATGTACACTTTTAGAATAATAATATTCCAATATGATGTTCTAGAGTATTGAGTAACAATTGATAAGGGGGGTTGTTCAATCATTTGTTCACTTTTATAAGATTCAATACTTTTTAAAACTTATCCCCTACAACCTATTAAGAATTATTTCCTTATAATCTTTTTGTAAATAATCATACCAGATATAGTTGGAAATAATGTAAATCCTAGCATATTTACATGGTCTGGCCTTAATATGGGAATCTACATCATTACATAGCCACTCCCATGGGTCTATAGAAATTCACTATTATGAAGATGTAAATAAAACTTATGGAAACTACTATTTGACACCTTCTATCCCCTGATATAAAATTTTATACAGACTCATATAAATTTAGAAAATTTATTACAAAATAATTGATCAAAAAAATGAATAAAGACATTGTTCAAACTAATCCACAAATCCTGAGTCTGAATCCTTAGTCTGATTAGGCTGGATCTGATTCTCTCAATACAATGAGGTCAATATGATTCTCCCTTACCCAATCTACACTTCTCAAATGATTCTCAAACACCCAGTCTAATCTTCCTCTGTCTAATTGAATCAATTAGATGGATTCAATAATTTGAAATAATTATCAACATGAAAAACTCAAATTTTTCTCAAATTCAAAATATGATCATTTTCAGTCTAGTAAATAATCTTTTAGGTGTTTATTCTTCTTCAAATATCAAAATCTAAAAATAAAGAATGTGGAAATAATTATGTAGCGCTCCACCTTTTTCACTCACAATGAAAAGATAAAAAATATGGAGGAAGTGTACCTCTATTTATAAGTGACTCAAAAAAATAAAAGCTGGAAACCGGAAAACATTCCCAACATCCTCAAATTTCAAAAACACCTAAAATTACTCACATATAGACTTCAATTTTGAATTCTTCAAAGTTTATCAGATTTCTTCAAGATTTATAAAGAATCGAATTTCATGTTAGACCACTTAAACTCTTCACATATCATCTTCTCTATAATTATCATTCTTAAATTTACTATATTTTCTTTAGTATGATGATACCACCTCTACTAATTTGGAAGAAACTTCCTCGACTCAATACGATGAAGCTTCCCCTGGTTCATCTTTCTCTTGTTTTTATGATCAACTATTCCATCAAATCTCATTATGGTATACATTCCTATCTTAGATCAATTCAATATCTCTTTATTTTTAGCTCATTACAATCTTCCTTTCTTTCACAACTCATTATAATATGGCATTCTTTTTTTAGCTCATTACGATATGCCTTTGTTTCTCAAATCATTACAAAATTCTTTTCTTTATCAACTCATTACGAACTGCCTTTCAAACTTTTCTAATTAAGATGAAATGGCATTCTTTTTCATAGTCTATTTGATGTAATCTCATAATGATGGAGTTCCCATTATAATGTATTTCTCATAATGATGGAATTCCCATTGTGATGGAATTTTATTTACGATGGAAATTAGACTCTATAACTTTTTCATTCTACAAAGTTCATCATCTTTACACATTATAACATATAAAAGTATTAGAGTTCAGTACTTATGGATCTAATATATGTCCATATTTCTGGAATGAGTATAATTCTTATTATTACTCGGTTTCTTAAAATCATTTTATTATGATATTTTTTATTATATTTTAGAACTCTGTGATTAGAAAAGTATCGTCTGACATACTTTAGAATGGTTAAGAATTGTCTACCTCCTGAAATCAATTTCTTAAATAAACATTTTCAGTATAATTATGACTTATTCAACCAGATACATCTAACATTTTAACCAACATCACATCTAATGAATCTTCATCGAGATGGATCTGAATCAGATAATGCATCTGAGGAAAAAAAATTTCATTCTAGCTACTTCTACATCTGGTGCTGCTCAGTCTTAGAATATGAGTCCAGAAACATATGTTTGGAAAATAACATTCTTAAATAAAAAACTTTTTTCCCACTCTGTTTTGGGTTTGAATACTAAAAAATCAAATTTCATACAGAACTCATTATGATGGACTGATTATGATTTCTAAATAACAGAAACATTCATATACAAAATTGTTTGTTGTTAAAAAATACAAAAACCTTTTCAAAACAACTTATATAAAAGGGTTCCCACATTCAATGAGGTACATCCATCTATAATTTATAGGTCCACATAGTCTAATATCTTTTACCAAGTGAACTATAGAGTGAGACATCATATCAACGAATTTTTGGGGGAAGAACATATCCAATTCCCATAATACAACATCAATTTACTTTTCCAGAGTTGGAAATTTCTCTGGGTATATAACTTTTCTATATAAAGCATTCAAAAAGAAAAAATATCTTCATTAATGTATGATAAACATTTTTGGGAAAAATGAAACATAAAGAAACATGCATTATATATTGCATCAAAACATGATAGTCTTATGATTTTAGTCCTTTTAACATTGAATTAGTCATTAACAAGATATTATTTATATTTTATGAATACCCATTTGGTACCTTTACATCATTAAAGCTATTTCAAAACTAATATCTCTCTTCCCTAGAAAGAGTGAAAGCAGCTGGAGGAAGAAAAGTCTATTTTTCACACTTCGTCAGTCCTAACTCCTCCGGTATTCTCATGTAAATCATATCCATCCTAGCCTTATTTTCATCCTTTTTTTGTTAGGTGCATTTAGTAATGTTCCGATGACACTATCATATACATTTTTTCCAACATGCATAACATCAATAAAATGCTTGACGTACAGAAAATTTTAGTATAATAAATAAAAAGACTGATAACTTGTTGTAACTAGTTTTTGTAAAGATTGTTGAAAAAGGATTACCAAAAGATGTGTCCATATAATTTACTTCCCAAAATAGTTTATCACCTATTATTGGAGACACTATTGTATATTCTTCTGAACTCCCATATAATGTTGTAATCTATGATCAGTACTTACTATGTTGGTGTAGAAATTAATGATGTATTAGAAATATTTTCATTGATGAATATTTCATCCTAATTGACTATGTACATTGCTCATAAATGGGACACCCCTTATTTACATTAATATTATGTCCTAAAGAATTTTCCATAAGCTGAAATGTCATTTATCATCCCATAAAAATGATCTGAATATGATATCTTCACTTCTATAAGAATCATACAACATAACACGTGAAACCAACAATAATTTCAAATCATAGGTCAATGGTGAAAAATTTATATCAATATCATTAATCAGTTTTTTTCTTGATATAAGAATATATAACATCATGTGTTTTAATTTCTTGCTTAACCATAGTGGAAAGTTATAATTTACCAACATAACTAGCCATGTACTGTGAGTAATGCTATGAAAACCAAAAGGATTAAATCCATCTATAAATAGCACAAGATGAATGTTTTTCAACTCATTTTCAAATTTTGGATACTCAAGACCAATGCACTTCCATTGTAGAGATTATACCGGGTGATGATGTTCCTGCTATTTATTTCATGTATCTATGTCCCACATCCATTGTCTAGTAGTATCCTCACATCTCCGAAGGTTCATAAACCCTAGAATCAATGGAATGTACCATACAAATTTTGTAAGATCGATTCATCTTTTTTTTATATAAACAAGCACCTCACTATGGGAATTTTTTAGTGATTTGTGGTCCTTGAGAAATAGTATACTATCATTTGTAGAGACATGAATTCTTAAAGAGGTCATAAACATTGAACATAGCATTGTTTTAGTGACATATGTTCATCACAGAATTTCAGTATATTCTTGGGGAATATCGTTAATGTGCATAAGTACCAAAGTAAAACATATGTCACTTCATCAGATTCCAGCTTTTAAATTATAAAGATTAAGTATGGATGATAATGCTATATATTTATTCCAAACATCATAAAATGGCACCTTTACACAACTGTTTACCCTCTCAAACAATTTTGGACTATAAAAAATTTCATCTCCAACTATCTTTATCATTTCCTCAGTACGATCTGAATCATCCCTCACACTTGAAATCGCATACTCAGTACACTCTTCCTAATTTTACAAACTAGTAATCATATCAGATGATCCCTAAAATGTAGTCATATCCTAGTCACCAGTAACATGCATTTTTCCCATGTCTAGTCCATCATTCATAAATTTGATCAACACTGTGATATATCACAGGTTATTCCAAATCCTCTAGAAAAGTTTTCTTGAATAAAAATAGTGTAAACCAAGAAAAATGATTTGAGAAGGGTCATATGCATGATATTATGCAAACATGATGAAATATTTCACAACTATCCTAAAATATTTTGTCATATGATTGGAATCCTGCCATTTTCAATCCATATCCATCCTATTTGATTCATCAATATTAATATTTAACTAAAATAATAAATATACAGAATGTCTGAGCTTAGAACCCATAAAAGTTCATTCTTAAAGAATCATTTAATCTATATTAATTAATTGTTCTAAGATAATATGAATCAAATGATCGGTATTCAGATCATTTTATAGTGGAATATATCATTGAATTAAAGCAATGTGTGACATATATAATGTTTGAAATAATATAATTAAATTTACATATATTTCAAAACACAAAAAAATCGAGTAGGCTTAATTTGACGAGTTTGAATATATGTATCAAAAGTATCATGAAATAATTTTTATCATGAGTTATAAATATAAAAAAATTTAATAAATCATTAATAATTAATTAAAATCATTTCATAATACCTATAAAAATTAAAAACAAATAAGGAGGTATAAAAATGATCAAAGTTATTCTATCTGGAAAGTGAAGAAAATTGAAATATTGTTTAATTTTAATCCATGGGAGAAGAAGGGATACAAGGAAGTAGGAAGTGATAACCATCTACACATAGAAAAAAAACTCTACCTAATTATTATTTACAATCACCACCTTATATGATAATTGGGAAGGATTTTTTCGATTCATATCTAAGAGATCTACACAATTAGATTGAGAAATAATGATGAATGTGTGAAAATGAAAGTAAAGTAGAGGGAGAGGGTGAACCAACAATGGCTCGAGACAAAGATTATTAGGTTGAGAATTGGATATGAATAATTTGAATTATATATATTTCCTGGACCCTCCCCACAAGGTGTACCCCTCTTGGGCCTACAATATGAGAAAAGAGATGATGAACCTCGAGTCCCACCTCCAGTAGGCCCCGAGTTGGAGACTAGAACCGAGGGTATAGTAAACACAAAAATGGGAGGCATTACCCTCTAAGATAACACATTTGAATGAGATAGATAAGACAAACACCAACCAAATCCTAATCCAATATTAATATAAATGAAAAATCTCAATAACTCATAAGTAATTTCATAAAAAACTACTACAACTAAACCGAAAAACTAGAAGTGCCAAATCAAAGTAAAAAATGGTAACAACCAAAAAGAACGAAGAGCTCTTGCAACCCCAAGTTAGAAGTAACCAGCCTAATAACCAACCTACTCCAAGTGACCTATAAAATAGTTTATATAGATAGGGTTTGTATAACAGTATACTCAGTAGGATCCTCTCTGAAGCCACTCATGCAAAAGTAAAGAGAGCATGCTAAAGCATTGTGAACAACAAGTGAAACTAACTCATCAAGTAAACAGGTACACTATGTTTCCAGCTTCACCATGGATACTCTAACTAAGTATTTCATACAATAGTATATAATATTTTAAACAATATCATGGGTACCATTCTACCACTTCCCCGCTAGTTTTTCACATTTCCCTAACTTCTCACATCCTAAGCATCTCTCTCCAAAAGGCTTTCCCTCAAACACCTGGGCTAAGCACCACAACATGCACCTCATGAAAAAAACCACCATTTCCATGTCGCAAAGAAACCATGTAGTTTTTGGGATCCACCAAAGATCGCATAACAAGTATCATACGTGGGGAATTATACGTCAATCCATTACAACCCACACACCGAGTAAGGATCCTCAGGCCATCATAGCCTATAAACATTACACATATAGTAGTACACATGAAACTATATCCAGAATATATGTGTGTGAATAACCACTAGACATTACATCCCTCTACACACATATATGGGGAAAACTAACCATTGTGCCTACCATCACAAGTAAGTACCAAGAGAAGAGAGTGGGACCAAAGGGGGTCGACAACCATCCATCCTCCCACAAGAATGTTGGGAAAACCACCCCCAAAACTCAAAATCCCCAGGGTGTTAGTTTCCCAAACTAATGGGATGGTATAGCATATAGAAAAAAAATTATAGAATATACTATAGCTCACAACCACACTATGGGAATAACCTAGTCTTAGACTCAACTACAGCTAACGTCTCTTGGAATCCCAACTTCGAATTCTAAGACTTGGTATCCTATAAGAACAGAATCAATTAAAGAGATTGATTACATTCCATAATTTCATTTTTATCAGTTTCACTTTACATTCATTAATTCTAGAAACATTAATTAAATATTAATAATTTACACATTATATTTCATTAGCATCACACCCAAAGTCCACTGTTCCTTTAAATTGTAGCCTCAGCATTGAGTCCTAGAAAACTCCAACCCCATGGGTTAACATCATTTATTCAATCATTTATTAACAACATTATCGCATTCCCATATTCTTAGGAATTCTAGAAAAACATTCTAAGATACTAAACACAAGGGGGCTCAACACAGTGAGTATATGAACTACCTATTTTGTCTTTTCCACCTAGAGAAAGAGTGTATACCCTTCCTCCCTCATGATGCTAAACATGGAAAGCACGCGCCATACCCCATGTGTCTTCACCCCTTTTGGAAGGAGGGTAAGAAAAATGTTTTCCTTGAGCCATGGGGAATGTTTGAAAGATAAAAAAAAATATGAAATAGAATGAATCCAAACATTCACATCCAACCCATTACATCATCTTCAGTGTCCTCCCCGACACCTACATACATAAACCGATGCATCTCGCCACTCCAGGTGTCAACTGCTGCAATAACAAATAGGACTCCATACCGCCACATTTCACAACATCCTTCCAAGCACACATCACAACACAAGCAGCAGGAAAAATAATAATATCAATTGGGCTCTTGGACCATGAACAATACATCTAACCATCAAACACAATGATCTCTCACCACTCTAAGCATAAGCCTCTTGGCCATTACATGCAAGTGGGTAACTCAGAAGCCTAAAAGGAATATCTTTTTATAAAACAACTGGTTCTTTAATCCATATAGATTTAATCAAATTATTATTTGCAGGTTCCAACTATGGGTAACCTAAATAGCATGCTATCATAGTTAACACTAATTGATTAAAGATTATTAATGCATCAATTTGATTAACATCAAATTACAACAACAACAACTAGATTCATTTACATGACACATTATATTTAACCAAACAATAATCAATTAATTTTAGTCTTTATGATATTTAACAATTTCCATCAAGAACTAAAAGAAAAATAAGTCAAGCATAGATATGACACTATCATTCAAAACAAGTGGAAATAACATACGATCAATATCAATTTATTTATCTGATTCAAATGTTTATTATGTTAATTCCATTTGATCTAGTGGTCTATAACATTATAACTCTACATTTTCACATAAAAGAATAGGGAATCAATGAATCCCCTGCCTAAAATGGTTCTTGACATTATTTATATGATGATCACCCACAAAACCGATTATGACCTCCTCCCAGTGATAAATTCACCCACCCAAGGATGACACTACACACAACCGCACCTTCCGATAGCCAAATATACTCCATTATAATCATAGAGTTCACATGACATATCATGATAAGGATAAACAGAAGGATATGAACCCAAAACAACGATGATAGATCATACCTTCTATCAAAGATTGATCGATATTGCTTGGTTTCACCAAAAAAAATGGTGCACTAGATGTAACAAGAAATTCAAGGGAAACCAATCCATTGAGGAATGTTTGATCTCACCACTCCTACAGGAAATAAGGAATGGTTCATGCATCTCGCACTAGAAAACAAGGAGGAAGAATAAGGGGGGAAGATATCTCTTCCCTTTAGAAGATTTAACAGAGTATAGGTTTAAGATATAATGGATTTTCCATTAAAATAGGATCACATTAAACCACATGGTTTGACCAAGTAAATACATCTCGCACATTAGGAAAATTAATATAGGTGTTATGGGCTTTGAATCAGCACTAAATCCCATAAAATGGATTTTAATGTGTTTTTCGTTAGATAAACCATTAAATCGATGAAACAGGAAAAATTATGGAAATTTAGAAATGGAAAAAATCCCGAGATTGGAAATTTCTTGTTGTTGGAAAGAGCCTACTGTAGAAAAGAGGCTGCTGTTGGAAAGTGTCTGTTGTTGGAAAGATCCTACTATTGGAAATATCCTACTATTAGAAAGATCCTTCTATTTGAAAATGATTACTATTGGAAACAACTTTCTATTGGGAATAAGTCACCATGACCTCCCAGAACTCCTCAAACCCTAGATTTTAGAAAAGTAATGGACCAGAGATATCCAATCCATTACATTAGATACCACTCAAAACATCCTTAGCCTAGAGAATTTAAAACCAACCCAAAAGAATAGAGGGGTCCAAACAACCACTTTATAAGATACCTCTTAGGGGAAACCCACCTTTATTTGATTGAAAGAAGTGGGAAAACATCGATATTCGAGAAAAAGGGAATAATCATTCCATATAAAAAAAAGTCAAGAATATGATCACATAAAAGATAAAAAAAAGCATCAAAGAAAAACTCTGCACAACAACTTAAAATAGCTCTGGTTACTGGACACACATATGGGAATCCAACTCCCATGTACTCTCCTAGATGTCACTATGTCGCTAGAAGACACAAACCAAGGGAATATAACTCCCATTAAACACCTTCTCTTTGCGGTCCTGGATCTCTACCATTCGCTCCTCGAAGGTCACATCATTGTCAACATTGATCTTGCTCTAATTGATGATGTGTGAGTCATCATAAAGATAACAACGAAGCTGTGGTACAAGGAAACCATCTTATATCTAGCTCATATACGGGGGAAGTTTTACTTGATACGCCAAGACTCCAACATGAGCCAACACATCGAAAGGCCCAACAAATTGGGGAGAAAGCTTAATCCCATGACCAATCCTTCACTACCCACGACAGGGAGTCACCTTAAAAAAATGTGATATCCAACATCAAACTCTAAAGGTATCCTCTTTTGATCATCATTTTATTTTTGAAAATCTCATGTTGTCTTCATCCTCTCATGAAACACTTGAACCATCTCTATTGTATTATGTACTAGTTCTGGTCTGAGAATTGCCGACTCTCTGACCACAGTCTAGCACAATAGAGAATGGAAAGGTCAACCATTCAAATCTTCAAATGACACCACACCGATGGTGTAGTGAAAACTATTATCTTAATCACACCCCACCATGGGTAAGTTCCCCATCCACGAACATCCAAGATCCCAGACACAAGAGTGTAACATGTCTTCAAGAGTCTGGATAGTCCACTTTGTCTGATCGTCCGTCTGTGGATGAAAAGAAGTTATTAGGCATAACTGAGAATCAAAATCATGTTGGAGACCTCTCCACACCCTAGAGGTAAAATGAGGATCTCGATAAAAAATTATCGTCCCCTGTACTCTATGGAGTATCACCACTTACACCAGATATAGTCTTGACAGAACATCCACTGAGCTCGACTCCTTGATTGCTATAAAGTGGGATGATTTCTTTAAACAGTCCACAACCACCGATATAGCATCATTTCCTCCTGGAGCTCAAGAAAAACCAGTAACAAAGTCCATTGTATGTTCTCCCACTTCAAATAAATAATATTTAATGTCTAGAGGAAACCACAAGGGACATAGTGCACAACCTCGACCTTTTGGAAGACCCAACATTGAGACACAAACTCCACAATTTCATGCTTCATACTAGGCCACCAAAACATACTCCTAAAGGCTTAGTACATCATTTTTATGCCAGGATGCACCGCTAAAGGTGAACTATGGAACCCTTTGAGAACTATCTTGTGTGTTTCCAAAGTAACAAGAATTATTCTTCGATACAACACTTGGTGTTGTTTATCCTTAGACCTACCATCAGGGACCTCACCACAAACAACATGGTCTCTCTAGACCTCCACCTCTAGATCCCCCAACTGGGACTCTTCGACCTACTACACTAGATATGACTTCACCATAATCGGATAAAGACAACCTCTACCCCCAACTTCTCTAATATCAAGATGTAATGTGAACAATTCTTCCATTACACTCCAGGAATCAGCATATTCAAACACTATATCACTACGTGTCTTTTGGATCAACACAACTACCACAACATTCCCCTTTCCATGTGTATATGATATTTCGAAGTCGTATTACTATAAGAAATCTATCCAACGACGTTGTCTCATGTTTAAGTCCCGCTAGGAGAAATTATACCATAGGCTCTTATGATTGGTGAAAACCACAATGCACTCTCCAATGAGGTAATGTCTCCACAACTTCAGGGAAAAAACCACAACTACCAACTCAAGATCATGTGTGGTATAGTTATGTTCATGGGGATGAAACTTATAGGACCCATAAGAAAAAACTAATCATTGCTACATCAGAACACAACCTAACCCTAGATGCAAGGAATCACAGAAGACATCAAACTGATCTCCCTCTATTGGATTGCAAAGAACTAGAGAACATGGTTACTTAACCCTCAGATACACGAAAGCTGCCTGACACTGATATGTCCACATGAATTCCTTATCCATCTTGGTCAATTATATCAGAGGAATCGCACCCCGAGAGAAATCAGCTATGAACCTCCTATAGCAGCTTGCAAGAACAAGGAAACTTCACACCTCTGCCACGTTCATGGGGGACACACAGGACACAACTTCTTCTATAGTCAATGGATCCACAACTAGTCCCTGCTTAGACACAACATGCCAAATGAAACGTACTTCTGGAACCAAAAACTCACACTTCAACAACTTCCCAAATCTTTGATGATGATGAAGAAAACCAAAAATGGAGTGAAAATGCTCCACATCCTCCTCCTCAGACATGGAGTACACAATGATATCTTCAATGAAAAACAATAATAACTAATCTAGGAACTTATGGAACACAACATTCATCAATCCCATGAACATAGCTGAATCATTCGTCAAACTGAATGGAATTACAACAAACTCATAATGCCCATGACAACAACAGAAAGAATCCTTTGGGATATCCTCATCCTTCCCATGTATATGATGATATCCCAACCGCAAGTCCATATTTCAGATCCAAATTCCACCCTTCAGATGATCGAATAAATCACTAATCCATAGATGAGGATATTGAATCTTCACTGTCACTTTGTTTATGTGACGATAATGGATACACAACTGCAAGATTCCATCATCCTTCTTCACAAAAAAAAATGTTGCGCCCACGAGTAAAACACATATCTGAACAAAACAACACTGTAACAGAACATCAAGATGTATACATATCTCTCGTGACTCGGAATGGGCCTTCCTATATGGATACAAATAGATAGGATATTCTCTATTTTCTAGCTCGATCCCAAACTCAATCTCTTTTTGAGGGTGAAATGATCGACCACTTCTGGAAAAACATCATGGTACTCTTCTACGACCGTAGATAACGCCAAATGTTGAACCTCTAATGAACTCAAAATCAGCACAAGCATTAAGGATTATAAGGACATAACATTCCTCTAACCCATCTAAGTATCTCGCTCACCAACAAACACCATTGGATCTCTATTTTCATCGAAGAACACCACCTGCCTCCTAAAGTAATCCACAATAGCCTTCACTGAATACAACCAATCCATGCTAAGGATGAAATCGAATGGTTGTATCCATAAAAATAGGAAATTTCCCCAAGAGTGGTGATTCCCCAACACTGCCTCACAATCTATAAATACTTCAAACAAGTCAGTTTGACATCCAATTAGTGTAGTCAACGCCAAGGGCACTGGAATCATCTCTACATCATGTCCCAAGGCATGGACAAGGGAAGTCATATATTGGAGTGTGTCACTCCTAAATGAAACAAGGAATACAACCTAGTAGAAAACGTTCAAAGGGTACCTTGAATGATGTTTGGCTTGCCTGGAACTAGAAATTATATGGCAAGAAGCTGATCGCGACCTCCTCCATGACCTCTCTGACCCTAATGAAGACCACCACCATGATAGTACTCTATTATTTGTGGACGGGAATCATCACGGGTATGTCCTATACATGCCCCATATACTCTCTATTAACCCAAGTCTGGTGAAACCTATTACTGCTGTTTTGGTTAGAACTGGCTCAATGGAGGAACCTGGAGCAGAACACCTAGTGCATGATGATTGATCGAAAAGGTCAGGAACACTAGCTACTGATGACTATCCCTCCATAAGAAAAAAATTTCTTGATCCCTTGGCTTAGTCCTGAGAGCCGCTTCCCACAGAGAAACAAGATGTTGAGGGCTGGGACGTACCCCCTGCTGAATGTAAACTTTTCTGCCATGGAACCAAGAACCTTGTACCACCGCTCTACTTCAAGAGGAATCATGAAAACTCCCATCTCATGATCATCTAGTTTTATCCAATTTCCAATCGACAAACTATTCCCTCAACATCACCTCATGATATGTCAAATGTATAAATGGGGTGACATGGCATTGGATCCCTAGACACAAAGTCTCCTCAAAATTCCTCGCCCTAGCCTCCTAGTATGGCAATAGGTTAGATGCATATCATAAATGGTTTCAAAAACGGATTCCAAAAACTAACACAAGGTAGCTTCATTTTAGAAGGGTAAGAAGTTCCTAGTTAATAGTCTCCATCATGTTTGAATAATGAAATTAAACTGTAAACATGTCTTGGAACTCCTCCCATGATATCACCAACTCTTTGCGATCCCAGAGGAATACGAACCACCACTACCTCACCACTCTTTGCAGCATCGTCACAACCAAATTCACCCAGTTCTCCTTCTGAACATGGATCAAACTGAATTTTATCTCAACCTCCTCCAACCAATCTTCCATGAAAACATTTGAAATGAAGCCCTCGTACTTTTTTAGACTCTAGAATAGAAATTCCCAGTGTGTCCTTCTCCAAGAGTCTTCATCGTCAGCCACTACCATGCGGTGATCTACTGGCATAGCCTGCTAGAATTCTTCTACATGGACCTGACGAGGACTTCGACCTCGATCCATACCTGCAAAATAACCAATATATGGATCTCTTAAACTAGGAAAATGGAAGACTCATCATTAATTAATTAATTGTTTTCTTTTATTCATTTTAGGTTAACCTATCCTAAGGTCTACCCATTCAAACACAGGCACAAATAATAATGATGGGTGATCCTTTCCTTGGTCTCTACCCAGAAACTAGTATCACCTCATTTAGTAGCCATTGTAAACCTAATGTTCCATGCATCAGATCATAGGGATCCCTAAACTCCTATATCTTATCCAGTCTCCAGTGTTTACATCACTTGTTAAACATGAATCACACCGTTTCCCTACCAACCCATGCCACCTCACCTCTTCCTAACACCAAAATTCATCATATCCCTCAAACTCTATCTAATACCACTATGTCATGAACCCATCCCCACAAGGTGTACCCCTCTTGGGCTAGCAATGTGAGAAGAGAGATAATGAGCCCCGATCCCTTTTTCCAGTAGGCCCCGGGTTGGAGACCAGCACCAAGGCTGTTATAAACACACAAATGCAAGGCAGTACCCTCTAATAGAACACATGAAAAAGAAAGATATAACATAAACACCAACCAAATACAAGTTTGACAGAAGTATAAAAGAAAAACCAAGTACACATATGTAATGTCAGGCAAAACTACTATAAGTTAATGGAAAAACAGAAAGTACCGAAACAAAGTAAAAATGACCGCAACCAAAAAACCCAAATATATATATGGAAACCCTAAGCTAGTAGTAACTCTTTTAATCACAAAACTACTCCATGGGACCTGTAAAAAAGTTTATATAGATTGGGTTAGTATAATAGTATACTTAGTAGGATCCTCCCTGGAGCCTCTCATGAAAAAGTAAAGAGAACATACTAAATCATAGTGAACAACAAGTGAAACTAACTCATCACCTAAACAGGTATACTGAGATCCTAGCCTCACCTTGGCTACTCTCACCTAGTATCACATACAAGAGTATATAATATAATCAAGAATATCAAGGGTACCCCTCTACCACTTACCCACTAGTTTTCAGATTTTCCCCAACATCGCACGTCCTAAGCAGCTCTCTCTAAAAAGGATTTCATGTAGATAGTTTGGAGAAGTACCACGACATGAATCTCGTGAAATAGAACTACCACATCCACATAAGAAAAGTAACCATGTAGTTTTTGGGAGCCACCACATCTCACATACCATCTATCATACACAGGGAATTATACCTCAAGCCATTATATCCCACACACTGAGTAAGGATCCTCAAGCCATCACAGCCTATACAGGTTACACCTATAGTAGTCCATAAGAAACTATATCCAGGATATAAGTGTGTGATTAACCACAATCCATTACATCCATCTACACACATATATGGGAAAAAATAACAAATTTTTCTACTAGCACAAGTAACTATCAAAAGAATAGAGTGGGGCCAAAGGGTGTAGTCAACCATCCATCCTCCCACCAAATTTTTTGGTAAAAACCCCCAGGGTTCAGAATCCCTAGGGTGTCAGCTTCCCTAACTGATGGGGTGGGGTTGTGTATAGTAACAGATAAAGTAGAGAATATATTATAGCTCACAACCAAAGTATGGGAATAACCTAGTCTAAGACTCAACTATAGCAAACATCTCTTGGACTCCTGGATTCCACTTCTCAGACTGTGTATCCTATAAGCACACAACCATTTAATGAGAATGTTTACATTCCTTCATTCTTTTTTAATCAGTTGCACTTTACGTTCATTAATTATTTAAACATTAATTAACTATTAACAATTTCCACATTATATTTCATTAAAAAGACACCCAAAGTGGAAAATTCCATTAAATTGAAACCTCATCATTACGTCCTAGAAAGCTCCAACCACATAGGTTAACATAATTTATTCAATCATTTGTTAACAAAATTATTACATTCCCATATTCCCAGGCATTTTAGAATAAAATTCTATGCTACTAATCTTAAGGGGCCTAAACGTGGTGAGTAGATGAACTACTCATCGAGCCTTTGCAGCCTATAACAAGAGTGTAGACCAATCCTCCCTCATGAATCTAAACACAGAATGCACGTGGCATACCATGTGTGTCTTCACTCCTTTTGGAAGCAGGGTATGAAAACCATCTTCTTTGAGCAGTTGGGAAATTAAGGAAGATAAACAACCAAAAAGAAATATCAAGCATCCAAACATTCACATCCAACCCATTCCAACATCTCTGGTGTCCTCCCCGACACCCACATGCATAAATCAGTGCATCTTACCACTCTAGGTGTCAACTTCTCCCACAACCAATAGGCCTCCCTACCCCACATATCCAACAGTCTTCTAGGATCACATCACAACACAAGATACAGGAAAACAAACAACATATCAATTGGGCTCTTGGAACATAAACAAGAAATCCAACCTTCTAACACAATGAGATCTCACAACTACAAACATAAGGCTCTTGGCACTTACAAGCAAGAGGGTAACTCATAAACCTATGAAGCATTATCTTTTTCTCAAACATCCGTTTCATTAATCCATCTAGAAATAAAATATTTTTTATTTGTAGGTTTCAATTGTGGGTAACCTAAATAGAAATCTATCATAGATAACATAAATTGAATAAATATTATTACGGCGTCAATTTGATTAACGTAAAATTACAAACAACAACAACAACAACAACAACAACCAGATTCATTTACATGTCTCTTTAACTTTATCCAAAGAAATATCATTTAATTTTCGGCTTACGTTCTAATCCAATTTCCATAAAAATAGAAAATTCAAACAAATCAATCATATATATCACACTATCTTTCAAAACAAGAGGCAATAACATATGATCGATATCAATTTATTTATCTGATTCAAATGTTTGTTATGTCAATTATATTGAGATTCAGTTGTCTAAAACATGCTCACTCTACATTTTCACATAAAACAATATAGAAGCAATGAATCCACTACCTAAAATGTTTCTTGATGTTCTTTATACGAGGTCGATCCAAAAAATGGAATATGATCTCCTCCCCCATGATAACTACTCCCACATGAGGATGTCACGGAAAGACTGCACCATCCGATATCCAAGAAAAATCCATTAGAAGCATGGAGATTACCTGAAATATCATGTAAAGGAGAAATATAATTATATAAACCCAATATAACAATGATATATCATAACTTATATCGTAGATTGATAGATTCTACTTGGTTTCACCAGAAACTGAGGGTTCACTTTCTGCAAGATGAAATTCAATGGGAACCAATTCAAAGAGGAATGTTTGATCTCAAAACTCCCACATGAAGGAAATGTTCGAGCATCTTGCACCAGATAATAAAGAGGAAGAACATGGGAGGAAGATATATTATCCCTTTAAAAGATTTAACGGATTAGCGGTTTAAGATACACTGGATAATACATTAAAAAGTGAATCCCATTAAACTACACAATTTAAACATGTAAAGACATTCCGAACCATAGGAAAAATAATTTAGGAGTTTTGGGATTTTAATTGGCCATAAATCCCGTAAAAAAATGATTTTAATGCGTTTTTAGTCATGGAAAACATTAAATCAGTGAAATGGGAAAAAATATGGAAATTTGGAAAAGGAAAATGACCACTATTGGAAAAAGAATGTTGTTGGAAAGAGCCTATTGTTGGAAAGAGTCTGCTTTTGGAAACAACCTACTATTGGAAACAGCTTTCTGTTGGAAAGAGCCTTCTATTGGAAATAGCCTACTGTTGCGAATATGTCACAGTGACATCCCAGAACACCTCAAACACCAGATTTCAGTAATGTAATAGACTGGAGAGGTCCATTCCATTACAATATATATTATCATCATAATGTTATTATACTAATAATGAAATTTATATAGGAATAATCATTATACTACAATGATAAAAAACAATTATAAAATTTTGTTTCATATATAAATTATAAGAGAAATATTTTAACGAAGAAGAAGTAAAGGTTGTAATTGATAAATTATATTTTTATAAAAAAATAAACAACATATTTAATAGGGAGAGATCATATTCATATTATAGGAGGTATATGATGTAGGAAGATAAAATTCACATAATTATAAATAATTTAGGCCCTACCTGTATGGTTTCTTGCAATACGTGTAAGGTAGAATGTTTTTTATGAGTTATTAAAATAATATTAGAATATGAGTTTGGTATATTATTGGGTGTTCCTAGTAAAATTCATCTTCCATATCATAACAATCCATGACATGTCATTTCTTCCTAGTTTTCTGGAGAACACCACTATAAAAATAGATTGAAAATAATTCAGTTATTTTTATATCTATGAATTATTGGTAAAGATAAAAGAATGAACATTAAACTCCAAGTTACTATATACAGAGTTTTATATATTATGGTCTAAATGAAACACAATATATCATTCCTAGAATAATTATGAGGCTACACACGACATTGAATCACATGCTATGGATCTTGATCCTATACATGGAAACAAAAAAATGTTCTATTGTATAAATATCCATCACATGGGATCCATTCCTTAGGAATGAGTGATTTTTATTAGTAGGAGCTGGATATCGATTTGCAGAAGGTGGATATCGATTCCCAGAAGTTTGAGCTTGATTCGCCAAAGGCAATGCTTGAGTTGAAGTCAACATTGTAGATTAACGATGGGAGATGAAAGAAATTCTTGATGCATCAAGTGGGTGTTTTATAATGCGATGAGAGGAATGATCTTTCATTGAAAGTGAATTCATTATCATAATTTTGAAGAAGACACTATGAAAGAAAGAAACATCATAAATTTATTTCTTTGGTTGGATATTTTTGGGAATGCACCTTCTTGAAATTACATTCATTTAAGGCACTTTCTTGGAAGTCCAAAATTAGCATTCCATCCTCAAAATTTTGGGATTTTTTAAATAATTATTATATATAGAAAAAACTCTTATGGTGAAATTGTTTTCAATACATCTTGGAAGCCCAAGATTCTCTAGAGGCTCAATTATGATGATTTGATGAACCTTATTCCACAGATTAGTGTTGCACCACAGCTAGAGAAGAATATTTGGATTCTTTTAGATAGGTTATGGTGAAGCTATTTAGGATGAAATGTAGAATAAAAGTGGAGAAAAATGATTTTTGATGGGGTTGGGTTTGTGGAATAGGCATTTAATACTTCATGGAGTTGATCAAATCATCATATATAGGGTTTTAGGATGCTTGAGTGACTCTGCGATGTGGTAAACTAGCTGCACCGTAATGGAGATTAGAGAAAAATTATAATATGTGTGAAGTGACCATTGCATCCAAGGGTATTTTTTATTCATGAAGACATATGATATCACATAATTTTATAGTAATTAAAACCATTTGGAAATTTTAAAAACAAAAAAAATATGTTTGAGGGTGGGTGAAAATCACAAGTGATCACATACCTTGTATTTTGAAGTTGTTGATTCATCCATAACGATCATGGGAGAGTGATGATATAGATTAGGTTCTATGAGATCTAGAACTGCGAGAGAGATAAGAACTCAATCAGGGTCCTATTTAAAATATTGAAAAGGATTATATCATCACCTCCAAAAAATTACTGATAAAGAGTGGTTTTAACAGTGCTAAAATAGAAATCACAGATAAAGACCTAATTTAAAAATAAAATTAATAATGTTAAAAAATTTTAATATATATATTTATAAATAAAAAATATATATTATTATAAATAAATATTTAAACAAATATATATATATATATACCTTAAATGGTTCAAGCCATAGGTTTATAAACCATGGACTGAAAATTTTATTAAAAAAGATAGAGACAAATTCAAAGGGTTGCAAAAAAGTGTTTTTCACACATGCCACCAAACCAACTAAAAAGAAAAAAACAAACATTTCCCATAAGAAAACACAAACATGGGGGTTCCTATAGGGTCTTCTATGGCCCCAAGGTTTATGTCCTCTCTTCTATTTTTGGGAAACCCATGGTCCACCATGATCATCAAATATCATGAAATTTTCCTCCTTTCCCTCAGCTACCCTTGGTTCGTCTAAGGATTTTACACTAGTATTATTTACAAGAGTGGAAATGGGGTTCAGTTCATTATGAACTAGAGTTGTAAATTCCTAAACATGATCTTGAATATCCTCATTCACACGTGGAATGGTACTAAAATCATCAACTATAGTGGAAGATGATTCTCCATCCTTCTTACCACCACCATCATCAGGCACGAGGTGGTTTGAATTCTGAAAATAGACTACCATGGTTTAATGAGGGACTGGTGTTTTCCATACACTAGTTTTTCCAAACCATCAAGTTAAATATTATCAAACATAAATATATAAATAGAATCAATAATTGATAAAAAATCTCCCTTTATATTCATGGTACAACAAATAGATAGATTAGTATCATGCAATGGTGAGAATTCAAAATCACGGCTATCAGAGATAACTACAACTGCTTCAAGTTTCTTCCATTGAGAGACTTGTACATTGGCCATACTCCCATGATCATCCACTATCTTCGTCAAAAAAATCCTTCCTTTCCAAATAAGATATGACCCTTTTCTAATGAATTGAGAGATTTACATATGTAATCTTACCTCATGAGAGATACTACTCCTCAAGGAGCACTGTAGGATATTCCCCAACATAAAATACATGATCATTGCCTTCATTGGACTCATCCCTCTTTCAAAAATTATGTTGGGAAGAAGGTGATAAATGTAGATCATCCTGTACAATAATATCAAAATCAATATCAGAGAAAAAATGACCTTTGTAAAATAATTGTGTTCAACAACCATATCAGCAAAAGACAAATTCTCTTGAATTTATTGAGGAGAAACAACCCCCTTATCACCATGTTTTCCCAAAACATTTGGGGTTAAATTGATCCTACAATAATACCAAGCATTTCGAACTGTATTCATAGGTCTACAAAACATATTTCCAGTCATATTAACCGTACCAACAGGCCACTTATCATCACAATCTTAGTTTTTAGGTGAAAAAAATAAAAAATTATTTCTAATTATAATTATAAATATGTATATTTATAAGTATGTATAAATAATATTAAATAAATATAATTATAATTATATATAACTATATAAATTTTTTAATGTTTCAGAACTCTCCAGTCCATTACTTTGTGAGAAATATTGTGTTTGAGGCATCCCGCGAAGTCAAGGTTTATCATTTCAACAAATGACAAAATTCCTCGTCTTCCATGTTTTCCAATGACATATCATCCCAATGGTGTCTCATACCAATATAATATCACCCTTGTGGTGGATCACTGGTGGCATATCACCCTAGTGGTGGCTCTCTAGAAGTGTCCGACACTAGTGGTAGCTCATTTGGTAGTGGCTCACTAGTGGTTGCTTATCTGGTCGTTCCTCATCTGGTGGTGTGAAAATTGGGCCATGTGATAGCACATGCACCCTCCATTACATGTCCATCTGGTCCTATCCCTCTAGGTACTACCAGTTTCCCTATATACCCATGGTCTGCACCCAGGGGCCCACCCCCAAGCCCGAAGGGGTCATCTGACTAATGACTATCCCTGTAGTCCAAAACATGTTCTTTTCAGTTTTCTTTTTCCTCACTCACACACACCACGAGAAACTTCCTAGAGGGTCACCCATCCTAATCACTAATCTAGGATATTCATGTATAATTATCGAGTTATAATCAAGTAGTCTCCTAAAAATAATGGTGCACCTTGTTGACATGAGTCATATCATTTATTCAGTTAACCATTTATCATTTTTTGGTGTTACATTCACCCCCCTTAGAGCACAACATCGTTTTTGTGGACCCTAAATCTCAACCCAGACAATGCCACCGCACAAAAGAATGGGTTAGTACATTGATACCAATGTAACAACTGGTCCCTCTAACCGCATTGGAACCCTGCTATAACATGACTATTTGTTCCGGTACCTCCGGGTACCACAATTTTACCAAAATATATGTGGTCCCCATTCTAGGGCCCACCCATATGATTGAACGGGCCCTCTGACTAATGACTATCCCAATAGGATAACACTTATTCTTTCTAGTATTATTTTTCTACACTCTCACTCAACCTGGGAAACTTACCAAGAGGTCACCCATCCTAATCACTACTCCAGTACAATCACTCTCAACTATGGAGTTCTAATCAAGTTGGCTCTCAAAAATAAAGGTTCACCTTTTTGACATGAGTCATATCATTTATCCATTTAACCCTTTATCATTCTCGTGTTTTAAAGGTGGTGTCTCACTGGCGGTGCCTTCTCTGACAGAGCTTCATCTATAAGTGGCTCATGAGAGGTGCCTCATTTGGTGGTGTCATGCTGGTGGTACCTCATCTAGTGGAGCCTCGTCTGGAAGTGCCTCAGGAACAATGTTTCTGGTTCTTCTAATTTTCCCTTTTTAAATATTTCAATAATGTAAAATTATTTTAATACCCTTTGAAAGGTATTTGATACAAATTTTATGTCCATAAATTGTATTATTAATTACCTAAGATTCTGAATAATTTTAAATGATCAAAATGAGTGGTCTTGTCTAGAAACGCCTTTAATGGGAAATCAAAAACTATATCTAGTCCCAGGACCCATATCTGATCTTCCTTAAGCAAAGATATATTTCCCTTGTTATTCCTTCTTAATTTTTCTTTATATAGGACATGCTGATTCCATCTTCCTATAAGAGTCACATAGTCAGGCTACAGTAGTTGGTTCGTGATTCCCTATAGAATTACTTTCTATACACACACCCCAATTTTTACTGCAACCAAGAAGTACTGATGTTTTTTTCTTCTATGATGGATTTTCATCATCTTTATTTATTGTGTATCATGTGAGATGGGTATATAGATGTTTTTACTTATGAATATAATTGATTCTAGAATAATAAAGACAGTTGAATTAGTTTAAAAATAAATATTCATGGTAATGGGGAAAGTGATGCATGATATATCTATGTTATTGATATTGTGGATAAAGAGATTTGTGTGGGAAAACTACCCTTTGGAAATTGTGGTTGTTGGGAGTCCTTATTTGAAAACTGGATATCTTGTGAAATGCATGTGGTTTTGTTTCAAAATTATTATATATAAAAAGTGGTCAACAACATATATTCAGCTAATAAATGGTTACCCCAAGATCATACAGTTTCTATGATAACCCTTAAATTATAAAGTAGAATAAAATAAGGTATGCCTTATTTAATCTTAAACACATTTTACCTTATTATGTCTGGTGATTTGGTTGTGGGAATGATTGTGCACATGAGGTTAGTTTTGTTGAAATGATAATTTGGGAGGATGAGTTTGAAGAAGGACAGTTATACATTTTATTGGTAATTTTTGAGATTATTTTTCATTAATAACATGAAGAAAGATTCACCCCACATCTAGAGTTCATGGTTTGATGTGTCAGAATTTGAAGTGCATTAACCTAGGCACCTCACCTCCTTAATGACTAAAAATGTGTTTATTTTCCTGTGGCATGCTAGATATCTTCCCAGGTAGTGATGGAATAAATAAATTATTACTTTATAATGATTGCAATGGTTTTTGTTGGTTTGGTTAATGAAATATAAATGGATTAATAAATTCATTGGAATAGTGAAATATGATTTGTGGATTTTTGTGTGGAGTTGTACATTTAGAGGTAGCAGTAAAGGTGATAGTGTTGGGAGTTGGTGGTTTGTTTGAGAACCCATAGGTTAGGCTTGAGTGTTTGGTATCATATATATATATATAATTGTATTATTTCCATGTGATTTCTATATACACCCCACCATTATTGAACACTATGTTCCAAAAAACTCCATCATCATGGGGTAGAGTGTGTCTCCTAACATCTTGTGGGGAGTACGGATGGCTTGGTACCCACTGTTTCCTTCACTCTCTTCTTGTAAAACAATGTATTTTATAGTCTCTGATGAGAGGAGGTGTTTTAGGGCTTATATGGTGGTTTCTACGACCCAATTTTCTTCGGTCAAGATGTGATAGCCTTGGTGTTTTCAAGAGAGGTAGTTTTCACATTCCCATCTGACATCAAGATGAGATGTGATGTGTTTTCCCATGTTTCTTTAAGATGATACATGATGTGATGTGTTGTGAGGCCTCGGTGTGTGTGGGAAAGATGTGTTGTGTGGCCCAAGTGTGTGAGGTAAGGATGTGTTGTGAGGCCCAAGTGAGTGGGGGTGAGATGTGATGTGGTATATAGAAGGTATGTGAGTGTCTGAATGTACTGCATTGGGAGAGAGTGGAATACCCATGGGTAATTAGTGCAAGGTACCCTATAAATCGATTTTCATTAGATTATAAAATATTACATGAATAGATATACTAGGTGATCATTACTTGTTGAGTTTGGGTTTACTAATTATACCTATATTGGTGGGGTTTGGTTAAACTATTTTATCATGTGTACATTAGTATGTTTCTTTCACATGTGCATGAGAGACTTTGGTTTTCCTACTAAGTAAACTTGTATGCTCACCCTTTGTATATAAAATAGTTTGCAGGTTCCAAATATGGTTATGTGGACCATGCTGGGAATTACTATCTCAGACCATTGGATATCTATTGTGTCACTAAATTATCTTTTCTTTTGTGTATTTACTTTGGAGAAATTATTGTATTTGTATCACTTCTATTTATACATGCATTTTGGATGGTTTCTTTTTTTTCAATTTCATATTATATCTTAGGGTTTTGAGGGATGATTCATCTTATACCCTAATCGTATTTCCTTATAAAGGGTAATGCCTACCATATTGTGAACTTTTTACACCATTGGTTATAGTCGCCAACCTGAGGCCTACTGTAGGTGGGTCTTAGGGGTCATTATATCCCTTTCATTATTTCTAACCCTGGATGGGTATCTTTAGATGGAGGGGGCCAGGACAGAGTGGTATCAGAGATGATGGTTGAGATATATGATGGAGTTTTGTTTTAGGAAAAGAAAGGAATTCAAGGGATGATTTTTAAATAGTTCTAGTTGACCTTGGTGCATGACATAGGCTAGGGATACTAGCTTGGACATTGGATTTTAGGGCCCCATGTTCTTGTTCATGGAATATGAGGTTATTGAAATACTAACTAAGATGGGCCTTTTGAAGGGTAGAGACCTTGAAATGGCGTATGCATCCAAATGATTCAATTCCTTGTTTGAATTTAGTTTTTTTGGGAAGGTTACAAAGGTTAATATTAATTAAACATGTTTAAATAAATCTTAATGAAGAATCCATGCTATCCAAGCTTAGCATGTAATTTTTTATCTTCAAGCTATGGCTCCTGGTTGTAATCCATGGGTGGCTCTAGTAGTTGAGTTTCAATAGGATGATATTTTTCATAGTTGTAGGGTTGATATATCCAAATAGGATGATCATTGCGAGAGTATTTTTCATGCTTTACAGCGGTACAATTTGGGGAATTTAGATAGAAGTGTTTTAGATGTGGAGATAGGGAGCTGGCTAGAGGATCCTAATATAAATTTCAGTTTGATTTGGGTCCCAATGGGGTACTGGGTTTATTTGGAAGTTCTTTAGATGTGAGGAGTTGGGTGTCAGTAGTGGACATTGTATCTAGGAGATCAGAAGGAGGCAGTTGTTTTGTGGTTCGACTTCAAGAATGTTTTCTAGGTAGGTTTCCTCTTGTCGACCATGAAGACTAAGAAGTGTAAGGGGGTTCTTTCACTTCATTATGGGAGAATGTGAGTGAGGGATCTGGGGATTATGTTCAAGGACCTTCTAAATTTTCCTTCAAACCTTTTTCCAGATTAGGATTCTTGGGAGGGACATCTTGAAGAGGCACATTGTCCTTATATACAGGTTATTTTTTTCTCTTTTTAAATTGAAAACGTATTTGGAGGTTCATAAGAAGCTGGATGTGACTAGGCAGATGCACTCACATGGAGTTATACAGTAATAGGGGATCTAACAATGTTCTTTGAGTGGAAAACATTCTGTTGGAAGATTTTATGTTCCAAGACCTTAATGGTTTTGACTAGTAGGGAGTTGACTTCAACAAATTTCATTTTGACCTTCTTGTACCAGTTGTTTTCATGTTTTTTCTAGGAACTTCATACCAGTTTGTTTTCGTTTTGTGGTTCAGGATCATCTATAGATATGGATCCCATTAGTTTCTCAAGATTATTTTGGGGGAGGTTGATAGGTTTAGTTCCATCCTCTGTAGTAGATTCCAATGAGACTGTTTCAGTAGAAGGGGTAGCGGACTTTTTCTCCAATGAGGGGAGATAGCGACGATTGTGGCTGACCTCAAGGATGTTCCTCAAGTTTAGGAACTGCAAAATAAACATGGTAATAGAGGTGGTTTATAATAGAGAGGTAGGGGAGATTGGTGTCATCAGTTTCACACTATGGAGGCAGTAGTTCTAGAGGGTTGAGATATTTTCAGAGGTATGATTAGTTTTTTAGTACACTTGTTTGTTCTTTGTTTAATTCAAGAGATTTTTACTCATTTATTTCACCCAATATATCCCATTATCTGGGATTATACATAGAGAGTCTTCCCATTCCCCTAGTGTTGAATATGTCAGTCAGTGCCCATACGAGCTTGTTTGTTGAGTCTCTAGGGTGTACAAAGATGATGGGACAACATCAGTACCTTGGGGATTATTTTCCGTTACAAATACAACCATACAATTTCATCCTCGACATCAACTGGTTGTATTCCTTATGATCCATTATTGAAAACTTCTGGAGTAGAGTCATGTTTTCGAATGTGGATGGAAAATGTATTGTTTCCATTGGCAAGTTTGGTTTTCAGGTGGGTAGTCATCATGTAGAGACCATCCTTTATTTATTAGATTAGTTGTTAGAGTTATTACTAGATTCTGATATGGTAGTGGTTCCCAGGGTCATTAGGTACATCCTAGATGTTTTACCTAAAGAGGTTGGGATGATAGACCCTCAACATGATGTTGGGTGCATGATAGAATTAAAGCTTGATGCTTCTCTAATTTAAATGGATCCCTATCAGATGGTACATTCTGAGTTTTGGATGTTGTTGATTCAGAGTATTGATCTAATGTAGAAGGGTTTTATCTGGCCCAGTGTGTCTTCATGGGGTACTCCAGTGTTTTTTTCCAAGATGAAGGATGGTAGTATGAGGCTATGTGTAGACTACCAGAGGTTGAACTAGGTGATAGTCAAGAATCATTACCCTCTTCTTAGGATATGCGATCATTTCAAACAGCTGATAAGGATGTGATAGGGATGATTTGGTTTTCAAGGATCAATCTGTGATCTGTATATCACCAGTTGAGGGTGATATCTAGAAGAATTGCATCAGATGAAGGTGTCGGATGTTTGAGTTTTTAGTCTTACTATTAGGTGATAAAAACACTCCATCCGTGTTCATGGGACTATGGAACTCCATATTCCATGATTTCATGGACTTTTTCATCATAATATTCATTGATGAAATATTTATCTACTCAACGTCAGAGGTGGAGCATGCTGAGCATCTCATAATTGTCTTTCATGTTCTTTGATTCCACTGGATCTATGGAATGTTGTACTCGTGTTTGTTCTGGGTATGAGAGGTTCATTTCCATAGGCATTTAGTGTCTTAGAATGTTGTGGTAGTAGACTTTTTTAATGTTGAAGCAGTTCTTTCTTGGCCAGCACCCAAGAATGTGGCATAGGTTCACATGTTTCTTGATATTGTAGGACATTATAAGAGGTTTGTACCAGATTCTCTACTGTTTTCCCCATTAATAGCTTTGATAATGAAGGACCATGATTTTTGGTGGATTTATCAGTTTTAGGTAGTGTTTGGTTACATGAAGGATAAGTAGGTTAGTCCCCCCATGCAATGGTTTCCTGTGGATGGGGTGATGTTTGATGTGTTTTTTGGAATCATCCCATATAGGTTTGGGGTGAATGATGATGTAGCAGTAGGTGGCGATATATTATGGGTCTAGGCATTTGTGTCCCCATGATAATTACTATTACAACCACAATCTAGAGTAAGTTTCAGTTTTTTTGTAATGATGTTGTGGTGACATTACCTCATTAGAGAGCATTTTTTTGTCTTCACGGATTGCTTGAGTTTGAGGTATATGTTTTCTCAGTGTGATAAAAAATTTGGTAGTAGATGTGTGTAATGACCTGTAAAATTCAAAGGAAATTTTTTCTTAATTTTCTTTGGGATTTTACAAGAACGCAGTTTCTAACAGCACCTGATTCCAAGGCCCGGTGTGCCCGGAATCATTTTTTGAAGTTCAGCTCTTGTACGTTTAGTGAACAAACGAGCGGGTTTTCCTAAATTTTGAACCGTTGCTCATAATCAAATTCTGAGGGAACCGATGGAATCGCAATGCCGGTAATTTCTTAGGAACACCATTTCCGGAGTTG
Organism: Viscum album; assembly: GCA_963277665.1. Lineage (NCBI taxonomy): Eukaryota > Viridiplantae > Streptophyta > Magnoliopsida > Santalales > Viscaceae > Viscum > Viscum album. The sequence goes on from OY728120.1 coordinate 2,081,864,239, forward strand.
CGTTTGCTCGGGTGTGGTTATTAAAATTTTGGGTTTAGTAAAGAATAAAATAAAATGGTGCAACCAATTTTTTTATATTTAAAGTAGTTTAACCTAAGCTAAGTGTATGGAGTGGGACCCACTATATCCTACTCCACTAGGTAGGATATTTGTGGGGTGGGGCCCACATTATCCCAACCTATTTAACTTCCTCAGACCCCCTATTTTAATTAGGTAATGCACCTGCACCCCCATTAATTGAAAAGTCAAATCATTAATTGATTAACTTATTCAAAGTAAATAATTCATGAATTCAATTCGAATTTTGAATTTTAATTTGTCTTGTGTGTTAATTAAATAAGAAAAGGTCTTATTTCATTATGAAGTTTTTTTGGTTGTGCGAGAGGATTTTGGGAGAGGATTTGCTCTAACTCTTGAAGAACATCTTCTTCCTCGAAGAATGTGAAGAACACCGACCCTTCGATGAAGAACTTCGTCACCGAAAAGGGGAGTTCGTCATACCATCTTTTTCCCTATCCGCATCTAGTGAGAGACGCCATCCTCGGAGATCGACGACGCGACACCGATGATTCTCTACTCCGCGACGCCGACGATCCTCCTTATGCGATGCTTACAGAGTCTCCTTCTGCGAAGTCCCTTTATGCGACAAACCTCATTCGACGAAAACGCTTGAGGTAGGGGATTATTTGTTTTTGTTCGTGATTAATTTTATCATCGATCATCGTCTCTAATTGAGCCGCCTGATATCGCAATAACGGGAGGAGGTTGGACCGCACGAACACGGCCGACCCTCCTCCCCCTTGATTGTTTGAATTTGTTGTGACACGTGCAAAGGCAGCGCGGTGCCGTTGCACCATGCGGAAACATGAGAATGGGCGAAGAAGCGCAGCGTTATTGCGCCATGCCGATCGGACAAGGCCGCAGCCTATGCCCATGGTGGTGCGGGGGAGAGGCGGCTAGCTTCCGGCTGGCCGTACTGGGCTGGCCGGTCACCGAGAAGGTTGTGGGTCGTAACTCCCGGATGGCCGAAGGAGAGGCCCCCACATGGGGGCCACAATGACACAAACATGGGGGCATTGAGCCCCCCCCCCCCTCCGCTCGGCCGATTCGGCCGAGCCGCCTGGCCACGTAGGCCAGGACGAGCGTGCCAGGCCGGGCCGCGCCCAGGCCGGGTCGGGCCATTCCCACCGGGCCGGGCCACTCCCTATGGGTCGGACCCGGAATCGGGTCGGGTTGACCTGGTTCGGGCCGACCCGTGGTTTATTGGGCCAGGTCGGACCAGGCCCGGACCCCCTATTCACTGACTTCTTTCGGTATCTTTCCCATAACATGGGCTACGGACCTCCGAACAACGCACTATCAATTGCGATGTGATTCTTGGATCGAGACGGTCGTTTAGGTATATTACACTAAAAGTTTCGGTGACCATTGGGTTCATCCGGGTTGGTTTGAACACGAAACCAACCGGGCCCTCGGTGCAGAAATGCTTATAACTAGAGCTCCGGACGTCCGATTGACGTGCCGTCGACTTTGTTGGATTCCTATTAGTGAGACTGACCTTTTGGATTACTCTGCTCGAGGTTTGGATGTAGTTGTAGGACGGTCGGGTTGGTTTTGAATTAAAAACCTACCGGGCCCCTGGGACGAAAAAACCAATAACTCTCAGACCGGTCGTCTGATTGATGAGCCATCTGTCACGTTGAGTTCCTTTTGACGACACAGATATTTGGGATACATCAACTCCGATCATCGTGTCATTTGATGTATCAGCCCCTCGGATCGTGGAGCGGACCCTCCCGAAACGAGCTTGCTGTGTGCGGGAACCCTAGAGCTGGCTGCGACTCGACAACGATGAAGACTGCATGGGAATCCTCCGTGGGTTCGACAACGACGACTACAAAACTCATCGATCCTATGTGGATCAGTGCCTATCGATCCTGTGTGGATCAGATCATATGTTGGTCAGCGCTCAGTGGTCCTGTGAGGGCCAGCGCATACCGATCCTGTGTGGGTCAGATCATGTGTTGGTCATTGCGGGGGTTAGTACCTATTGATCATATGTGGGTCATTGCAGGGGTTTTTACCTATCGATCTTGTGTGGGTCTGATGTCTTAGATGAATCAGTGGATACATATGATCATCTCTATCATCTTACGATGAAGTATACCTGTGTGAGCTGAGTCTTGACTTTCAATCCTTATCTTCGATAAGATTGACTTGATATCCTGTGTGGATTACATTATGCTTTCCTGTGTCGATTGGGTTGTGTTTTCCTGTGTGGACTGAATTGTATTTGGGATTGGATGTTGGAGCCGAACCGGAATTGATGAATTAGGTATATGTATGAGCATATACCTAAGTAGTGTTGGATGTTACTTCGTGATAGTATCCTTCATTTGTGGATTATCCTTGGTGGATTCTGGGAGACCTTTGGGGGTCTCGGGGTCCCTACGAAGTAGCTTATACTCACCCCTGCATGGGCTATTCCTGCACTACATTTTGTTAGATACAGCTGACGGATAGCACTGAACATGGTGGAGTCTTGTGGAGAAAGTCGGTACCTGGAGGTGGACTACTGGTTGGGATGTACACGAAGCGGACAGCTGGACCCATGGAGCTGAGGATGCTATCTGTACCCACCCTTCATGTGGTACTTCCAGTGGACGGCTCGACGTTGCGGCTTTACTTTTAGTTGTTGTACTTTCTTTCCAGTTGTACTTTACTTTCAGTTTGGGTTTCTATTCTGGCCCACTTACTTTTTTTCACTCACTATTGTATCCAGTTTTACTTAGTGTTTACTTCTTCTTGCTCACTCTGTGGTGTTTGTTTACCTTACAAAGGAAATTCCTTCCCCTTTTTTCAGAATTTTACACCTTGGTGCTAGTCACCAGCCCCTAGATTATGGGAGGCGGGCTTGGGGTAGTCACGGCACGAGCCCTGAGGATGGGCCGTGACAAATTGGTATCAAAGGAGTTCGGTTCTACCGAAGAACTCAGGACTCTGATCTTTTTCTATGTTAAGCAATAGTGTTAAGAGTATTGAGTGTGGTTATCAGTCCAGGGAGTCCAGTGTTGGTGCGGCTGCTGACGTATCTGTACACCAGGATGCTGACTTCTGATTTCAGACTTAGTGCACGAAGAAACTGATTGCATGTGTGAATCAAGTTTTCTTTGGGATTACTTTGTGTCAGCTCACCAGGTATAATGTATCAACTGTGGCGCACCTGTTTCTTTTCAGGATGGCCCCACAACAGCAGCCAGCTAGGGTTCCGAGTTTTGTACATGACGACAGGCCACTGAGCGATGAGGCCTCGGTGCGGGGTCCTATTACTACGGAGGCACCGGTGGTACCACTACCCACCGAGCCACTGATGCTACCAGCCCCAACCGTTGAGAGTGCACGTTGCCTTGGTGCACTGCACGAGTTTCAGCATCAGAGACCTCCTAGGATCCACGGAGAGATGGACCCTCAGGAAGCCGAGGATTGGCTGGAGGCTGTTGTGCGAGTTTTTAGGTTAGTGGGGACAGCAGCTGACCTCATGGTGATCCTCGCAGCGAGCCTCCTGCACGCAGCTGCAGGAAGATGATGGAGCTTGATGCACCTGGTGCACGACGAGGCATCACTCCTCTGGAAAAACTTTGAGAGCCTCTTCCGCTCGGAGTTAGTCCTAGCCACACTCCATGCGGTGCGCATCCAGGAGCTATTACAGCTGCGGCAGGGTGGCTTGACAGTCGCCCAGTACTTGGAGAGATTTACCGATCTCCCGCGCTAAACGACAGACATGGTACGAGACCCATTATTCCAGGCCCAGACCTTCAAGCAGGGACTAAGGCAAGAGATCAGGGCATCAATGATCTCCCTCAGCATTCTAACACAGGAAAGAGTACTGGAGCGAGCCCTTCTCATAGAGAGAATTCTTGCTGAGCCTACACCAATAGCGAGACCTACCGTAGGGTGACACATAGCAGAGTCTTCTATAGCTGGCAGTAGACAGATGTCGCAGAGGTCTAAGTGGACTAGGCCATCGGGTGGACGACCACAGGATACTGGCTCGGAGGTGCGGGGAACATGCAGTATAGCCAGTCATACCAGTGGTAGACAATGCTTTGCATGCGGTGGGTAGGGCCACTTGGCTCGTAACTGCCCGACCCGCTGTGAAGAGGAGCAGCAGACGGAAGATGAACCACCCAGGTAGAGGCAGAGGTTCGACCGTGGTGGTCCGCAGGGAGCAGGTGGATGAGGCTGAGGAGCTGGTCGAGCGGCATGTGGTGGATGACATTTTGAGGCTCTACCACCACCACCACCACTAGGAGGTCCACCCCGACCACAGGGGAGAGTACAGCTTCAGGTAGCTGAAGCGTACGATCATGGAGCTCCGGAAGTGGGTGGACAAGTGCAGGACTAGCTCCAGGCATGGAGGCCTTTTCCCATAATTCCTCTAGCTTTGTTGTTTGTGCTGCTTTGCGTCTTTGTACTTTGAGTTTCAGTAATAAAAGACACTTGCAATAGTTACGTTTAGTTTCTTGTCTTTTTAATGTTAATACTAATAGGGTCCGGTTAAAAACTATTGACTTGACCCTCACATAAGATATTCCTACTGGAGGAGACCTAGTGACCACACACTAATGCCGACAGTGTGACTTAACCTTGGAGGAGAGTGTAACGGTTGGATCTCTTGGTATCAGTTTCGAGGCCTTACGACGTCATCCATGGCATGATTTAACTGATCATTATGGGATTGACAGTATTATGCAAGGAATGTGGTTCATCCAGGGGATGAGACCAGATTTCTCTTTTTGGAAAATGAGAAATCATTGCAGTTTTGAAAAACATTAAGGAAGAAGGAAAAACCTTTCGGGTGGTCAGACAGATGTCAGCAGGGCTTCCAGGAGCTGAGACAGAGGTTGACCATTGCATATATCTTTCAGCTACTTGGGGAGGCGATAGAGCAGCTAGCTGCTTTACAGATATCCTTCGTGGATAGATATGGAGCAGCCTTTCTACAGTCACTCCTCCACTTATGAAGTGGGCCAGAGAGGCACAACGCGGGGAAGTTGACAGTGAGACATGGCGTGCACAGATATCCTCAGGACAGACACCTGATGGATTCTCTGTGGGAGGTGAGAACGTCATCCTTTTCAGAGGACGTACCATGGTACCAGTTTCTTTACAGGAGGAGGTACTGAGGGAGTTTAACAATTCCACTTTAGCGGTATATCTAGGAGTGGAGAAGATGTACCGGGACCTCAAACGACAGCACTGGTGGCCGAGTTTGTAGAACGCTCTGGCAGTGTTCGTTTCTCGATGCCTCACCTGCCAGCACGTGAAGGCAGAGCACTAGGTACCAGCATGCTTGGTACAGCCCTTGGAGGTCCTAGAGTGGAAGTGGGATGGGATATCTATAGATTTCATGATTGGACTTCCACGCACTTCCAGAGGTCACGACTCCATTTGGGTGATTTTCGACCGACTCACCAAGTCAGCCCACTTCTTACCCATCATAGAGAAGGGATCGGTGGAGAGCATGGGACGCCTCTACGTTCAGGAGATCGTACAGCTTCATTGTGTGCCATCATCTATCATCTCCGATCGATATGCATGCTTTACTTCCAGACTTTGGAAGGGGTTGCAGGAGGCAATCGGGATGCAGCTACATCTGAGAACCGCCTTTCACCCTCAGACGTATGGTCAGATGGAGAGGACCATTCAGACTCTCGAGTACATGCTCCGTGCATGTGTCATAGACTTTGGTAGCAGCTGGGAGGACCACCTACCCTTGGTGGAGTTCACGTACAACAACATCTACCACTCCACCATCTGGATGGAACCATACGAGGAATTGTACGACCGACCATGCATATCACCTCTGTGCTGGACAGACCCTGGGGAGTCAGCACTTATGGGACCGGAGATGGTCCAAGCCACGACAGAGAAGTTCTAGGTCATCCAGGAGTGGATGAGGATAGCTCAAAGCTGATAGAAGTCTTATGATGATAGGAGGCGAAGAACACTAGAGTTAGAGAATGGCGAACACGTCTTTTTATAGGTCTCACCACGATGTGGATTACAGAGATTTGGCCGAGGTAGCAAGTTGCCTCCGCGCTTCATCGGACCATTCTAGGTCCTCAACAGGATTGGCCAGGTGGCTTATTGCCTGGTTCTACCACCTCAGTTGCACCGAGTGCACGACGTCTTCCACGTATCTCAGCTGAGGAGATACGTGCATGACCCGATGCATATCATTGACCATGGGGAACTGGACATTGATGACGGGGTGACATTTTCAGAGGTCCAAGTGGAGATCGAGGATTGACCGGAACGAGTCCTACGTGGATGGTCGATTCATCTAGTGCGCATAAGATGGTAGCACGGGAACTTCCAGGAGAGCACTTGGGAGCGGGAGGCTCAGATGCGTGCACATTACCCACAATTGTTTCCCTAGTTTATGATGTATCTTTTTGGGGGCGTAAATCCCTAAGGTGGGAGTAATGTAAAGACCCGTAAAATTCAAGGGAAATTTTTTCTTAATTTTATTTGGGATTTTACAAGAATGAAGTTTCTGACGGCACCTAATTCCGAGGCCCGGTGTGCCCAGAATCATTTTCCGATGTTTAGCTCGGGTAAGTTCAGTGAACGAACGAGAAGGTTTTCCTTTCTTTTGAACTGATGCTCAGAATCGAATTCCGAGGGCACCGATGGAATCACAACGTCGGTAATTTCTTAGGAACACCTTTTCCGGAGTGGCGTTTTCTCGGGTGTGGTTATTAAAACTTTGGGTTATGTAAAGAATAAAATAAAATGGTGCAACCAATTTTTTTTATATTTAAAGTAGTTTAATCTAAGCTATGTGGTTGGAGTGGGACCCACTATATCCTACTCCACTAGGTAGGATATTTGTGGGGTGGGGACCACACGATCCCTACCTATTCAACTTCCAAAAACCCCCTCTTTTAAATAGGTAACACACCCGCACCCCCATTAATTGAAAAGTCAACTCATTAATTGACAAACTTATTCAAAGTAATTAATTCTTGAATTCAATTCAAATTTTGAATTTTAAGTTGTCTTGTGTGTTAATTAAATAAGACGAGGTCTTATTTCATTAAGTTGTTGTTTTGGTTGTGTGAGAGGATTTTGGGAGAGGATTTTCTCTAGATCTTGAAGAACATATTCTTTCTCATCGAAGAACATGAAGAACACCGACCCTTCGACGAAGAACTCTGTCACCGCAAAGGGGAGTTAGTCATACCGTCTTCTTCCCTCTCCGCAGCTAGTGAGAGATTCCATCCTCATAGATTGACGACGCGGCACTGACAATTCTCCTCTCTACGATGTCGACGCTCCTCCTTCTTTGACGCTTACAGAGTCTCATTCCGTGACATCCCTTTCCGCGACAAACCTCATTCGACAACAACGCTTGAGGTAGGGGATTATTTATTTTTGTTCGTGATTACTTTCATCACCGATCATCATCTCTAATTGAGCCGCCTGATATCGAAATAACAGGAGGAGGTCGGGCCGCACGAACAAGGCCAACCCTCCTCCCCCCTTTATTGTTTGAATTTGTTGCGGCACGTGCAAATGTAGCGCGGTGCCGTTGCACCGCGAGGAAACATGAGAATGGGAAAAGAAGCGCGGCGCCGTCACGCATCGCCGTTGAAGTCGAACAAAGCACGACGCCGTCGCGCTGTGCCAATCAGAATAGACTGCGAACTGTGGTCATGGTGGTGCGGGGGCGCGGCGACTGGCTTCCGGCCGCCGGAGCAGGAGGGCGGGACTGCGATAGTCCCGCGGCAGCAGCAACCGGCCGGACGGACCGGGCCAACCGGTCACCGAGAAGGCCGGGGGTCATAACCCCCAGCTGGCCGAAGGAGCAGCCCCCCACATAGGGGACACTATTACAAAAATAGGGGGCAGCGAACCCCCCCCCTTCCGCTCGGCCATTACGACCGAGCCTCTTGGCAACGTGGGCCAGGCCGCGCCCAGGCCGGCCCGCGCCGCGCCGGCGGGGCCATGCCGCACCCACCGTGCCGCGCCGGCGGGGCCAGGCCGCACCCACCGGGCCGCGCCGGCGGGGCCAGGCCGCACCCACCGGGCCGTACCAGCTAGGCCAGGCCGCGCTGCTCCTTAATGGGCCAGACCCGGACCCAGGTCTGGTCGACCCGGTTCGGGCCAACCTAGGGGAGATTGGGCCGGGTCGGACCGGGCCCGAACCCCCTATTCACGGACTTCTTTCGTTCTTTTTCCCATAACTTGGCCTATGGACCTCCGAACGATGCACCGTCTGTTGAGATGTGATTATTGGATCGAGAAGGTCATTTTAGTATATTACAAACAAGGTTTCAGTGAACTTTGGGTTCGGCCGGGTTGGTTCGAACACGAAACCAACCGGGCCCTCGGAGCAGAAACGCTTATAACTTGAGCTCCGGATGTCCGATTGACGTGCCGTCGACTTTTGTTGGATTCCTATTTGTGAGACAGACCTTTTGGATTACTCCTCTCATGGTTTGGACGCGGTTGGAGTATTGTCGGGTTGGTTTTGACTTAAAAACCAACCGGGCCCCTAGGACGAAAACACCAATAACTCTCATACTGGTGGTCCGATTGACGCGCCGTCTGTCACGTTGAGTTCCTTTTGATGATACAGAACTTTGGGATACATCAACTCCAGACTTCATGTCATTTGATATATCATCCCCTCGGCTCGTGGAGAGGACCCTCACGAAACGAGCCTGCTGTGTGAGGGAACCCTAGAGCTGGTTGCGACTCGACGACGATGAAGACTGCATGGGAATCCTCTGTGGGTTCGACAGCGACGACTACAACACTGAACAATCCTGTGTGGATCAGTGCCTACCGATCATGTGTGTATCAGTGCCTACCGATAAATTGTTGAGTAACATTTTCTACCAATGTGGATAATCCATATTGCACCTCTTTCATGGTCATTAGATCGAGAATATAAAGAGTATCTAAGATAGAAAAGTTTTCATTTATAATTTTGTTATAAATTCGTCTTCACACATCTAAATAAGTTAAAATTTTGAGGGTTCATTTGAAATTCTTGTAGAAAAAAATGTCTATTTTACCACTTACCAATATTCATACATTTATCAGGATTAACACATTAAATATTTGTAAGTGCAATTTTTAGATCCAAAATCATCACTCTCATGCTTATTAATTTGTATCTCCATTTCCCTTCAAAATATTTACCCATTAATTATCTATTTTGAGTATATAAGTAGGGGTTATACAACTATAATAGTATTATATATTTTCATTATATATTATTCCATTTTTATCAACCAATATTCCTATTCTATTTTATTAAAATTTTGTACTTCCCCACTGTGGTCCTTCTGATCTCTGTAAAAATGAATAATTAATATCATTATAGGACGATGAAGAAGAATATTATGCCACCACCTTGATTGAATTCCCAAATTTTTTTCCTGGATAAATATTATTCCATGATAAATTACATTATGTGAAATATTTTTATATTGATTTAAATTGTTTTAATTTTATTCAAATTGAAAATTTCACTAACTTTACCATTGTTGAAATTTCTACTATAGTTATACCTGATCAAACCCTGGAATTTAATGAGGAATCCAAGAATATAGTGGTTGTAAAAAAATAGGACCCACTATATCTCCATAACCTACCATGAATGTGGAACTACATTGATAAGGAAATAGTATTATTGTAATTTATCAATGGAATTCCATACAAAAAATCTGATGGAGTGTACATTGTAATGAAAATAATTTGGGGGTTAAAATGACAAAAATCACACTCACCATCGTATTTTGAGTGATAGTTCTAACCACTACATGAATGTAGTAAAAATATAGAACCCAATTAGTGTTTTAAACAATGATTAATTTCCATTCCTATTTATTTTTATTTACATTAATTTCATTAAATTTATTATTTTTTGTCCTTTATATCATTTAGGTTTTATGTGATAGCTTCTAATAGATTAACTTAGTGTTTTCATTGTTCTAAATAACTTCAGGTCGTATATTTACTTTTCATTAGTTAATCTTATCTTCTATATTTCATTAATTTTTTTATTAATTGGATGTCTAGTTAAATACTATGTGTGGTGAGGATGTCAATTTACATTTTAGGAATTTCATTTGTGTGTTTCCATTTCTCATGCATTCCATTATTTTGTATGTTTGGTTTGATGTTTTTTAGTATTCTTGATCTAACTAAAATAATTTTATAAATTAAAACCACTTTAGTATTTTTTGTCACATTACATGGTTTGAATATATGACGAGTTGAATCATTAATGAATTGATATTATTTTATAATTTCCAATATTTTAATTTAAGAACATTTTGTTGGTTAGGAAGGTTATGGGCATTAGTATTGTCCAAATTGAATATATTTCCCTACTTGAGAGGTTTCGAAATATTTTTTAATCTTATTTACAATTATCATTTTCTTGAGAGTCATGATTATTTTTTTGTGTTCTAGAACTTTTAATTTTTCTGATTCAAATACTTGGAATTCATAAATTTTTTTTGACATGATTGAGGTATTTCTTTATCCATCAACAAATATAACTTGAGACTTTTTGTTTTCATCTACCAATGTTTGACCGTTATAATACATGAATTTTATTATAGGTTTTAACCACATTAAAAGTACATTTTTCTTCACCTATTTTCACTATTAATATTTTTTAATGGATATTTGAATTTTGAGTGTAGGGTAAGGGGTTTTTTTGTGAGTTTATTAGGATGTAAAAAAATTATGGGTGTGTGAAGTGTGTGTTATCATATTAAAAATTTGACACATGAACATGATTCATTATTATTTATATATAATTCGAAAAATTATTTCCTCCAAAACATGAAAAATAGAAAAAAAGGAAAAAATAGGAAAATAAAAAATGAGGATCAGTTTGCTTTAATAATTATCCCTCCGTTTATAACTCCTATCCATCTCAAAAATTGAGGGCATGAATTTTCATTAGTTCACTATATTTTATTTCCATCTCATCATCTTTGAAAAAATGAGAATTAGAATAAATTCATTCACTATATTCAATCCTCGACTCAAATCCCATGTCAATCAAGAATGGAATATAGAATCCCACATCTTATAAGGGGAATAGAGTGAGTTATTTCGATTCTTTTGACTTAAATATTCATTCATACGTATTTAATTGTTCAACCACAAATTTCCAACCATAAATTTTAATTAAATCAACCCACCAACCCTTAGCCACTAAGTCACATTGAAATATCATGATTATTGATTATGTTTTTATGTCTCACATGGTAAAGATATGAAAATTTTCATAATTATATGATGATCACGCATGTTCTTGGAAATGAGAAAAAATTCCAATAAAAAATCATTCAGTGAGAGAGAAATAAATTTCTATGGAGGAAAGTGTAAGACCCACATGAGGATTAACATGATATTGGAGGAAATTTTATTATTATTGATAACTAAGAGAATTGAGACCTATGTAGGATGCATTATATTTCCTTGGCCACAATATTTTAGACTTATTTCTAATTATGATGTGTGTTAATGGTTATATCATGAAATATTGTCATAAAACAAGGAAATTCCAACATAAAAATTAATATGGATCCTTTATAAATATAAAAGGTTGTCTGAAAATATTATATTCATAAATAGACCAAAATTAAACATTTCACTCATGGGAAATCATCTATACTAAGATCCAAGAAACCTTCCATGGTATAATTGTCAATATAACTCAACTCTCAGGATTAAATAATTATCATCCCTCCTACATAGATATAAATTCCCTAACTCTTCCCTAATCATAATATTTAATTCAATCATATGTTAGTACTCATTTTTATGTAATACCTAACTCCCCAAAAATGAACTAAATTTATAATATATAATTTTATCAATTCCATAATCAATAAATTCTTATTTACCTAAGCATAATGTATATTGCACCCCTATGGTAGTTCTCTCGAGGAAGCCAATAACACACATCATTATCCTATTTTCATTATTTATATATTGATTATAAGACTATAATATACTAATAATGAAATTATGATTTCATGATTCAAGATGATATATATATATATATATGAATTCTTGAAAAACTAAAACATGATGGTGAGAAATAAAGTAGTTTTTTATTAAGAGTTCACGATGAAGTGATTGTGTTGTTGAGACATGTTAAATTGATTATGATTATAAGGTTGGAATATACTATAGGGGAGACCCTAGGTCATCTCTCAAGGAGCATTGGTGGTTTATAGTGTGAATTTAAAAAAATCTATAAAATAGGGGGTTGTTTTGAAAACCGTTTTAAGAAAATGGCATAATTTAAAGAGTTTAATAGTTAATAAATAATAGTGGTGTTTTATAATTATGAGATAATGAGATAATTTCAGGTTAATAACACATCTTGGTGAGTTCATTATTCGAAAAAATACACATGGTTTAATGGAACCCACTGGTTGAGGGTTGTCAATATCTCGACTTTCCTATTTCCTCATAAAACAATGCTCAAAGAACCACCCCTTAACACAAATATCATGTTTTAAATGATTGGGTATCAAACATAGAACATAAAGGACACTAAATAATACTTAAATCTTATTAATGTTTCTTATAAATAGGATTCATGTCCTATTCAGCTGGAACAATACAAGATTCCCACTTGAAATCTAAACCCAGCCGGTGTTGAGATAAAAATCGTTTCACTTAATTATCACCAATGAAATGTTTTCAGAGGAGAAGAGAATCAAGGTTAAAAAAAAGTGAAATATTTTTCATAGAAATATAGAATACCAGAGGAAGAACATGTTTTGGATCTCTATCCCAAGTTTGTGTAGCTCCCTTGAAATGATCGGCCACCGTTTAGATCGACATCAGGAGGAGGCTCTGGTAGAACTTCACCTTCATCCATGACCCCCTATGAGGATAGGAGACTCAAAATATTCTTGGATGAGTAGAATAATCATTGGTTTATAAAAATTGGTATATATTGGCCTTCATGTCGAACTAACAAGTGAGGTGACCATGGTGTCTTCTTATAGCCAAAATGGGACATGGTTTTGAGCACCCGGTTTTTTAGATACAACATCTATCTCAGTTTTAGAATAATAAAAATCAATATCAGGACTTTTAAAAAGGTAAGAGTTCTTTATTGGACTCTTTAATATCTACATGTCAAATTGGGAGGCCATTATACATATGGATTGGGAGATATGGTCAAAAGATCAAACCAAACTTTTAAATTCGAGATGATTCAGTCCTCTAGACATAATGGTTTGTATGGGAAAATAGATGGACGAGTTAGGTTTTGGTTCATTGATATGGGTTTTATAACATGATTTTTAAGATAAGAAGACAACGTTTTTTCACAATTGGAGGCATGGAATGGTTGTAATGTTCAAAATATTGGATAGATATCCATGGGATGCCATGCAGTTTGGCCCATTTCCTTCAGGATCATCCATGGGGCCTCCAAATCACCTCCCCCTACAATGAATTCATTAAACAAAGTGGAATTGACCATTTTAATAGTGATAATCACAAACAAATAAGTCAATAATGAAGTTAAATTTGTTATTAGTTCTAAAATTTTCAATACAAAACATTTTTTGCACAGTGGTGTATGGGTGAAAATGAAACAGTGAATCGTGTTACGATCACACCCCCACACCTAAATGTTTTCACTCCAAGGAAAATTATTATATCATAAACAAGTATCATTCATAAATCAATGGTGATAAAATTTCCAAGATTCTTATGAAATTAAATTCATCATGTCTCATTTATGAAATCAATTTTTCTATAAATTTTTTCTCTCACATTTGAATATATTCAACTTCATTTGTTCACCCATGAAAAAGGACATAGCCTCCCTCTCAAAGAAATTTTCCTGCTTCAATCAAGAAACATATGAATGTGGAGTTATTCTATTTTCCCATATATCATGTGATCTTACCATATTATTTCCAAGATTCTAAGTTCTCTACCACTGGAATCTAGTGTTCTACTCAAGAGGACTTCCAACACGTTGTTATAAGGTTCACATGTTGGTAGGATTTAATTTATAATAAATCTAAGGCAGAAGAGGAGTGTTTAATCTCTTGTGTACAAAACATGTCAAATTTCATAAAGTGTTCACAATGAATATACATGCTCTTCCCCTCACAATGTGTATAACATACAACTCACTATCGTCATTGCCCATTTGTGTGGGTCACTGTCGATCAATGAATAATAATGAATAAACTTCCACTTTTCTCCATTATTTTTTTCCTTTTGTTTTTTTCAATGCACAGAACTATTTTTATCATATAATTATCATTGGATATAAAGTGGGAAATTTTGAAAAACAATGATACAATATGTCTTGTGAACCCACTACCCAAGGAAAATGTATAAACCCATTATATCAATCCATAACAATGATTCATTTCTGATGATTCCCAAGGAAACACCCTCTCCCCCACACTTGATATATGTAAAACAATAATGTGCATAATATATGGGTAGGTATAATAAATAATCTTGTAATGTGGCCACCTAATAATAATTTCATGGTCTATAAGGATTAAGATGGGTTAAATGTCAAGGTGGCCAAAAATAGATGTTAATTGCATAAAGGGATTTTCAAATAATGATGGAATCTATTATGAATTTAGAACACTTGAATCCTATGGCTTCAAACAGAATAAAGGAATGTTATAGTTTCTCTACAAGTCCTGACTCTCAATAAAGTGAATAAAAGGAATAGTATGCCATAAAGGGCTTAAAATGTGTCTTAGGTAAGGGATTAAAACATTTGTCCGTGCTATTAAAGAATGGATTTAGAAAATACCTTAAACACATAAGAATGATTTGAAAATATAAATTCTAGAAAAAGATTCCATATCAAATTTAATTTCAAATTTTTTCTCAAAAAACAATAGAATTTTCCACACAATTAACTCAATAATGAAAAATAATTTGGGATTATTTTAATGTGGGAATCTTATTCCATAATAAAATTATCATTCTGGCATAAAATCAAGGGATAAAAGAGGGGTTATGTGACAATACTATTCAGCAAGACAAAAAAATGAAAATTCCAAACTAAGCCAGGAATTTACCAATCACCCCATACAAAGAACATGTAGTGTCCTAATTATAATAAAATATAATGTGGGAAGGAAGGATAAATCCTTGGGTGTTTAATTGGTATGTTGCTTCATAAATATTTATTTTCTTCCTCGAGAACTCTAGAAAGGCTTCATGGAAGAGCTTTAGCTGCTTCCCATTGACAGTGAAGGTTTTCTTAGTTTTGTCATTTATAACCTGAACAACACTAAATGGAGATACATTAGAAAAATTGTATGGTCCAAACTAGTGGGAATGAATTTTAACTCTATGCAACTTCAACCTTGAATTGTAGAGGAGGAAATTCTTCCAAATGTGGAATTGACGATGAAGAATGATACTGTCGTGGGTAGACATGGTTCGCTCCTTTTAAATCCTGGGGTTCAAATAATCATCTCTTATCATTTCCCCATGCTCCTAAATATGTAACTTCCTTTGATCACTTGTACTAGAAATAATAGAATTGTATTGTTTGATGGCCCAGTAGGACCGGTGCTCAATTTCAACAAGGAGGTGACAACACTTTCCAAAAACAAGCCTATAAGGTGACATTACAATTGGGTTTTTAAAAGAAGTATGGTAAGCCCGTATTGAATTCTCAAGTCTAAGACTACAATGTTTCATATTGGGATAAAATATCTTTCGAAGAATTTTTTTTACCTCTATATATGACACCTCAGTAAGACTATTGCTCTTTGGGTGATATGTTGTAGATAGTCGATGACTGAACCCATACCGATGAAAAAGTTATTGCATTGTTCAGTTGTAAAAAAGGGAACCTGGGTTGCTGATGACGAACCAAGGTAAACCAATCCTATAGAAGATTTGGATTCTAAAAAATTCTACATTTTTCATAGAATCATAAGTCCTTGTAGCTTGTGCCTCTACCCATTTTGAAACATAATGAACTATCCGAAGAATGTCCAAGTTTCCAAAGAAATTAGAAAATTTCCCCAGAAATTCGATACCCCAAACATCAGAAATGTCATAAAATATCAGTGGTTGTTGTGGAATTACATTTCTTTTAGATACATTAACCATTATTTGACAATGAGGACAAGATTTAAAAAAACTAATGCGCATCCCGAAAATGTGTCATCCCAAATAGACCATAATCAAGGACTTCGTGAGCAGTCTAATTAGGACAAAACTGGCCCCCACAAGAAAATGTGTGGAAAAATCTAAGTACAGACTGAAACTCACTATCAGGAACACAATACCTAAGCACACCTGAGATTGAATGGTAAATTCCACCCATGTGTTGGGATTACTGGGAGTGATGTGAGACACCATTTTAACTTATTAAAATCTTCTTCACACTTTATATTAAAACGATATTCTTTTTATTTTTGGAGTAATTGGGAGGGGGGGGGGGTGCAATTTTACTAAATTCACAAATGAAACGATGGTAAAATTCCGAATGTACTAGAAATGACCGGACATCCCATAATTTTTTTTGCAAATGATAAGGATGAAATGACATCAACTTTTGATTTCTCTTCTTGGATACCATCCCCATTAATGGAATGCCAAAAAACTATACCATGTCACACTAGGAAATCACATTTCTCATAATTTAATACAAGATTCTTTTCATTATAGTGACGTAGGACTAAAACAAGACTAATCTAACATATATCAAAAGGGGAGCCATAAATAGTGAAATCATCCATGAATACATCCATTCAATTCTCCAGGTAATATGAATAAAATACTAATCATACATCTTTGGAAAGTACCTAGAGCACTGCACATACCAAATGGAATCCTTCTATAAGAAAATGTGCCAAAGGGGAAAGTGAATATTGTCTTTTTAGGATCCTCAGGGGAAGTATGGATCCAAATGTATTCAGAATAACCATCTGGAAAATAGTAATTAGACTTCCCAAATAGCCTCTCTATAATTTGTTCAATTAATGGAAATGGGAAATGCTCTTTCCTAGCATGTTGGTTTAGTCGGTGATAGTCTATGCAGACATGCCAAATATTTTGAACATGAGTTGGAACCAATTAATTATTTTTATTTTTTATTACTGAAGAACATATTTTTTAGGAAATTCATGAACCAGATATACCCATTGGCTATCATAAAAGGGGTAAATGATTCTAAAATCCAATAATTTTGTAACCTCATTTTTAATAGAATTTAGAAGGTTTGGGTTTAGTCGATGTTGTGACAACATCACTAGTTTATCATCATTATATAACAAAATATGATGTCTATAAATTGATAGGAAAATAACAATATTTTCAACAAGTGTCCATCCCAATAATTTTTTATACTCCCTCAAAAGATCAAAAAGTTTCTATTCATGATCAGGAGGGAGTGAAATAGAAATAATGATTCAAAACGTCTTTCTATTAGCAAGATATGAATATTTTAAATCTTGATGCAGTTGTTTCAGTTCCAATCCAAGTGTATTTTGGATTGATGGGATTGTGTGTGAAATTAAGATGTCATTAATATCATCTAACTGCTAAATTGAACCATCCTCAAATGAGGTTTGGGGTTTCAAAATCTTATCAGTATCATCAATGGCCATTGGATCCTCAGTGTTAAAGAAAGAATAAATTAACAAACATGCATGAAATTTTTATATAACTCTACAAATATTGTAAACATATCATTTAAAAACATGGGGTATCATGGAATTTATAAACAAACATGAATCACCCCTCAGAAGAACATTCCTCTCTCTCTATTAATTCAATTGATATACTCCCTCATTGGTCAAGAATGAATCAATTAACAAACATGCATTGATATTTGTAGTGTATAACAAAAATCCATGAAGTTTCCTTAAATGTGTAAACATCTCATATAAAAACATGGGCTATCATGGAATTTCCTTCCCAACATCAATCAAGGGGATATTAACCTTCACTTTTTTGAAAGTTTCCAATATTTATTTAACAAGTTCAGTTTACTTTTGTTTTCTTTTTAGGGCAGGCCTTTGGGGAACATGAAGAGGAATGGATGGGATATGTGACTCATCAACAAACACACTCGTTCCATTAGATGGGATTCTATAAGGGCAAGGATTTTCAACATTTGGATTGATTTCAATTATTGGGATTGTGTTTTCCTTAGGATGGGATTACCCTAATGTAGGGTTCATTATGGGTTAAAGTTATTTCCCACTCTTAAGGGTGATGGTGCAAATATTTCCTTATCCCTAGCATTCAATACTAGTTTAGAGGGTAGTTTACCCAACCCATGACATTTAATTTTACCCACTGAGTTATCTAGTTATCCTAATTGGGGTTTTCGGTCTAGTAAGGGTACTTGGGTGGTTTGTTGAAATTTGATATTAGTGTTAGCCCTTTTTTCATCATATATTCTAGACTAGGCTCATGTTTTGGAGGGGATTTTTAGAATGGTCATTTGTGTGCTTGAGGATTTATAGGTGGTGGTGGAGGATGACTACTCTGAACCTATTGGTTCCATTTTTGTTGAGGTTGGTTTGAATACCCTTTTCTTGTATGCTTGATTGTATTTACACTCAGGATTGGATGGATAGTATGGTTTTTTCTAAATGGTTGGTTACAGGGGTGGCCTGGAAGGATTACCTCCCTACTATTAGAAGTTTCCTTCAATTGGGGACATTGGTCAGAGTAGTGGGTGTGAGAAGAGGATATAACATAATGGATGGGAGTCGGACATTGGAATTTTCCTTTAGAAAGAGTGAGTTGTTGAAGAAGTGTACTTACCTTTTCAAACATTCTGTCCACCATCTTCTAGAATTCATTACTTTTCACCTCATAGACACCTCGAATGGGTACGCTAGACCATGAATCAAATGGTTGGGTGTTCTGTGTCTTGATCTGAATCAAGGTTCTTGTATAAATTTTGGTCTTATCCAATATTGCACCACTAATAGCAGTATCAATCATGTTACGATCAATAGGAATAAAACCATTATAAAATTGTTGTATTAAAAGTTGATCGCTTATTTGGTGGTGTGGAAAACATGAACATAATCTATTGAATCATTACCAAAATTCATTAAGGGTTTCCACTTTATATTTCCTTGTACCAGATAATTCATTCATTATTGTTGCAGTTCGAGAGGTAGGGAAATGACTTCATGAAAAAGGCCTTTCATGTTCTCCCAATCTCTAATTTGAGAATTAACATTGTAAAGACAATATTTTGTAGTATCCTCTAATGTGAAAGGTAATTACCTTATCATTACTTTTTCTTCATCCAAATATGTAGGTTTTAATGTAGAACATACAACATTAAATTATTTTATATGAATATGTGTATCTCCTCCATCAAGTCTATGAAATTTAGAAAATAAGTGAATTAGACAAGATTTTAGTTCAAAAGTAGCTTCCTTAAATTATTTTTAAATATATATTGGTTGAATATCAACATCAGGTGAGGTTAGTTCAATTAATATACTATTATTTTCAACCATGTTATACTCATTAATTTATGGTTCTAATTTGGTTCCAGAAGAAGATGGATTTTGAAGAGTCTCAAGTTGTGGTGTGTCCTCCATCATAGGTTTGTCGTCTGCCTCTCAAGGTTACTGACGTAAGATCCCCTCCAATTTAGGTTCAAAAGGAGGTAAATACCACAGATTACAATTCTTTATGAACAAAACCTACAAAAGAAATAAATAAAAACAAAAAAAATATAAGTAAAGCTATAATATAAATTAAATAAATATTCTCAAAATTTACAAAAATATTTTCAAAAACACTCACTAAAAATCAAATTTTCCCTTGACAATGACACCAAAATTTGGCCACATTGTCAAGACATGTCAGATTGATTATTATTTTAATGTTTATTTATAGTATATGTCTTACCCTAGGTCATCTCTCAAGGAGATTTTTTATTTTATAGTGTAATTTTTTATTAAAAAGGAACAAAAAAGGGGGTAGTTTTGAAAAAAAAATAAGAAAATGACAAGATTTAAAGAGTTTAATAGTCGATAAATAAAGGTGGTGATTTATAATTATGAGATAAGGAGATAATTTCATGTTCACTACAAATGATATTGGCCTTCTAGTCGAACATAAAAATGAGGTTCCCGTGGTTCCTTTTTTATATCCAAAACAGGACATGGTTTTGAGCACCTTGTTTTTTAGATACCACTTGTGTCAGGGTTTTAGACTAGTAGAAATCCATATCATGACTTCTCCAAAATATAATAATTGATGTTATGACTCTTCAATATATCCATGTCAAACATGGAGTCTATTAGACATCTATATTGGGAAATACAGTCAAAAGTCCAAACCAAACTTTTGAATTCGGCCAGATTATGTCCCTATGACTGAATGGTTCAGATGGGCCATCAGATAGACAAATTGGGCTTCGGTTCTTAGATATGGGTTTTATAAAATGAATTTTTGGTGATGAACCCAAATATGAATCCAATTTAGAGGTACTTAATTCTTGAAATGTTCAAAACAGTGGATAGATGTCCAAGGGATGCAATCAAGTTTTCCTCATTTCCTTCTGGATCATCTCTAGGGCCTCCAAATCACCTCCTCCGACAATGAATTCATCAATAAAAGTGACATTAACCTTTTTAACAATGATAATAACAAAATAAATTAATCAAAAATGAAGTGAAATTTGTTATTATTTCTTTAATTTTCAATATAAACCAAGTTAATCACAGTGCTGTAATGGTGAAAATGAAACATTGAATCATGGTGCAATCTAGAAACATTCATTATTCATTAAAAATATTAATTCTTAATATTCTATGCAATGTTTAGATCATACCTATCTCTAAAAAACATCCCATTCAATTTTTATTAACCAACACTGACATTATTTATGTTGTATAATCCCCTTCCACATCAATACATAATCCAATATCCACCATTTGAATGACTTAAATTTTTATGGGAAGGAATATATATAAATGTGGAAAAAGTATATAGTGGTATTGAAAAGGAGCAATAAAAACCATAAAAAATCCCCCCACCACACACACTTAATTAGTAGAATAATATCAAGATAATAATTAAATAATATTTAACTAAACAAATCATAGCTCCCAATTTCAAACAACAGAATGGTTAGTTCTCTATTTTCAGATAGTTGGGAAGGATCACATTGATGGAAACCCAAAATGAAAATAAATAGAAGAGGGATAGTGGAAATAACATCTATAGTAATATATATTGAAATTATATAATACTGTTATGACATCATAACCCCTAATTATCAACTCAAAATGGATAAAAAATGTAACACCCCAAGCTTCCATGGTATGCTTCTCTTTGAGTAATATAATAGTTTGTGTCATATGCAACTTCGAGTTCTAGCACACCAAGAGGAATCAAACTAGCCATTATGAATAATAAAACCCACTTTTAGAAATTTTATAAATTTTATTTTTCAAAATGGACTTCAATTTTGGATTCGGAATATCAAAATTATCTTGGGGTGAATATTTGGTATTTTTTTGAAACCTTTCAATTTTTTATTAATAGTGAATAACACTGTGTTTTTGGTTAAAACAGAATTTTTATTTAAACAATTATTTAATTTATTTAAATTTATTTAAGTCAAAATAGATAAATAATACCTATATTATTTCAATGTAATTCACAAGAGTCATTTTATAATAATATAGTATATAAAATATTTTATTGACTTTTTAAACATTTTTTACACATCTTCTTGAAACATTTGCAAATTTGCATAAAAAATTATTTTACCTCTCTTATGAATTGAATTTTGATAATTACGAGAGACACTATAGAAATCAGTATGTAAAATTTCATTCAATAGGATGAAAATAATTTTTGGTGAATAGTTACTTCTGAAATTTATTTACCACAGTTAAAAGTATATAGGGTAATTGATGGTAAAAATGATATTACAATTACCCTAACACATGTAATAATTCTATTAGATAAGTTTATTTTGACCAAAATCAAATTTAGGAATAAAATATTATAATATTTGATCAACTTGGATTAGATTAGGACATTTATTATTATCCTATTTAAAGAAGAGTTAAAATTGTTAAAGTCAAATTTTAATAAATAAATGAGTTTTAATATAGGGTTATACATAAGATAAATTCGACAATAACTATTCATTAAAAAGATAAAATTATTTAATACATTATTTTATTTTATTTATAATTTTTAATCATTAAATAATTAAATTTATTTATGACACAATGATTATGTAGTATTTACATTATTAATGAAAGATTAAAATAATTGATATTATAAAGATAATAATAAATGTAAATTGAGACTTATAATGAATTCCATTAATTTTATAGGTCAATGTGAAATTTTAGTATGGATTTAAATAATTTTTTTTTAATTAATCATGATATTTTGACTTTCACAAAAACCAAAAACTAAATAGTGTCTAAATTGACATAAATGAGTTTTTTTAAAAAAAATTCTATTATTAAAAAAATGAAATACTACTAAAAATATATGGTTCTTTAAAAGGACTTACATAATGATATATATGTAAATAATGAACCACTTGGAGTTCTCTTGGCATTTTATAGTAAGTTTATTAACCATGTAAAATAAAAATACAATAATACACTGTAAAAGTGAAACTATTTTACTAAGAGTCAAACCTATAAGATAAGGTTAAAATGGTGACCTAAAAATGTCTAAAACCTATTTTTTGAGAGGATTTAGACCCATTCTCACCTTATCCTAGAAATAAATCCATTTGGAGCCATTATAAACCGAAATTTATTTTATAAAAAAATAATATTTCAAGCTTTTCCTAAACTGACACTCACCTCTCTTATAAAAGGGCACTTCCCTTTCTCTTAATTTCACACCTACAAGGCCATTTGGTTCGGCCAAACCCTACTAAAATATCCTCCCAACTACCCTCATTTCAACCTAGATGCATTACTTTGATCAGAAATCCAACCTAAGGATCCATTTCGATCAAATCAAAATGAATCACCCAAAAAAGAGGTAATTCTTTCATCACCTACTTCAAAGTTCATTTCTTCTTCCACTTCCTCTTTAATTGTTGTTTCCATACCAAAATAATAACTCTATTACCTTATAAATACTGTGATGTTATTATAAATATGTTTCAATTTTATTCTGTATTCTATCTATCCTATGAATGACAACGTCACCATACGCGCGTACGTTTAACTTACCGTCTCCACGTCATGGTGTAGTTTTTTATTCTACACTTCATTATTTGGATGGGTATACTAATCAGTTTAATTTATGTAAATAATAAATATAGGAAGTTAATGATTTTTTATTTAATATATACAATCCAATTACATATTATTTCACCATCAATAAAATGGTATTGTCGTTCGTGTGTGCATACTAATTACAATCTCCACGAATGCGATGAGATTCATTCCCAATTGTAACCATTCAAGAATAGTTTTAATTTAATGACTAAAAATAATTTTTATGCACATTATATAATTATTGATATGAATAAAATACATAATATCCCAAATGAAAATAACTTACATAACAAAACATATAAAAAAACGAATCAGTCAACACCTGAAACAATGATATTACTAAAATATTATTAACAAAACGATTTTATAAGATAATATATGATATCATATTTATGTATGTGGTTCTTGTATAATTTAATAAAAATTATTTATCTATTATACAGGAGGTTAACTTACCCACTACCAATGAAATGTACAAGGTAAGGGATAATTCTAAAATCTAATCATTATCCGAGGTTTTTTCTAAGTGAGTTTCTACTAGGACCTCTTTATCATCCACATCTGTGTTTCATAAAATTGTATTTCAAAAAAAATTAATATTTATTATATTATGGGTTATTTTCATTTATATAATTGTTTAATGTTTTATAAAATGCTTATAAAGTAATCTTTCTGTCATTTTCCAAACAAGGTCCTTTTTGACCATTTGACAAAATTAAGAAAAGAATGTTTTTCAACTTATACAGCGAGTGAGGATATTTTCATCCATTATAACACCTTTCAAGCTTACCTTACAATCTTATAAGAAAATTTTCAAAATAAATGTTTTCTTTTGTAATTATATGAATTTTAAATTATTTCAAAATAGAAAGAGATATTTTACTCAAATAGTTTTGATTTCATCTATGTCATCATTCTTTGAGGGATTTTACACTTGTTTTAAGTTGATTTATTGTGACAAAATCTTCCATATTGCATTAAAGGTTTTGTGATATGTTTTAATATGGATTTGTTTTTTTATACCATCCATGGTTTATGGTTAGAATAATAACATTTCATATTCTAGTTTTCTTACGAATGATTATGTATTGTTTCTACCTTTTCATACGAGGAATGCATTGGACTTTGTAAGTGAATGGTGGATCCCGCTGTAGCTCCTCGATGCATCGGTAGGTCTCATGAGTCAAAATAGTGTCTTGGCATAAGGCCTTGACAAAACATTTATTATTAGTCTTGGAATGAGGCCTTGACTATGTGGTTATGATGTCCTTTATTATACATTCCGTCATTATGAAATTTTCCATTGATATTACATGTGATTATTTGACTAGTAGAATATCCATGTGAAATATTTAATGGAATTATTGGATTTATCTTTTCCATAATATAATGATATTTATTTTTCAAAGGCTTTTGTTTTAGTCTTATATGTTTACTTAAATGTTTATGCTTATTTATGAGAGTTTTTGCTATATTGTTATCCTTACTGAGCATCTGATCTCACCAATTTCGTATGTTTTCTTTTTCCCAGGATGTGAAGAAGTATATTATAATTAACCTACAGGGATAGACTAAAGTATATGAATGTGTTCAAATGGGAAAATGTTGTTTTCTTTATTTTATTATGTAATGTAAAAGTTATGTATGTATCCATTACTTCCAAGGCTACTAAAATGACCAGTCTTTCGGGACATGATTCCTTGTATCATGCCAATGTTATGTAAAAATTCACCGACTCTGGGTAATTGGGGTTGGGCCACTACAGTTGGTTTTAGAAGAAGTTTAGTAAAAACCTTGGAAACTAGATTTAGAAAAACTCGTACTAGAGAACATCACCCTAACATAACCATAGTGGATTATTATAGAAGAACATCCAAGAATTTTGGTAATGTTGATATTTTGTGAATTTTATAAGCAATACATCCATGTCTAGATATGAGTAGGTAGAGGTGGATCTAACAAAGATTTAACTAGGAGTGGACACTCTGACATGGAGTTTTTGGCTTGACCCGGGGTATCCTGACACCTGAAAACAGGACTTTTTGCACTCATGGTTACAACACTCCTAGGGGATATGCTTCAGATAATTCAAATTTTCTTTAGATTACATTTTTAAGGATTTATTAGTTTATAATTACTCAATGAAAGCATTTTTATGATTATGGATTATATACAAAAAAATGTTCAATTTATGTTATGTGATTTACAATTTTTGAATTATGTATTCCGATTCATAAACTAATATAGTGAATGTCATTGTTTAGAAATGTCACCTCGTGGAATGAATGGAAACCGTATCAATACACGTAATCCAGGTATGGATTTCCCTCCAACTCAAGATAATTATATTGTAGATGGTGAGGCAACTAGTGTTGATCAACTTATCACCATACTGTGAAAACATGCTTAGGTACCTTACCCTTATGGAACACCATTATCCATAACGTGGAGGGTCAAAGTTAGACCTCTGCATGAGAAAACAACCACCAATATTGAATGGGACTAAAAATAAATTTGTAGAGAATAAATGGATAAGTTCCTTAGAAAAAATATTTCATGCTTTGGGTAGTTACAAAAGGAAAAAATATTTCACGGTATTTTATCACCTCACGGGAGATACAGATCAATGGTGGTCATTAATTAAAAACAAAATGGAGGATTAAGAAGTTTGAAATATGGAATTGATGGAGTTTAAAGAGATGTTAATAGAAAAATACGTTCCTCATGACCATCGAGCAGATATGAAAAGGAATTTTTTGAGTCAGAGGCAAAAGGATGATGGGAATGTCGTAAACTATGAGGCTAAATTTACAAGGGTAGCAAGGTATGCAACAAATTATATATGCAACCCAATGAGTAATATTTATCGACACTTTGATGGGTTAAAACAATTTTCCATCAATAATTAGTATCACAATCCTTCTCATCCTACCAAGACATTGTCTCATGTGCTGCCAAGACATAAAAGGAATTATCTATGTTTTATGAGTTTAATGCAAAGTAATAGAATAATAGATCTGTTGAACACTCTAGAAATTTAAATTAGAGGTAAAGGGAAAAGATGAATTTCCACCCTACAGTAAATGTGGGAAGAAACACCTCGGTACTTTCCAGAAGGGAATGGGAGTCTATTAATAGTGTGGTGAAAAGGGCACCAAACATGTGATTACAATGGAAAGAAAGAGGATTTCAATGTTGAATGTTACAATTGTAAAGAAATGGGGAATTATTCAAATTCATGTCCTATGTGCCAAGGAAACTTACCTAAAAAGGGACAAGGGAGAAAGGCCAAGCTTATGGAATCACTACTACTAATTTTAAAGCTCTAAAGTTTGAGGTGGCATGTAATTTAATGGATTCCTTAAATTAACCCAATGCTTTATTTGATTCTGGATTATCACATTGTTTCGTATCTTCTCAGTTTTCTATGAAAATTTGATATTTCCAATTTGATTTAACAAGGGAGTTGTCAGTAAAAACTCCTAAGGGAAGTATAATTTCCACAATGTTTTGTGAATCGGTTCCCATTAGGGAATATAAACATGCTTTATCTATGGATCTCATCATCATACCCATGACTGAATTTGGTATAATCCTTGGTATGTATTAGATTTTATACCATGATATGAAAATTTATTGTAAGAATAAGGATGTTACAATTTTTAATGATGATAATGAGTACCTTATCATTAGAGAATAAATTTCATCATTATATTCTTATCTAGATCCACCCTAAGTAGCTCTACTAAATTCAATTATTAGGGAGAAAGAGAATGAAAGAACTATGGGTGGGGAAAGAAATGTTAAAATAGAGGATGTACCAATTTTGCAACAAATATGTTGATGTGTTTCCAAGGTATTTACCTGTACATCCTCTAGAATGAGAAATTGATTTTCAATTGATTTAATTCCTGGTTCAAGGCCCATATCGAATACCCCTTATATAATGGACACTATGGAATTAGTGGAACTAATGAAACAATTATAGGAATTGAGTAATAAAAGATTTTATTCACCTTAGTGTTTCTTCATGGGGATCCCATGTTCTTTTTGTAATAAAGAAAGATGGATCTATGAGGTTGTGCATTTAATACAGACATATCAATGCTATAAAAATAAATAAAAAGTATCCCCTACCTCGCATTGATGATTTATTCGATGAACCTAATGAAGATCAATATTTTTCAAATATTGACCTTCGCTCTGGATATCATCAGTTGTCTGTAAAAAAGGGATACACTCCAAAAAATCATTTTAAACTAGGTAGGGGTATTACAAGTTTACAGTAATGCATTATGGACTGACTAATGAACCCTCGGTCTACATGGATCTAATGAATAATTTTTCAAGGAATATCTTGATGAATTTTTATTGGTATTTATTGATGATATCATGGATTTCCCCAAAAGCTACGAAGATCATGAAAATCACATTCGCACTATTCTAAACACTCTTATAAGAAATTAATTATATTGGATGTTTAACAAGTGTATATTCTGGCTTCAGGAGATTTGTTTTCATAGCCATATTGTCTTTAAGGATGGAATCATTGTTGGTCCATCAAAGATAATATAAATACAGGAATGCATAGCACCGACGATTATGACCAAGGTATGCAATTTTATTGGTTTAGTTGGTTATTATTGTCATTTTGTCTAGAATTTTTCTTTATGGGTAACCCATTAACCAAAATCACACATAAAGGGGTTAAATTTGTTTGTACAAATGAGTTTGAAGAATGTTTTGATGATCTTAAAATAAGATTAATCAATGATCCTATCATGAATCTACCATCAGGGAATGATGGGTTTGTTATTTGTAGTGATGATTCAAAGAAATTAATTGGTTGTGTCCATGTGTAAAATGATAGAGTTATTTCCTATGAATCACGGTAGCTACAAATTCATGATGAAAACAATCCCACTCCGGATCTTAATTGGTAGCTGTAATCTTTGTTCTGAAGCTATGGAGACACTATCTATATGTTAGAAAATGTGAGATTTATACTGATCATGATCGATTGAAGTATATTTTCTCACAAAAATAACTCAACATGAGGCAAAGGAAATACCTCCAGCTACTCAAGGATTATTATTTCACTATAAAATACCACCCGGTGAATGCAAATAAGATGGCAGTTTCTTTGACCAGAAATGATCATGGTGTTCTGAAAAAGATGAGAGTTGAAAGTGATCCTATGTTCATGGATCTAGTAAAGATGGATATGGGAATAATATTAGAAGCTGAAACATCAATACTTTTTCAAATGGTTTCCAATAAATCCTTAATAGAAAGGTTCAAAAGTTCTCAGACTGATGATGAGAAGTTTTAGAAGAAAATTAAAGTTGTGAATGATGGGAGATTGATTGACTTCATATATGAAGATGGAATTTTGAAATTTGGGATGAGAATTTGTGTTCCTAACATACATAATCTAAAAATGGAATTGTTGGATGATCTTTGTATCTCCAATTTATCTATAAACCATTGTAGCACTAATATGTATAGATATTTGAAGGAGCATTTATGGTGGGATAACATTAACAGGGAGAATGATGATTATGTATCAAGATGTATGGTTTTTCAATGGGTGAAGGCTAGAAGACAACATCCGAGAGGATTCATGCAACCTCGTCCTATAACTGACTGTAAATGGGATGATATTATGATGGGCATTTTCATGGTACTACCAATGACTCCTTAAAGAAATGATGCAATATGGTCATTGTTTAATGTCTTACAAAGGCATCACATTTTCATTCTATAAGAGAAGACTTACCACTTGAAGTTTTATCAGAAATATATATTAATGAAGTTGTAAGACATCATGGTGTACCACTATCAATTTTTTCTGATTGTGATACACATTTTTCATCAAGATTCTAGAAAAGTCTCCAGAAGGCCCTGGATACTGAACTTTTTTTGAGCACTACCTACCACCCTCTATCTGACAGACTATAAGAAGAGACTATTAAAACCTTTTAGGACATGTCGATATTTTTATCACATGACTTTCAAGGTATATGGTATCAATATTTACCTCTGGTAGAATTTTTTTTATAACAATAGATTCCATTCAACTATTCAGATGGCCCCTTATGACGTGTTATATGGAAGGAGATGGTGCACACCAACATGTTAAGATGATGTTGGTGAATGAAAACATGTAGGCCCAAAACATGATAAGGAAATAATGAAAAAGTTGGAGAGCATCCAAACCCACAT
This sequence comes from Viscum album, assembly GCA_963277665.1. Classification (NCBI taxonomy): domain Eukaryota; kingdom Viridiplantae; phylum Streptophyta; class Magnoliopsida; order Santalales; family Viscaceae; genus Viscum; species Viscum album. The sequence goes on from OY728120.1 coordinate 2,081,893,782, forward strand.
CAATGTGGCTCAAAGTCAACAAAAGATCTATGCTGATAACCAAAGGAAGGATTTGGAATTTCATATAGGAGGTCAGGTTTTTTGAAGGTATCTCCATAGAAGGGTGTTATATGATTCGTTTAAAAAGATAAATTGAGTCCTAGGTACATTGGGCCTTTCTAAATTCTAGAAATAATTGGAGTTTTAGATTACCCTTTAAAAATGTTGTCAAGTCTCTCCAAAGATCATGATGTGTTCCATATATCACTATTGAGAAAATACATGCCCAACCTAATGCATGTACTCACCTAGGAAGAAATAGAAATGGAACTCGAACTGTCTTATTACCAAGATCCTATTAGAATGATTTCTACCGGAGAAAAAGTGTTGAGAAACAAGACAACTCGTTATATAAAATTTCTCTGGAGAAACCATAAAATGGAAGAGACAACATGGGAAGCCGAGGAACTTATGATGAAGATCCACCCAAGTCTTTTTATGCAGTATTATTCTAGAAATTGAAAGGATTAAATTATTTTAAAGGGGGAATAATGTAACCCACCAAGCTTCCATGGTATAATTATCTTTTAATAATATAATAGCTTGCATTATATGAAAAATTAAGTTCTAGCACACCACGACCAGTCGAACTAACCGTTATGAATAGTAATACCCAATTTTTAAAATTTTTAAAATTTTATTTTTCAAAATGGACTTCATTTTTGGATTCGAAGTATCAAAATTAGCTTAAGGTGAATTTTTGGTATTTTTCTGAAAAATTTCTATTTTTGATGAATAGTGAAAAAACTACTTTATTGTCTAAAATTGACTTTTTATATAAATATTTATTTATTTTATTTAAACATATTTTAATTCAAAATAGATAAATAATACATATATTAGTTCAATATAAATCATTACAGTCATTTTTTAATATGATTAGATGAATATAATTTTATTGAACTTTTTAATGTCTTTTACCCACCTTCTAGGCACCGTTGCAAATTTGCATAAAACATAATCTTACCGCTTATGTGAATTGAATTTATAAATTCCAAGAGACATGGTTGAACTCAAAATGTATAATGTGCTTCAATAGGATGAATTTATTTTGTGAATAGTAACTTTTTAATTATATTTACCACGGTTGAAAGTAAATAGGGTAATTAATGATAAAAATGATATTATAATTACCCTAACACATGACCTAATTCTATTGGATAAGTGTATTTAGACCATAATAAACCTTAGGAATAAAATATAATTCTCTTTTATCCACTTGGATTAGATTAGGACATTTATTATTATTTTATTTAAAGAAGAGTTAAAAGTTTTAAATTCAAATTTTAATAACTAATTTTTTTTAATATATGTTTATATGTAAGATAAATTCGAAATTAAATATTCTTTATAAATATAAAAATATTTCCTACATAATGGTATTTTATTTATAATCTTAATACATTAAATAATTAAGTTTATTTATGACTCAATGATAATGTAGTAATTACCTTATTAATGAAAGATTAAAATAATTGATATTGTAAATATAACAATAAATGTAAATTGAGACTTTTGTAGAATTTCACGAATTTTATTGGTTATTATGACCTGTTGTTATTGATTTTATTTATTTTTTTCTACGTAATCAAGATTTTTTGACCTTTTCAAATACCAAATACTAAATATTGTCAAAATTGACATAAATGTGTTTTTAAAAAACAATACTATATTATTAAATGATATAATAAAATTAAAAATATTTGGTTTTGAAAAATTATTTACATAATAATATATATGTCTTTAATTAACCTCTTTGGGTTCTCTTATAATTTTATAGTATGTTTATTAACCATGTAATATAAAAATACTAGAATACATCATAGAAGATAATTGTTTAACTAAGAGTTAAATCTAAAAGATAAGATTAAAATGGTGACCTAAACAAGTCTAAAAAATATTTGTTGATAAGGTTTGGACCTAGACCCACCTTATCCTCGAAATAATTCCATTTTGAGCAATTATAAACCGAAAATTAATTTATAATAAAATAATATTTCAAACTTTTCCTAAAGTGACTCTCACCTCTCCTATAAAAGGGTACTTCCCCTTCTCCTAATTTCACACCTACATAGCCATTTAGTTTATCCAACCCCTACTAAAATATCCTCCAAACTACCCTCAATTCAACCTAGAGGCCTTAATTTGATCATAAATCTAATATATGGATCCTTTTTGATCAAATTAAAAGAAGCACCTGAAGAAGTGGTAATTATTTCATCACGTATTTCAATGTTCTTTTCTTCTTCCACTTCCTCTTTCTTTGTTGTTTCCATACCCAAATAATAACTCCAATACCTTATACATACTGTGATGTTATTATAAATATGGTACAACCATATTAATTATTCTATCCATCTTATTAATGACAAATTCACCATACATTCGTACGTACAACTTACCATCTCCACGTCGTGGTGTAGTTTGTTATTCAACCGATAATTATATGGATGGGTATACTATTGAGTATAAATGATTTAAATAATAAATATAAAATTTTAATTATTCTTTATATATAATATACCATCCAATTACATACGATTTCACCATCAAAAAAATGGTATTGTCCCTCGGGCGTATGTACGAATTACAGTCTCCACGAACACAGTGAGATTCATTCCCCATCGTAACAATTTAAGAATAGTTTTCATTTTATGATTAAAAATAAGGTTTATGAACATAATATAATTCTGGATATGAAAAAAATATATCCTATCCATAATAAACATGACTTACCTAACAAAACATATATAGTAAAACGAATTAGTTAACACCCGAATTAATGATACTACTAAAATAGTATCAACATAGAAATATTAGAAGATCATATGTGACATCATATTTATGTATGTGGTTCTTGTATAATTTAATAACTATTATTTAACTAATATACATAAGGTTAACATACCTGATACCAAGTAAAATTACAAGGTAAGGGTTAATTATACAATCTCTTCATTATCCGAGGTTGAGTGTACATGAGTATCTATTGTGACCTCTTTATCATCCACATCTGTGTTTTTTAAAATTGTATTACAAAACAAATTACTATTTCGTAGAATATGGGTTAATGTCATTTATACCTTTTTTGAATTTTCATAAAATTTTTATAATGAAATCATTTTGTCGTTTTCCAAACAAGTTTCTTTTGGACCTTTTCGAATAAATTAAGGAATGAATGTTTTTTACTTATACAGCGAGTGTGGATATTTTCTATCATTATCACACCATCAAAGCTTCCCTCACAGTCTTAGAATAATATTTTAAAAATAAATGTTTTCATTTATAATTATGGTACTTTTAAATTATTTCAAAATAGAATGAGATATTTCTCTCAAATAGTTTTGATTTCATCTAAGTCAACATCCTTTGAGGGATTTTACACTTGTTTGAATTTGATTTACTATGATACAATCATCCATATTATATTGAAGTTATTGTGGTATGTTTGATTGTGGATGTGTTAATGTTACACCATTCATGGTTTACAGTTAAATTATTAACATGTCGTATAGAAGTTTAATTATGAATGTTTATAATATGATTCATCCTTTTAATATGAGGAATGCATTGGACTTAGTGACTGACTGGTGGAGACCGCTATAGCTCCTTGATCCATCGGTAGGTCTCATGAGACAAACTAGTGTCTTGGACGAAGGCCTTGAAAAACACTTATTTGTAGTCTTGGCACCAAGAATTTAATATGTGGTTATGATGTCTGACATTACGCATTCCATCATTGTGAAATTTTATATTGATATTACATGTGATTATTAGACTAGTGGAATATCCATGTGAATAATTAAATGGAATTATTTCATTTTTATTTTCCATATTATACTGATGATTATGTTTAAAAGGATTATGTTTTAGTCTTATACATTTCCTTAAATGTTTATTCTTATTTGTGATAGTTTCCACTATATTGTTATCCTTACAAAGCATCTGAGCTCACCCTTTTCTTATGCTTACCTTTTCCTAAGATGAGAAGAATTATATTATGATTAACATGTATGGATGGGAATAAGGATATGAGTGTGTTCAATGGGGACACAATGTTTTTTTTCATTATTTCATGATGTAATGTAATACTTATGTATGTATCAAGAAATTCCATGGATACTAAACTAAACAGACATTTGGGCCATGATTCCTTGTATTATAGCAATGTTATGTAATAATTCTCCGACTATAGAAAACTGGGGTTAGGTCACTACAAATAATATTCAACTCTTTGAATATAAATTAATATAGAAATTTATAATATTGATGGTTTTATTCTTGATCTAAAAATTTTCCTCCAAAATATGACACATTATTTTCCTAATAAATGGTTTAATATCAAGATGTGGTAAACTTTTAACTTATTTCTACATATCATTCATGTTCAACATAAAAATTTCAACTAATCTGGATTTGTACAGCAGAAGTTATGAATGGAATACTAATAAAAACGTTTTTGTAATAGAGACTCTTCATATTCCCCTTCTATAATATACCTTGAATTTATGACCATGAAAGTGGTAGTATTTTGATCCAACATAGTTTATTAAAAGGTAACTATGAATTATTTATATTTACATGTAAAATTTCAAATTATTTGGACCTTCTATATGTGAAATTTGGGCCCATATTCAACTCTCATCATGACCGTGCATAGATTTTGAGGACTATCTTATGAGATTCAATTAGGCTATATATAATTAGATTAATATTTGGTTATAGTTTAATAAAATATATCCCATATTTTTTTGAATCTTAATGAATTAATGTCATAATTTTTGTTAGTTTAGAAAACATTATGTTTTCAATACAAAGTTGATATGAAAATTAAAAATTTTGGAAAATAATCCATTTTCACATTTGAGTCCAAAATATTCTTCAAATATAAAAATGTTAAAATTTTCCTTAAAAATTTATTTGGATTAATACAATGAATTGTAGAATAAATAATATGAAATATGATATTCATCCCTGAGTTATATATGCTCATTTAATGTTTTCAAATTAATTTTATAGGGTTTATGGACGAGTAGGATCGACAATGAAGTCAGTGTTTTGGTGGTGATGGTTTGACCTCAATTGATGAATGATTATAATTTTAAATTTTTCAAAACTAGGAAAATTATTCATTTTATATAATATTTTTGGATTCTTTCTGTTAGTAATTTTCTTAATACTCTAAAACTCTAACCCTAAATGGTCTTGAGTGTGATAAAGCTGTAATATTTACAGAAAACCATGTAACTATGGTGTATTTATATTCTAAATGTCAAATATTAAGCCACAAAATAATTTTAACAAAACATTATAAAACAAAAAAGTGGTTAATTATCACCAAGATAACCTATTTCGTAATTCAATTCAAAAAAAATATAGCTGAATTTTTAACATATTAATTTAAAAAATATCACTTCTTTTAATTATAAAAATTATTCCTCTAGTAACCCCATTCTATCACAAGGTATAATAATTATTCTGTCATTATTTATGTAATTATATTAGTGAGCCACTTGTAATTCAAAAAATAATTTCCAATAACCTGGCACATTAATTCCTTTTTGAAGTAATAATCATTTTCATTCCAAATAGACATAATAATAATAAATTGAATCATAAAATTCATTAAAATATATTAAAATAAGGAATTTGAATCTGAGATAAGTTCAATAACACCAACATCATGTCATTCAAATAATTCTTAAAAGTTTTGGAACCCAAATTAATCATTTTTCATCGAATTCCTAGAATTTATCAAAAAATAAAATGGAAAATTGAATTAGAACAAAATTAAAAATGAAGATTTAAAACATTTTCTAAAAAATTATTGTAATTTTTATTGAATAACAATCCTAATTCTAAATAATCAATAAACCATGAATATTTTAATAAATGAAGTGAAAGACATTGGAGTCTGTTTGAGAGATATTTGGATTCATTATAAGGATTTAATTAAGAGATAATTATTTCGAGAATGAGATAAATGGTGGAGTTACCAAATCACATGACCATGAAAATATAGAAATTACCTTCAATAAAATTGAGTTCAACACGGAATTGGGTACCCAGTGTGTAGTGTTATAGATTATACATGTCATTTAATTTTTCATTTTCGGTTTTAGAAGTGTTGGGAGTGAGTTTGTTACTGAATGGTAGAATAGAGGTTAACTATAAGATAAAATATCGGTTGGAACAAAAATAATGTTATAATGAGCTACCATTTCATGATGATTTTTAATTCAATGGCGAAGAGAATATAGTTATTCATCAATGAATTTTGATTTATTTTGTGAAATTTATAATTTAATTGGAAAGTTTATTGTGATATTTGAGAAGGGATAAGAGAATGGTATTAAATTTAGGATTCCAATCATTGTATAATAACATTGATCCTTATTTCATAATGTATATTGGTCATACTAATATTAAAAATTATTAACTAAGATTTGTTGAGGTGAGACAGGGAGATTTATTCCATGTATTTTTAAGTCCAAGTTGAATGATCCATGATGTGTCATAACTAGGGGGTGTTAACTAGTTATTTTTTATTTTTCCATTTTATTATCAATTAAAGTGGTTTCTTGAAATTCAAAAAATTCCATAGGATATATATAAACCATTAAATCATAGATTCTCAATTTTTGTGATTTTATTCACCCTATGTGTTCTCTTATGTCCTCAAATTTATGTAATAATGTCCCTGCATTATAAGGTGCTCATCTCTTTATTTATATTTTCCTTATTTTTTATTTCTCTACAGGGATATAAAAGTTCATGCTTATAGATTTTATTATACTATAGATAATGGATTAATGAAGAATCTATGATTAATAGGTTGGTGAAATGATCTTTGGGAGTTATAACACTTTGGAAATTGGTTTCCTCTCTTTTTTGGTGTCGAAATATTTAATGATTTTTTTGATGTAGGTGATTAATATTTTGTCTTTTATTTATTAGGTTGATGTGAAATTATCATGAATTATTTTTCATTGGGTAACGGGGTTAAATTTTCCTAATGAAATATGAGAAATTATATTAAAATTATTGAGGAGTGTGTTGAATATCTATTCATATGTTCCATGTTATTTCGTATATTATTTTTTATTGATTGTTTTATAGTATTATTATTTTTATTTAATAGTTTTATTGTTTTTATAAGAAACCAAATATAATTTGGTGAATAGTTAAACGATGATAATTAATTAATGGGAATAGATATATGTATTTTTTAAATATTTTTGTTTTATGAATAAGTGTGATTATTTCTTGTGGGAGTTCATAAGACTTTTTTGGAGGATATTTCTATGGAGAATTGGGTATTTGGAAGAAGGAATCATGACTCATCAAAGGATCTATGGTAGATTGAGGGATCCTAGATCTAGGGAAAAAATTGTAAATTTATAGATTTTGTGTTCATGGTGATATGAGTGGAGTTCACTTGGTGCACAATGATAGAGGTTTAGTGATATTTGGTTTTAGAACCTTTTATGTACCAATTTATTTTTTTAGGACCAAAACAAGAGTAATACACATCAGATTTTCATTGTGCAGGTTTTATAACAGTTTCATTATCTAGGTGGAGTCTGATTCAACAACTATAGTGGTATCCATAATAGTAGATTAAAAATCCATTGTACTTATTTTATTACACTAGGAAGTATAAAATTATGATTTAGAAATACAATAATGTTCATCACACCAAGAGGGAAATAAATTTTACAGCTAATAGTATAGATAGAAAAGATATTCCTAGTGATATAATTGGATGGTAGTGGCATAACCAATAACTCCATGTAAGGATCTAAAATGTGATAATCAATAATAATAGAGTAAATTTATATATTCATCAATAATTATAACACTGGTAACTTCAAAATATATTCCCTACTTATATATATTTTTTTGATTCATTTTTTAGGATTTATAAAAATTTATTCAAGTAACCCACCCTATAATAGTAAAATCTGCTTCTTTTTACTATTCCCTCAAATCAAACTTTGTGATTATCATATATATAAAACACCCATGTTCCTATTGTGGTTTAATGTTTAAATTTTGTGTTATTTTAATTTTTGGGGTTCCTTTTTTCCTTTGGGAGTTTCTAGGGGCTTGGGGAATCTAGTGGCATGAATTCAGGTTGGACATTCCTTGGCTGAAGGATATGAAACCATATCCTATTACATGCCTTTTTAAAATTTAAATTGAGGTCAGTGGTTGTGATATGGAGATAGGGTTTCATCATGGTGGTTTCTGTGAGGGTATAACCACATTATTTCACTTAGAATCACTATGGAGAGTTCCTATATTGAAGATCCTTCATGTTTCATAGAATAAGTGCATTTTACCATATTGGAGGAGCCCAAACCATAGTGTATTTCTATGGGTTCCTTATCATACCCTTATTTGGTACATAATACCATAGGTTAGGGGTTTCATCTTGAAGGGTGTGTGGATAAGGTCACCATCCCAAGGGGAATAAGACCCCACTATTGTGATTAGGTGCTCAAGGGTTGAGGATTTACTTTTTTAAATAGTACCACACTATAGTGCTCAGAGTTATGTTGTGTGGGTGCATCTAGATTGGGGAACCATTTCATGGTCCATGAGGCCACATAGTAGTGGTGGTTTGCCCATATTTTTAATTTGGTGAAATATCTATTTTTCCCCTACACATTTTATTGGGTTTCTCCTCCTCATCTATCTCATTTTAATCATTAAAATGTGAGGTGTCCCAATTGAGTTTCTCCTCTCCCTTCCCCTTCAATTTGGGATTAAGTTTCACTAATTACATGTTGTTATTCAATATAACACCCATAAATCCTATTTTATACTATTCTACTATTCCACATAATTTATTCATCATTAATATCTATTCTCCCTAAAACCTTAATAGCCATGGAGGCCACCATTTCGTGTTTAGGTTGGGATTAATTTGTGGGCTCAGATGTTTACAGAATAATGAATTTGACACATTTCTAATATTTTGTCTAATAATTGAATGAAATATTTTCCTAGTGGTTTTCCTTTGGATTGTGATAGGTGTTTTTGTGGACTTCCTTTATTTGGAAATAAATTGGGGGCTGAATATTTTCTAAATCACTGTTTAGTAAATTAAATAGATATGTGATGGTATTAGTGGATTTTTAAAGATGTTTTCAATATTTCCACCCATGGAATAAAGGATTTTTAATGATTTTTTAAACATTAAAGTGATTTTTTTGGTTTATGTGTCTATGAGGATTCTTAAGATTCTTGTTTCAATTAAATGTTATGATCAATGGAATTTTTCCCTATTCATTTCATGGAATGGTTAAAGGTGTGGTTTATGAAGTTATTTTTATATAAAGTAGCATTTTGGAACTTCAAAGAGTTCCATATAAAAAAAGGACTTTTTCATAAATTATTTCAAGGGTTGATTTCATTTTGGGGTGTTAATAGATGTTTTTGAATGGGAATTTAAGTGGATTAAATGACTTGGTATCCGAGATCAGTTTTTGAAAAGGTTTATTTTGAACGTTATGAATGAAGTTTTCATGATGAGAATGAGTCCCTCGATTGTGTCACTTTTTTTATGATTTATTTTGTTTTCCCCTTAATAGGTAAGTTGTATATTATTTTTTATGGATCATGTTAAAGGAACTATTTATTATACGGTAATTGGAGGTGATATGAGGTTTACTACTTATTATTTATTAGTTATATTTTGATGACTTTATTGGTTTCTCACCTCTATCATATGGATTTCATGAGAAACCTAGATCTCTAAATGGAAGTTATCGACATTTGTTTTACGATATTAGTGTGTGATATGTGGATAGGGCCCTAGGAGAGTATTTCCCTCTTAGGGGCTTTTTTTGTACTCAATGATAACTTAAAAATGGAAGTTGAATGGGGTGATCCAGTTTTATATAGGGCCCTAGCGAATAATCTGATGAACTATGTATAGTATCATTTAGTTTGGGGCCTAGTGAGTTCCCTATGATGTAAAGTCCATGATAGAAAGTTATAGGGTATTTCCATCCTCTTTGTTTTTGTATTCCCTATTTTGAATCTCTTATGCAGCACTGTGGTATGGTTTTGGTTTCTTGCTTACTTTTATTAGTCGATGATATGGAACCTTATTTTATTGTATATTATTCTATTGGTTTATCTTCTTGGACCACTAAATTTTAAATAGTGGATTAGAAATAAATATTTTAAAAATGGGAAATTTTAAAATGTGTTAAATTATCATCTTTGTTTTTAATATGTATATTCTTCTTTTATAAAGGCTTTAAAAACAATTATTTCCCAACAGGTCGCTCAACCCTTGTTTTATTTAAAATACTAGTGGTTAATGAAAATGGGTTATAGATTGTTAATATTTTTTGGTTCTTATATATAAGGAAAACTAATTTAAATATTTATATTTCAAAATGGCATTAATGAAATTTCATTTTAAAGGAATTTCATATACTATTTGGTGATATCATAATGCGCATACTTTTTCAATACACGCTATATACACCAATGGATGTATGCCATTATCATGTTTTACTTTAGGTCATTAAGCTATAATATCATTACATATTTATGTTCAGTTTGGTTTAATGATGTATGGTAGGGGTTGTGGTGAGTGGTTTTTGGTCACACAGAGATGATTGATAGTGGTTTGAGTTAGGTTTTATTTTTGGGAAGTTTTATGTATCGATCTTTCTAGAAAAGATATTCTATATTTTATCTTATTTAGTGATGTTTTTATAGTTTTATGTTTAGTTGTTATGATTATGTGATTTATGTGGTTTATTATTAATCCTATTATTTTAATCTGTATTTATATGTTTATTTTGTACATGGGTGTCTAGCATAAGGATTGGTCATGTCAGATTTTCCTAGTGGAATCTGTGATGTATTTATTTTGATTATATGGGTGAAACAATTCCCATTAGTTATGCTTTGATAACCTAGTGTTTTTCTCCTTCTCTTAGGGATCATGAATACACATCATTCCTTATGGTGATCCAGGTTAGGTGAAGTGTTAGGTCAACTTGTTTTAGTTCCTCAAAAAATTGTATTATAGAATCATCTTATTATTTTTGTGCATCTATATTGTATGGATATAAGGATTTTCATTGAAAATTTAATGGTAGATCCTGAGTAGGTTCCTGATATTCACCTTTGGTAATGAAAATAGATCTACCATGAGTAGTATGGATTTGAATCTATTTTTATCCTTTTGAAGGACTATAGTTTGAGGTGGTGTTACATTAGTCATCATTAGCGTTATAGTCTTCTTTGGGGGTTGTTCTTAGAATTTTTGGAATAAAATGATAAACGAATAAAAAGTGTGAGTTTTTTTTTCATGACCAGATAAACTATGAAATGACAAACAACATGATTTTTGAAACATTTCTGAAACCTTTTCTAGATTTTCACTTTTCCAATCAAACTATGTGGCCATGCCAATAACAGTTTTGCTTCCCGTTTTGTTATGTTATTTATATCTTTTTATTCTTGGATTTTATTTAGTGAATATTGTAAGTGAAAAGGAATAAATAATGGTATTATTAAGTGTTTTTGATGCAGTTGAACTTAATATTTGTTTAATACTATAGATTAACATTTCTTATGTTTTTATTTTGAAACATAGTTTCTTATACAAATGGGTAATTTCATAAAAAATGTTTTAATTTTGAAATAAAGCATTATAGATTGTTAGTAAAATGGATTTAAGGTTTTATTCAATGTTTTTTGAAATGGTTATTTTCCATGAAATATATCATGATCCAAGCCAGGTTTCCATCTAATATGACACCTGACCCAATTGATGGTAGGGATCGAAGGGCTTTCATGATCCTCATGGGCTGGAAACTAGTTCCTAGGTAAAAAAAATACATTGTGAATGATTTATCCCATTTATGTAAATATAACAAATCCACAATAATAAAAAATAAAATAAAAAATAATAAATAATAAATGAGTTATAATAAAATTCATATTAATTTTTATAACTTTAAGGAAAACCCAAGAGTTCTATAATGGAAAGGGAGCCCCAAAAGTGTCTAAAAATCCTCTAGAAAAAAGAGGGAATCACCCTCAAGACACCACCACTAATACCTACAATAAGTGTAACCCTAGAAACCAAATCCACCATCTTCTCCATGACACATATTTCATTTACCTAGGTCATACATAACAAAGTCTACATACACCCAAAGGTGTATTTAGGTCTCTGATCCCATGAAAATTATGATTACATCCCATGAAAAGATTCCATGTGAAAATATTAGAATATAAATCAACATGTAAATTTATATGAAATCACATGGAAACATTTTCCAAATAAATTTCATGTAATGATTTTCATAAAAACATACTTTCAAGATAAACCATATTCTTTTAAATGAAACTAGACTCAATTCCATAAATCACATAGTGTCCATTATATACTGATGGATGGAACCACATCATATATATATATATATATATAATGTCCCAATAGGGCACCGAGGGTAAATCACTAAGGGTGTCATGAAAAAGTGAGTCACTATGAAACTCACACTATATTGATGAATATCCTCCAACTTAGATACCAACCGCTTTCCTGTGAATGAGCCACTAGGTGGTATAATCCCATGGTCCAAGTGGTCTCAAAATAATGCGCCAATGAAAACACATTCTCATTCATGATCCACTATGAGTGGTCATCCTAAGGTCCTATTGGTATCCAATCTCATCATATGTTTAATTAGTGTTGCAAGAATAAATACTACAAATTGTGTCTAGGAATTTTCACTTCTTAATCACTAGCATACTCGTTCTAGATTACCCACCTAGAAACCCAGGATTCCCTTTGTGCTCAAATACCATTTCACATGACATATGAATTTCCACTTTCTCATACAAAGTCCAATCATTACGTGCACATAAGTAAATAAATTATTTCAAAAATAATTAGATGGAAACGTCCATTTTCTATAAATAACCCACATTCCATTTTTCAAATACCCCAAAACCATTTTGAAACACCTTCCACACCACTTGCACAACACATAAAACTCAATGGGAAACATTAATAGAGAAAAAAATAATCAATTTTACCATTTCCATGGACTAATCCCCTTTTAAATCAACAAATAATCCATGTTTCTTTTTAAAACATTCATCTCCTAATTTAACCAATCCACCCATCACATTTATAGGTGTACAACTAAATCCAACATGCCACAATAATCCATTTTTCCTTTGAAAATGCATTTTCATAACATTCAAGACTCAATTTTTCTTTAAAAATAATTTCACACCAGACATGAAATTGATAGAACATATTTATAAATCCAAAAAAAAATATCAAAAGCATCTAAAAATTTTACTGCATGGAACCACCAACCCCACACTTGGAAACTTTTGGAAATTGGTGAAAAACCACAACTGCCCCACCAAAAGACCCTATAAAGGTACGATCAAAATCTAATCATAATTATCATCCCTAATATCATAAGATCACACATCCTCTAGGTCAAACATCCACGATAAAAAAATGAACCTAAGGGAAATTGGAAGAAACCCCTAGAAAGAGTAAAGAATCAAGAGAGAAACCACATACACAAAGATTATTTGAATTTACATGGTCATAATCACACTAGGAATGATACCCAAGAGATACAAATAATCTTGTAGGGATATATAATGGCTTAAAATCATGTATGGGGTGGATGGGGGTGGTTTAGTGTTAAATATCGAGAGTAAACAGATGGGATTTTCCTATTTTTAATAATGTTGACCAGTCGCATGTTTTTTTAAACTATGTGGAAACAGTGATCCCCTCACTATCCAAGAGAAACATGTTTCATAGTTATCCCACATAGTTTAAACCCCATGAATAAAACGTATGATTATCCACTATCCAAAATGTCACTTGGCCACATGGTTTCCTTATCTAGACCACACAGTTTGACAAACTAGGAACCAATAGTGTGCCACCTATTGACTTGTATGAAACCTGTATTTTTTACAGAAAACACCATGGAAAAATAAAGGGAAAACATGGGATCAAAATAAATCAGATAAATACTGGAAATTAAAGACATAGATGAGACAATTATCCCCACCATGAAAACATTCCACCCTTAGAATGTTATCTAGAAGCCTAATCTATAAACAATAATGGATAATCCTTTACAACCGAAGACCTCCACTCCCAAGTCTCATATTTACCACAACCATAATGATACTGAATTCAGACCAATGGAATTGACTTCCTACGACGCACCTTCTCTTGGGAACCTACAACCTGAATTAGCTTCTAAAACATATATAGATTGGGCTCCATCTCTGCATCCTCCCATCTCGACTCATGGGAAAGATCCATATTATACTTTTTCAATTGTGACACATATAACACATCATGAATCACTAAAAACTAAAAAGGAAAATCCAACTAATAATAAACCTTATCAACTCTCTCAATAATTTCAAAAGAACCAACATACCCTAGTGTAAGCTTCCCCTACTTACCCAAGCAATGGTGACCCAAGTCAGGTTACACCATTAGGAACTCCCGATCACTCAAAGAATACTCTAAATCATGAATCCATTGATCAGAATAGGACTTATAATGACTTTTTTCTATCTAAAAGCAGTGCCTAATCAACTTCATATTCTTATATGTTTCATGCACAATGCTCGTTCCATACATCATGTTCTCACACACCTCAAACCAACATGGTGGGATCCAACACAGATGATCGTAAATCACCTAAAAATGAGCCATATCAATCGAATATTGGTAACTAATTTTATAATTACACTCAACCAACCCCAAATGTATATGCCACGATCCTCCAAGATCCAAAACACATGCCTGATGTATATCGTCCAAAATCTGATTCGCCCACTACGTATGACTTTCCATTTGAGGATGGAAAGTCGTACTCAGTTTGACCAGTGATCCCATTACCTTCCGGAGGACTTACCAAAATTGATAAGTGAAATTAGGGTCCCTATTAGAAACAATAGCCAATGGAAGAACATGAATCCTCACAATATAATGAACATAAAATCGGCCCAACTCATCCACTTTGGATAAATCTATTATCGAAATGAAATGAGATGATGTTGTCAAACAGTCAATCACTACCTGAATATATTTACTCCCCAGGGTGTATGTGGTAAGAAAAAAATAAATTCTATGATGATCTCATCCTAATTTCAGGTAGTAATGGGTAAAGTCTAATGAAAACTGGAAGGTATCTAATGATCTTCTTTGACCTACTAACATGTATAACACCACTGTATGAGCTCATCTATATCATGCCTTAACATGGCCACCAGAACTTCTAGCGCACATCATTAAACATCATGCTAGTTCCAAGATGAATGGCCCAATGAGATTGATGTTTATCCTACATCACTGTATTCTATTATAGCAAAGGTACCACAATGTGACCTCAAACACACAATGATCCCTCAAGATACATTCACCACTCACAAGGACCCTCCCCATCAGGGAAACAATTCATATAATTATAGCACAAATCATCTCTATGCTTCTTCTGATGAGTCAAATTGAGAAGGGAAGGTGTCAGTTCCACACTAGCCAATAACACACCAACACTATGCTCCTTGGTTATTGGATGCATCTGGGTAAAAAAACCCACCAAAGTCCACCCATCATTGGACTCTTTAAATTCTTTCCTAAGAACATTCCTACTCAATGAATTTTCCACAACATTACCCTTGAAAGGATTATAAACTATATCAAAATCAACCCCTTAAAAGAACTCATCCTTATGGTACTTCCTCAAGTTCAAATATATTTTGGAGAAAATATAAGAAAAAATATTATGATAAAAATAAACCAAAAACATCTCCAAAAAAATATAATTATGCTACATATTTAAGGCATGTGTCACTGTATCTAACTCCATATCATTATTTGTGGTCAGAGGTGGTGAGAACAATAAGCCACCACATGATCATTTGTCATCAGTACACACACAATACCCATACCCGATGCATCACAATAAACCACATAAACCTCTCCAAACACTAGAAATACCAAAATAGGAGCGGTAGAAATATTTTAATTAACCACCTCAAAGGATGTCGGGCATTAAAATCTCTATTCAACCTTCACCCCATTCTAGGTGAGCATCGTCATGGACGAAGCTACCTGGGAGAAGTCTGGGATAAACCCCTTGTAATAACTTGCTAGAACCAAAAATCTCATAATCTCAAAAACATTATTAAGTTGTTCAAATGACATCAATACAAAAATATTCTTGGGGCCACTTAAAATCCTTTTTCTGATATCACATAACCCAATAAATTCACATCCTTAAACTAGAAGGTGTAATTAGAAAAATTGGCATAGAGGCAATGGTCCTAGAGAGTTCCCAAAACAATTCTCAAATGTAACTCCTGATCCTCCTCACTTTAAAAATAAACTATAATGTTATCATTTAATACCACAATGAAGAAGTCCAGATATTGATGAAACACCCTATTCATTAGTTCCATAAAGACTTCTGGGGAATTATTTAAGTCAAAAGGCATTACCATGTACTGAAAATGGTCGTAACTTATTTGGAAATCCATTTTTGGAACATCCACCTCTCTAAATCTCTCTTGATTATACTCATAATGAAAATCAATTTTGGAAAATCACATCGCACCCTTAAGATGATCAAAAATTTCATCATTACAGGGCAGTGAGTACTTGTTAATGATGGTCATCTTATTTAGTTCAAGGTAATCAATTCACAATTGGGGAAATCCATTGGCTATTTTCACAAACAAAAATGGGGTGGCCAAAGGAGATATGCTTGGGTGAATGAATCCTTTGGATTCTCAGTTTTCTAGGTATACGTTTAATTACCTCAAGTTGGTGGGGGCTATACGAAATTAGAAAAGATGTATTGGTTTTGTTCCTAGCACAAAATATATAGAGAACTCTATATCCCACTTCGGAGGCACACCTAATAAATAAATAGGAAATAACCATAAGAAATCATCCATCGTAGGGGGTAATCCTACCCTAGGATAACTACAACATTCCTCTAACATGAGTGACGATAATTGATAACCAAGATAAAAAAACGATGGAAGTAGAGTTTCAGAATGACCCAACCTAGGATCCCATTAACCATAAAAACATTGGCACTCCAATCAGGTTCCATGAAACCCATTCAACACCTATAGCAATCAATGTGTGGCATCAAATTCACCATCCAATCCATGATGAGTATTATCTATAATAAGTACATTTCAAAAATCATAAAATTTCATTCAAGATCAACCACTGCCATGGTGAGTGCACAAGATGTACACCTGAGAACCGTCTCTCACTTCTTACCAAGTGGAATGAACAAATACAACATATATGTCATAAGATCTTCTAGCAGCTTTTACACATCTATAAGACAGGAGGTAAAAAAAGAAACAGACACACCAGTATCAAAAAGAACAACATAAAAAGATGATTTAATAATAATGGTACCTTGAACTATCATAGTTCATACATATAACTCCAATCGAACTCTATCTAATGCACGAAAATTCCTCGTCTCAACATGAGCTTGAGAATGCCCACTAACATTTGGATCTGAACTGAATAGACTTTTGCTAAATGAAGATCCAGCCCTGCCGCCACAACAAAAAAACAGAGATCCCACTATCTTTTAAGGTTTTGGTTAATCATAAATCCATATGGAACCCATAGATCTATCACCACTCTGATAATGGGGAGGCACCTTGTAAAACTACGACAAGTGCCCCAAATCTTCGCACTGATGGAAAGGTATGGGTGGTGATGAGCACACTAATTGCATGTCACCCAATTTTCCACACTGATGGAACATGACTGACCCTGAACCTAAATCCATGGATTAATATATCTGAGAAGGATGACCTAAACCACCCCCACCCTCTTCTCCTACTCCTCCCACTTCATTTTCTTCTTAGATGAACTTTCATGGCTTGCGACTAACACAACCTCTATGGAACCAGGCTTTCCCTTACGAGGAATATCCTCCATGAAAGTATGGTTAACCATTATAGAATATGTTTTCAACTAAAAAAATAAATTTATGTCCATATCCCCTTCTCAAACCTCATATATTTCGTCTTCTCATTGGAAAAATTCTCAGGTGCATACCTAACAAACTCAATGAAATAGTTGTCATACTTCATCACAATCGGATCTCCCTGGTTAAGTTCTAGGAATTCCAAGGACATAGAATAAAACAAAACCTTTGGATAATATTTATAATTAAATATGATCTAAAAATCTATCCAAAACATATACTCATTATTTCCATCTTTCCTCACTAATTCCCATCACTTTGGACTCGGACCTGCCAATAGAAACGAAGCACACTTCACCCAGACTACCTTAGGAGTGTTATTAAATTCAATAATATTCTCTATGTTGTCAAACCACTACTCCACATCATGTTTCTCTACATTTCTTCAGAATAAGGGAGGCTTGATCTTAAGTAATTTCTAATATTTTTGACTTACCGAACTAGGTTTACCTTCTCTAAACTGAGCTGGACTAGAGCATGATCCTTGTCCCGAAGATCGAATAGCCTGAACCACTACATCAACCAACCTACGATTTGTCAAAGAAGGATAAATCTCTCCAACAAATTCGTGAACCTTCACAATAATTATCCATGGAAGAATTTTTCAACATCTGGAATAAATTTCAAATAATAACCATCTACACAACAATTAACACATATTCTGAAGTATTTCATTAAAAATAGAAAATTTCAAACACATCCATACCTCAAGACATAACCAAATCCAATAAAATCATAAGAAAAAAAACACTACACCCTTTCCCAATTTCCATATATAGTCTTCATTTTATACATCTCACCTAGTGGATAGGTAAAATCATTCCAAACATCCCATGAAATCTTGATTACTATCACAAGGTGTGCTAGCAATGTACCATACTCGTAATAAGAACATAAATCCTCAAAAATATTATGTCCAATCTATCCAAACTCTTTCCCAAATGACTTTACCAATAAAGAATGAAATCTAATATGATAACATTTTTTAACGAACCAATCCAGGGTTCCATCCAAACCGACACCCAACCCGAACCATGGCATATTCCGAAGGGTATTCCTGGTCACCATAGGCTAGAAACTAGTGTATAGGTTTCAGAAAAATACATTGGGAAGGATTTCACCTATTTATTTGAGTATAATCAACCCATATGAATAAATATCACAATAATATATAACTATAACCGAACAAGAAATAAAAAAAATCGGATCCATGTTTACTCCATTAAATAAGACACATGAGTGATACAATGGAAAGGGAACCACAAAAATGTCCCCAAAATCTCCGTACAACAAGAGGGACATCACCCTCAATCAACTGCCCCTAATATGTGTAACAAGGTGAACTATAGAAACCAGATCCACCATCATATCCATGACACATATTACCTTTACCTGGGTCATATATAAAAAAGTCTACATACACCAAAAGGTGTCTGTATGACCCGAGCCAAATCCCAATTGGATGTCTCCCCAAAAACGATTACATTCTAAAACGTTAGAAGATAAAACAAGAGGAATAATAATATAATGGAAATTCGAAACATTTTCAAATTAAATTTTATGTAATCATTTTTTAAAAAACATTCATTCAAGATAAACCATTTTATTTCAAAATAAACTAGACTAAATGACACAAATCGCACAAGTTACACCGTATATTGATGGTCAGTACCACATAATATATATATATAATGTCACAAGTGAGATTCATGGGTATATCCATAAGGGTATCTGGCCTAATTAAGTCACTATGAACCTTTCACCTCAGTGATCAATATCCTCCAACTCAATAACCAACATCTTTCCCATGTACGAGCCACTAGGATAGATAATTCCACACACCCAGTGGTCTATATATAATAGGCCAATGCCTACATGTTCTCATGCAGGAGAAAAAAAAGGGATCATCCCAAGGGCCTATTGGTATATGGTAATCTCATACGTTTAGTTAGCATTGAAATCATAAATCATACAAAGTGAATCTTGTCCATGCCCCTTCCAAATTACTAGAAAAATAAATCTATATTACCTACCTAAATACTCAGGATTCCCTTTGAGCTCAAATACCATTACAATTGTCACATGAATTTCCAAATTCAAATACAAATTACAATCATTACATGAACACAAGGAAATCACTAATATCACATATCATTACATGGAAACCAAAATTTTCCATAAATAACCCACTTTATATTTTACACACACACCAAAACCATTTAGAATCACTTTACACACAACTGTCAAAACTCAAGGAACTCGTTGGGAAACAATACAATTAAATAAAATAATCATTTCAACCATTACAATGGGACAAGATGCTTGAAAATCACCATACAATCTAAGTTCCATTTTAAAACATTCTTCCAAACATTTTTACTATTCACCCACCACATTAAAATGTTTACAAAAAAAGTCTACATGCCAAAATAATTCGTTTTTCCTTTGAAATAACATTTTAAACACATTCTAACCTCTAGTGACCTAGAAAACACATTTCACACTACACATGTAATTAATTGAACAATTTTATAAATTCAAACAAGCATGTCAAAAGGATGTAAAAATGTTTTATCATGGAAAAACCTACCTCACACTTGGGAACATCCAAAAATTGGTGCAAAACCACAATCGCACAACCTCAAGACCTTATAGAGGAATGATAAAACATTAATCATAAATATATTCCCCAATATCAAAAGATATTACCCAATTATAGGTCAAACATCCACTTGAAAATAATAACCTAAGGGAATGGAGAAGAAACCCCCAGAAAATAGGAGAATCATGAGAGAATCCACTTATTAGAATATTCTTTTATGTTCCAAGGGTAAAAATACCAAAGTAATGATTACCAAGAGGTATAAAGAATCTTAGAGGGAGCTCCAATGGATTTAAATCAGGTATGGGGTGTATGGGGTGGTTTATTTTTAAATCATGAGAGGTAACAGGTGGAATTTTACAATTTTTAATCTCTTGGAAAACTCGTACGGTTTTCCTACGCTGTTTTCCAAACTGTGTGAAAAGCATCATCCCCTCACTTTCCAAGAGGAATAAAACATAGGTTTAGATAATATGGTTTATAAAATATGTTCTAACCTTTTCATTATCCACTATACTAAATGTCACTTGGACAGACAGTTGTCTAGGCTAGGACACATGGTTTAAAAAACTAGGAACCACCTACTGCCAAGTTTGAAACCTCTATTTTTCAAAAACAAATACACACTAAAAATCATGGTAAAACTAGGAATAAATATAAACTAGATAAATACCTTAATATGAAGACCCAAATATGAAAAAAAACATTAAATTATTTTTCGTCTAAAATTAGTTATTTTTGTTAAAATGTAAGTGATTTTTTATTTTGAAACCATGTCTGGGGTTGTGTGCTTGAAAAGAAAATCCCTTAGTGGGTATTTTGGATTAAAAAATAGAACATAAAGAGTTTTTTTGTTTCATGGACCATTTTGGGATTTTAAATTATGTGTTATATTTAATTTTTTTTAATGGGTGACGTTTTTTGAGATAAAAAGTGGATTCTATTTTAATGATTGAATTAAGGAATCGGGGGACTTAAATTTTCATTTGAAATTGTGAAAGGGATTTATTTGGTAAATGAAGAAACTTGTTTGATATTTAAAATAGGATTTTTTGATTAAAATTACAATAAAAATGTGTTTTGGGACCCTTTACAAGGGATCACGGGTAAGAATATGGGGTTTTTAAATTGGTTTTCTTATTTTAGTGATTTGTGTATTTATATTTATCCCTTCATTGATATTGAGATTGTTTAGTGTGGTTTAGGATACGTGCCAATATTAGGTTGATTTTTGTGTAATTAAATGTATGGTTCTGATAAATTTCATGAGTAATGAAAGATTTTTTAACTTTAGGAGTGGCTCTTTTCCTTGTATTGAGATTTCCCGTAATATAAATGGTGTGGATATTTTTTCTCTCCACTCAGTGGTGTTGTGGTTCATCCTGGAATTGTTCCTGGTAGTTCTTTTAGCAGAATTATTTTGGAACAGTATAGGTCGAATTGGGTAAATTGGATCAGTGAGCCTTAGTTGGATAGTTGAATGTATGAGTACCAATATTCATGGAGGTTGCGAGTCAAATAGAAGAAGCGGTTTCTCAAGTGAATTTCGTTCTTTTAGAAATGGTTTTTAAAAAATTTATTACTTGATGGGTTTACTATAGTTGTGGTTTTGAGGTTGATTTTTTTTTGTTTTTTGGAGTGTTTATAATTGAAATTTTTTGAATGTTGGTTTTTTTTGGATTCTCATATATCATTGTTTGTTGAGATCGTTGTTGTTTGTGCATAAAGTAAGCCAGGGGTTGAGTTCTAGTTGTATGGTTTGAATATGGGGAACCATGGGCATATTCCTAGATAATAAGGGTTTATGGTTGTTTTTTGTTAGAAAAATGGTGGTAGCAGGTTAGTACATTCTGTGAGGATCATCATGAATCAGTGTTCTGTAAGCTTGACCCAAGCTACCTTCCAATTTAGTTTCATAACCTAAGATTAGAACCATGTTATCTTTTGGAATGGTGTGTTTATTGTTTTTTCTCCCATTCCATGTAGTTGGGAGGAGACAGTGAGCTTGGTAGTTGATTTAGTGACCATATTTTATTATCTTTATATGTTTCTTCAAATTGGGCTTCATTTATAGAATATGAGTTGAATTATTTAGGGGTTTATTATGTTTTTTATAGAATCTCATATTTCTGGGTTCTGGGAGATGTGTTTATTTTAATGGCGTATTGTTTAGGTGTGTGTCTATCCATTATCTGAAAATTTATAATAAATTACAAATTGTGGGAAATCCTATAGTAGGTCTATGTTTCACTTAGAAATCATAAAAGTCAGTAATATGGTAATACAAAAATTTCTTAATATTATTATTGAATTTGATGCTGGTAAAATACCCACAATTTTATTTCTATTAATGTTACATTACATGAATTTCAGGATTATATTTACTGAAATATTTATTTATATATAATTTTATAATCTCATTTATTATATTTCAGAAAAATATTTTATTTTCCAAAGTATTCTAGTTATTTTAATGTAGTCTGGAATAAGTATTGTTTACCCTATGTTTGAATTTAATGATAGGATTATAAGCCCAACTTTTAAAAAGGATTGCAACTTTTGAACCCTATTTTTGAGGAAAAAGTACGGATCAAGAAACCTAATTCTGAAATGAACCATACATTTGTATACTAAATGTATTTTTCATCAACTTGACATTTGGAATCCACCATACATTTTCAACCATAATTTTGAAGAATATCAATATTTAGTGAAATCCTATGTTTGACTCGGCCATCTATGAGTTATGAATTATGGATTATTTTAAAAAACTCTACAATGGTTTCATTAGAGTTCATTTATTATTTAATTTTTCTTAAAACCCAATTCAAAGGGCCTTATTCAATGGATTAAATCATTCCTATTTCTATGGAATGTTTTGATTTTACCTAGGTGTATAAATTCAAATGATCATAATTTATCATACAGGTTTTCTAGATTTGTTTGACCATAAACAAATAACACTTCTAGTTAAATATTTAGAGGTTTATTATTAAAGAAATATATGTGTAATGACACCTCTAGTTATCTAATCAACTATACTGTATAGACATAAATGTTTTGATCTATATTTTTCACTCTATTTCTAATGTTGTATCCATTGTTAATATTTTATTGAAGTACTATGATGTGACTGGCAGAGATACAGTTTAGATACATGCACGATTATCATCTATTGTAGTGTTCTTTTATTTATATTTGAAAACACACAAGGAATATTGAATATTTTTTTCTTTTATGAAGATCATCTACATCTTTCAGTTTTTAAAATCACATTTAGTTAAACCATTATTCAACTTTTATATCTCATGTATTTTTTTGATGTATCGGATTCTTTTACTTAGTCATGGTAGAGAGTCAAAAAATCATACTAAGCTATGTGTATCTTGGTTCCCTATAAAAAACCACAATTAATTTTAAAATCCTCATTCTGAAGTGTCAAATACCTTTACATAGTTATGGATATCCCTAGTAAAATCACCTAGTATATGAAAATCACCAATCTTGTGGAGAGAGCATTGGTGGAGTGGACTAGGATATTTATGGTCCCTAAAACAAAATACATCACCCTGTATATTTATTTTATTTTACTTAATCATTTTTAAGTGATATGGAATTGATCACTTTATTTTAATTATGTCACTCAAACTTGTCATGAATTTTTAATGATAGAATTCAGCCCCCCTTTTTATTTTTTATCATCATTCAAACCTAACAATTGGTATCATATGTTGTGATCTATTGAATATATTTTCTGAAATCCATGAAGATTCTTGTTTTTTTACTGGATTCCAACATTTGGTATCCAATTATAGGCTCTGGTAGTTATATTTATTTTGGATCTAATGAGTGTGAGTCAATGATTCAGACAAAGAAATAATTTAGTGGTTAATGTTAGAGAATATATGAAAATGATTTTTGACTCTTATTTTCATGGTGAAAATTCTTTATGATAGAAATATTCAATGATTATTTATTTAAAAAATACTGGAATAAGAGTTTATTTGAAATAATTAAATCCATAAAAAATTCTTAAATAATGATTGGATAAATAGAATACTACTCAATAGACTAATTTTTATCTTAATTAGTGTGATATGAATGTTATTTTTTTATTATGAACTAATGAATTCAAAAAAGATTCTCAGTGTTCTACTATATATTAAATGTTGATTAAAATATATATTTCTTATGAGGGAACCAGTAATATAATATAGTTGAGTAATAACATTGGAAACTAAAAAATTAGTAAATTCAATATGAACAATATAGAAATCATCACTCAGTTGAATGGGATATTGACTAAAATAGTCAATGGTGTTGCTACCTTGGGAGAACCAATTACAAATCTAGAACAAGATTCAAAAGTTGTAAGGGGTTTTAACTAAAATTTTTAAAGGAATATCTACAACAATTAGACAATTTAGTATTATAAAAATCAATCAATAATGGAATTTTTTGGAACCTTAATGATGTACTAATTTGATATTTAAGAATAAGATAAAAATCATATTTCTATCAAAAAATAAAATGTTTCACTTAATGATGAAATTTATAAATATTTAGATTCTATTCATTAATTTTCAAGGTATGAGATATCAGATATTTCAAAAAAATTAGAAATACGTATAAAAATAAAAATAAGAAATTTAGAATGAATAAAAAAATGGAGGTCATATATTATAAATTTAGGAATGAAGGTTATATGAAATATAATTGTCTTGTTCTTGAAAATCAAAGGAGGTATTATTAAAAAACAATGATGGATGAATTTTATGAAGGATACATAGAGTTATTATGGGGATTAAAGAACTAAATCTACAACAAAATATAAAACTGAGAATGAAAATAAAATGGAAAACTCATATCTTATTGATCATTCTAATAATATACAATCATCATTCTCTCAAAATTATAATTCTAAAAATTCTAATCAAAGTGAACATAATAAATATTGTTTTATGCTTCAATATAAATTTGAATCACTAAAAAAGAGCATAAAAACAGAAAATATGATGATGATATTTCAATTGAAAAATAATGTTATTTGAAATCATATTTCAAATTTAAGATCCAATCCTTCAAAAATTCATGCTCTTTGTTCGAAAATAATATTACGGAATTATTGGATGAAGTTAATACTTTAACAGAATATTTTAGTATACTTATTATGTGAGGGAATTATATAGGACATATTTTTGGTAAAAATAATGTTAATAAAGGAAAACATGGTATTGGTAGTAATGGAGAAAACGCCAAATTATATAGGAATTTTTTTTTCAGGTTCTAGAAGAAAAATCATGTCTATTATTAAATGATTTCATTTTCATATTAATAGCCACTATGATAATGACTTTTATTTTATAAGAACTGAATTATGAGGTATCAGACACATTAATTATTAAAAAGTATTATCTGAATCTAGGATTTAAATATCTTATAAAAATAAACATATTTGGTTACATAAGTGTTTATTTTCTAACATTTTCATTCCGAAGATAATATGGGTACAAAATGGCACATGTATTTGATATTTTCTATATGTGTACAACTAATCATCACTATTATATTAATAAGTGGATTATTAATTAAATATAAATATTTCTATTAATGGAAAATCAAAATTATGTTCTCTTTCTTACTCATTTTTAAGAGATAATAAGAGAATTGATTTATTTCAATTGGGTTGCTTGGAATTTTCCAATTTTTTTGAGCTCAAAATTCACTCCATCCCCCTATTGTGCCTTATTCATTGTCGTTGTAACATAAAAACACCTTCTGATTGTTGTTGTGTTGGATATAGATATGTCTGCTAATTTTTAATGGATTTATTGATTCTGATTTAGATGATTTTTTCCTATTTGGGATATTCTTTTCATTGTTATCACCTTATCTAATCTTCCTCCCACCTAAATCTTGACCTAAGGTGTCATTGGGGATTTATTACATTACTCTATACTCTTTTCAATGAATTTATTGGAGTATAAGTGACATTGTTGTGACAATTATAATACCCTCATATTACTGTTGTTTTTTATTATATAATTTTTTATCTATTAAAATAGTTGGGATTCATTTTTGTCTTTTGGTATTTGGGGAGTATTGAAGAAGATGTAGGACTGAATTTCATCTAGTAATGTTATGGCCTATGGAGACCTAGCCTTAGCCCATTCCCATCCTTTATGATGTTTGGGAGTAGGATGGGTGGATGCATTGTAGATCTAGGTCTATGATGTAGAGGTTTTTATAAGGGGAGAACAACATTTTTCACTTAGGTTACTCTATAGAAAAGGATTCCATAAAGTAGTGGTTTACCTTTAGTTCATGGTTATGGTTGATTATAGTGTTTCACATTGGAGGTTGGGGGATGTGCCATGGTGGTTTCTTAGAAAATGTCTCCATGCTGCAGTATAGAGGGCTATGCCATAGAGGATTGGTTCTTAGGGGTAGGAGTTCTTAATTTTCAAGGAGTAATACACCATATCTCTTATAGATATGATTTGGTCAGAATCTAGAAAAGGGAACCAAGTTATAGTGTATGAGGAAATGTCACGGACGTAGTCTATTCAGGTTTTTCATCTGGTGAAATTTTTATTCAACCTACGCAAATTTTATTTTTTTCTCCACCTTATATTCATAAATTTTATGGATCAAAAATGAGGTGTCCGAATGGAGTTATTCCCATCCCTTCACCTTTTATTTAGAATTCTTCTCCATCAATTAAAAGTAGTTCTTTAAGGTAACTCTCTTTCATCATCCTTGATTATCTTCTTCTCTTCCCATTTATTCTTTATTCAGGGATATCCCTTATCCTCCAAACCAAAATGGATATGGGGGAGTGGTTTATTGTCTATATTGGGTTAAATTTTGGATTTTGGATGTTGAATTCTTGAATAAGTCATTACTATTCTAATATTTTCATTCGTTTTAAATGTATACTTTTTATGATTGATTTTCGCTTAGATTATTGTGTGTGTTTTTATGCATAACCTTTATTTGACATTCCATTGGGTTTTTTATGTTTTATAAATCCTTTTTTTGTTAAAGTAAATATATTTGTGGTAGACATGGAAAATTTTTAATGATGTTTTAAACGTTATCTTAATTTTCATAAAAGAGTTATAATGGTTTTATAATTTCTAAAATAATTTTTTGAGTTCATGGTGCTTGTAAATATTCCTAAGAGTCTTATTTCAAATTAATTTTATAATCAATCATATTTGATGCTCCATAATTCATAAAAATGTTAAAGGCAAGGTTTTATGAATATTTTTATAATGATAGTGGAATTTTGGAATTTAAAAGAGGATTTTATAAATAGGGTAATTGTTCTTGAATTATTTCAAGGGGTGTTCCATTATGTGGTTTAGAAGGATGTTTATTAATGAGCATTTCATGTGGTAAAAATGAATTGGAATCCTAATTAGATTTTTGAATAGGCACATTTGGCATATTATGAAAGAGATTTTCATGAAGATCGTGGTACACTTGATTGTACCCCTTATTATTATATGCTTGATATGATTTTTCCCACTGATGAGAATATTGAATATTATTTTTTATATAGATCATGCTAAGGGGGTTATTTCTAATGATGGTGTTGGAGGTGAGATGAGGATTATTACTTCAGTTTCATTATTTATCTTGTGATGACTTGTTTTTTCTCACCTCCCCAAGATAGATTTCATGGAAAACATAGGATACTAAATTGAAATCCAAGATATTTATTATAAAACATTAGTGTGAGGTAGAATGATAGTTCCCTAGGATAGTCTCATCATCTAGGGATCTTATTTTGTACTTGTTGAGACCATAAAAGGGGAATGTAATTGAGATATTTCAATTTCATGTATGGTCCTGATGTGTTATTTTATGAACTAGGTCCAGTATCATTTAGGTTGGAACCTAGTTATATCCCCCTGATGATTGGTCCTTTATGGATTATTATAGGGGATACCCACCATTTCTGTTGTTATATTCCCTATTTTATTGGCTTATGGGGAACCATTTCATGGTTTTAATTGCTTTCAATGTTTTGTTTCATTGATTATATGATTCCTCATTGTGTTTTCAATTATTCTTTTTGTTTATATTTTTTGATAAATTGGTTTTAAAATGTGGATTTGAAATGGATATTTAAAAAATGGAAAAATTTTGATATGTACTAATGTGTCAGGTTTTTTGGAAAATATAGATTCTCCATTTGTAAAGAATTCAAAAACTATTATTTCGTTTTTGGGTGGACCTACTATCATTTTATTAAAATGGGTTGAGGTTTATGAAAATGTGTTATGACATGATACTTGTATTCCAGGTTCTTCAATATAAGGAAAACATATTTTTCTATTTAGATTTCAAACTAGCATTAATGAAATTTATTTTTCAAGGAATTTCATAGACACTTTGGTGAAATCCTATTGGGAATGGTTTTTATCAAACTCTATATACACAAATGGGAGTATGTAGTAATCATGTTTAATTTTCGGTTCCGAATTTATCATTTAATTTTGGATTTATGTTCATGTTTGTATAATGATGGACGTTATGGGTTTGGGTGAGTGATAGTGGGTCATATAGAGACAGTTGATCATGGTTCAGTTTTGAATTTCTTTTTTAGGATGTTTATATATCAACCTTTATGGCTTGGGTCTTCTTTTAGATATCTTATTTTGTGATGTTTTTATTACTTTTTTATGAGATTATGTGTTTTATGAGATGTTTCATTTTTATTTATGTGTCATAATCTATATAGATGTTTCTTTGTTATTGAAACTATTTATTTTGTGCATGGTCATAAGACATATGGAAGGGTCATGATGGATTTTTTGACTGGTATTTGGGATGTGGTTATATCGATTCTACAGGTGAAATTATTACTAGTTTTTATGTTCTGATACTATGGTACTTTTATCTAGCCCATGTCGATCAGGGATATGCTTCACACCTAGTGGCAAGCCCGATTGGGTGATGTGTTATGTAAAATCTTGTCGATTCATTTCAAAAATGTATCATTGAATTCTCTTATTACATGGGTTTATTTGGATAGTATGAATATTTGTATTATCACAAGAACTTGTGAAACATAACAAGAGTAGGTTTCTGACCACCTTTTGTGATGAAAATTTAGCTTCCATGGGTGGTTGGGATTGGATTCTATTTTGATATTTTTTATAGATTATTATTTTATATGGTGGTGTATTGATACACATTAGTATTGTATTAGTTTCATTTGTCTTTGTTCTTGGGAAAAGTCTTATCAATTAGATAAGTTTATTTTTGTTTTGGAATTCATTTGGATTGGTTTATAGAATTTGTATCATGTTTGGGTGATTCTTTTTGTTAGTACCTCCTTAGATAATTTCACACATGTATGACTCATAGCCTGAGGTTTCATTGGGGTTTCCATTCATCTGAATCTACTCTTGTCGAAGACTTTATTATTCTAGAAAGTATCATAGTTGGGATAATTTTAACACCCTGCTGTTATTATTGTGGTTTATTAGTTAGATTTTTATTTTTAACTTTTTGGGTTTCTTTTTATCTTTGGGTGTTTGGGGAGGATCAAGGAAGCTCTGGGCCTAAATGGTAGGTGGTCACACCAGGGAGTTGGGAGACAATGCCATATCATATTATATTCCTTTGTAAAATTTTTTTGAAGGAGTTTTGGTTTCATTATGGAGCTTGGGTTGCACCGTGGAAAATGAGGCCTTGACTAAGTGGCTAGCCTCAAGGTATTTGGTTGTACCTAATGTAAATTCTTCATGCTATATGTCTAGGTATATGTAATAATGTGTTTATTTTGAAGCTATCCATGCAATGGTGCATAGGGACACACCATAGTGGTTGGGAACTCAGGGGTTCAGGTTCTATTTTTTTTGAAGCACCACACTATGGTGCATGTTTCCACATCATAGAATTGTCCTAGATATATTTTTAATTTGGTGAAATTCATATTATTCTCTAACTCGTTTTATTTTCAATCTCCACAAATTCTCCATTATTTTAATCGATTAATCATGATCCATCCTAAGGGATTTCTTCCCCTCACTTCCCCTTTTGTTTGGTATTCTTCCGCACCAATTCCAAGTGTTTCTTCAAGGTAACTCGCTTAATTCTTCTGTGATCATCTTCTTCTCTTCCCCATTATTCCTTCCACATGGATATACTTTCTTCTCCGAAAACTAACATCTATGAGGTCATAATTTTTTATTGGTGTTGGGTTTAATTTGGGGTTTTCGATATTTAGGTATTGGGAAAGTCATCACATTTCTTATCTTTTCTTGTATCCTCAAAGGTGAGTTTTTAGTGGTTTCCTCTTGGATTTTGTAAGATGTGTTTGTCCACTTCCTTTTTTTGAAATTCCATTTGGTTCTTCAGGTTTTAAAAATCCTTTTTTATTAAATTAAATTCATACATGATAGGCATAGTGTATTTTTAATAATGTTTTAAATGTTCTTACAATTGGAATAAAAGATTATTAATGGTTTTATAATTTATTCTGTGAAGTTTTTAGTGAAAACTATTTGTGACGATTTTTCAGTGACTTTAATAAATTAATTTTTTGATCAATGTAAGTTGACCCTATTTAGGTCTTGGAAAGGGTAAATTATTGTTTCTATAATGTTTTTTTCTAATTAAAGTACCAATTTTAAATTTCAGAAATATTCTTATAAAAAGGGAACTTGTGGTTAAATGTTATCATGGATGGATTTCATTGTGTGGTTTTAAAGGATGTTTTTTTCATGGGAATTTTATGTGGCAGAAAAGACATGTTATCCTGACTGGTTTTTTGAAATGGAATGTTTGGCACTTTTTGAATGATATTTTCATGATGTGCACAGAACCCTCAATTTTCGCCATTTATTTCTATGCTAGATATGTTTTTTGTACCATGAGTGGAGATTTTGGGTATTATTTGTGATATGGATCATGTAAAATGGGATGTTTCATATGAGGGTGTTCGGGGTAAACATAGTTTTAATATTTATATTTCATTATCAACCTTGTGAATGTTTGTTTTCCCACCTTTATAGGATGTATTTCAAGAGAAACAAAGGTATCTTAATGAATTTTTTAAATGTGTCTTATATTTGATTATTTTTTGATAGCTGGATAGTTCCCTGAGATAGTAATTCCCTCCTAGGGAATTATTTTTTACTCAATGAGAATTGAAAATGGGAATTTAAATGGGATGATCTAGTTTCACATATGGGGCCAAGGATTGATTTGAACAAATAGGTCCAATATCATTCCGGTTAGCGATTAGTGAGTTAACTGTGAAATTTTATCTTTGATGGAAACGTCTACTGCATTACCAACATTTATTTATTATATTATCTTGTTCAATTGGATTATGTGGCACCATTGTATGGTTTTGGTTTTTTTCAAACATCTAATTCATTAATGATATAATATCTCGTTGTATTTTTATTATTCTTGTGGTTTATATTGTTGGCTAAGAAGTTTTAAAAAGTGAATTTAAAATTTATATTAAAAAAATTGATATGTGGTAAAGACTCAATTATATTTTTGAAAATGTAGATTACCATTTTTAAAGGATTAAGAAACTATTATTTATCAATGGGCATATATATCATTTTTTTTATTTTAAAGGGATGAAGGTTTTGAAGATAATTTATGGATGATATAATCTTTTTAGGGGCTTATATATAAGGAAATCATATTATTATTTTAATAGATAAAAATATCATTAATTAAATTTATTTTGAAGGGATTTTTTCCTTCCATATTTATTAAATTTGATACGTCATCCCTTTGATTGGAATAGAACCATTACATTAATTTTCATGGAAATGGTGTAACGACATATTTATTTTAGATAGTTAAAAAATGGCTTATCGAGTATATAGTTTGGTGGCATGGATGTGAAACCTAGTTTATGAGACATTATGAAAAGTGGAATATAATACATAATGAGCGTCTGTATGTGGTTATTGAGGTTGAGACATTAAGTTATTTCTCTCGGGTACCTTGACCCATTTTTAGATAGAAATCTTGGACTTTAGGTAAGCCCACATAATTCCAATGAGAAGAAATCCTAGAGGGTCACACACTAAGTATTTCTATTTCTCTAGATTAAATTTTATTTGAGATTAAGTAATGGAATAAGTATTATTCTCATGACAAATGAATAATTCTATTCATGTTATTTTGATCACATAAATTTAATAAATATTTATTTTCTTCCATGTGAATAAATAAATATTAAATAATTTATTGAAAATCTATAAAATATTATTCACTGGTATGTAAAGGAAATCTTTATTGATAAATAATAATATTTATTCTGGTATTCAATAAATACTGAATAGTTTGAATAGACCAAAACCAAATTTGGTGAAAATAACTATTTACAATATAGTAAATATTATTTATCATTTTGAAAATAAGGAACACGCCACAAAAAAATAATTATATTATTATGTTGTTTCTTGGTGTTTATTAAATGTTTTTATATTGTTTATAGGATGGAATGAAATAAAAAATTTATAACCTAAACTCCACCTCTAAAAATACCACATCATGGCTATTGTATAGGTTATCAAAATAGAGAGAATTTTTTCACACAAGGAATTCAATTTTGAATCCTCGATCTCTATACCTCTCAAGAACAGGAACAAATGTGAGATATCTTCAAGACCGAAGAAGGAATGATCAAGAAGGAACAATTCAATACATTGGATTTGATGCACTAACACTCCTAGATCGATTGTCATTGCTCGGCAATCATTGGAGCTTGTGCGGATCACCGCTAGAGGGATTCTATCCTTGGATCCTCACAAGCGCAATGTAATAAATCTAAAAGGTTATTTTTGGATGATCAATATTCTTCAAAGAGAAAAGATCCTAAGAATAGTTATTTATTTCATCAAATATAAAATAAATAATTTATAAATTTTATGAGAATTATCCATGCTCATGGTTTTGGGAAATGACAATTAAATTATATTTTAATATATTTCCCACCACCACATGCATTCTCTTCTCCCAGAACCACCATGTGGTATCAGAGCCTTCATGTTTAAATTTATAATTATCTATCTGTTTGTTTATCGATGTACAATAGTGGTTTTATTTCCATTTCAAATTATTTGTAAATTACTATGATTTCAATTAACATGCTTCAACATATTAATCTTGTTTATTCAGTGTTTCATTTTCTTAATGGTATAATAAAAAATAAATAATGATCAGGTAGACAATCGGAAAATGAAAAATTTTGGCAGGTATGATAGGGCTACATGAATTGTATTAAGATATACATGTTGTGTACCCTAGTGTACAACATCTTGATGTGTTGGGGATACACGACACTCCACATAGATATTACACATGGTGTACATTGCATGTTGACTAGCCAACTTGGTGCACCGTTTTCGGATTACACGATATGTATCGGCACACACATCATAAACTATACATAGGTTAGCATTTTAAATCACATTATCCATGTGGTTATTAAACATGGTATGCCTATGCGAGATTAAAAACTTGGAGAATTCATGATATACATGACATGTATGAGGTGTAAACGGTGTGTAGTTCATCAAATACTGTGCCCAAAGAACACGTCGAGCCACCCGTTCAGAAAACAAACACATGGCTCAAAGATATACATAGCATGCCACTAACCTATACATGTTGTGTTTTCCACTAAGACTTATGTTGTAGACACAAGCATGTATCCCAGACACATGGCAAGGTGAACACATGACAGGTAGCCGGTATGCACACACCATGTTATCTGGCCAAGGTACACATTGTAGACCCATGCGTGTACCATTATTACATGAAAACAAGTTACATGGCATGTATCTAATCTATACACACTTTGTAGTCTCCCATTAATTAACATAATTTAAAATTAGATTAATTTGAAAAATTATAGAATTAAAATCTTTTTTTTATTGTAAAACTTTTTGGTTTCTGGAAATTCAGTAACGGTTTTAAATAATATTAAATTCTCAATTAATTTATTATAATTAATATGTAATTATTGCTTACTCTGATTATTTTCAATGAATTATATAAATTATAGTAATCTATAATTATTTTTTGATGACAATTTTGATAATTGATAATCAATCAATCAATTAATTAATTAATTAATTAATGCAAGCGTTTTCATCATAATAACAAATAAAGAATAAATAAATTGATGTTATCCTGTTATTTTTTTTTTTTTTTTCATGTGTGACCATTCATGAGATTTCCTAAGACATGTGTATGTTTTTGATGTTTTAATTTAATTTATTTCATGGTATTTCAATTATTTTTTATTAAATTGAATATGATGGCCAACATGTTATCCCTCCGTCCATTATTACGTAGGGCCTATGTTTTCAAGGATATTTTTGTAATCCCCTTTTAACCAATCCTTCGGTTCCCCTCACCTTCATGCGAGTTATAAATACATATAATAAATAGAGTATCCCAAGACATGTGTAGGTGGTTAAATATAAAGCCATTATGATGCCATCTTAGGTTTTACAAGGAAGTAAGATGGAATATTGTAACTAATTCCATGACGGAAAATATGAGTAATTTCACCTAGGCTAATGATTGATTTAATGTCTCCTCGTTGAATCAACAATTAGATAAAGATCATGAATGAGGTGTTAACTATTTATTTATTTCTTTTTATGAAATTACTTTTCTTATGGATGCAAGGCCATGATCGCATAAATAAATTAATTAATAGAGAAATATGGAAATTAAATTTTTTTTTTGTAAATGTATTAACCATCATGATTAATTAATTAAGTAACATCCAATTAATATTAAAAAGTCATTTTAGGATATAATAAGATAAAAAATTGTGCATAATTAATTGAAATCCCTCAATTAATTATTAAGTTACACATGGCCTTCCATTATTTCATTTGGAATGAATGCCTTGAAAATATGTGATTGACCTACCCTCATTGGTACACATAAATTTAATTTGGAGTTCTTATGAATGTTATGGGCTGACATAACCATCTGAAGTCAAGATAAGTAGTACTTTATAAACATGTTGTAACTTATAGAAAAGTGTTGAGAAAACCTAGGTAAGGATTTTAGGATACGGGATTGAACTCATTGGATCAACGATCTACAATTCTATAGTTGGAAAATAATTTCCATCATAAATCACTTCATGTATCTTTAATAACCCTCATTAGGCTTATGAGAAGGGGAATATAGATCCTTACCACTATAATCTAACAACAAATATACATTCCATGTTCAATGATGTTGGATATTGGGACATGATTAATAATGAAAGATTTAATAAAAATAAATTAATTTATTATTTCTCATAAATTTTTTAATCATTCAAAGTAGAAATAATAATATTTTTTTAATTATATAATAAAAGAGTAACTTCATCATCCACACTATCCCAATTGTCAATAATTTAGAAAGAAAACCTCATAACTGAAATTCACTTCCAGGAGTAGTTTAGAAGTCTTTAGCTTTTGATACACCATGAATGGAAATCTTAAGTTCTATAACACTCAATGTTTGATCTGTCAAATATTTATGTGAGTGATGAAGAGTTACTTTTACATAAAAATTAATTTAACTATGTGATCAATGTTCATTGTTTCATGCATTTATCTACGTCTAGTGAACTCATAAACTCTCATGAAACATGGATGGATATAGAATGCTTGAGAACCTCCATGTTTGTTACTAGGAGAGAGATAAAAAAGAATGGTATGATATTTCTAACTCTTTAATAGAATTCTAGGAGAGGGTTCCCTAGTTGGACCTCATGTAGCTAAGATCATTGACTACATTGATCACTTAGATGTTCTAGGGTTTAAACTACATGAAGAACTCAGAACAGATCTCATTCTAAAATCACTCCCTAGGAGCATTTCATGTTTTGTTATAAATTGTAATATTAAAAACATTTATAAGACTTTGGTAGATATTCTCACTCTTCATCACCAAATAGATAAGTATATGAAACATGAAAATACTTTTATCCTTATGGTGAAAAAATAGAAAGGTCATGTTTGTAGATTTAAGCCCAATACATAATCATACCATTACAAGATGAGAATGATCAAGGGGAAATCAAGGGAATAGGGTGTTGTCTATTTTTCATGTGGAAAGAAGTTCCA
Organism: Viscum album; assembly: GCA_963277665.1. Lineage (NCBI taxonomy): Eukaryota > Viridiplantae > Streptophyta > Magnoliopsida > Santalales > Viscaceae > Viscum > Viscum album. Next base: position 2,081,930,624 of record OY728120.1, read on the forward strand.
CGTGAAGGAAAACTACACCCAGACAAATAAGTAAGGGGAACATTCATTTGTATTTATTATTGAGTTCAATTTATCTGTTTTTAAAAATTTGGTATTAGATACAAATTGTAGTTCTCAAAATTTTATTCAGATATAGGAACCCATTATATTAGGAATGATTGACCAAAGGGAGGTAGATCTATGAGATGAAAATAGTGTTAAACATATTATTGTAGCTTCTAGGGACTACCACCTCACATTACCAATTGGAAATGATCTTAGTTTTAAAGGGTTTTTATTATGTTCCTTCAGTTACCAAAAACATTATTTCTAAATCCAATATAGATAATGATGGATTTAAATAAAAATTTGGGAACAAATGTTTCTTATTTTATAAATATCACATTTTTTATCTTCTGTAAAATTCAAATAATGGTCTTTATATGTTTTATTACGCAAACCAAGAATTGTAAATTGATAACAATGTTACTTTGCATGACATAGACCACACCCAACTTTTGTATCAATGGCTTGGTCATGTAAATTAAAAACACTTAATATAAATTACATCAAGATGGGTATTTAGATTTTTTTGAATTAAAACAACCTAGTGTATGTAATGAATGATTACAAGGAAAAATGACTAGATCCCAATTTAACAGAAAAGATGAAATGGACAAAGATATTTTTTTTAATTAGTTCATACTAATGTGTGTAGACTATTTCTTATCTATGAAATGGGTGGGTGATCATACTTCACAACTGTTATTGATTATTTTAGAAGATATGGATATGCAAACATAATGACATATAAGTTGGATTCTTTGGAAATAGTCATGTAATACATGAATGAAGTTTAGAAAAGCTTGGTAAGAGGATTATGAAACTCCGCTCTCAATCTAGTGTAAAATATCTTAATAAATACTTAATTAATTATTTTTAGGAGTTTTAGATGCTATCACAACTCACATCCCCTTATATGCCCTATTGGGATTATGTAAGAGAAACGAGTAAGCACACCTTGTTTAAAATATAGAGCTTAAGGATGATTCATCTGATCCTTCCATTATCCTTTTTGGGATATTCATTAAAAACAGAAACATATGTACTAAATCGAGTTCCATATAAATAGGTAGAATATATACTATAAAAATTATGGAATAGAAAGAATCCTGGGTTGTCTTACCAACATGTGCGGGTTTGTGAAGAATGTTTTAAATCTTTTTCAGGTAACCATATTGGACCTTGAGTCAAAAAGTATATCTTTATATAATATCCAAAATAATTAAAGGGATATTACCTATACAATCATTCAGATAAATAGTATGGGGTTGACAACATCCCATGGTAATTGAGGGGGCTCTTATCTATAAAAGAAATAGTGGGAGTGAGATATAATTCGATTATTTCTAGGCTAAACATACATATTATTTGGCATGAGAAAAAATTACAAAAATCCATGTGAAAGAATATCTTATTCCAAAGACACAATTACTATATGGGAGTACTTAAGACACTATGGAGTAAAAATAGTATATTTTTCTAGTAACTAAGGTGGTTAAGTTGTTATTTGTTGATAATGCTGATCTTATAACCTACAAGGAAGTAGTATACGACATAAATGAATCCATGTGGCAAGAACCTATGAATTTTGGATTGAGTACCCAAACATGTCTATATTTTGGAATATCCTCCTATTGATGTAAAACTCATTGGTTACAAAAAAGTATTCAAAAAGAAACTAGATATGGGAGGAAAATTCAGTACATTTACCGTGTGACTGGATGCAAAAGGGTTTAAACAAAATCAAGGCATTGAATATGATGAAACCTTTTCACTAGTTTCAATTCTAAAATCCATCAAAATTCTACATTACATTATTTCTAACAATGAATATGAGATTTTGAAAATAGATGTCCAAATAGGCTTCCATAATGGTAACCTTTGTGAAGATGAATATATGAAACAAACCAAAAGGTTTGTGACTCCAAAGTATTTCAACATGATTTTAAAATTGGAAAAATCTATTTAAGGATTAATGTAAGCATATAGGTCATGGAATATTCCTTTGTTATGGAACTGTAATGGTATTTGGTTTCATAAAGAATGGGAGTGAGACTTTTTTCCAAAAATAGTTTAGTATGATTATGATTATTGTTTTAATAATATATGCAGATGACATATTACTCAATGAAAAAGAAGAAGTCTTACAATCTGTTAAGGTGTGGTTGAAAAAATGATTCTCTATGAATTAATTGGGAAAGATAGCCTATATTGTTTGGATCAAGATCTATCATGATAGATCTAATAGTTTTCTCATCCTATGTCAAAGTATATACATTAATAAGATACTAAAGAGATTCAGCACGGAATAATCCAAGAGGGAATTATTTCTAATATCACACAGCAATCATCTTTCTAGGAAAATGTGTCCTCATACACATGAGGAATAAAATATAATAGCTTCTATTGTATGTACATAAGTGATTGGTTCAGTCATGTATGTTATGCTATGTACTCAGCTAGATTGCACATATTCATTATGTGTTGTGGGAAGATATCAAGCTGATCCAAGTTACCTCTATTGTATTTATGTAAAGACGATCCTTATGTATATGATATGTACAAAGGATATGTGTATGGTTTATGTAGGGGATGAGGAACTAGTCATTATAGGATATGAAAATTATGGTTTCCAAACTGATCCAGATGATATGATATTAAATAAGGGAAACATATTTACTTCGAATAGAGGTATTGTGAGCTAGAATATATCAAATTAGGTTGTGGTCACAGATTCTATAGAATATTATGAGAATATTGTGGCTTTTGAGGCATCAAAAGAATTATTTTGGAAGTGAAACATCTTACAAGTGAATGACTTTGTACAGAAGTAGTTATGATCATATCACAGTTTTTATGATAATGAAACAGTGGTGGCTATCGAAAATGATCCAAGGACACATCAGTATAAAAACAACTTACTTCATAAGTAACATCTCTTGAGTGATTTTTATCTGAGAGGTGAATTTGTGGTGATCACTATTTATCTATAAGATAATGTGGTATACCCCTTGACTAAAGCCATGACTTGGTAGAAACATGATTATCATGTGAGTTCTATTAGACTGAAATTCAGCAGTATTGGTCTCTAGACCAAGTGGGAGTTTTCTGTAGTCGGTATCCGAGGACCAAATATTTGTACTTTGATTACTTGTATATTCGATTTATTGAATATTAATTAAACATCATTTTTTATATTGTTCATTTTTCTGCCTAAATTTAATGTAATAATTTCCTAGAGTATTTTCCACATTGATAGGTTCATATTAGTTCCCTGCAATGATGGCATCCTTGAAGTGTAATGAAATTATTCTTAATATAGTTATACAGTTAGATAAAAAAATATTATTGAACGTAATGTTTATAGAGAATCATGTTTGAGTACCTATAACTGGATGAGGCTTCTTCTCTTGAAGTTCGTACTGTGTAATCTCTATGATGGTAGATTATGTGATTATCCCCACCAGTAAGAATTCAACATGTTTTGGTATCATCAGATATTTTGATCTGTAAGCATTTTTAATGTTCCTTACACTTTAAAATTATTGTTAATACATGTTAAAACTCATGTACTTAGATGTATTTTGTAAACCGTGATGATAATAGTTCATTGTGATGATTGATACCTTGGGTGCATCTTGACAAACATTTCATTAATGGAAAATATGAGGGAGGATTTTCCCCTTCCATTATTATGGAAGTTGATATCTCAGCCCATTGATTTGAATATATCCTTTACATTAAATTCCGTGGTCATTGTGAAATGATGCATTTATTTTAGTTTGTCAAAGAAAGATATATTGATCATATAGGTTAGTGAGATGAAAATAAAATATTCTTGAATAGATATTATGATAAAGGTATTATATTACATAGTGGGAATTTGTATGTGGTTGTCAATCTTAAGACATTATGTTCATTCACTTTTGTCCCTTGACAAGTTTCTATATAATAATATATTACTTTTGGAAATCCCTCTTAATTACAATGAGAAATGATCATAGGGGGCCACACACTAAGTGTTTCCCCTGATCTTGATTAAATTCTATTTGAATTTCAATAAATGTAATTAATATTACTCTCATGATCAAGCAATAATTTTATTCAAATTATACTGATCGCCTAAATTAAATAAATATTTATTTGTAGGGATGTGACTAAAAATATATTTACTTATTTTATTGAATATTTAGTAAATATTTACTCACCGGTATGTGAATAAAATATTTATTTATGAATAAAAATAATTATTTGAATATTCAATAAATACAATAGAGTTCAAATAGACCATGACCATGTTTGGTAATAATTAATTAATTATTAGCTAGTAGATATTATTTATCATTTGAAAAAGATGACGCACATCAAGAATTAATAATTGTATTTTTTATTATGTGTCATTGGGTTTATTAAATATTATAATATTATTTAAGGGATGACTTGAAATAAATGAATATTATAACCTAAACACTTCCTCTAAAAATATAATTTTAGGGATATTGAATAGGTAAATGAAATCGAGAGAATTATTGCGCACAACGAATTTTATTTTGACTCCTTCCTCTCTGTCCTTCTCGAGAATGAGAAGGATATAGAGGTTTCTTCAAGACCAAATAATGATCAATCAATAATGAACAATGCAAGACATTCAATTCGACGTGCTAGCACCAGGATATCGAGTGGAATTTCTTGAAGATCATTGGAGAACATGTGTATAGAAACTATAGGTAATATAGTGTTTGATCCTCACAAGAGAAATGAAGAATATTTGAAATGGTCTTTTCAGATGATCAATGATGACTATGAATAATGACACCTTAGAAGAGCATACTAATTTCTTTTAATCTAAATATATTAATTATAAACATACCAAGAGATATCCTCTATTTGGGATATGGGAAATTGAAATTAAAAAATAATAATGATCATATCATCCACCATGTAGAGACCCAAACCATGACATACATGGACTTTACATTAATTTTGCAGAATAAATAATAAATAACAAAAACAAACACACAAGGACCGTAATAGTTTAGGGTCTTTGGAATCTCAAAACAAAATCTTCTAATCGCGGTGAAAGATCTTCAACATCTCCCATAAAGATATTCCCATTTTTTCCTAAAACCTTTCTTTATATCCTGGGGAAAAGAAAACATATAAAGGGTGAGATAAAATTCTCATTAAGGGTAAGAGTGGAGAAAATAAAACAAACCATATACCTTTTAACTTCAAAATAATAACATAATGTTTAAACATCAAAATCATGAGTTGTGAAATAAATCTTGGCAGTACGTAAGCCATAGATCATAAGGGAACATAAGTCATGATAAAATATAATGGGAATAAAACATGTCATTGTGGAAAACCATTAAGCAAATGTTATTATTTCCATATTATCCAAGGCATTGCTGAAAAGACCATCTTAGTGGAAAAAGTCCCTTTTTGAATCGAGTTCACTCCTCGTTCCAATCATGTAACACTAAACCGAATTAGCTTACCATTACATCCATGTATATATAATGAGATATAAATATTTACCCAATTCATTTGAGGGAGATATAGGTCCCACCCATCTCATAATGAAATCATTCTTACTTGTGCCACAAAATAAACAGAAATCATTCATCATAACCCAATGAATAAAATGGGTTTCATAAACATCATCCCATCATAAAATTATCCATATAAAACAAATGGATATCATTTCATCATAATAAGAATAAATCCATGTAAATAATAGAGACATTATACTTGAAACATACACATATGAAATAATATCTTCTTAGATGGAAAATATTTTTGACAAAACAGTTGAAACGAATTCCTGAGGAAAATATCCTTTCATCTTCAAAATCATTTTCTTTTCACAAAATTCCATGAAATCATAAAAGAAATGGATTTTGTTGAAAATAATCGTGAAATATTGTGGAGGAAGCTTCATGAAAATAAGGCTTTATGATACCGTAAAAAATCCGTTCATGATGTGTAAGTTAAAAAAACATTCTTCTCGTACTTTTGTTGGAAAAGTCAAAAAGTACCTCGTATGGTAATCAAAAGAAAGATTCCTTACATACCATGTAGTAAAAGTCAAAATGGGTAAAAATTAATTTAAACATACATGAAACCATTTTTAGAAAATAGGTACATGGATGATAAATATAACCCCTGTAAATACTTACGAATAAACAATCTTGGATAAAAACGAGATTTGAAAAGTTTTCCCTTACCTTAGGTCCGATATGCTTCATATGTATCCGAAACACCTGTATAATGATTTAAATAATGTCATTGAATAATTACAGAATCATATTCATTGTTATGATATCATATATGATTCACTTATGTCTTTATATTACATGTTCTTTTGTAAATTCAATGTTAAAGCAGCGTTCTGGGTAAAATCGTTTTATTTATCGTACATGTTTGGACTTGTTGTTCTTGATATTATAATTACGTATATCATGATATAATTACTTCCAGAATGTAAATCATGATTTATATGTCTTATATATTATGTATAAATATATATATAATACATTGATAAATGAAATGAAACACACCGTTCATGGAGACGGTAGGCCGTACGTATGCATGAACGCTGTTTTCCTTTCCTTATTGACTTGAATCGAAGTAAGAAGATTACATTTATATATATATATATACAGTAGCATTATTATGTTATATATACCATTATTATTCATTATATATATTTTATAATCATTATTGAATGGTTAACATGGAGAATGAATCTCTTCACGTCCTGGAGACTGTAATCTGTACGTACGCACGAGCGATGATATCGTTCCAATAAATATTGAATTTAATTAGAGTGGATGATATAATATCTCAGAATCAGTATGATGTTATAATAACTATATATAGTTATTCTTTACACCATTATACCCATCCAATTAAGTTGGTGGTGGAAAAATAAATTACCCCACGACGTGGGGACGGTATTCCTTACATACGCATGCGCGGTGATTTCATTTTACGAAGGATTGATAGAAGGTGAAATAGGGTTGTTTCATATTTATAATAACATATCAGTATATTATTGATACTGATGTTATTAATTTATAATGAAACAACTAAATAAGAAGAAGTTGACGAAGAAAGAAACTTGAAAGAATCAGTAGAACAGATTATCTCTTCTTCGACGCACCTCCTTTAAGCTTCCTCTTAAGGGAATAGAGTTGGTCTTTTGAGGAGAAAAAAACCTCTATAATGTTTATAGGGAAGTTGAGAAGTGAAATGGTCAGGGGTTGGCCAAGCTTGAAGGCTCCAAATTGTGTAATGAGAAGAGGGAGGATGTTCCCTTTTATAAGGGAGGAGAGGGGCACCTTAGAAAAAACTTAAAACATTATTTTATAATAAAGTCATATTCGGTTTATAATAGCTCAAAATTAATTTATTTATAAGATAAATTGGGTATGGGTCTAAATCCTCTCAACCAACAGGTTTTAGGCAAGCTTAGTTTACTATTTTAACCTTATCATTTAGATTTAACTCAAAGATAAATAATTTAACATTTACCCTATCTTCTTGTTTTCTTACACTATATGGTTAATAAACATACTATAACAAGAAAAACGAACCCCAAGTGGTTAATTATTAATATATATATAACCATATCTATGTCATTTGGCTGAACCTTAGATTTTTAGGAATAGAATAATAATTTATAATATAATATTTGTTTTAAAAACTATTTTATGTCAATTTTGACACTTTGGGAATTGATTTTTGTGAAAATCATAACAGCATGATTATTTCGAAAAATTTTAATTGAATCAATACTAACAAGTCATATTAACCTAAAAAATTATTTTAATTTATAAAAAGTCTCAAATTACATTTATTTGGGTATTTATAACATCAATTATGTTAATATTTTGTTAATAAGGTAATTACTACATCATCATTGTGTCATAAATAAATTAAATTATTTAATGTCTAAAATTATAAATGAAATACCATTATGTATGAAATCTTTTTAGCTTTATTATTAATATTTATAGTCTAATTTATCTTATTTATCACCCTATATTAAAATTGTTTTAGTTAATAAACATTAATTTTAACTCTTTTAACTCTTCTTTAAATTTATTAATAATAAATGTCCTAATCTAATCCAAGTGGACCTAAATGATAATATTATATTCCTAAGGTTATTTTTGGTCGAATTATACTTATCCAATAGAATTAAGACATGTTTTAGGGTAATAATAATATCATTTTTACCCTTAATTACCGTATTTACTTTTAGCCGTGGTAAATAAAAGTAAAAAGTTACTATTCACCAAACATTATTTTTATCTTATTGAACCAAATTTTACTGCTTGATATTAACCGTGTCTCTCGGATTTTAAAAATTCCACTCACAGAAGAGATAAAATTATGTTTTATGTAAATTTTCATATTCTCCTAAGAGGTGGATAAAAGACGGTGAAAAGTTCAATAAATTTATCATATATCTAAAATTATTATAAAATGACTCTAATGAATTACTTTCAACTTATATTGATATTATGTATCAATTTTGAACTAAAATAAAATTAAATAAAATAAATAATTATTTAAATAAAAAGTGGGTTTTTAAATTGTATCCTAGTGTTTTCACTATTCATCAAAAATTAAAAGTTTTCAGAAAAATACAAAAAATTCACCCTAGGCTAATTTCGATATTTCGAATCCAAAAATGAAGTCAATTTTGAATGCTAAAATTTATAAAATTTCAAAAATTAGGTATTACTATTCATAATGGATAGTTCATAATAATATTATAATAATATCTCTTTTAGTGAAACTCGGTATTGCATACTATACACGCTATCGAAAAAGGTCTTGATTGCGTGTAAGGCAAGCCAAGTCAGGGCTGCGTGTAGTGAAAGCTCTGTTTGGTGTGGTGTATAACATAATCAAAATTTATTTCATTATACAATAAACAAAATCTATACTTAATGCTGCGTAATATAATTTCTACTAATCAAACTTGAAATTGTGTGCAAGACTTGCAAAAACAGTGTTATGTATACTACAAGCTAATATGGTGTGGCGTATAGTACAAACTAATCTTGGTGTACAAAAGAAGACATCAATGAAATTAAAAAGTGTATATCTCATAAAATCTTTGGGCGTTACATTATATCCCCCTTAATATGAATTTCGCCCTCGAAATTCATCGGGGTTATAAATGGTTTATTACTTGAAAGTTTCTTTCTTAGAAAAACACATCGTAAAAAGGGATACTAAAACTTAATTTTAAAAACTAATGTATGAAAGGTAATGATTACCCAAACTAACTCATCACTAGGGTTCCACATAGGAGAACATAGGTGAAAATATAGATATAGAAGAAAAATCTAACAATCATGTTCTGATGGACAGTGGTAGAGAACATGGCTATGAAAACGCCAACAATCACAAAGTCATAAATTTGTGATAATCTAAGGTACCATCTGATTTATCGGATATTAGAGCCCCAGGACAACATTTTTGGTTTTCAAGAACATTTCCCAAATGTTGAAGAATTTTTGAATTGAAAGAAATACTTACTTGATTTTGGTATAACCTCACCGTTGTTCGTTCCTTGAACAATTTACACTTCATCTCTTAAAGAAATGAAGTTGAATTCATCATTTGTGAAGTGTTAGCAGATCATGCGATAGAATGTTAGGTCATTCAATCTGTTTCTATCGCAAAAACGTTTATCACAATTTATTAAATATACATAAGTCAATCTATGCTGAGATTAATCATATATAGTTGCAAAAATGTACTTATACTTCATCTATCATAGCACTTTATAAAATAAATCTAGTTTCTACTAACCAGGGACTTCTTGTAGGCCAATGGTAGGCGATAAAGGCCTGTCGCACTTCGGTTGTGGGTTCGATTCTCACAAACTTGTCTGATACAATGGGTTGCTGCCCATCCTGCAGGTTTTCCCTTTTCTAAAACTACATTATAATAACATTCCTGTAATAATATCGAAAAAAGTTATAGCCTTAAACAATAATATCTTATGTCTAACTTAATTGTTTCCAATATTTAGGCTTATCCAAAATACTTCTGTCCAAGCTCATAGTATAAAGAAAACAATTACTAGAAATTTCATCTACTGATCATGTGAATACCATCATTTATCCCCTATATATCATACAATATATCTTGTTGGTCACATTCCAAACATGTGAATACCTTAATCTTGTATTCCCTTAAACCATAGTGAAAACATGAATGATGTCACAAGGTAACCCTTTCCATATACAAAAATACCAAATATTTTATATACTCAAACCATGATATCACTTTGTCCTTATATAAGTCATGAGCTCATTAATACTATCAAACATTTCATTATCTCATTAGCCCTTCTTTATGCACATATTAGATGCTTTCCAAAAATACCTGAATAACCTTTCATGGTTACCTGTACCATTCAACATATAATTTCAAATACTCTAGGAAAAACAATAGTGTAACAATCCTAAGATGTGTCTTTATTCCATAGTACCATTACCTATACAACATAACTCTTGATAAACATAAATTATTCCACTACCTTCTTAAACCATTGACCGAGATTCAACAATTATTTCATCTCAAATATCATTTGTAGTCTCTACATCATCAAAAACATAAATACTACCCATATGACCATGCTAATTCTCTTTATGAGAATTTCCATTATGGCATTGGTTTGTATAATGCCCATACATTCCACATTTAAAACATTTAATCATTTTTGATGTCGTAGCAATACCAATATCCTTGTCCATGGTGTTAACTGAACCTTTTCCTTTACACTTACTAGCTTTGTGTCCTTCTTTTCCACACACAAAGTATCTTCCAGTTCCATCGAAACAAACTCCCTGATTCCTCTTCCCACATTATTTACATGAGGGAAATTGTACTTTTTTTCCTCTCTGATCATCATGAAACACTATTTTTCTCTTATTAGCTGAGTTGGGAAACTTACCAAAGTTGAGATTATTTATTATATTATGAGATTTCTGATTAGGCATAATAATGATATGTGGACTTCCTGATCATATTTCATTTGTTTTCTCCTGAAGAATATCATTCCACTGTCCATCATATCCTCCATTATCGTGAATCTTCCTCTTTCCATCCATTTTCTAAAACCCAAAAAGAATAGTCTGAGTGGAAAAAATCATAATCAAGGGGGAGTACCATCAATATCTAACATCTTAGGTTTAATTCTAATATTGTTTCTGTAATTCTAGGACTATAACCTATACTTATACATAAGCTTAGGGACATCCCTAGACATACCTTAGAAATATCTCTAGGGATCTTACTAACATTTTTGCATCCCAGTTTCCAAAGTTTAACTAAACATTTTCTCTGATACCAACTTTAGAGACCCAAAGCCTAACGCACATGGACTTTACATTACTTTTGCAGAATACATAATACATAACAAAAACAAACACACAAGGACCATAATAGTTTAGTGTCTTTGGAAACTCGGAACAAAATCTTCTAATCGTGGTGAAAGATCTTCAACATCTCCCATAAATATCATCCCTGTTTTACCTAAAACCATTCTTTATATACTAAGGAAAAGAAAACATATAAAGGGTGAGATCAAATTCTCAGTAAGGGTAAGAGTGGAGATAAAAAAACAAACCATATAGATTTAAACTTCAAAACATAAACATAATGTTTAAACATCAAAATCATGAGTTGTGAAATAAATCCTGGCATTACGTAAGGCATAGATCCTAAAGGAACACAAATCATGATAAAATAGTATGGGAATATAACATGTAATTGTGTAAAACCATTAATCACATGTTATGATTTACATAGTAGCCAATGCATTGATGCCAAGACAATCTTAGTGGAAAAAGTCCCTTTCTGAATCGAGTTCACTCCTCATTCTAGTCCTGTAACACTGAACCGGATTAACTTACCATTCTAGCCATGTCAATGTCATGAGATATAACTCTTTACCCAATTCATTGGAGGGAGATATAGGTCCCACCTATCTCATAATGAAATCATTCTTACATGTGCCACAAAATAAATATAAATCATTCATCCTAACCCAAAGAATAAAATGGGTTTCATAAACATCAGCCCATCATAACATAATCCATATAAAAGAAATGGATACCATTTAATCATTAGAAGAATCAAACCATGTAAATAATAGAGACATTATAATTTAAACATACACATATTAAATAATGTCATCTTATATGGAAAATAGTTTTGACAAAACACTTGAAATGAATTATTGAGGAAAATATCCTCTATTCTTCAAAATCATTTTCTTTTCACAAAATTCCATGAAATTTTAAAATAAAAGGATTTTTTTTTGAAAATTATCATGAAATATTGTGGTGGAAGATTCAAGAAAATAAGGCTTTATGAAACCGTAAAAAAATCCATTCATGCTGTATAAGTTAAAAAAAACATTCTTCTCAGACTTTTGCTGGAAAAGTCAAAAAGTGCCTTGTATGGTAAACAAAAGAACGATTCCTTACATAACATGTAGAAAAAAGCAAAAATGGGTAAAAAGAAATTTAAACATATATAAAACCATTTTTAGAAAATAGGGAAATGGATGATAAATATAACCCCAGTAAATACTTACAAATAAACAATCTCAGATAAAAACTAGATTGGAAAAGTTATCCCTTACCTTTGGTCTGATATGATTCATACGTATCCAAACCTCCTGTATAATGAAATAATTTCATTGACTTATTACAGAATCATATTTATTGTTATGAAATCATATATTGTTCACTTATTACATTATATTACCCATTCTTTTGAAAATTCCATGTTTAAGCAGTGTTTTGGGTAAAATCGTTTTATTTATCGTATGTGTTTGGACTTGTTGTTCTTGATATTATAATTACTTATATCATGATTGAATTACTTCTAGAATGTAAATCGTGATTTATATATCATATATATTCAGTATATATATATATATATATATATATATTAGATTGATAAATTAAATGAAACACACCGTTCATGGAGACGGTAAGCCGTACGTACGCATGAACGTTGTTTTCCTTTCCTTGTTGACTTGAATCGAAGTTAGTAAATGACACACACACACACAAATATATATATATATATATATATATATATATATATATATATATATATCCAGTGTCATTATTATGTTATATATACCATTACTATTCATTATATATACTTTATAATCATTCATGAATGTTTAACATAGAGAATGAATCTCATCGCGTCGTCGAGACGGTAATCCGTACGTACGCACGAGCGATGATATTGTTCCCATAATTATTGAATTTAGTTGGGGTGGATGTTTTAATATCTCATAATCAGTATGATGTTATAATAACCATATATTTTTATTCATTACACCATTATACCCATCCAAGTAAGGTGGTGGTGGAAAAATAGATTACCCCACGGTGTGGAGACGGTATTCCGTTCGTATGCACGCGCGGTTATTTCATTTTCCGTAGGATGTATAGAAGGTGAAATAGGGTTGTTTAATATTTATAATAACATATCAGTATATTAGTGATACTGATGCTATTAATTTATAATGAAACAACTAAATAAGAAGATGTTGAAGAAGAAATAAACTTGAAAGAATCGGTAGAAGAGATTACCTCTTCATCGACGCACCTCCTTTAAGCTTCCACTTAAGGGACTAGAGTTGGACTTTTGAGGAGACCAGAACCTCTATAATATTTATAGGGAAGTTGATAAGGGAAATGGGTAGGGGTTGGCCAAGCTTTAAGGCACAAAATTGTGTAATGAGAAGAGGGAGGAGGTGCCCGTTATAAGGGAGGAGAGGGGAACCTTAGAAAAAAATAAAAACATTTTTTTATAATAAAGTCATATTGGGTTTATAATAGATCAAAATTGATTTATTTCGAAGATAAAGTGGGTATGGGTCTAAATCCTCTCAACCAATAGGTTTAGACAAGTTTAGGTTAATATTTTAACCTTATCATATAGATTTAACTCTAAGTTAAATAATTTAACTTTTACCGTGTCTTCTTGTTTTCTTACACTATATGGTTAATAAACTTCCTATAACAAGTAAAACAAACCCCAGGTGGTTCATTATTAATTTATATAACCTTATCTATGTAATTTTTCTGATCATTATATTTCTAGGAATATAATAATAAATAATAATATAATATTTGTTTTAAAAACTATTTTATGTCAATTTTGACACTATTTGGTAAATGATTTTTTTGAAACTAATAACAACATGATTATTTCGAAAAAAGTTAATTTAATCAATACTAACATGTCATATTAACCTAAAAAATTAGTTTAATTTATAGAAAGTCTCAAATTACATTTATTTGGTTATTTATAACATCAATTATGTTAATATTTCATTAATAATGTAATTACTGCATCATCATTGTGTCATAAAAACATTAAATTATATAATTTCTAAAATTAGAAATGAAATACCATTATGTAGGAAATATTTTAATCTTTCTAATGAATGTTTATAGTCGAATTTATCTTATGTATAACCTTATATTAAAATTGTTTTAGTTATTAAACGTTAATTTTAACTCTTTTAACTCATCTTTGAATTAAATAATAATAAATGTTCTAATCTAATCCAAGTGGACCTAAATGTTAATATTATAATCCTAAGGTTTTTTTGGTCTAATTATACATATAAAATAGAATTAGGACATGTTTTAGGGTAATAATACTACAATTTTTACCCCTATTTACCCTATTTACTTTTAACCATGGTAAATAAAAGTAAACATTTACTATTCACCAAAAATTATTTTTATCTTATTGAGACACATTTTACTCCTTGATATTAACCGTGTCTCTTTGATTTTCGAAATTCCACTCATAGTATCGTTAAAATTATGTTTTATGTAAATTTTCAAATTCTCCTAGGAGGTGGATAAAAGACAGTGAAAAGTTCACTAAAATTTTCATATATCTAAAATTATTATAAAATGACTCCAATGAATTACTTTGAACATATATATGTATTATGTATCAATTTTGGCCTAAAATAAAATTAAATAAAATAAATAATTATTTAAATAAAAAGTCAGTTTTTAAATAGTAACCTAGTGTTTTCACTATTCATCAAAAATTGAAATTTTTCGGAAAAATACCAAAAATTCACCCTAGACTAAATTCTGTATTCCGAATCTAAAAATGAAGTCCATTTTGAAAGTTAAAATTTATAAAATTTCAAAAATTGGGTATTACTATTCATAACGACTAGTTCATAATAATATTATAATAATATCCCGTTTAGTGAAACTCGTTATTGCGTACTACACACGCTATTGAAGAAGTTATCAATTGTGTGTAAGGCAAGCCAAGTTCGGGCTGCGTTTATTGAAAGATCTATTTGGTGTTGCGTATAACATAATCAAAACTTATTTCATTTATACATTAAAAAAATCTATACTTAATGCTGCGTAGAATTATTTCTAATAAACAAACTGGAAATTGTGTGTAACACTTTCCAAGAATAATGTTGTATATACTGCAAGTTAATACGGTGTTGCATATAGTGAAAACTAATCTTGGTGTACAATATAAGACATCAAAGAAATTAAAAATAGTATATCTCATAAAAATTTGGGGCGTTACACACCACATGCTTATACTATGCCCAAAACCTTTAGTTGGGAGGTGATGATGGGAATGATAGTCGATTCAGTGACCCAATAGTATGATCTGTATATGTTTCTTTTAATTTTTCTTCCAATAGAGGATATGATCTGATTTATATAACTATGTCTTGTGGTTTTTGAAATAATATCATTTCTTTGATTGTTTTTGGTCATTTTTTTCTTTAGATAATTTCATTTTTGAGAGTCTGTCTATCCCTAATCTTACCATTTTAGATCAATTTAAAACTTTGGGGAAACCTATAATGGGTTTCCATTCCTCTTAGACCACGTACTATGTGATCATGGTCGTGGTGCATTTAGAAACCTATAATGATGTTTGGGGATTCATTATACTTTTTTATAGGATTTGTGTCATATTTGGGTGATTAATTTCATTAGGGCCTACACAAATAATCTCTCTCCCACCCACCTCTTACACCATAGTTTCATTAGTGTTTTCTTCTATTTCACTCTAATCTTACCGAATATTTTCTTAAGCCTAATGTTATATCGGTGGGGAGAATATTAACACACTCACGTTACTATTGTGGTATATTGTTTAAATTTTGGTTTATTTTGATTTTGGAGGTTATTTTATGTATTTGTGTATTTAGAGAGCCTTTGGTAAGCTGTAGCCCCCAATTACAGTTGGTTAGGCCATGGCCAAATGAAACCACACCACATCTCATTCCATTCCTTTGTTAAATTCTTCCATAGGAGGGGTGGTCACATTGTGCATCTGGGGTTGTGTAATAGAGGTGTATGTGACGGGAATACCACACAGTAGCACATGGGTTGTGTCATTGAGGAGGTGGTCATGCCATAGTGGAAATTCTAGAGGTACTTTTTTCTACCTTATCAAAGTGCTTCACACTTTATGTTGAGGGCCGCACTACGAGGGGTGTCTAGTAAATGTCTCCACACTATAACATAGAGAGCCAAACCATTTTGGTGGTTTCTTAGGGGTTTTGTTTATTATTGTTCGAGGAAAAACATGATGTAACAATTAAGAAACATCTTGGTGGGCATCTAGATAGGGTTATCACATCATGGTGTATTAGGCCACAACCTGTAGGTGGTCTGCCCAAATTTTTAATCTGATGAAATTCCTATTCTACCCACCCCCACCCCCACCCACCCACACACTCACACTCACACTCGGCATACAACAATGGGTGTACACAGTTCTCTGGTTTACATTATGGTTCCAAGGATATGATCACTTTCGAAATTTATGTTCATGTTGGTATCATGATGAATAGTAGGGATTGTGGTGAGTAACCATCTATCACACAAATAGAGTACGTAGTGTCTTGGGTTTTCTTTTATTGTTGGGGATGTTTATGTATCAGACCTTCCATCGCAACACTTCTTTTGTCTATTTTGTTTCATGGTTTTGTTTATTAATTTATGCTTAGTTTATCTGATAAATTGGTTTATGATTTTTTTTTCATTTTAGATGCATTATAGATGTTTCATTGTTATTGAAATAGTATATTTTGCACATGGGTATCCAACATATTGATTTGGCATGCCGAATTTTTTGGGTGGAATTTGTGATGTGGTTGTTTTAATTCCCAAGGTGAAATTTTTTCTCATTAGATAGGTTTTGATATGCTGGTGCTTTCTCTAATCTCATGGAATTTCAGATCGTGCATCAGGCCCAATGGTGCACCCGTATCGGTGAAGTGTCAAGTAAACCTAGGCCAGTTTGTTACAATGTCCTTCTGAATCTCTGTTTTTAAATAAATTATATTCTCAAAAAAATAATATTATTCTATTAAGTAAAAAAAATTTCATTATTTTTCTACTTGTTCATTTAGAATAACACTCTTAGTCAGTATCATCGTAATTATACAATCGGGGTCTATATTCAATATTTTCATTCTGAATGTTTTTCAAGAGTCCAATAATGTAATAATAATACATAAACCATGCACCTTATCATCAAACATGATATTCATTCCATCAAACAGATTGAGAATTATTGGGTTTGTAGTCAAGTTATTTGTTGGAGGAGTCTCATCCCCCTTATATCAATAAAATCATCTCTTGATTAGTTTTCACATGTTATTTCATATCTTCCAAGAATAATGCTTAAGATTTAGCTAATTTATACACATTTTTCTCTTTATCAATATGATTATGAACATTATAAAAAATTCAATGTTGGATATATTAATACATAACTTTTTATGAAACTTCATGAAGTTGTATCTTTATCAATATGATTCTAAACATTATCATCAATAAAATGTTTGATATATTCACACCAATCTATTGATTAAACTTCTTAAGATATAAAATATTTTCCTTGTTTCCCTTCCATGTGGGATAATTAAAATTCTTTCATTCATATTCAAATTTATTATCTCCAAAAAACTATTTCAAGCTCCAACTCGCTCAATGATCTCATTCCCATATATCCAGAACTTTTTATTTAATATAAAACCTTGAATTGTGTAATGTAAAGAGTGTGGGTTGAAGTAATGAACTTATACATGAGGTTAATTTAATCATATTCACAAGTTAAAAATGATCTAAATTCCCATAAAATATAAATTAAAACAATTTCCTAATTTCCACCTATTTAATGGTAACTGAGTAAAAAAATAGATTTAATAAACATTTACCAAACATTGATTCCTATAGTTTGGTTAGTTTTCCTATCACCTTAGATCACCTTGGTCAATGATTGGTGGAATAATATTGTCACTTCTATAAAAATCCATCCTCATCTGGAATCCAAAAACCTCAAATGTTTGTCGAAGATTCTTCCACCATCACTTCAATCTTTTATTGCACATATAGAAGGAGCAGAATCAAAATCTCGTCTGACTTATTTCCATATGTCGGACTCATCACATCATGGAATCAAATCTTTCCATATATCCCATTGATTATCTAAATTTATGATTTATATTATTGATTATGTATCCCCCTAAGAAATTGAAGGAACTCTAATATCCTAAATGAAAAATTGTAATTTTTAAATTTCTAGATCATTCCATCCGAACTCCATTCCACTATAACATGCCTGCATGATATCAGGGTCTCTAAAATTCTGTAATTCACGTTGAACTATTCTTGGTGGGAGAGTTGGGACACTATTATTTAAGGTATCTACTTCTAGTTCCATGTCAACAAATGAAAACGGAGGAAATTTTAGTAGAAACATTTATATAGAGAATGTTGTTCACATTCTTGGGAAAAGAAAGAAGACTTCACCAGATTGTTTTCTAGTAGGGAGCAAGTGTGAGAATCAGCATTCCCTTGCCCCTGTTCTTCTTTTCCCATTCCCAGAAAAGGAATTTCAATGGATTAAAATTCAATGGGAGAGTTCACAAACAAGATAATTGATTTGAGGAGCTTAGAAGAAGGGATAGTTGAGCCATTATAGTTCCACATGTAGACACACGACTCCCAAATAACTGAGATTATGTGTTTACTAGTATAGGTAAATGATTCTGACTTATGTAAAATCATCTTATTTGAAGTTGTGCATAAGGAAAGGTCAGTGAGAAACCACTCATCATACAATGCATGGTTTAACATAGGACATAACTAATTTACCTACCCTTATATTTTTTAGCATCACCAATATCATCAAAGTTCTGATCATTCAAATATTGGGATGTTATCATTACACTTTGAGGTTCTTGTAATGGGAAATATAATGAGGGGTTTTTTACCAGCATAAATAATACATGAACTAATTAAAAATAAAAAATATATAAGGAATCCATAGATCCCAAGGAAAACATGATTCCTTATAATCTTATTGCGTAGGGTTTTCCTTCTTCCTTGTGTCTGAATCCTTGAACTCATCTGGACATGATTTCTAGGATAAAAATTAATGTAATATTAAGTGGTTCCCAAACTCTAAAATAGAGAAAATCATGTCCAAAAAACATTCAATACTTAGGGTCCCATATGTATCCCTTTTTTAGTTCACTACTAGATGGTCAGGTATTTGTTTTCTAGTCACTAGGCCCTCTTGAAATCTATAATGATGATTTTTATCCCACTAATAATATGAGGAACGAAAAAAATCAACACCTCATAATTCATAGATGCATCATGTTCCTATTGTTAAACCCACCTGAAAACCCTACATATATAAATGAATTCGAAAGACTACATTCAGACCTGAGCTAATCCTTATGTTTTAGAGACAATGGAGGTTGAGAGGAATGGCCAGAAGTATACTATCCAATGTGGTTTGTTTCTTAAAGCTGTAACCACATCTCAATCATCCTTTTCCTTATTGGTTTTACAACACATTGTTATTATTTTTTACATTATATTTTTTTAACCATTGATATAAATTTTGGGTTTTAAAAACATTTTGGTGACTCATATAAAAAAATATTTTTTTACGAGACAAAAAAAATATTTATGGTTACATTTTTATTTTATTAATTTTTTTTACATTTTTTAAAAATTTGTTAACTATTTCATTGAAAATTTTATTTTATAATTTTTTAAACCAATTGTCTCACTTCTAAAAAAACCTTAATTGTTTTAAACCAAAATTCACATGTTCTATGAATTTTTAATTGGTGATTTTTTAAATTAAGTGGCCTTAATTAATTAATTCATATTTATAAAAAGTTAAATATTTTTCTATCTCATAACATATAATATTTATTTTAAAATTATATGATCATTAAAAAATCAGTTTTTTAGAATTACATGTTTTGTGACCTCCTTTTTTTATTACAATTTATAAACTATTTTTTGGGGAATGAAGTGAATCGAATCCAAAATAAAAATTCAATTTGACTAAATAAACTCTGAGAATCTCTAAGGAAATTGGAGAGAATAAATAAAATAAAAAAATAAGTGGGGACACCTGAATTTATCGTGGAAGAACCCTTCATTACAAAGGATTAAAAAACCATGAGGAAACTACAAGAAAATCAACCAATAATCAGAGATTAGACAGAATCCCTAAGGAATCCCAAAACATGAATTGAAAAAATATCATATACTATAATAGATTTGGATTTATCCAATTCCACCCTTTATGTGTGCTAGAAAACTGATAAATCGTCATTTTTTAGTGTTGAAAAAGCGAACTTTTATTGGAATTTTTCTTGATGTTGATAAAAGTATGTCTTTAATCACCACTAAAACAACTTTTTTCAACAGTTATAAAATGTATGTTTTATAAAATAAGTTATATAACATTAAAAATAATATATTAATACATACATAAATATATATATATATTTATTTATTTTTATTAATATAAATATAATATATTTTATAATAAATGATTTATATAATACAAAATATGTAATCTCATGTATTATAGAGAATATTTGGTGAAAAATGGTATATAATATAATTTAAAAATAGTTTTAATTAAAAATTTGATAATTATTATTTAGTTTTAGTAATTTAATAAAAATTTAGAGATATAAAAATACATCAAATTAATAAAAAGTATTAAATAAGTTTATAACACAACTCGAACTTCAAATCATCATATCTTTTGATTAGGGTGTTTATTAGTTATCTACCACATATAAAATCTAAACCTATGAAAATATCTATTCTAAGATGATTATGGGTAACCCCGATCATTGTTTTTAGGTCAAAAAAGGGTCAGAACACCTCTAAATATGAGTTTTTGGTCGGGATACCCCCAGTTTTTAACATTTGTTGAAATTTCATCTTCATTTAAGGGAGTATTCTTATCTTTTTTTTTGTGGAGACTCAATTTACTCTTAATACGTACACTCTTAGGGATATTATGTCATTTAAATTTTATTATATTTCATATTTTATTGTTGTTTATAATTAAATATATACACATATATACTTTTTTTACAAAACACAT
Source organism: Viscum album (assembly GCA_963277665.1). Lineage (NCBI taxonomy): Eukaryota > Viridiplantae > Streptophyta > Magnoliopsida > Santalales > Viscaceae > Viscum > Viscum album. The sequence continues at coordinate 2,081,952,182 of OY728120.1, forward strand.
ATATACATATTTATATTTATTTACAAATAAAAATTTAATTTTATAAATATATATGTAAACATATTTATATATAAAATAAAAGTATAAATATATAAAACATATATAAATAAAATATAATATCCATTTTCTTTAAAATAAAAATGTATGAATATTTATATACCTATAAAATTTATATATAATGTTTAAATATATGTAAATATATTTCTGTGTGTGTATTAACAAGAATATATATATTAATATACATATATTCTAATATATGTTTACAAATATTAATTTATAATATATGTAAACAAATATAAATATTTATAATTATATTTATTTACACACACACAATTATAAATATATATATATATGCACATGTATGTATATATATGTTTTTCTAACCACGCAAACACGACATATTTTGTAAATGTTCTTATACATAATTATATAAGTATATATATATAAAATCAGATAAATATATGGATAAAAATTGTGACAATATATATATAAATAAATAGATATATCAAAAAATAGCGAACAAAACAATATAGAAGAGTGGTAAAACTGAAGATCTGAAAGGGGTTCTCATGTTCGAAACCGGGTGATGGTTTGGGAATGCAAGGGGAGGTGACCAAATGCTTTATCTTTGATATAATGGAAGGGGAAGGCTAGAAAAGCACTGATAAAATTCACCTTTTATCAACACTCTTTTTTAGGGCCGATAAAAGACCCCTTTTATCATTACCTTTTAGAAATGATAAATGGGACTTTACTAGAAATTTTATTAGCTCTATTATAAAGAACCCCATATTAATTAAGCTTATATCAAAAATTCTTTTTTTCTAATAAAATAATTTTATATCTTTTTAAGATCCACTTCTACAGTAGTCTTAGAAACAATTTTCAAAAATACACACCCTGATATGCCTTCTTTGCTTCTCTGATATTCTTCCCATGATAAAATGTCACAATTCAATGATCAAAACCAAAAATGCATCTTCATTTCATCCCCTCAAATAATTCTTTGTGAAACCCATGATTATTGCTTCCCACTACATGTAGCTACCCACACCCATGTTGGTGCACATGTTTTCTTCTGTTTGGTCAATGTGCAGAACTCTAATCTTGGTAGCCTACTCCTTTACCATTTAAATCACAATATTCTCCAAAAAATAAACCCACATGTTATGGGTATAAAAAATCAAACAAAAAGGATAAAAACGTATCACCATTTTAAAACATGTATGATTTTCAATCCATGGGCCTCGTTTCATTAAAAATGATATAAAAATATCTCTAATTATCACATGAGTAGATAAGAATGGATGGACATATTAAAATTAAAAAAATTATTATCTCCTTTTTCAAACAACATGTGTTGAACTTAGAAAATATCCCCCTTCATCCCATTATATAATGAAATGAATTACAATAAACTCAGTGGGATTGTAAGTTGGTTGGTGTCACACCAACTGTCACCCTCTGTAGAAAATATGATATCACTCCTTTTCATCTTTGATTGAAACCTGAAATGTTCCTCTGCAAAATAAATCCATATACCCAAATCTTCAACATATCTATTTATGAATAATCAATATCAAAATCAACAATATATGTCTCCCCTATAATTATGATTTCCACATAATCTGGAGCACCTGTAGGAATTAACTTCCCCTCTACTCAACATCCTCTATGATATCTGAAACATCAAGAACATTACATTTTAGTCGATGGTATTCAACAAGGATCGGTCCAAACAATATATTTTTCTATGGAAAATTATTAAAAAAATCCATTTAAATATGTTTATTGAATGGATTAGACCATATTTAACTAGATTTGAGCACACACTTTTTGAAACAAAAATTATAAATCCATTTAAACAAACATTTCATGCAAACAGAAAAAACTATGTTCAGTCCACCTATAGACCAATTCAAATGTTGTCTCACATAATATTAAAAAGTAAATATAAAAACAATAAAAAATATATGTATAAAACTATAATTGTATTTCATAAAAAAACTATAAAAACATATTGTCAAGAAAGGAATTGAATCATATTACATCTTACATGCAATAAAAAGTGAGCGAAAAAATATTCTCTAAAACCAAATTCATTTTAGTTTTATTGTTATTTTAAAAATTTATTATTTGAATTTTCATTTTCAAATTTTTTTAAGGTTTATATAAATATAATTTATTTTATAATAGATGGTCAGAACATAGTTTTAAATAATATGAAAATTATATTGATGATTTAGAAATAGTATTTAAATCAAAATTGAATATTCGTAAAACATATAAACCAATATACTAATATGATCTTCAAATTACCTGATTATAAAATAAATGAAATATAAAGGTTAAACTAATTGACTCTCGACAAATCAAAAAATAAAAATGAGATGGATAAAACAACAATGAATTTATCTTACTTTATAATTTATAAAAAATAAAAAAAAATTAATAAAAATAAATAAATTATAAATTATTGCATAAAAAATACTAATGGTAAAAATTGAAAATTTTAATTGAGATAAAAAAAAATTATTATTGAGACAGACAAGATACAGATGAACCTATAATTCAGATAATTTCAGAAAATTAAATAAAACAAATAACAAAATAAAAAAAATTAAAATGATATTTAAAATTGAATTTTAAAAACACTAATTACCTAGATACAAATCATAAATTTCAATTTAAACCCCCAAATTGAAATTCAGAGGATAAATTCAACAATAAATTTTCAATTCACATAATTTCTTAAAATCAATCAAAATAATTAATATAAATAAAAATAAAGCAGACAATTAATAATTGATCATAAAAAATTAAAATTACCTATATACAAAAAATATCAAATTGAAATTGAAATGGAAAAATTAAAAATGAGACATAAAAAATGCTGGTGAATTTTCAATTCATTCGTACTATTCCGAAAAATTAAAAAAAGAAACTAAAAAAATTAAAAAAATGAGTAAATAATTATAAAGAATCATAGTGACCAAGGTGTGGAATCAATCGTGTATAAATCAAAAAAGATAGATGTAAATTTATGGATTCAATTGAAAAAATATAATTGATTATTGAACATATTCTCTTACAACAAAAATAGAAGAAAAAACGTAGCTGAACCAAGTACTGAAATCCGTCGATTAGGATCAAAGAAACAGGATGCAGCAGGAGTGTGGGTCAATTTGGATTGAATAAGTATGATGCAGTAGGAGTGCAGGAAGGGCCATCAGGTGAGAACAAAGAAAATTGCAGATTCACATGAGTTAGGAGTGTGGGCAGGGGCTTTTCGGTGAGACCAGCAGAGAGACCATCGATTCGTGTGAGATGGGAAAAAGATGATTCAACGGTGAGGCCACCCACCACCATGATCGTGCGGGGGAGTAGCAATAGAAGAAAATATGATGGTTTGGGGGAGGGTGGAATGATTTTTGTTTCCCCTATGCATGTAATTTTCTATGACAATGGGATTGCGGGGTTCTGCTGTGGGCTGGCCCTATCTTCGACTCATGCGTAACGATATCCTATTCCAAAAATCTCACGATTTCCTCTCTGTAACTGCATTCATCACATCACTTAACTCCTATACATACATATTGTAATGTGTGTCATTCATTATTCATCATGCATATACCATCGATCCCCTAACCAATGTATATCTTCCATTTCCAAATGAACTTCTAAATCCTTCATTATCTAGGGTACCAACATTTAACAAATTATGACATATACCTAGAACTTGTGAAAAATCCCAAAACGTTAATGTACATCCTATATTTGTAGTGATAAAAATATCACCAACACCCAGGAAATCAGCGGAATCTTTATTTCTCATCATCAATATACCAAAGTTTCTATATTCATATAAAGAAACAATCCCCCCTTCAATGTAGTGTGGAATGAAGGTGTGAAATCAACCACTCATTCAGTGTACAGATCATACCTAAGAAATTCAACACAAACTGAAATTAAATCACCCACCCCATGAATAAGACTTACATTAGTGTCTATAGAATTGGTTTCATGCACCTTCTTTTATTCCTTATGCTTTTTCAATTCATATTAGTTTATCTACACATAGCCCTCCTTATCACAAAATAATCACTTGATCTTTTTTCTTAACTTCAACCAGCCTCATCGATTACCACATCCATCTTCGACAACCGAAATAACACTATGATCTAAACATTCATCATAATTGGTATTTCTTTGAGTCTCTTCCATCAATAAAGATGAAATATCGTCATCCAACATAATTATGACTTTCACAAAAAACAATTTGGATATGATATTATCATATTAATCAGGTAATGAAACCAAGAGAAGAAAAAAACATGCTTCTTCTTTATTCTCAACACACTCCACATTACCAATATCATCGATCATGACCACGACTGAGGAAAACTCTATAAACATTTTTGTGAACTCATCCAGATGGTTACCTAAATCTCATTTTTTGGCATTCAAAAATGATATAATCATTTTTTAGATATAAAAGATTTGTCTGGATTTTGATTTATACCGGATTTCAACCTCATCCTAGAATGCCTTTTGATTTTTTGGATTCATCACCTCCCACTGTGTAGTATCATCCAAATATATCTGAAAATTGTTTGTCACAAAATCTCTCAAACCCTTCCAATTGCCACTTCTCATGGTCTTTGGATTCTATAATTTTTTCTTCAGTGCCTTGGTTTTCTTCCCACGAACCAAAATATTTTTAACTCGTTGTTGATATAGAGTAAAATTATTTTTACCATTAAAGAGTATGATGTAGTCAGAAATCCCATGGCATGAATCAACTCTATCCAATTAGCTAGAAAACATAGATAACCTCAATATGGTACCAATTTTTAGGGAGGAAGAAAATTAGACCGTGAAAAAAAAAACTCAATTTTGGAAAATAAATTTTGAGAATGGACAATGAAAATGAAGTTCAGAAATAAAAGAATAAAATTAATGGGGACATAGTGGTTTAAAACTGAAAACCCACTAATGATGAAAATTAAAATCCATGGGGAAAATCTAAGAAAATCCACTAATAATCAGATATTTAAATAATACAATTAGAATACTGAAATTTGAATTTAAAATACAGCATATAAAACCTGTGTGAAAATCCTCACCCTGATACATCTCAACTAGTACCTGAGCAATGTATCCAAACCTTGCGACTTTCGTGGATTTTTTCCATCATAATATGGACTCCCACTATAAATACAATACCAAAGCGGATATGTATCTTCCACATGTTCCAGTTGAAACCCAGAATCCTAATCCAAACATGAATGTCATCATTTTTTATATTTAAGGGATTAAATCAATAATCTCATTCCTAAATGGAGAACATACTTAATTTAAGGTGGTTGAATAAAAACCATATGCACCCCTCTTCAGTTCCTATAATGGGAAGAGAATTTTGAAAAAACCTATACCAATTGGGATCCAATTCCATTCTCTATATCCCCTAACTGATGATAATTTCTTTCTCAAATCAACAACTTTCTATGGAATCTCCCCAGTGGGAAAAATCAATCATACAATGATTGAATGCTGAAAGATATTGAGTCGATCCATGAGAGCATCTTTATTATTTAAATATATTTATTATAATTTTATAATTATTTATATATTTATAATTATAATTATATATTAATATATTTAAAAATATTTAAATATAATTATAAATATTTTAATATATATATATATAAACAATTTTATATATATTTATTAATATATAATATATATAATTATAAATACGATAAATATCTTAATTAAAATTTGACAATTAAATAAATAAATAAATATTTATTTATATTTATAATTTAAAAAAAAGATTCATCAAAATATTTATATATAATTATAAATATTTTTCTATATATATTTATATTAATCTATTTATATATATATATATATAAGTCTATATATATTTATTAATATATAAATATATATAATCGATCCTCTCTATTCAATTTTTAGGTTCAAGGTGACATTTTTTGGAAAGGTAATGTTTCCCATTTAAAGGCTAATTCAGTTATAGTCTTAGAATGATTTGAAATTGGTTAGAACTCTATAATTTCACATCTTATAATTCCATGAGGCTCCACATCATGTAAAATTGGGGATTTTATTTAGGGTGTTTTAGAAATTTGGGTCTTCCAAAATTGAAAATGTGTTTCACTAGGATGTGGTTTTTTCATGGGCTCATCCCCTCAGAGGATATAAAGAAGGGGATTTGGGGATTTTGATCATTTTCTCTAAATCCAAGGCTAATGCACATCCCAGATTGATATAATAAATTCAACTATCTGGTGGTAGGAAATTCTTTTTTTAAGTTATGAGTCAAGGTATTTGGTTTAAACTGGATACTTTGGCATCCCAAAATCATCATTGACATTGAAATGTATTTATAGATTCCTACTAAAATGGATAACAAAACCTAGGTGGATATATTTGGACACTATTCTATGTTTCTAGTCAAAGTGGACTTGCGTTGTATCTTTTTTGATAGAGTTATTCTCTCAATTGATGATGATGAAATTGACTCAAGAATTGAGAATGAAAAAGATCCATGGTTTTTATCGGACTACAGGGTCATAAGACATTATATTTATACTTTCATGAGATCTAAATTTTTTTCATTTTTTTCTATGCATTGACATGATGAAAATTCATGTTTTAGAAATAGTAGAATAGTGAAATTCAATATTCAAGGAGGGCTTGAAGCTGATGGTTAGATATTTCCTTAGGGAGGAGTGAATGTTCATGTTGATTTAGAGGTTATGGATGAACTTGGTGATGCTCCTATTGGTGATATTCTTATTGGGAATGGTTAAAGGTCAATTAATTTTATTTTGGATGTTCCAGAACCTTATTATAGGATAACTAGTGGGAAATATGTGGAATCATAGGGGTTAAGCTTGGTTGAGAGTCTATATAGAAGTTGGCTAAACTCACATATTTCAAGGATGGGATCCTTAGAGTTTCTCTTAACAAGACTCATATGGATGATATCATCATTAGATATAGAAAAACATTTTTTACTGATATTTTTCCTGATTCAAAGCCTTGTGAATGGGACACTAGTGGGCAACATGCTTCTAGGTCATGGGAATATACAGAAAAGGGGGGTCCATATATTGAAACAAAAATGTCTAATAGAGTTATTTAAAAACACATATCTAATAAATATCTATTTAATTGAAATATTATTGTCTCAAGATCCCATTAGGGAAATCAAAAGTTGAACATTGAGGTCCCTAGGCGTTCAATGTCCTGAAATGGATCTCAAATCTAGAAAATGTCTAGAAATGAATTAGAGAAGGATATGTCATAGTCTTCTCAACCTGATAAGAGATCTCTAGTGGAATATACACATGTTGAAAATTCACCCATGTTATTAAACAAGAAAGAACCTCTTATCAAAGATATTCAAATTTTAATGGATTAAGAGATTTTCCAATTGGTCATCCATTAGAAATCTAAATCATGTGTGCATGTCTATGAGTTGGTGAAAATATCACCTACTCCATAACCCCCCTCCCCATAGGTGGAACATCCAACTATAAGCCCCTCATTTAAGAGTGTTGATGGCCTTCAGAATGTTGAATGGACTTATTGTTCCAATGTTTTGATCTTTTGAAAAACGAATATATTTATTTTAGAATGTTCTATAATGAGGAATGTGACACCGCACATGCCAGGAAATCTAGTATAATTCCTCTATAGGCCCATGATGGTGAAATTCCTATTCAAGGCCTTAGTATGGAAGAAGAAAATGATTTTTCACCAACTCATAGACATGCACACATGATATAGATTTCTAATGGATGACAAATAGGAAAATCTCTTAATCCATTAAAATTTGAATATCTTTGATAAGAGGTTCTTTCTTATTTACTAACATGGGTGAATTTTCAACATGTGTAGATTCCACTAGAGATCCCTTATCAGGTTGATAAGCCTATGACATATCCTTGTCTAATGCATTGCTATACATTTTCAAGATTTGAGATCCATTTCAAGACAGTGAACGTCTAGGGACCTCAACGTTCAAATTTTGATTTACCTCATGGGATCTTGAGACAATAATATTTCAATTAAATAGATATTTATTAGATATGTGTTTTTAAATTACTCTATTAGACATTTTGTTTCAATATTTGGACCCTCCTTTTCTATATATTCCCATGATGGTGAAAGTCCTATTCAAGGCCTTAGTATGGAGGAAGAAAATGATATTTCTTATAACATGAAGAAATATTTTCCATGATGGAGTCATTTGTATATGGTTATAGGGATTATATAATAGTCTATAAGTTTTAGTCAACAAATATTGAAAATGGATTTTGATGCAACTCAGAGATAGACTTTCATGATATATCTTGGAAATTCCAAATTTCCTCCATCTCAGAGGAATCCACTGTATCTTCATCAGATGAAGAATATTGCCCCTGATAAAGAGCTAAGACATGATGGGTATGTCCACATCCAAAGGGTAGGGGAAACTATCCTATGAATTTGTGAACTAGATTGAATTGCATGAAGTGACTTCCGGATTTTGGTGTGGGAATTTGTTTGCGTTATTTGACCCATTTCATTCATTGTTTGTTTTTATTTTATTTATAAATTTGGATTTGGATTTTTTTTTTCAAATCTATGATTGAGCCATTTAGATATAATTATAAATATAATAACTGTTTTCATTATTTAAATATATTTAATATAATTTAATAATTACTTAAATAAATATATATATATATATAATTTTCATTATTACTAATTATGTTTAAAAATATTTGTATATAATTTCAAATATATATTTTAATAATTATATTTATTTTTGTGATATAAAAATATATATTTTAGGTTCTTGGAAGGAAAATTACATTAAAAACACACACGCCAGACACACAGACCGGAAAGGTAGGCCATAACATCTTGAAGGGATTTTCCACCCATCAACCCTTAATTATTCTGTACATGGCCAAAAGGACCAGTATGCATGAAACCAATTCTGTGTCCTGAAGGCTCACAAACTGGCTCGAAGGCCATGCTTCATGTCATGCTTGAAACGTGCCTCATCACTATCTCCCTACATCATGCATGCATCACCGCCTGCCTACGTCATGCCCACATCACTGCTTTACTATGTCATGTCTGTGTCACCGACTGCCAGCAAAAATTCACTCCCAATCATATTTGAACCTGGGTCTAATGGAGGATTACAAAGACCATTTACCCCTCAATCAAGCCCCTAACTGTGAATATATAAATATATATAATTAAAAATATCATAAATCTATTTATTATTTTAATATACTTATTATAATTTTATTATTTATTTATTTATTTATTTATTTATTTATAATTATAAATATAAATAAATATATTTATAAGTATTTGTATATAATTATATATATATTTATATAATTATATATATTTATATAATTATACAAAAAAGGTCTTCGAACTAAAAGAACATGCTCCTACCATGATTTATTTAAAAATAAAAGACATGAACATAAAAAGAGAATGGATAGTGTCAAGCAACGAAGAATCTTTCATCCAAAAAAATAACAAATTAGTAAAATCTGAACATCTCAATAATCATCATATATATCATAAATTGATTCCCATTCAGACTATGAATTCTTCTGATTAAGAACCACAAATTATTTTCCCCCAGTTAAACTGACTCCAATGTTAGTTTCTTATAAGAAGACGACCAACCACACTGCCATGCAGCAACCCAATCCTCCCTTCCGTGCCCTAGACCATGATTTTTTTGGATGATGCATCTGTTTCTATGTCTTATTTTGTTTCCATGCCCCATCAGGGTCTTCCTTCTCCGAATGAGGGACATTATCCATAAGAGGTTTCCCTTTAGAGTCTTTCATGTGAAGGGATTCCATATGTGAAACATCCTTCATATATAGGGAAAGAAAAATCTACATATCATTTTTTATTTATATATAAAGAACACTCCTTCCCTAGTTCTGCATCCAATTCTTCCTATACATCCATTTCAAAATTAGTTTGACCATGTTCAGTAATATTAGGCACTAGCTTATACATAGTAAGATTGGATCTATATTTAGATCTAATAAGGACATATTTGAAATAAAAAACCAACCATTAATGTGTTGACTATATTCATCCCTATTTTCACGAGCATCAGGAGATCCCTCATCCACATAAGGGAGTTCATGATTTTGGTTTTACATATGTGTTCCAATCCAATTTCTCTTCAAATAAAAATATATATTTTCCCCCCTAGACCCATATCAATAGTGGTGTATTCATTCACAACATCTTTCCTCATAAATTTCTTACTAGAAGGTTGCATGGTACATTCATGTTTGCCTTGAATATTTCAGACATTCCTACAGTTGGAGATCATGTGCCATATAATCATGGGGAACATACAAAATGATGAAATGAATTCATATTCAAAATAAACATCATTTTTATCACCAATACCCACTAGAATGGAAGAATCATGTAGAGGATTTTTTATATCAACATCCAAATGGACTCTATAAAAGAATCCAAATTTTTTTATTTGTGTTATTATCTATTTTGATGGGCGTGCCAATATAGGAGAAAGAACTTTAAGAATTATAGGATTCCAAAACACCCAACATAGAACATGAATTTTGGTACAAATTTACACAATTTATTGTTTTTTAGAAAATAGGTTGAATCTAAATCCCCATGGAGAGATGAAAAATACCCCCATATTATGTTCATAGAAGCTGGACCTCCAAGAAAAATCCCAATCATCCGCAATAGATAAAAATAAATGAGAGTTTCCTCCACTAATGGGGATAATTATCCAATTGGATATGCCCCAAATCTGAGAGGGTCTCAATTTAACCTCTTCAATGTTCATTGGTTTTTCACCCTTAGTAAGAATTAGTCATCCAATTATATAAAACATAATTGCATCTATCAACTTTTTATGAGCATTAGGATTTGAAATAATTGTGATAGTCCTCTTCCAAAAACAATGGAAATCATCAACCACATGAGAACCATTATCATTTTGAAGATTTGAGTGACTATGGACATTAGCAAAAGAGATACCACTACATAGGGGCTTTGATGGACTAAGGGGTCCTATAACCAAAACCTAAGTCAGACGAGCCGACACAGAACCGTTGGCATTAAAAGAAACATTCAGATCTGAAATAGTATTCATATCTGAATCCCTTGGAGTTGTAACATAATGATCGCTAAGAGAAATCCCAGATCGTTGTACATGGTCTTCTATAGATGAAATCGATCCCACCTGAATGATCGGAGGACTTATATCAAGAACTTCACGATCACCCTCACCAAGAGCTCCAATGCACAAGGGTTTTGATGGACCAAGGGGACTTGGTACTGAACCCAGAGCCTAACGAGCCAACACAGAACCATTCACATCATAAGAAAATTTCATATCGGAAACAACATTCTAATCCAAGACCCTTGCAAAAATAACGATGTGATCGCCAGAAGTGTTCCTAGATCGCATCACGGGAGCATCGACCGATGAAATCGAATGCACCCAAACAATATCAACCTTAGCTAAATTAGGATTTCATAAGATCAGAGGCCTCACAGTAAGAATGTTGTGGTCAGCCTCTCTATGAGAACATCACCCCTCTTAATCCATCATATTTCATTCTTATCTCTCTATTTTTATATATGATTGTATATATTTATTTATTTTTTATTAATATATAGATATATATAATTATAAATATATAAATATATTTATAAATATTTATATATAATTAGAAATATATTTATATTATTATGTATATTTATGTAATTATATATATTTACATAATTGTTTATATATTTATTAATATTTAAATATATATAAATATAAATGTAATTAATATTTTTATTATAATTTTATAATTATTTTAAAAAAATATTAATTTATTTATAATTATAATTATTAATAAATATTTTTTAAAATATTTTTTTATAATAATAAATATACATGTATAATTATATATATATATATATATGTTAATATATAGATATGTATAATTATAATTATGATAAATTCATTTATTATTTAAATATATGTATTATAATTTTATAATTATTTAAATATATACATATTTATTTCTAATTTTATAAATATTTTTTAAAACATTATATGTATTTATAATTTTATAATTAACTATTTAAATTAAAAAATTATTAAAAAATATTTTTAAAAGATTAATTTTATAAATTTCAAACATCTTTTAAACATTAAAACTTATCAACCAAAAAAATAAATATTATTCATATAAGTTAGAAAAATATTTAAAATATTACATGTTTAGTGAATACATATAAGTATGAATAAATATTAAAAAATTATTAAATTCCAATAGATATAAAAATAAATAAATTCCAAAAAATATTATATCAAAAATGAAAAACTATACATCAAATTTGAAATAAGTATATGACATACATACACGTGTACACATCTAAAAAATATATGTACATCTAACATACATTGGCACAAATACATACACTTACATTCACATAAATATATTTGTACACATACGAAATATATATATACACATACACCAAACACACACACAAACAACATAATCCATATTTATATATGTACATAGACACTTATATATATATATAATTATTTATATAAGATAAAATATCACATATTCAAAATACATCATTTATATTTATATATTTTTTGAATTATTAAAAAATATATATTAATATATCATATATATATTAATTATATACATGCATGTTATAATTAATTTATATAAATAAACATTATTTGTTGAATATTAAGATGATAATTTTATGTATATTAATAACATTTTTTATTAAAATCAATTCTCAACGCTGATAAATATGCACCTTTATCAGTTCAAAAAATTTGTTGATAATGGTTATATATTTATCTGCTCTTTTTAGCACTAATAAAAGTTATCTTTACTAGTTCTTTTAGCTAACATTGATAAATGTTAACCTTTTATTTACGCATTAAATTCAGCACTGATAAAATCCAGTGCTGCATAAAGCCTGATATGTGGTAGTGTTATGTTTTTAATATAAAATATATATTTTTTATTTTAAAAATACTCTATTAAATCATATTTAAATTTTTTCTTCAAATCACAAAATGCGTGTTTGTGATCACCTTTTTTATTTTATGAATTTTTTTATTATAGTTTTGACATTTTACATAGAATTTTTTTAAAAAATGTTTAAGGAATTTTAAAAAAATTAAATCTAACTAACTCGTAAAATTTATTTCCATCCCTCTATACCCCTCCATGTAACACCCTAATATTTTAAAATAACACTATGTTCGATAACATATACAATACGTAACAACAAACTTAAACGCACCAACAAAATTATAATTTAAATATGACCATTATAACATATTCTTTAAAATGGAGTGTATTAAAAGGGTTAAAAAATTATGAAAATATATTTATGTTTTTTATATTATGTATGACAATAAATAAGTACGTAATATATTGAAAAAAAAATTTATACTTCAAAAATACATTTTATTAAAAAATGGTTTTCTTTTACTTTTTGTGTGTATGAATTATAATAAATTTATATCAATTATATAATTTTTTTTTAAAAATAACAATACTTTTTTAAATCATCATATTGAAATTAACCTGGGGTGAAATTCTAGGGCTTTTTCTGGAAATCTTGATTTCCCTGTGAATGATGAAAAATAATAATTTTCATTGAAAACTATTTTTTGTTTCAAGAATTTACAATGATTAATTTTGTTTTAAAATGATTTAAAATTAAAATAAGTTCTATTATATTATAATAATCAAATTAAGTTCATTGAAATCAATTTTATGGTCTTATTTAACATAAAAATATTTTATACTTAAAAATACATTTTTCTAAAAAACTGTATTAATTGGGTTTTGTGTTTTAATATTAAATAAATTTCCACCACTTATAGAAATTTTACATTTAAAAATGGATCCAATATTTAAAATTATGTGTTACAAATTTTTTAAATAGTTCCCTTTTAAATTTTTATATTATAAATACTAAACATAATATATAAGTGTCATAACAGTAAGGGTAAATCCGGTAATACAATTCAAAAACAATATGATGCAGACTACAAAATGACCATATTACTTGCCTTTATCCTATTGGATGGAATTGTTTCAGTCATTTTCATCCAAATATTAAACATATGGCCACTTCAACCAGTATTTCATTGATTAATACCTTTATACTAATTTAGGGAAATAATAAATACAAAGTGTAAATCTATTAAATTTAATAAATATAAATTTTTATTATAAGGATAAAATAATAAAATTTTAGATATAAGTGTTTATTTAAAATATAAACAAGATTTTTTTGTAATGGTTATTTATTTATAATTATTAGTTATTAAAAAATTACCATAAATTCTTACGCAACGCTGATCTAGTATTTATTCAATAATTAGATGAAATAAAAAAAATATTGAAAACTATAGAAGTAATATTTTTTAGTGAGCTACAATGAACCATAAATTTTATAGATATATATGACATATTATATATATTTTAAATGTTTATATTCAATTTACATATTTTTCTTGATGATATTAAAGTCAAATTAAACAAATAGTATAAAAATAAAATTATTGGCATTTTATGAAAAATAATATTTTATTAAATTATTTAAAATTATAAAAATCATGAAAGACGAAAATTATAATAATATTTGATCTGAAATTTCATCTTTTGGGAATTTATTGTCCAATTATTACCATATAAGTAAAATTATAACCCTTTAGAGTGAAAAACGTTTTATCATGGTTATGGTTAAAATTGGTTAACTAATGGGTTGCACTGAAGGTTAATGCTTAAAATAAGACATAAAATAGTATAAATATTATTATTTAAATGAATTTAAACCATATCTTGTCATATCCTCAACATCATTTCCACATTTCACCACTTTCACAAGAAATTTGAATTTATTATATTTTAATATTTTTTTAATTCCATGTCTGTCCTTTTGCTCACTATAAAAAGGCATCACCGATTATCTATTCAATACACTTCCTAAATTCTATTACATTCACAAAAACCAACCAAAAACTATTATAAACATCATTATCCAAGATTTTGATGTGTTATTCTTCCTGAAAGAATAACTCTATGTCCCTTAAGGGATGATCAAAAAGATCTCTTTCAAAGAAGTGGTTATTGTCTTTAACAACTCTTTAAAATTTATTCCATATTAAACTTAAAAATGTTGATACCATCATAAAATTAAAAATTCAGTATAGAAAATATATTTAGATGTTATTATTAGTATGTAAAAATCATTATCCATCTCTTTCCCATCCAATTAAATGTGAAAATGTCGCCCATGTGTACATACGACTTACCATCTGCATGTAGCGGTCTAATTAGTTTTTCATCACCACTATATTTGTATGGTTATAAAGAAAGAAATAATTAGTATATATGATATTTAGGACATAAATATACTTCTAAAATTATAATAAAATATATACCTTCCTACCATCTAGTCCGTTTAAAAATGATAATGTCGGTCATGCATATGTGTGGTCAACCACCTCAATGAAGCGATGTGATCCATTTTTCATTTATAATTTACATGAATTGAAATAAAGATATATTTAAAGAATATATATGAAATTTATATCATTATTAAAATTTTGAAGATGATGGAATTATGATCAAAATACAAGGATAAAAACTACCAAACCAAAATATAACTAAAAAACAAAGAAGCTATCACCCAGAATAGTGATTTTAATAAATAATTGTTAATAAGTGGGTGATACCTGCTTATAATCAAATCATATATAGTATGATATGTAACAACCCTTTACCTTCTTTCATTTATTTCCTATCTTTCCTTTTTTTTGTTTCCCTTTTTTGGGGTGTGTTTTTGTCCTTTCAAGGAAGAAGTGCATTTGTCAATAAAAATGACCTAATGTTCAAGGATTTGTGTAAGTTTGAACTAATAGATTATTTTTATAAATGTGTCAATGGTTTTAGAGGGTTCTATTTGGGTTTATTGATATTTGGATATTTAATGTGGCATTTTTTTGTAGAATATCGATTGTGCACTACTTGCTAGACATATTCACGTCATTAACTGGTTACACAATGTGAATCTGTTAACGTGAAGATTCCCTAAACCATTTTAGACTGTAAAAAATTTACAATCCATGAAATTTTTTCATATCTTGAGAATGTAAATTAGGACTAATTCAACCTGATATTACACATGTTTAAATGTATTTTTAAAATTTTTGAATTCATTCTATTAAAGGCGTTCGCATTGTGAATTGTTCAGTCTCACAGTTTTTATCAAGTTGCAAATTTGATTATTTTGAAATTCAATGTGAATACCTCTCTTTCAGAAACTAGGTTCTCTCTCAGACTATTATGGGTATCTGTGATCCTCCCGAATTTCATCATTCGATGCTTGAAATTCATAGTTCTTAGGTTGTGTCTCTCTAGGTGAGCGATCTTTCTACATCTTCAATACCATTGGTCATAGTTGTGTTGTTGAAAAACATTTGTATATCTTTAAATCTTGTGGCGATGTTCTTCTGGAAACTTTTCAGATCCTCTATGTTATATTTTTTGGGGGTATGTTCTTTTTTGGTTGTGGGGAATCATGTAGGTTCCTTGATGGATGTATTGTTTCATCTTACACACCAACCTATTTTCTTGTTCCTCAGGTTCTATGATATGGGAATCAATCATAGGGACTCCATTTTTATATCTTCATTCTTTCTGATGGTTCTAGATCCCCTCAATTTTTGTATGAGACCAGAGTTTGAGGTAAGTAGTTCCATCCATAATCTATGATGGATGATCCTTGAATACTTTGGTCTTAAAAAAATTTATAAATAAATTATAATTAAATGTTAATTTTTGTGTTTTGAAATAGGTTTTTGAAAAAATTATGGTTTTCCCCTCGTTTTGGTAAAAATAAAATGTATTTTCAATGAATTTTGAAATAGATTTATTAAATGGTTTCACTACAAGAAATATTATATTTCCCAACGGTTCAGAACCGTTGGGATAGGCTGCAGAACTGTTGGAATATCTTATACCAACGGTTCTGCCAACACCGTTGGGAAAAAGAATTCCCAATTGTTTATGTAAAACCATTGTGATGGGTTTGTTACATTAACCTATGCCAACGGTTTGGTTGAACCACTGGTATAAGTTTTTCCAACGGTTCAACCAAAATGTTGGTAAAACCTCTTCTAGGAACCTTTTCCAACGATTTAAAAACCATTGGGAAAGGGTTTTTACCAATTGTTCTCATTGAACCATTGGTAAAAACATCCTACAAAATTTATGCCAATGGTTTGAAACCACTGGCATAGGCTATGCTGTGAAAATTTCACAGTAGCCTAAAATTTGCACAGTAGGGTCTGCAATCCCATTCCTGCATGTTGTAATTCTGTCCATTGTGTTGTAATTCTCCATTACAACTCCTTTCCTATTAGTTAACATATAATGAATACACATTTAACATTTCACCCTGGAACTATAAACATCCATAATTAAATCATAATTCATAACATAATTATAAACATACATAATTGATTTATAATTCAATTTAAAACATAGATGAAAATTATATGTCGAATCCGGAATTCAATTCATAATTGAATACATACATAATTTAATTATCAATTATCAATAAAATACATAAAAACTGAATAAGTAATTTTATGTGTTATACACAATTAAGAATACATACAAGTGGTTTTTACTAAAAATGATGTCCATTTTAAATATTATACATACAATTGGAGTGATATCGGCCACAACGTGTCTCAGATTGAGGCGGGGTTGACTCATAAATGTCAAATATGACCCATGGGTCATTGTCCTAAAGTATCAAAATATTCCGAAAGAGATTGGTCGGTCACAAAAGAGAGACACTTTGAGTTGTTCCAGCCACACCACGCCTCGAATTGAGGAGGGATTGACTCGTACATGTCACACATGACCCATGGATCATTTTCCTAACGTTTCAATATAATCTGGATGCGTTTCGTCAGTTTTTCGTATGCCAGCTATAATTTTCACTTAAAATGTTGTCCATTTCAAATAAAACTGAGACACATCGAGTTTTTCCGGCCAAAACGCGTTTCTGATATAGTTGGGGTGTACTCGTAAACTTCACATATGACTCTTGGATCGTTGTACTAAAGTTTCAATGGAATACGAATGAGTTTGGTCAGTTTTTGGTATTTCAGTTGTTGGTTTCACTTAATATGAAGTCCATTTTAAACAAAATAGAGACACATTGAGTGGTACCAGAAACACCACCCTTCAGATTGAGGCGGGGTTGACTCGGACACATCAAAAATGAGCCATGGATCGTTTTCCTAAAGTTTCAATAGAATCCGAATGTGTTTGGTTGGTTTTCTGTATGTCAGTTATTTTTTTCACTTAAAATGATGTCCATTTTAAACAAAAGAGAGACACTTTTAGTGGTGTCATCCACACCATGCCTCAGATTGAGGCGGGGTTGACTCGTACATGTCACATATGACCCATGGATCATTTTACTAATGTTTCAATAGAATCCGAATATGTTTTTTCGGTTCTCCATATGTCACCTGTTGTTTTCACTTAAAATGATGTCCTTTTGAAACAAAAGAGAGACACTTTAAGTGGTGTCGGCCACACCGGGCCTTGTATTGATGCGGGGTTGACTCGTACACGTCAAATATGACCGATGGATTGTTTTCATAGTGAAAAAACACATTCCGAATGCATTTGGTCAGTTTTCCGTATGTCAGTTGTTCTTTTCACATAAAATCCCATCCATTTTAAAAAAATGAGACACAATTAGAGTGATACCAGCCACACCATGCCTTGGATTGATGAAGGGATGACTCGAACATGTCAAAAATGTCCCATGGGTCGTTGTACTAATGTTTCAATGGAATCCGAATGCATTTGGTCGGTTTTCCCTAGATCAGTTGTTGTTTTCACTTAAAATGATGTCCTTTTGAGACAAAAGAGAGACACCTTGAGTGTTTTCGGGCACACCGTGCCTTGTATTGAGGTGGGGTTGACTCATACACATCACATATGACCCATGGATCATTTTCCTACAGAATAAACACATTCTGAATGCGTTTGGTCAGTTTTTCGTATGTTAGTTGTTCTTTTCACTTAAAATCCCATCCCTTTTAAATAAAAGAGACACAGTTTGGGTGTTACCAGCCACACTGTGCCTCAGATTAATGTGGGGTTGACTTTTACGTGTCAAAAATGTCCCATGGATTGTTTTCCAAAAGTTTCAACATAATCTGAATATGTTAGTATGGTTTTTCGTATACCAATTGTTTTTACAAAAAATGATGTCCAGTTTAAACAAAAAACATACACTTCAAGTGATACTAGTCACACTATGCCTCGAATTGAGGCGGGGTTGACTCATACACGTTACATATGACCCATGGATCGTTCTCCTAAAGTATCAACATATTCTAAAAGCGTTTGGTCACTTTTCCGTAAGCCAGTTATTGTTTTCACTTAAAATGGTGTTCATTTAAAAAAATGAGACACTTTGAGTGGTGTCGGCCACACCATGCCTCGGATACAGGCGGGGTTAACTTGTACACATAATAGATGACTAATTGATCATTTTTGTAATGTTTTAGCAAATTTAGAATGTTCTTGGTAAGTTTTCCGTATGCCAGTAGTTGTTTTCAATTAAAATGATGTCCATTTCAAATAAATGTGAGACACTTTGAGTGGTGCCGGCCACACCGGGCCTCCGATTGATGCGGAGTTTAATAGGACACGTCAAATATGACTCATGGATCGTTTTCCTAATGTTTAAATTGAATCTGAATGAATTTAATTGGATTTACATATGTCAGTTGTTGTTTTCAGTTAAAATGATGTCATTTTGAAACAAAAGAGAGACACTTTGAGTTGTTCCGGCCACACCACACCTCAGATTGAGGCGATGTTGACTCCTATACATCACATATGACTCATGGATCATTTTCCTAAAGTTTAAACAGAATACGAATGCATTTGGTCAGTCAACCGTAAGACAGTTGTCCTTTTCACTTAAAATGTTGTCAATTTCAAATAAAACTGAGACACTTCAAGTTGTGACAGCCACACTGCTCTTTGGATTTAGGCAAGGTTGACTCGTAAACATCACATATGACTCATGGATCGATGTCCTAATGTTTCAATGGAATCCGAATGTGTTTGGTTGGTTTTCCGTATATCAGTTGTTTTTTTCACTCAAAATGATGTCCATTTTAATCAAAAGAGAGACACTTTGAGTGGTTCCGGCCACACCGCACCTTGGATTGAGGTGGGGTTGGCTTTTTCACGTCACATATGACCCTTGTATAGTTGTCGTAAAGCATCAACACATTCAGAATGCGTTTGGTCGGTTTTCTGTATGTCAGTTGTTGTTTTCACTTAAAATGTTATTCATTTCCAAAACAAATGAGACACTTTGACTGGTTATGTTCACACCATGCCTCAGATTGAGGCAGAGTTGACTGATACACGTCACATATGACCAATTGATCGTTGTTCAAAACTTTTAACACATTCCGAATGCGTTTGGTCAGATTTCTGTATGCTAGTAGATGATTTCAATTAAAATGTTCCCCATTTCAAATAAATGTGAGACACTTGGAGTGATGCCGGCCGAACCATGCCTCAAATTGTGGTGTGGTTGACTCATACACGTCTCATATGACCCATGGATCGTTTTGCTAAAGTATCAACAAAATCAGAATCTATTTGGTCATTTTTCTGTATGTACCTAAAATGTAGTCCATTTTAAACAAAAGAGAGACACTTAGAGAGATCCTGACGACACTACGACTCGGATTGAGGTGCGGTTGACTCATACACGTCACATATTACCCATCAATCGTTTTCCTAATGATTCAACAGAATCCGAATGCATTTGGTCGGTTTACCGTATGTCAGTTGTTGTTTTCAATTAATATGAAGTCCATTTTAAACTATAGAGAGATACTTCAAGTGGTGTCAGCCACTCCGCACCTCAGATTGAGTCTGGGTTAACACGTACACATCACATATGACCCATGGATCGTTTTCCTAATGTGTCATCTGAATCTGAATGCGTTTAGTCAGTTTTTCGTATGTCAGAAGTTTTTTTTAGTTAAAATGTTGTCTATTTCAAATAAACCTGAGACACTTTGAGTGGTTCCAGCCACACATGACTTTGTATTGAGGTGGGGTTGACTCGTACATGTCAAAAATGACTCATGGAATGTTTTACTAAAGTTTCAACAGAATACAAATACGTTTGATCGGTTTTCCGTATGTCAGTTGTTGTTTTCAATTAAAATGAAGTCCATTTTAAACTATAGAGAGACACTTTGAGTGGTGCCGGCCACTCCATGCCTCGTATTGATGTTGGGTTGACTCTTACAGGTCAAAAATGACCCAAGGAACGTTGTCATAAAGTTTCAACACAATCCAAATGTGTTTGGTTGGTTTTCCGTATGTCAGTTGTTGTTTTCAATTAAAATGAAGTCCATTTTAAAATATAGATAGATACTTTGAGTGTGTCAGCCACTACACACCATGGATTGAGGTTGGACTGAATCTTACACGTCACAAATGACCCACGGATCATTGTCCTAAAGGATCAACACAATCCGAATGCGTTTGGTTAGTTTTTTGTATGTCAGTTTTTGTTTTCAATTAAAATGAAGTTCATTTTAAACTATAGAGAGACACTTCGAGTGGTTCCAGCCACTCCACGCCTCTAATTGAGGCTAGGTTGACTCGTACACATCACAAATGACCCAAGGATCATTTTCCTAAAGTATCAACACAATCCTAATGTGTTTGGTCTGTTTTCCCTATGTCAATTGTACTTTTCACTTAAAATGTTATCCTTTTCAAACAAAAGTGAGAAATTTACAATGGTTCCAACCACACCGTGCCTCGGATTGAGGAGGGGTTGACTCGTACATGTCACATATGACCCATGGATGATTGTTCTAATGTATCAACACAATCAGAATCCGTTTTTCGGTTTTTCGTTTGTACTTAACATGTTTTCCATTTTAAACATAAGAGAGACACTTAGAGTGATCCCGACCACACCGTGACTCAGATTGAGCCTGTGAAAACAAAAAATATATAATAATGTTCATGATACACCACAACCACTAAAATAAATAAACATACATGAAAAAAGACAATATATAAAAATAACTCAATTCCTATACTATACTAAGGGTCTAGATAAAACCAACAACTAGAATAGATTAAACATCAAATCTCAGTAATATTAGTCAAAAATGATACGGATCAATTTTTCCCACATCACCATCACAATCATCACCGTCATCATCACCCTCATACTTGTCCTCTACCTCCTCAACTCCCTCCTCCTCGCCCTCCTCATCGCCCTCACCATCCGCCTCGCCCTCCTCCTCGCCCCCGCCATCCGCCTTGCCCTCCTCCTCTCCCTCCTCTTCCACATCAGACTCCTCGCCATCATTATCGTCGGGCGGGAAATCGTCTTGTCTACCACTATAAATTCCACCTGGTGTACTATATATAGAACGTATCGATGACATATATTCATCCAAAGCTAGGCTGGCCTCTGGTGGAAGTGTTGGATGTAAAGCCTCAATAAATTTCATAAATGCACTGTTTTCCCTAGTAGACTGTTTTGTCATCTATGTGGCCCTTTTTTTAGACTATTATTCTTGTTCCCTACCTTTTTGCAGCTCGGTGGCACTACAACTCATACCTGAGGAGGGACAACACCTCGTCGGGGCTATCCTAGGTTGGAAGCGTACTCTACCAGGATGCTACTCTCCCAACACCTGATGTAAGTGATCAGTTGGCCCAAAATTGTCTGGTTCATGGGAATCAAGGGCCTCTAAAGAAACCTATTACAAATATAAATATATTATTACGTTAAAAATAAGATATTAAAATATAAAATCAATATATTAAAACTTACAATATGCTTTTGATTTTCTTCGTTGATGGCACTTCCATCCTTTTTTCGTCTACTCGAGAAAAACAGTTTTTCTCGAGGCACACGTCCTTCAATATTCTGTATTTGCCTCTACAATGACATTGAAAATTAAAGTTATATGAAAAACTTAGAAAACTATTAAATAATTGAGGAATCAAAAGAAAGTGTAAGTCGTAAAGAAAACTTATAAACAACTATCATACCTTCTTCCTCTCATGATATGGCATCGTAGTACGTCCCATTGTGTGGAGGTATTTTTTTGCATCAATGTTTTCTTATTTTTCACAGATGATTCCTAAATAAAATTCAATAATGCACAAGATAGTATTAATGTAAAACATGAATGTTATTATTTAAATATCTCAAATGTTATTAATACGTTAAACTGGGTAGTCATCCAATGAGTAATCATTTGACGATACTGCTCTATAGGACAATCATACATGACTGGTACCACCTCTAACTCAGTGCCAACTCAAGCACGCCAGCCAATATAGAACTCATGCTTGTAGGCTCTCCAAATCTCGCCTAAATCCTTTAACCATTCTTGTCGTGCTCCCTCACCATCGGTAAAACTAAATTGATACTGACATCAGAATATTAATTCATATAAATAAAAAAATAATTCATTGCATAAAATACAACATATTTTTTAACCGTATCTCTGCCCAAGTTCTATCCTTGAACTCATGTAGAAAATGTCTCCATGATAGTGGGCTGACGGGAATGATGTCGGAGTATTTGGAAAGCATCGCCAAAAAACTCAGACATTGCTGCCCTGTTTTCTCAACCATTTGGTTGTATTTATTGTAATCCACCATAACCTGTGTGTGGCGGTTCCACACCGCATGCATGCGTGTACGCCCCCACCCCCGCCTCCTGTCAGTAGATGTATCTGTCATGAAACAAAAACAAATATTTTATCAAAACATGTTATAATGAAAATAAATTTTGCTATAAAAATTTGTTAGGGTTCTATAAATATACATGTTCCAGTCTAATCACTGAGCACCGCTGGATCCACAGAAACTGATGGATCACCCTGTGGTGGAATAGGAGTCGAGGACGATAGAATATAGAAGCTCGGAGAGACAGAAGTAGAAGGAAAAGAATATGGGAAAACTGTATGACCGGATTCTGATTGGGGAGTGGGAATTATCATGGGATATGAAAAAGATGGGCCAGAAGATGAAAAAGGTGGAAAAAACATGGGAGGCCTAAATATATATTGTGTCCCTAATGACACACCAGGATCATAATGTGGGAAGGATGAAATGTCATTTGGAGGGGCAGGGTCTAGTCGGGTACGCGAAGCTTCTCATCCACCTCTAGTGCGAACCCTCCTCGTACCACCAGCCTGAGTACTAGGACCAGTACTAGGCTCCTCATCGAATAACTATCGATGTATAGGTGGATCCTACACAAATGTTTATAAAAACAATAATAACATGAAATTATACATTATTTAAATATATATTTTTTAAATAAATTACTCACTGTAGGCACTAATGGTGGAACACCCATCTCCTCCATTCGACGATTCTTCTCCATAATTTTTTTCCTTCATATATTCTTCTATTGGCTGCATTTCCTGCTTTTGAAAACAAATATGTAATTAATTAGAAAAAGGAAACTAATGTTTAACCCAAAAAACTAAATATATGAGGGAATAATTTAAATTATAAAGGAAGAAGTTTCTAGTCGATGTAGTGATCTATTAAAATAATGTAAAAAACAAGTACTTATAAATTAAATTAAAATTTATTTATATTCATTTTCATTAGGTCTATAAGAGGAACATTCCTCAGGTCCCATTATGTGTTATAGGCATCCAAAATCATTCACTCATGTTTAATAACTCATTATTGGCACCTTTGTGGACATATCTTTCATTACCCAATTACTTACCCAAGTTAAGCGCCCCCCATGGGTGAATAAATTTTAGGCTTCTACACTAATAGGTTGTTCATGGATTGTAAAAAGATTTAATTTCATTAAGTATAGACAAAAACATTTATTTTTAAATTTGAGATTAATAATATAGTATGTCAATGATAACAACATTACTGAATTAAACTTGTGACTTATCTAACATTTTTATGGATGTCTACACATGCCATCATGGCTAATGGAAATCACCCCACCCTCATAAAATTGAGTATTGGCCCAAAAGGACACATAAAATACAACGTACAATGAGAACAATATTTAATTGACCGTAATGTTATTTTAGTATGGTAATCTTGGTGGAAATGGAATATATGATCCTGGTTAACTGATTAATTCAAAAGCTCGTATTCCATATATTGGACACTATCTAAGGTAAGAAATCATGTGAGGATGGGTTTACATAATTCAATTTCTTACATGCTACTGAGAATGAAGGCGTGAATTAATGACTTGAGTTCACTGATTAAATGAGGGTAGAGGTTTCATATACTGTGTAAACAAAATGATTAAATAAGGGCAGAGGTTGCATACACAGTGCATGGTAGGAGAGTCTCATCTGATTTCGAAACTAAAATAAATTCCCATCATGGGTATCAATAAGAAAAATCATCATCGAAAGAAACTCCAAATAAAAAAGGGACTAAAAAAATTAAACACTTAAAGAATTCACTACTATTCGTGGTTTATCCACATGTTTAGCACTAATTATATGCCTTAATCATGAACCACCTCTACAGCTCCCAGTTTTCACAAATAAACATATAATATCCCCCATGATCACTGTATGACTAAACACCAATAGTTAAATATCTCAAAATATCTTTAAAACAACCCATTAGTCTCAAAACGTAAATATAATCTTGAACCAACCATGGAATCTCTTTCACAACACATTCTCACACACCAGTTATATCATGTGTTACTAAATACCAAACACAGTCTCATAAGAAGTGTACTATAACAAAATACATTACATAATCCTTATTAAAAAAATTACCATTTTAATAAAACACTTTCCTCGGGATTAATTCATTTCTGAAATATCTTTCAAAATCAATTTTGAATAATAAAATCCATTTGACCATTTTTAACAAATATTTGGAGTATTCTCAAGGCACCCCTATTTGGAAAAGTCACATTAAATGCCCAATTTTCATGCCAAACCATTGAAAAAAATTAACATGGGACAATCATCAACCATAAATAACTTAACTGGAAGTTAAAAAAACCGAAACCAAATGAGATATAGAATTTAATGTTATGTTAGGGGAAATGAGATTAAATAGAGACAACAACATCGTTAACGGTTCCAACATCATAACTTTTGATTAAACCCACCCATAATAGGAATGGGAATGCCTCATACATCTAATCCCAAATAAAAAAAACCAAATCTAAAATTAAAACATTGAATTTAGGGTTTCCAACATCAATAAAAATGGATAAATATGTAGGATAAGTGGAAAATGATCAATAATACATGGAGAGTGGGAATTATCCCATCTAACCTTGTGGTGGAGTCTCACTGGATTTTATGGACTTCACCTGGGGGGTGCGTGCGAGGGTTCTGCAAATTAGGGGATATGAGTTCTGGAAATTGGGGGAGAAATCCGATTGGAGGAGTGACTGGTGGAGGTTTGTCCGATTTGATTATTTTTGGGAATCTTTTCCCAACGGTTTAGATTTCCCAATAGTTTTCATAAACCTTTGGGAAATCTTCTACCTTTCCCAACGGATTCATAAAACCGTTGGTAAAAGGAGCATAAGTAGCAGATTTCCCAATGATTTTATAAAACCGTTGGGAAATCTTGCCAAAACTCTCCTATACCAATGGTTCATTGGAATCGTTGGTATAATACCGTTGGAAAAAATAGGATTCCCAGTAGTTTTTGTATATCATGGTTTGATTAAATTATTTGGAAAATGTAGCACATGGGAAACCTTCGGTACATAGGTGGAAGATGTACTAATAGGCATTGTACATTGATTATATTAGGGGTTCACTCATGGGGTGTTACTATCCTCCCTTGGACACGTGTCTTAGGGACTTGTTAAAAACCTTTGATATTCACATTCTAGGGTGTTCCTATATTCTCTATATTTGATGCATATGTCTAGGGGCATGATTCACACATTTGTTTAAACTTGGGTACGAGTGCCCTAGCTAGCCTAAGCTATAGTGATCCTTGATACGATGTAACATTGAAATGATTCTTATTTCTTGGATTTGATTACGTGATTTGACATATATGATATTCTTTAAAACAGTTTTACTTGGATTATTTAGAACTGTGGAAAATGGGATATGTTTTACCGTGATTTTGATATAAAAATAATTGAACTGATTGTCATGCCTTATTCTATTTAATGTTGAGAATGTTTGTATTTTTATACAGATACTTGTTATGGAAAAACTAGGTGAGATCCTATTGATCTATTTAGCTCAAACCCTATACACCCCTTTAGCAGCGTGTAGACATGGTAATGTTTTTTTATATATGGAAAGGCATCAAGCCATAGTGAGGTGAAGAGGTTTCAGTTATTTGACTTTATGAAATTGGTAGTGAAATGGTGGGAGTTTTACCTTGGTATTACATAGAGGATTATTTTTTCTATTTTAGTTATATTTTGATGTTGGGAGTATACTTTGTGTTTTTCTAACTACCTAACATGTATCATTTACATTGTCTTCTTCCAATTATGGTATAGATTTTTTCCTATTTTATATTTCATTATTTCTCTAAAATATGTATAGATATTCCATGTAGTATTCTTTAGGTTGGAATAAATTATTCCCTATAGTTATGTTTTGATTCTCGGGTTCCCGTCTCCAACCCGTGGGTATCAGGAATGACCTTCGGGTGTGCCACTGATTGGGTCGACTGCCAATTTATGAGGGTATCTTGGGTCAGTTAATGACTGTTTGGTATCAGAGCATGGTTGGGATCATTCTTTGGAAGTTAGTATATGGGAGATAGGGTTTTCAAGACTTGATAGGATTGTTTTAGTTTTTGTCTGGCCAGATCATACCTTAATGAAACTCAAGTTACTAAGGGATGTAGGGATATGTGTCTTCTGTGTTGAGTTCTTGTTTTTAATATCAGTTTTTAATTATGGTTTTTTGGTTTGAACTGATATTTCCATGTTCTCTAATCATTTCTTTTTTTTGGTGTTCAGTGATGTTCCTTCATGATGTCTTCCACGGGTTCCATAAGTGGGTGAAACAGATCATCCTGAACGGAATTTACCTTTGGATTAGAATATTATTGAAGCTATCATATGATCAATTCATGTTGCAGAACAAAATGTACCAAAATTCCATAATAAATTTATTGGGGTACATCTAAGAGCTAGGGGAGTAAGGGCATGATCATGGGAGTATTTACATGGAACCACCATCATTTAAGGGTACTAATGATACCCAAGAGCTGGAATACTTGATGAACAAGATTGATCAAATCGTCATCTTAAGGGATACTGTCACGACTTGTCCCCCAGGGAATGTACTATGACTACCCCATGCCCGCCTCTTGAAGACCAGGGGATGGCGACTAGCGCTGAAGGTGTCAACCTGCAAGTGGGAGGCATTATCCTGGAAACTAGTACGTGCACACATGCCCAACCTAGTACCAACTCAAAAAAGGGAAACTACATACCATTGAATAACTGAGTACATGTACAGCTGAAATAAATTGTTCCAGAATAAAAACCCACAAAAAAGTACATAAAACTGTAAAATACAAAAAAAGTGATTTGATGGCCATATGTAGTAAACAACACCTAATCATGAGAGCAAGGATGCTACTGAAAGCTGGAGTAGTACATCCTGTCTGCCCGGTCCTACTGGGTCATGCTTGGTCCTATGCCACCATGTCCACCGTCATATCATCCATCAGTCCCATCTCCCTGAAACCCATATCAAAACATTAGTCACCTGTATTAGACACAAAACGTGTGGGTGAATCTAATGCAGGGGTGAGTGACACAGTACTCAATAGAAACCCCCAAACAATTGATTAAAGGCCATACATCAATTCTCATTGTAAAACATGAAACACAAGACATCTCACACAAGGTATATTCTAGGGTAGTAGCTGTAGCCTCATCAGTCACAAAGGTCGAACACCGTAGTTGCTGGAGAACTCTCATTTAATCAATTACAGTGGGACTACCGGGTCACACATAGCTGCTTCCCACTAACCATGGACTACATAGGTACCCCTCCCCATCATGTATCATTGGTGTGATAGTTCACACAGAGTCGCTCCCCACCGTGGCCTGTTGAGGAACTCCTCATGTCGAGTATCGTGGGTCATCCGGGTCACCTAGAGCTGCTCCCCTCCATGGACCAACCAGATCACACAAAGCCTCTTCCCACTGGGCCGTCTAGTCACACAATGTCAGAATTTAGCAGTCTTTAGGTCTCATCCATCTATAGGGTTCCGCATGTACCATGCTTGGGAGAACCACTCCTCATGCCATTCATCACATATTGACATCCCCTAAATCCACCATATAACATGCCAAAATTTCCTTCTAGTCGAGAGTGTCCCAATGTCTCAAACAACTCATCAATCAGACATATGGTTTGAAAGAAACATGTGTTTTAGTAACCAGGGGGCCAGTTGCAATAGGGCCAAGTCTGAACCGGTTGAAAAAACCCATCCAACCCAGCCCAGGGGTTCCACATACCCTAGTTCATTTTGACAGACCCGAACTAACCTTGTGTGGGTTGGCATCAGTCTTGTCTAACTTGGCCTATGGACCAGGCCCAATATGTCTCGTTGGACATGGCCATGTTGGTAGAGGGTCCAGCACGCCAGGTCGCCCGGTGACCCAGTCTAGCCTATCCCGGCCCACTGGGGGTTCATGCTCTCTATGGTCCTCAAGATACGGACCATTCCTCCTCGCTAGACATAGCTGGGAGCTGTTTCCATGCCCCACCATCACCATGTAGGTCTCCATATGGTGCATCCTCTGTCGCATTCAAGAGACCGCGGGCCACTGCCCTCTGACTCGGTTAAGTGACCACATCTGTTGCCTCTTGCCGCCGACATGGCCTTCAGCTTCCCTTGCTGCACTACAACTGAGTACCACCATGACCTTTCGTCCTATGTGCCATCATGGCATGCCGCCTCCCAATCGCGACCACCACCACAGGCCACCGCTGACGCCATCGCGCATGTAGATTCTTTCGCGGACCACCAGATCTGCACAGATGGTCTGTTCTTCATGCCACTTGTGACTTCATTTTCTAAGGATCATCATATCCCCAATGATGGTCTGAAAATTGACTTGTCATTGATTTGAAATATTCACCATGAAGAACACATGAGGAGAGGTTCTTAGGCCTTGTTCGTGTCGGCCTGGGCCCTCCGCTTTAGATGTTTAAATAAGGGTATCCTTGGGGAGGTTTGTGTTCAATCATTCATGTCAAGGATTAATCCTGAATAATCACCCCAAAAGAAAATTCACTATCTTTTTATAATGAACGATCCATGAGGGGTTAAGACGTCAGCGTCGCTTTCCGGCTCCGATATTCGAAAGGCATCGAAGAAGAAGTAGTTTTCTTGAATTTCTTTGTTCTTTTCTAGGGTGAAATTCCATAGGAGGTATTCCAGAGAATCCTGTAATTTCATTGATCTACATTTTCTCGGTGCATCTAATTATAAATAGGTGAATGTCACAGCGTTCCCATAATGAAGCGACATCAAATCGTTATGAAATTTTATTTAAGAAATAGTGTCGTTGTTTCATGTCATTAAAATGACATTATGCTACGAGTTCAATGATACATTAATGAGCCTCATTGATGCGTATTGTCGCCGACTTGTTACTTCTCTATCGCTACCCCCAGCGTTGTTTTCCATCACTTAAAGGGACAAATAAAAGAAAATAATTCATTTAAATTATTTTATTATTTTTCTCAAAAATTTCAAAAAAGTAACTTTTCCGATCAAACATTTTCATCTATAGATAATCCATTTAAAGGTGATTCCAAGAATTCTGAATTCAAGAGTGCCCTCGGATATTCAATCTGACCCATGGTTCAAAATATAGAAAAACCCACTTGCATATTTACTGAATGTACACTAAAAAAGTTCAAAAATTATTAACAGTCACCCTCAACCCACACCGGTCAAGGTTAGGATTATGTTAATGGAAACACACCCCCACAAATCCAATTGTACTCTCATATTTTCAATCTAAGTTATAGTGTAGAAGTTAAAGGATATGACATTAAAATAATTATTACATAATTATTTTATTTACAGCCAAAAACTAACACCCACAGTTGGCTCACACCAGCCAATGTTAGGGTCTTCATATGGAAAGAATAATCTCATGAGTTCAGCGGTGGTATCATATTTTTAATCTAAGTCTCCATTCGTGAGTTATAAACATTTGTAAAAAAATAATTTAATTTAATAATTTTATTTATGGTTATGCCATTATCGGGTTTTCTCGCTGAAGGAATGCACCGACTAAAATTAAGTTCCTCTTAAAGTAAACCCAACATCTTTAATGCAACAGTGCCCTCAACGTTCTGATTCGGGAAACCGTTTAAGAGTTATTCCAATTTTTCAAGAAAAATAATCACACAGGCTATTTAAAACACAAAATTTTTCAATGGATTATTGTGGGAACTTCGGGCCTCAGAATTACGTGTTGTCAAATATTTTGGTCTCAAAATATTTCTATATAAAAAAATTATACTGAAATTAAGGGACATTACATGCTCCCCACATTAGATATTTACGTCCCCAAAATCCAAAAAAATAGTTAAAAAAAGATGGGGGTACTGAGCATGTATATGTACCGTCTACTCCCAAGAGCTCTCCTAGAGATTCCCATGCTTCCATCAGATGTGCACTAGCAGAATTGACTACCCACATAAGACCTGCTATTGATGATCCTCTCTCTCTAATGGGAACTCTGCAAACATCACCACATCATCAATGCCCCATATTACCCAGTCGATGATGTGAGATGGATAATCCACTTACCTCCTCATTTGGGACACAAGGAAAACATCATGCACTCAGTGCATCTTTGGGGGAAGATCTAGGTTGTACGCCACCTTGCCAACTATATTCAGGATCTGCAAAGGTCCAATGAACCTCGAAGATATCTTGTCACCCCAGAAAAATCTCTACAATCCTCATTGGGGTGAGACCCAAAGAAATACATGATCTCACTCCTCAAACACCTAGGGTCTCTATCTCTTATTGGAATAATACTTTTACCTACTCTATACAGTCCCCATCCGCTCCTGGATTATTTTCACCTTCTCAGTTGTAGCCCATACCATCTCTAGACCCATGAGTAATGACTCCCTGGTTTTGTCCAGCATATGGGTGATCTGCAAGGCTACCCATACAAGGCATCAAACAGTTCCATGCTAATGATGGAGTGATAGCTGTTGTTGTATGAAAACTCCACCAGGGGAAGGTGGTCCTCCCAACCACAATAAAAGTCAGGGACCCATGAAAAAGGCATTTCATCCATGGTTTGTATGTTCTTCCCTATCTGACCATCTATTTGGGGATGAAAGGTTTTGATCAAGCGTAGCTGCATCCCGAATTCCTCATATAATCCATTCCACGACCAGGATGTAAATCGGGCATCACAATCTAAGATTATAGTTTATGGAACCCCATAATGTCTCACTATATCCTGGACGTAGAGTCATCCCAAGCCCTCTAATGTCCCCTACCCTAGAATGGGTTGGAAGTGAGCTGAATTGGTGAGTCTGTCAATGATCATTTAAATAGAGTCATGAACTCTAGACGTACATATTTACCCCATCATGAAGTTCATTTAAATACAATCACATTTCCACTATGTTAGCTCGAGGGGCTGAGTCATTAGTACAAGAACCTGGTGTGCGGCCTTCACTCACTGACAAGTGAGGCATCATGAAACGAACTTGTCCACTGGATTCTTCATCCCTGGCCTCCAGTACTGATATCGGAGGTCCAAGTACCTCTTTTCCACTCTAGGATGCAACACCAGAGGGGAAGTATGGAACTCCCTAAACACCTCCTCTTACAAATCCACTGATACTAAGGTGCGCCCTCTAAGAAAATGATGTTCTCCCCACCTTTTAAAAATCATTTAGGAGTCTGTCCTGAGGATATCTAAGCACATCATCCCTCAAAGTCAACATCCACCAACTATGCCTCCCTGACTCATTGTAAGAGTGGTGGTGTAAAAGCCATAAACTGGAGTTAAATAGCTTCGCCATTATCTATGAGGGATACCTCCATCGCAGATAACTACTTTGTCACCTCACTTAGTAGCTACAACCTAGTCCTCCTACTGAGTGCATCTGCCACCACGTTCCCACTTCCTAGAAGTATAGAATATCTCAAATTCATAGTCCAGGAGGAACTCCATCCATCGTCATTTTCTCAACTACTGAAATGCCTACAGGAATCATTCCATCTTATTTCTTGGAAAAAAACATTGGGGCTGCCCATGGTGAAACGATGGGCCTTACAAACCCCTTCTCCTACAAGTACTCTAGTTTTACCCTTATCTCGCAAAGCTTTGGATATATTTGATACTCCATGGTGGATATTGGTGCATTCTTACGGTATTGTTCAATTTATAAGTCTACCTATCTATGAGGAGGTAGTCCTGGATCCTTGTCAGGAAAAACATACTCATACTCATCCACCACTTCATGAAAACTTGGACTCCTCTCCTCCATTGCACTGATGGTGAGGCTAGCCAACTAGGGAGTTATCTGCTACACCCTCCTCCGAGAGAGTATGTATTATGATGAAAGGGTTTCCTTTTAACTGTTGAAGGAAAATCTGGTCCCATCTGTGTGGAGACACCACATTATATGCCTAAAACAGTCGATCAGAGCATGGACTATGGATAACTAGTCCATACCCATGATAACATCATAAGGCATCGATGATTCTACTAGAAGATCCTAGCCAATGCTCTTGCCTCCAAGAGTAAGATCACACATTCGGCACCAGTGTGTAATCATTGAATCCCCTACTGTATGAGTCTCTAGCCTTATGGATCAAGGAAACTATTCTACCAGAATCTATGAGATCCAAAAGAGGGTCATGGTAAGGAAGGAGACACCAACTCTTGTGTATATATGTACTTCATATAGGGTGGAGAAGACATAGACCATACATTCAATCATCTTTTGGGTGTCATGGTCATAAGCCTCTATTTCCTAGAGCTGATGTTTCCCATATCCACTGGCTCCCTGAGGTCTGGGTGGACCACCTAGGCGTGGTGGCGGTAACATCTCAAATTGTCACCCACTACCTACAGCTCATCCAGCTCCATTTCCATGTCTACTTCCCTGCAAACCGCCTCGCTCAAACCATTACCGCTGCCTTGGTGGCTCCTCGACCATCCTTCGGTCATCTGTATGGTGAGTCAGTCAATCAAATTCCATGTGTCCCTCCCGATGCATGTGTAGAACTTCCCGTCTCCTTGCTAACTCCCTCTAGACTGGGAGACCTTTACAACCGACCCTGAGTCCAGGAGTTTTCCTTTAAAATACCTTGAGTACTTAGTCCCACACATCTATTGTCTGATGTCTACTGAAGACTCTACCTCCTAGGGTCTATTGGCGGCTCTAGCTGTTGGCTCCTACTCCACTAAGAATCTCTCCACAAGAAGGGCTTGCTCTAGTAACTCCTCCTTGGTAGGGATGTTGAGAGACAACATGGATGGCTTGATCTCCCACTTGAGTCCATGATCGAAGGCATGAGACCTGATGAATGGGTATTGAACCATGTATATGGTGTAAAGAGAAGACTTTGTGAACCTTTATGAGTACTATTCCATAGTCATGTTGTCCTACTATAGGTAAAGCAGCTCCTAAATGCGCATAGAGCGCAAAGTCGTGGGGAAAAACTACACCTAGAAAAGCCTCTTGTCGTCAACCCACATGAAGGTCACCTCATCATGATTATCGATAGTCAAGCTCATCCATATCCCTAATGAGCCC
Source organism: Viscum album (assembly GCA_963277665.1). Classification (NCBI taxonomy): domain Eukaryota; kingdom Viridiplantae; phylum Streptophyta; class Magnoliopsida; order Santalales; family Viscaceae; genus Viscum; species Viscum album. Next base: position 2,081,987,166 of record OY728120.1, read on the forward strand.
TGTAGAAGGCTCACTGCCATGATCGCCATCTGGTCAGGCGGTGTCCTCGCTAAGCGGAAGACATACGTCACAACCTCTAGCAAGTCCACAACGACCTGAGGATCCATCTCTCCCCTGAACCTGTGAGGTCTATGTCTCTAAAACTCATATAGGGAAGTGATCCTATGAATATACTATTTAGTAACCTCTTGTATTAGATTATTATGATTGGGTGCTGGTAGCACCAATGCACCACCCGGTAGGGCCATCTCAATCACTGGTCCCTAAACAGATGCCTCGTCGCTAGGCGAGTTATCCTCACGTCCTCATATAGGGATCTGATCTGGTCATCTACGTAGAGGCATCCTAAGACAGATAAATATGTAACATTGTTATAACATTATACCATGTGAGTTGGCTCTTTTTAAAAATCAAAAGACACTTATACAATAGGTGTTTTCATGTATTTAGCCGAAAAGTAGAATTCAAGTTCCAAGTGTATGGATACGTCGGTTGCCGCACCAACACTGGAATCCCAGAATCTGAATGTTGGAATCGTAATATTTAACACAATTTATCCAATAAAAACATAAACTCCCAGTCTTAGAGGTGGAACCGACTTCCCTATAATACCACTTTGTCACGACATGTTCCCTGATGCCTATGTCGTGACTACCACAAGCCCGCCTCTCGAAGGCTAGGGGCTGGCGACTAGCATCGAAGGTCTCAACCAGCAAGTAGTAAGCATTAGCCTGGATATAAGTATGCACACACATCCCCAACCTAGTCCCAACTCACAAAAGGGAAACAACATAACAATGAATAACTGAGTACAAGTACAACTGAAAGAATGTGGGCCAGAATACAAACCCAAGAATAAGTACAGCAAACTGTAATGTACAAAAAAGTGCTCTGATGGTCATCTGTAGTAAACCCCACCTGATCATTAGAGAAGGAAAGCTACTGGAAGCTAAAGTAGTGCATCATGTCTGCCCAGTCCTACTGGGATCTGTCGGGTCCTAGGCCACCATGTCCACCATCATAGCGTCCATCCATCCCATCTCCCTGAGCACCCCTATCGAAATGTTGGTCGTCTACACCAGACACAACATGTGCAGACGAAGACTGTGTAGGGGTGAATAACCCAATACTCAGTAGGGACCCCAAATCAAATGATTAAAGACCACACATCAATTCTCAAAATAAATCACAAAACACAAAACTACTCACATGAGGTATATTCTAGGGTAAAAACAGTAACTCCATCGGTCACAAATGGAGAACACCTCAACTGCTAGTGAAATCCTCCTCTATTGAGTAAATTGGGAATATTGGGTCACACAAAGCTTCTTCCCTCTATCGTTGGACTACTTAGGTACCCCTCCCTATCACATACCATTAGTCTGTCGGGTCACACATAGTCACTTCCCACTGTGGCCTACAGAGATACCCCTCATGTCGAGTATCATGGGTTTGTCAGGTCAAAAAGCACCGCACCCCACTGTTGGCCTACCGGGTCACACAGAGCCACTTCCCACTAGGCTGTCGTGTCACACAGAGTCAGAAGTCAGCAGTCTTCAAGTCTTATCCAGCCACAGGGTTCCGTACATAGCGTGCTTGGGAGAAACGCTCCTCAATCTATTCATCGCATCTCGACATCCACGAAAGTCACCATAAAAAGTTCTAAATGATCTTCCTCATTGAGAGGGTCCAAACCCCACACAAATATTTTCAATTAGATTTATGGTTAGTAAGATAGGAGTGTTTTACTAACTAGGGGACCGGTGGCGACGGTGCCCGATCGGACCCGGTCGAACCGACCTATCCAACCCGACATGGGGGCTCCACATACCCCTGTTCATTCTGATGAACACAACCTAATTTGTTGTGGGTCGGGGTTAGTATGGCCCGGCCTGGCCTATGGATCAAGACCCATACGCCTCACTGGACCTGGCCAGGTTGGTAGAGGGTCCAACCCGCCGGGTTGCCCGGCGACCCGGCCTAGCCCAACTGGGCCCAAAGGGGTACGGTTTCATCCTACAATCATGGGTCTGTCCTGCCAATGTAGGTCCGGCCCACTAGTGTGCATCTAGCCTACTAGGTTGTGGGAGCAGCCTGGCCTAGTGAGCCGTGGGTCCAACCTGCTGGGGGTTCGTGCTCCATCCAGTCCGCAGGAGGTGGAGTGGTCCGCCTCACTGGACGCGACCGAGAGAAACATATGTTCCCCTCCATAGCCTACGGGTCTCCATGGGGCTCCTCCTATGCTATGGTCAAGAGAATGCAACCGTCTTCCCTCCAATGCAGTGAAGTGAGTGAGTCCGCCGCCTCCAGCCACAAACTCGGCCGACGGCTTCTCCTGCTGCGCCGCAGCCCGGTCCGGCCATAGCCTTTCATCTGGCGTGCCATTGTGGTGCAGCCTCCCACACGCGGCTTCTATAGTGGGGAACTGCTGGCAGTCACTGGTTCCACCATCGAAATAGGTGTTCTGGTGGATTCTTCCACATACCACCGGGTCCGCACCGGTGGTCCGTTCTTCGTACCATTGGAGCTTGCATTTTCCGAGGATCGTCCTCTCTGAGACGATTGTTTTAAAACTACCTTGTCGTTTATTTGAATGATTTTACATGAAGAATGCACGAGCAGAGGTGCTCAGGCCTTATTTGTTTCAGCTCGGGCCCACCTTTTTAGAATTTTAAATAAGGGGGATGGAGGAGGTTTGCGTTTAATCATTCTTACTAAGGATTAATCCTGAATAATCACCCCAAAAGAGAAGTCTCCCTCCCATTATAACAAAAGATCGACATATTATCTTATTCATGGGTTAATGTGAATTCAATGTTTAAAAATGGACTGGGAATAACAAAGAAATAAAACCCCCCACCTCTTTGAATTTTGTTGTCGCACGTTCATCCTTGAGTGATTAAGACCTAGGCATTACATTCCAGCTTCGATATTCAAAATGCGTCGTAGAACAACAGGTTTCATCCGCATTTTTCATTCTTCACTAGGGTGGGGCTCTGTCAGAGATTCTCTAGAGAATCCTCCAATTTCTTTAATCCAAATTTTCCTGGCACGTCGAATTATAAATAAGACCACGTCACAGATTTCCCATAATGATCTGACGTTGCGTCGTCACAGTGTTTTATTTAAGAAAAAACATCATAGTTTTGTGTCATCAAAGCGTCATCATGCTGCAAGTTTAACAAGCCATTAATGTGCCTCATTGATGTGCATTGTTCCCAACCTGTCGCTCCCATGTCTCTACCCCACAGTGTCGTCATCTTCCACACTGAAGAGAGATCAGAAATAATATAATTTATTTAAATTATGTTATTATTTTTCTCGAAAAGTCCGAAAAAATAACTTTTCCGCTAAACCCTTATCGACCAATGTTAAGTAATTTCTAGGAAAATCCTGGCATTCTGAATTCAACAGTGCCCTCATATTTTCAATCTGAGTGACGGTTCAAATGATAGAAAATCCCACTTCAACTTTTATTAAACATACCTCGAAAAGTTCAAAAATTATTAACAGTCACCCTCAACCCGCACAGGTCGATGTTAGGCTCCACTAAATGGAAACATTCCCCCATGAATCCAATAGTACTCTCATATTTTAAATCTGATTTACTATCTAGAAGTTAAAGGATTTAAAATTAAAATAATTGTTATTAATTATTTTATTTACGGCCAAAAACTAACTTCCCCGGTGGGCCTGCTCGGACCAATGTTAGGGACTGCCTAAGGAAAGAATACCCTCACATGTTTAGTGGTGGTCTCCAATTTTTAATACGTGGCATCGTTCATGAGTTATATGCATTTGAAAAATAAAATAATTTTATAAAATAATTTTATTTATGGTTATTCCATTTTCAGGTTGTCTCACTAATGCCATTCTCCAACTAAACGTAAGTCTCCCCTAGGGTAAACCCTCCATCCTAAATGAAACGGTACCCTCAGAATTTTAATTTGGGCACCCGTTTAAGAGCATTCTACTTTTTTAGGAAAACTGATCATGCGTGCAATTTAAAGCTTAACATTTTTCAATGGATGATTTCATCCACTCAGAGCCTCAGAATTATGTGCCTTCAAATTTAGTAGTCTCAACATAATTCCATATAATAAAAAATATATATATAAATTAGAAGAAATTACAGATACACTTGAGAATATAAAGGTGATGTGCATGATGTTCAGACATGGGAGTCTCAACAAGTGAAGGTGAGATTATATTGTACAAGAACTACTAAAAAAACCGGAAATAAAAAGTCGTAGCCTTATTACATGATAGATATAAGCACCCAAAAAGGTAGGCCTTTATCAGTGATAAATAAAAGCACTGATAAAGGGGAATTTTTATCAGTGCATTTTTAAGTGCAGATAATGGGTGGTCTTTATCAGTTCTTTTATCTAGCACTGATAAAGGGTTGTCCCACACATCCTCCCCACATAATATTTTTTGTTATTCAGTGCATCCCTTTATAAGAATGGGTTCCCCAATGAATCAACATGCCATGACAGTGGGGGATTGACACATGCTGAGATTTCTACATACATAGGCCACACTAGTCAGGTCCTAAATGATCTATTCCACCTACCCCCCATATTGGCCTATACATTGTCCAACCCACCTTCCCATGTGAGCCTATACATAGCTCAACCAACTTCCCCATACAGGCCTATACCCGACCCGTAGGACCCGACCCATCATCCAATGTGGGGCCCCCAATTTTTTATATACAGAAATAAAAATAAAAATAAAAAATATGAGTATTTAGAATATTTAAAATAATTTAATAATTAAACAAATAAAAATTAAAAATGAATAAATATTAAAAATATAAAAAAAATATTAATTAAAAAAATATTAATAAATAATATATATATATATATATTATAAATACTAATAAATAATATATATAATATATAGATATATAAAATTAATAAATTGAAATAATTAAAAGAATTAAAATTTAACATGAGTAAATTAAATAAAATATATAAAATTTGATCAATTATTTAATTATTTATAAAAATAATTAAATTTAATAGACATATATATATTATAAAAATTAACAAATAGTATATATTAGTCAAAATGGAATGAACCATGGGTTATAGCCCATGGTCTTGAAATTTATTGAAATGAAAATAAACACAATGTACAAGGATAGATGGGAAATGAATGACAATGACAAGATATTGAACAAAGGGTAAAGTCAAGAGAAACCCATAAAATATAAAAATAATTTTCATCTATGGGATCAGACACCATCGCTACCTCTCAGATGACGGCCCCTACTCCATGTTTTTTGTTGTTTATATGCATCATCATCCAGTTGGGGAACCATATTGACATCTGGGGGGTGGGATCCTCAAGAGGTTGAGAATTGTGTTCTCATGCTACAATTGAGTCCTCTGATACTACCTTTAGTTCAGAGTTGCTTATTTCCTCAACTGTCTCAATGCCTGATGATTCTCCTTCATCATAGATAACCCCAAGAGCATTTCCAAATTCCTCTATGAAATCATCCCTTCTATTAGTCTTGATTATGATACCAAGAAGAATAAAACAGTTTTTACTAGATTATAGTGGACCCTCCCTATAAATCACATTTTTATTAGCATCACGAGCTCAAGTAGCTTGGGTGGTAGTAGGTCCTTCAACTGCATTAAGAGTACTTCCAGCATCATACTGCTTACTGGACTTACCTCTCACCTATGGTTTAACATCCATCTTCTACTTTCCCTAGAGACTGGAGGTGATTAATTTCTCCTACCTTAATTAAAAATATTAAATTATTCTGTAATAATTTATCCCTCAAAAATTATATTTTCATCATAATAATTCTCTCATACTTAAGATATTGTTTTTCAACCATTATCTTATATATCTAGGACAACCTCCACAACATCTTGTTGCTTTACACCATTAATAGAGACCACAACCACAGGTTCCAGTCAGGCTTATTGACCCAACTCCTAACCAAGGCCATTTATCTGTAATGTGTGAGAATATACAATATCATCCACATTAATGTAAATTTTTTCATTAACCTCCCTGGAATTGTCTCATCTCTCCACTATGAAAGGAAGTCTTGTGGAAAGAGACTCCCCTTGAGCATGCAAAGATCCATCTTCAACATTACCTATGACAATACCAAACCCTAGCCTTGATCCATTACTAATTTTCCTATAATTCTCAGGACTATGGTCCTTGATAGAGCTAATAGAAGAAGCACTCTCCTTAAAAAACATATCATTAGAGTTACTTATAGCATTTTAGTGGGGAAAAAATAGATGTATGTAATCATAGACAACAATTAAATTAAGATCATCCATTGTAGTAGAAATAACTACTTTCTTAATAATAGTTAAATTAAAATAAACCTCCACTATTAATCACATGAAATGTATGTAACTGAATTTTTTAGTAGCCCGGTCATCCTTGAAGGGAACTCCCAAAATAGAGTCGATGATATAAAAAAATTTGGGGTTCCATAAAATATAGATAAGTACAAATACATGAATCCAAACCTAAACTTGGGTGGTTCTAATAGCAGTTTGATTGAAACAAGCATCCCATTCTTAAATGAAACGGATCCCCAATTTGAGGGAAGTTGTAAAAAATCCCCATGCATTCCTCTTTATCTCATTAGAAGGGAAAATTAGGTGGTAGTACCTATGCCACAATGAAATAAACATTCACTCTTTAAATCCTTAAATGTTTAAAATATGACTAATGAAATGAACCACTTTCTAGGGTTAACATCCCAAAGGTAATGAGAAATAATTGAAAATTTGAAAATCATAAATCGATATGAGATCACATATTGATTAGACCTAATGTGAGGGATATTTCCTCCCTTGATGATTATTTTTGGAACTCTCTCTTTCAAAGATGCAGAATCACCTTGAAAAGAACCATTTATCTTGATGTTCCTTCATGCAAGATGTGGGATATCTTACTGGCCCTAAAAAAGAGGAATTTTCTAAAGCTGGAGAGATAATGAGTGAGCCCCTCTCATCAATTCAAGCACAAAATCCCTTGGTAAATCCATCTTCCTCGATGAGCCCTTGGAGCCTCCATGGTTTCACCATCACCTAAAGCTACTACTGGAATCTCACCTCTAATTAATTAATATTATATATTAAATATAGATATATAAAATGAATAAACGTTAATAATCAAACAAAATTGATTAAAAAAGAATAATTTATAAAATTATTAAAAACAATATTAATGAAAAAATTATTAATAGAAATGAATAAATTCAATAGATAAATAAGTTATTTATAAATAGTAATAAATAACTTATATTAAATATAGATATGGTAAATGAATAGAATGTAATAATTAAAAACATATTAATTTCTCATTAATTTTTATGGTTTCTATACATAATTATTCATTAATATTTTTAATATTCTTAACATAGAAATATATTCAGATGTATTTCTATATATATATATATATATTAATATATAAATTATTTCCTAAAATATGATTTATATAATACAGAATATGCCTGATTTCCTTAAATAAGTCATATATTTAGTGGAAAATAGATTATAATTATACAATCATATTAATTAAAATTATTGACTAATTTAACATTCCATTCACTACTGTCAATTTCACCTATTCCAATGCTTCTAAACAGTTGGAATAGTCGTTTAAACCATTGGGATAAGCTATCCCAATGGTTTCACAAACCGTTGGTATGCGGGCCATTTCAATAGCCCTATACCAATGGTTTTTAGATAATTGTTGGTATATGCGGTGTGAAATTAATCTTCCCCAATTGATTAAGTAAAACTGTTGGTATATATGTGTACCAATAGTTCAAAAATAGTTGGTATACATACCATCCAGCATACATACCATGGGTTCAAAAACCATTGGTATATATTCTATCCCAACAGATTCATTGAATCCATTGGTATATATCCAGCATTTGAATACCAACGGTACTGTGAACCTTTGGCATATGTTTCCCATGATATTAAATACCAATGGTTCTGTGAACCGTTTGTATATCCTATACTCCCCATCATAACATAGCACACATCAAAGTAGCCAACCTGCACCTGCAACTCTACTCCCCAGGAAACATCAAAGCTGGGAAGACCTGTAAACCCACTTCGAGCAGTAAACCTGCACCTCTAAAACTGAAAAACCAAAGCTAGGAAGACCTGTAAACCCACTTTGCGCAGTAAACCATCACCTCTAAAAGACTTCCAAAGAACACTTTAGACCTATAAACCTAAACCTTCTATAAACCTTCACCTCTAACAGTCTTCCAAATCACTTGTAAATTGTACCATCATGCACCTCATATGGAAGTAGCTTCACATGATGAGTGGGAAAAGTCACTAGGTTTTTTCCATCTTGGTTTAGGTTATTCAGAGTCTAAAAATGTAGAATAAGATAATTGAGAGAATATATATGCTCAGTGTGGTTTTTCCTTGGTAGAGGATGAGGTATCATGTATGGGGGATCCCTCCTCTAGTTCCAAATTGCATGGACTATCATATCCAGACTCATATAGAGGTAGTGATGGTGATGACCATAATATTCCACCAGATCATGGTGGACCTACTGTCTCATTTGGAGTTGGGACATATCCTAAGGGATTGTTAGTTAAGAAGATTGACCAAGCAGGGGAGTTTTAGGCTTTTCCATTAGATGTACCTACCAAATCATAACATGTAGAGGCTGATTTACCTAGTGTTGAGATAGTTATTTCCCCATTTTATTCAGATTTTTTATCCTCAATATATTTACAATATTTTAGAGATATACTTCTTTTAGATTTCATTGGAATTTTGTGTTATGAGGAACCTCCTGTCACACAGCTTAGTGAAGTTGATGCTAGACACCATTTTGAGATGGTTGTATGTAATATTCATTCCAAGATGAGTTTTTATATTCAAAAAGTTATGACTTAAAATTGAAGGTTGTACAGTGAGATAGAAACCATTTGATCTGTTATGGAGGAAATGTGGACCTCCTTTGTTTCCAGTCAGGATTCCTTATGGAATAGATTGGAGAATGTTCCAATTGTTGCATCTATATAGAGTGCTTCACCTCCCTCATCTTTAGTTGATGCTAACATGATCTAGTCTATAGTAAAATAGTATCTCTATATTGTTTTAGGTGATGTATATTCATCTCATCAGGATTAATTGAGCCAGATTTTGTAGAATGGGTTTTCAAGGAATAGGTTGACCAGTTGAAAGTGATGACAACTATACTCAAGCTATTAATAGATGAGAAGAATGATTTCTTAAATATATGAATAAATGAGTAAACATTATTAAAGACTTTTTCAATCTTATGAAGCCTTTTATATATGTATTCAATACACTAGTGGCTTCTAAAAAGGTGATTCCCATGACATCCTTCACCTCTAATTCTTCTTCTCATTCTCAAACTCCTTAATTATGGACTTTTGGAAGGTCCTCAGTTGAAGCTATCTATAATCTCTATCCTATTGTGACCTGAAAACATCCTTCTTCTACATCTATACCATCAGCCTATACCTTAGTTCCTCCTTCTTCTGGAAAGGGAAAGCACCCTACCGATCACCCCACCAACACCCTACCCTATAGACCCCCACACGGAAAGCCCTTGGACACCCCTGGATAACCTCTCCTAGACAACCCACCTGCACCCTCCCCCTGTCCCTATAGATCCACCAGAACCCCACTGGATAGCCCATGGACTCCCCACCTGGACAACCCCTCCTAGACACCCCACCTCCACCCCACCCTATATACCCCCCGAACAGCCCTTGGACAGCCCCTCCTAAGAATCTTGTTACCCATGAATTATTGTGGGGCTACCATCTTGATTATGGAGTTCCTAGGTGTGCCTTTAAGATCGATTTATTCAAGGATTTTGATTTGGTCTTGTGGGACATCATATGGGATGCTTTCGATCTCCTCGGCTTTCCTCATAGGTTCTCGTCATGGGTTAAAAGATGCATCTCTACCCCAATGTTCTCCATGAACATTAATGGGAGTTTACATGGATACATTTTGGGGAAAATAGGGCTCATTCAAGGGGATCGGCTTTCTCCTTTCCTTTTTTTGATTTTCATGGAGTTTTTCTCACGCATCCTAGACTCCCTTATTTCATATTCAAATGCTTACAAGTTTCATTGGAGATTTTTGGGTTGGAATTCAAGTGGAAGGGGGATAGAAGGGGGCGGGAAGGGGGAAGGTGTGGGTTGGAATAGGTGGTATGGGGTTGTTTTTTTAGGTGGAAGGGGTTTTTGTGGGCTGGAATGCATGAGGTTGGGGGCTGGTGTGGTGGCTGGTGCAGGCTGGAGTGGCTGGTGCAGGGGAGAAGGTAGGCGGCAGGGGGATGGCAGGGGAATGGTGTGTGATAGATTGCAGGTTGTTGGGGGATGTTGGGATGTGGTAGGGGCTGGATTGGGCTAGGATGTAGGAGATCAGGGGCTGGTGAGGGATGGAACTGGTGGCTAGGGTTGTTTTTCTGGTGGTAGAGGGCTAGCATTAGTGTTTTTCTTGAGGATGGGGGGTGGGGGTGGTGTGGTGGATGGTGAGGGATGGATTTCAGGTAGATGGGGGCTAGTGTGGGCTCGAATACAGGTGGAAGGGGGCTGGAATGCTGGTAGAAGGGTGCTGGTTACAGGTGGTGGGGGATGGTGCAGGATGATTCGAAGGTGGCAGAGGGTGTGCTGTGGGATGGAATGCTAGTGGCAGTGGGCTGAAATGAAGGTGAAAGGGGGCCATTGTGGGCTAGATGTGGCTGGTGCAGGTTGGATTTTGGTGGTTGTGGTGGCTGATGGTTCATAGGTGGACTGTGGTGGCCTCCATGTGTTGGTGGTAGGGAGCATGCGTTCATGTGGCTAGGTGCGTGCATGTTTTTTCGAGTGTGGGAGTGTGTGCTATCCGTGGGGTGGGTGTGTGGGTTCGTGTGGGTGGTTTCGTGCGTTTTCCTCTTGTTTGTATATTGCGTCAATTGGACCTTGGTGCTTTCAAGATGGTGGGGTGGTTTCGTGTTATTCTTGGGTCTCTCGTTGGATGTTCGTTTGATGTTCGTGTGTTTCTTCTGTGTCTCTTCTTGTGGAGGATTCTTTTTTGCTGCAGGGGGCGGGATGATGGTGGTTGTTGCAGTCTCGTCTTGGAGCAGGGCCAAATCATTGCATTACCTCGGTGTCACCGCGGCGTGACCACGACGTGGCCGCGGTGTGATAGCGGCATGTTGGCCCAGTCCAGCAACATCCGTGGGGCAACATCATTCATCCAGGAGCGAAGGGAGGAGGTGGTGGCGGGGAAACATTTCAGTCATCGCCTCCCTCCCCATTAACTATGGGTGGAATATTTCTCTAAAACTCTATCAAGGTATCATATATCAAATTCCGAAAGGACTGTGAAATAATTTAGAAAAACCTCTGGGAAATCACCCACTTCAAGAAGTAATCCAACTCAAGAATCATTTCCACCATCCTCCAACATGAGTGACAAGAATTGATAAATATTATTTCCCAACATCATAATTAGAGGTTCATCATGACCAAACCAAGGATACCATTCCCCATGAAAAACCTTGGTACTCCCATCAAGGGCCTTGAAACGCACTCACCGCCTATATCGATCGATGTGTGCCTAGAATCACACCATATAATCCATACGAGGATTATATGGAAGAGTTCCATTTCTAATATTATAAAATCACATTCCATATCGACCGCTAATATGTTTAGTTCACAAGACAGGCACCTAATACCTTTCTATCACTTCTTACCATGCGACGTTTCCAACTCCACCGCATATGGAATAAGTTCAGTTGGAATCATTAACAAAAGAACAAGGTGGGTATAAATAGAAGAAATGGATGCTCCAGTATCAAACATAATAGTAAATAAAGATGATTCAATATGAATGGTATGTTGAACAATCGTCGCACCTACATCCGACTCCACTGCAACTCTATCCACCACCTGAAGATGCCTCTTAAAAGAATGAGCTAGATAATTCCCACTATATTTTGGTTCTTCCATGAACCGACTCTACCCAAAAGAATATCTATCCTTTCCACCACAACCCCCAAACTATGAACCCACAACCATGTAAGTTTTTGGTCATGATGAAATCCCTCTCGAATCCATAGATCCAATAACACTCTGATATGGGAGAGGCACCTTACAAAACCACCTTCATGTTCCCCAATGCACTCCACTAATGGGATGATCTGGGAGGTGATGAAATGTAGTGACCCTACCCCAGAAGTCTCAGAGCTGGTGTTTGCTATCAATTACATTGGCATGATTACAAGGAATCAAGACAAAAAGTAATGGTTGGTTTGGTTGTATTGTTAAACTAGATATATAAATTAGTATTTTATTATAAATTAATACACTAATTGCAACATAATTTGTTTCTTCTTTCTAAATCAACAACTTTGAGGATAAATCTAATACATCTAGTAAAATTAGGCATATCTTTCATAGTACACTTCTTGGATTGTTGGGGATAGAAAAATAATTAGGGTGAGCGGAAATTCATAGTAAGGGAAAATATATAAGAAGCAATAATGAATCAATGAGATTAATAAATATGGCATGGTAAATAACAGAACACAGATTCCATGTAATCAATAAACTGAATGGAAGTTCATAAATAGTATGGAAAGTTAATAACTGAAAACACATTCCATTAAAATAAATAGATAAGGAAAAATCAATATAGCAATTTGAGAAAGTAAAACACTTGTCATCTATATAAATGAATATGAAATGTTTCCATAGATATGTCAATGAAAAATCTCACAGATGAATATTAACTAAAACTAAATTTAGGGGGGAAGATTAATTATTGGATTCCATGATTCCTAGGAATATAATACCTTTAGCTTCAAGACCATTCATAGTACGGTTTACCAAATATAATGTAAAACCCCATCTAAGTCAACTAGTCAAATGATTATCCCCTTCAGACTATTGATGAATCGAGGGGTAATTTATAATCGAGCCCCACCCATCACTAGTGGAAAAATTAATTATATCCACAGACCTATAACCACAATTTTAGAGGTTCGTGGCTATTTGTTAAATTATATCCATAGTTAAAATTAAACCCATAGTTGTAGGGTTTAATCAAATCATTCTTCATTAGATCTCCACAACACCCTACCAAATACCCTCGTTGTGTAACCATTTTTCCCCAACAGTTCCCTTTATGACCCCTCCACTACACAATCCTCCTCCATCGACAGTGCCCCACATGATGGTGTCCCTCATGATGTTTCCCCTCACTACAACCGAATGAGTAAAACCCACAGTGAGCTCTCATCTCCGACCCTCCTCCCGTAACACTACCACCAAATGCAGGACACCTCACCTCCCCCACCAACGTTGCTCCTAGCTGGCCTCCCCAACTCCTTCTCTAGTGTTCCTCTGACGTGGCCTCCCCCTACTCTTGATCATGCTACTAAATGATTATAACTATTTTATAAATAATTGGAATAGATGATGATTTTTTTAGGGTCTCATGTAGTGTTAATATGCTTAATAGTGATTAATTTTGGTTTTATGGTGTCAGAAGGTGATATAAAACATTTCCTTAAAGGGTTAAATCCACTTCAGGTTGGTTCTGTATTATAAATCCCTACATTTTATTCAATGATCATTAAATTTTTGAGGTAAATTCTTTCTACCCTTTTGTGATTGACTGTAAATTGAATAAATAATTTTACCTTTAACCTGTATATGTTGTGTAACTATTTCAATGTAAATGATGGGTCCTCATAATGAAATACCTTATTTCATTTATCACAGATGATCATAAGAATAAAATAGATGGAATTTCATTTTATTCATGGAACATAATATGGATTTCATTGAGGGAATTTATTATTCCAAGGAAAGTCAATAGACATTTTTCGCCTCTTTTATCATAGGAGAGATCTGTAAATTAGAATGATTAGCAAGATCATATACTTAATATATTCCATCCATCACATACATGTGACTATATAAAATGAGGGATATGTTTACGGTCAAATTTTACTTATCTTGATACCATATCCATTGAGGGTCATCAATATGAAGATCAAGTATTTGGAATTGTGGTCTTCCAAACTAAGAGAGATGTATTCATAGTAAACCATAGCATAAGGCACATGAGATAACATTCTTTAATTATTCATGGGTAGGAGATTTGTGGGTGATTTAAGGTCATTTGACGTGTGAATTAAATGGACCACCTGTGTATACTTATTAAAAAATATTTTTACATGATTGAAGAATGGGGGGAGTTTTCCTCCATTTTGAATATATTAAATAGGAAGATAACATCGACATTTTGGATTCTTTTAGAGGTTTTTCATGTGAGGGGTAGACCATGCATGTGTTAAAGAGTGAGTTTGTAGTTATATAAAAATTATTGTTCTTTTATTATGTGCCTCCCTTTGGAAATTAATTATGATTTTTTAGTTTTGGAAATGTTATTGGTATATATTCCCAGTTTTATTATAATATTATTATATTGACAAGATATCCATTGTTTGATATGTAGTTCAATTATGCAGTGCTCTTCCATTTCAAAATACTAATACTATGTACTAAGATGATATGATAGTTTTTTAATGAGACAAATGATAGGGGTTTACCTTGATAATGTGTTTACTCTCTACATAGTGTGGGGAATACATTCCATTGTCATCATGAATCTTAAGGTGGAATATTTTTCCCAAAAACTTTTCATCACCCACTTATTTTGTGATGTAATTCCAACCAATCTATGGAACATAATTCCCACATGGACATGGTGATTATGGTAGTTGGCCCTAATTACTTGTTATTTGTTGTTTATTTTAGAAGTGGGATCCACTACCCAAGATGTGGTGCTTCCATGGAAGTGAATGAGTCAGATGTTTGCGTATTTTTTTTATCATAGAAAATTAAAAATTAAATTGTTATCACATAAGGCATTGAATTATAATACCATTTATAATCAGTTACCCTTAATATTTGTATTTCATTCAAATGGAATAGTTATTCTATAGAAGGGAATTAGATCTGTGTTTAGGAATAGATTTAATGACATTTTATGCTCTCTGTTAAGATGTGGCCTAGAATTAGGGAACCCTTTCCCTCTCCTATGTTTTTGAAAACTACTAAAGATGTTATGCTTTCCCATGGATGATGTTTTTAAGACATGATTACCACAAATATACAATGGAAATAGGTTGATAAGGCCTATCAAGTTAATATAGTAGAGATGATATCACCAATTGAATTTTATTTCTAGGGGATGATAATCCATTGTTGTAGTCATGCTATAAGGATATGATTCCCATGTATTGAAGATTATATTAGAAGATGAAAGTTTTGAAAATCATTGTGGATATTATTTCAAGATTCATTTTCTATATACCAGTAATTATACTATGAATGGACATTATAACATTTGGTTCAGACTTTGGACATGATTTCGAGTAGGTTTCCATGTGATATTTTATGACACATCATAAAAATTTCTAAAGTTGGTATAGTCAATACCATGTGGTTGTGTAGTACCCCTGGTTGTGAAATTTTTATTATTTTTATTTTTATTTCCTATTATTTTACATAAACTCATATTACATTATATCTGAACCAATTTATATTGGTATTTTTTAGGGACACTTTAATGACCCTCTTGTTTTATAAATGAAATTCCCTTATAAAATGAATAAATTCCTGGTAATGTAATGATGTCATAAAAATAAATTTACTTATTTTTTATATTGGATGGTTATAATTTATATCCAATTAGATTAAAAAGAATATTAAAATTCATACACATTGATAATATAGCCATTATATAGTGGCTATTAAGATTATTATATATTATGGTTTATGATAAATTTCAATTCACACAAACAAAAAAAGTAATGACATTGAATTGAGTGATATTTTTTCATAAATACAATTAATAGAAGAATATAAGGGATATTGTCTAATAGTTATCTTCCATTAACCAAACAAATGCATGATTCTATAACTAAACCATTTGAAAAAATTGTTAATGAAATATGTGAATGATTATTGAGATCATCGCCCAAACAGTTTATAGAAATCATGCATCAGATTCATATATTGGATCACACTTTTATGATTAAACCAAACTCCAAAACTGTTTTAGATTTTGATTTTATTTTACAAATTTTGAATTTTTGTGTTGAAAATTGAAGAACACAATATAATCATATTAGAAAAATTGATCAAATTGTATCCAAAGTCATTCCTGTTTTCACCATGATGTGGTGTCATACTCCATGATTAAAAATCAACAATGGAATTTAATCCTTCCACACACTATGGTATATTGGTGTTCTTCTACACACTATGGTATTTGATATGTTTTATATTTTCAAAATTTCTCTAAATTTAAATAAATCTTTTTAGAATTAATAGAAAACGTCACAACCCTTTCTGAATTCATCCAAATACATTCCAAAATTGATTATAAATATCTCTTAGTTTTCTTAAAAACTATTTTACTATAATTAATCCCAATTCATGGAACTTATGTGTAACTATTCATGGTTTTTTATAATTTAAAACATTTTTGAATTCCATAAATCATAATTTTAATATATCTGGTATGATTTTTTTAACATGTTGTTGATGATTACTTATTATATTATGAAAAAATACATTTAATGTTATGTAATTTTCTAGATTATTTATTCAATATTTGTTTATATTCTTTAGAATGGATAGATATCGTATGTACAATGTTTATCAGATCACAAATGAATTTTAGAAGGAGTTACGATATTTTTTCGAATTTGTAATCACAAATGATTCAAATGGTGGATTGATTCGATGACTGTGTTTTCATTGTGCTGGAATACCAGGGTATACTTGTGAGTAAGTGAGTATCCATATCACTAAACATGGTTTCGAAAAAAAATTATTATCTATGGTATCATAATGGAAAAAACACTCAATAGGTGAATGAAATAGATTCAACAGAATGGTTTGGTATGAAAAATCTGATTTTTGATCGGTTTCCTTTTGTTCTAAAGCCAGATCCTTAGGTAGACCAGTGTTAGAGGAAATGGATATCCGAACAAGGTTTTTGTCTATTAATCAGGATAATGGTGTTTCGAGTGTTCAAAATATGATGGACTATTCAAATATACCAGTATATCAGGCATGTGGAAAATAAGAAAACTTGAGTTTTAAGGCGTTTATATAATGGGAACATAATTTATGGATTTTGTAATACAACAGTCGAAACTCTCCTTATATTTATTAGGGAATCAATTCCTCATGATGCATTTATTCCAAAACATGATTACATGGTGTAAAATTTGGTTTCCAAATGTAAATTTTCATCTCTTAAGATTCATTCTTTCCCCAAATATTGTTGTCTGTTATGAAAGGAAAATGCAGAGTTGAGTAAATGGAAATAGTGTGGCACATCAAGGAGGAAAACTAATAAAGACAGAACTCGTTATCACATACATGATAAAGTGATATGGAACTTACCTTTAATTATCTAGCTTCAAAAATATTTTATATCAGAACAAATGGAAAGGAATATGAGATGTCATGGAGATGAAAGAAAAAATGATAATGACAAAATAGTGTATCTAGTAGATGGGCTGTCTTATAAAGAATTGATAGGTACCATCCTGAATTTGTAGCTGACCCGCAAAATGTTAGATTAGGATTATGTTGGGATAGTTACAACCTGTTTCTCCAAATGAATATTTCACATAGTACTTGGTCTATTTCCATTCACATTTATAACATTCCTTCATGTATGTGTATGAAGAATCCATTTACTATCATTAGTATATTGATATCTAGACCCATTTATCCAGGAAATGATATTTATATATACTTGTATCCATTAATATATGAGTTAATGGACCTTTGGATTATTGGTTCACAAGTGTACGATGCATTCAAGAAGGAGCATTTTATGTTTCATGTAGCTTTATTATGAATGATAAATGATTTCTCTACCTATGGAATGATATTGGGATGATTACTAAAGGGAAATTAGCCTTCCCTATTTTTATGAAAAATACACATTCCCAAATATTATTGTTTTGATGAACATTCAGCTTCATAGGGCATCAAGAATTTCTACTAATAGATAATCCATACATGAAAAATTAGATAAAATTTGATAATATTGTCAAGATTGATGAGATGCCTCAAAAAATTTCAGTGAATGATATTGTCAAATAACATGATGATTTGAATTATGTTCTTGTAAAAAGGAAATCAAATATCAAAAAGCACAATCATGTTAATTCAAATTCCAATAGTAATTGGAGAAAGAAAAATATATTCTTTTGAGTTATCATATTGGTCATCAAATTTATTTCATTACTGTTTTGATGTAATTCATATCGAGAAAAAAATTGAGAGATGTTACTTGCAACAATTTAAAATGGAAAAAGAAAAAACAAAATATGATTTGTGATCTCATCATGATTTGATGGATTGGGGTATTAGATCTAGACTTGATCCGGAGTTACTTGGTCGAAATAAGTGGAAACTCCCTTCTTCTTATTATTAGATGAAAAATGTGTAGAATAGAAAATTACTTTAGGTCATGAAAGGTATAATGTTTCCATATGGGTTTTCATGTAAATTTTCAGAATGGGTGAATACACAAGATGTGAAACTTAAATCTCTTGAAACCCATGATTACCATGTGTTGTTACTTGAGTTGATTCCTATTTCCATTCAAGAATATACATGCACATAATTTTATAGTTACTATGATTATCTTATGTCATTTTTATTGAGACATTTGTGCCAAAAGATTGAGAATAAGTGTTGTTCATAAATTGAATAGAGATGCACTTATTATTCTTTGCGTCCTGGAGAAAATTTTCCCAGTATCTTTGATCACAAGTATGTTACATCTGACTGTGCATCTTCCCATAGAACTTATTTTTGGTTGTCTTTATTCGAGTCGGTGCATGTATCCTAAAGAAAGAATGATGTTTGTATTGAAATATTATTGGAGAAATAATTATTATCTTAAAACCTCTATTGTGAAATCCTATTTATCCCAAGAATGTAAGGATTTTTGTTCATCGTACATGGTTAAAATCACTATGAGGTCTAATCAAATAGTGAGAACTAAATATGAGAAATATGATCACATTGAGCGTACATTTCCTTCACGGCACCATATAAGGGGGATATCTAGATCGTACTCATTGTGTACATTAAGAAGGGATGAGTGGGAAATGGCTCATTGTACAGTATTATTCATCTGTGGTATGCTTGATTATTATATCAAGTAGGTAAACTAATAAATATTCATTTTTTCATTGTGTGATTTATTTATATCTTATAATGTTTAAATTCTTTTATATCTATAGAGAACATTTAAAAATTATAAAAAATAGACATCGCTCTCTATTTATTAAGAGGAAGGAATAGTTTCACATCAAATAATTTCATTCTTGGTTAAAGTCAAAGTTAATATATTTCTTTTTTTTATTCTCATAACAAAATCACATGTCTCTATTTAATATTCTATGTTAGTATATTTTAGGTTTTATCTCTACCAATGAATGAAGTATCATATGAAGGAAGATCATTGTCCTTTAGTCCAAACGATGCGGTATGTGATTGAAGGCAATGTTTGTCAATGGATTTATATTTTTTATAAATATCTATGAAAAAATGACAACATAGAATGATGGTTTCATGATAATAACCGCAAAAAATTGTTATGTGAGTTCATTATATTGACAACCATGATCAGAAAATATAGCATATTACGATGTTGTATAAATAATCATTTTATTAGAGTACTATGCATATGGTTATGTCACAATGATGAAATGAAAGTGGTTTGATTCAATTACATGACAAGGAATGAATATTGATAACCGTCGATTTAGAGTGATTGATATGAATTGTCAACTTCACACTGATGAACCTTATATTCTTGTATCACAAGATAGACACATGTTTTATGTAACTGACCTATTACAACAACAGTTTGGTTTTATTATTGATTTCATTCATGTACATATTTTTGAAGAATATATGGATGAAAATGATATTTTTAATGAACCTATAAGTATTTATTCGAATGTTTCAATTAATGAAATAAATGATTCAATAGTTAGAACAGATTATAAAGTAGAAATTTTCATAGAGAACACATACCATAGACACATATTTATTTATTTACATTATATTATCTCAATATTGTATGTGTTTTTTTAAACATTCATGCATGATTTCAAATGAACTATTATATTTTATACCATTTTCGAAGATAAAACTAATAATAGTGTGACCAATTTACATTTAAGCACATATCTCATAATTATTCAATATAGAAAAGTATTGATATTTTATCAATATAATTATCACACATAAAAATGTATCTCATTGTTTTATGATACAATTGTATTATTTAACATTTATCATTTTTTGTTTTTTTTTAGAATATTAATTCAAATTTCCTTGTCAAAATGTCTAATTATGATGATACTAGAAGAAATAGAAGAATATATTGAAATTATCAATGTATTTGTCCTCTAGGAAACACACTAAATACAATTTATGCTTGAATAGTATGGTATTTAATATTATTTATATTGTTATCAACCATTTTATTTTATCATATATGTTCTTTTAGGCTACATCATCGATGAGATGGTTGGATTATTCTACTGAGGCTAATAGTATGGTGGGGGTACGGATTCTACAGTTTAGCCTACTACTATGCCGCTTGAGTCACCAGGAGGTCATCCTCCCATTATTCCACCTCCATATTATCCATAACCACCTTTTCCATATCTGTTTCTTCCTGCACCCACATCAGATGGTAGTTCTCAAACACTCAACTCTCCTTACTTTTTATTCCCACAATCTACTGTATAGGGAACTACACCCCCATATATCCCACCAACATATACATATCCTTATCCACCTTCATCTTTACATGGTTATCCATCGGGTTTTTTTCTCTCCATCATTACACTTGTCGTCATCTTCTATACACACTAGTCCTACTGTAGATATCCAACCTACCATAGAGGATACCCCCCCTCTAGAAACCACAATTCAGGGGTTAGAAGATCCCCCATCTACTAGTATACGTTTAACATTACTATTAGTGATTTAAGATAAATTCATATATATTATTTTCCTTTATTATTATTTTCCATGATTAGCTCCAACCTCTACCAGATGATGGGCCACACAAAAATGACAGATTTTTTAATCGACACATGTAAATAATGGTTGAAAATAATTAGGGCAATGCTATAATTAAAAAAATTGTATGATGTTTTAAATCATTATGGGAACACTTTATAGACATAACAATATCATTCCAGTTTGAGTTATAAAATTGAGTGATGTTGGAGAAGAAATATAGAATAATGCTTGGGTAGAGATCTAGGTAAGTAATTTTAATCACCATAAATATATATAATTTTATAATATTTTCTTAAAAACTATTTTATCCAATGAAGCTTAGATATAATTTTCCTGATGGAAAAAATTCCATGTCTACAAGGTTAATGGATTTAGGTTAAATGTGTAAAGTGTGTGAGTATAACTAATCTATTGGTTGGAAAAACAGAGTTGGTACGGAGCTTGAAGAAGTACCAGTGATACCTGATTTCACAATATCATAATAAAAAGATATGATCATCCATTGGAAGATTATAGAGTTTAAGGTATTTATTAAATTTATATACGTATATATATATATATATTCATTTATTTATTCGAAAAATGATTTTTAAAGATTAGATTACTTATTTTATTTAAGATAATGAAATTATATAACTATTTTATTATAGGATAAATCAGACAGAAATAAAATAAATAATATTGGAATGAAACACATTTATACTCGTGGACACACTTCACCGCCAAATCATGAGAAAATATATGTAATTTAACATTTCAAATATTAAGCTTTGTGTAGTGTAATTTTTTTGAATTCCAATTTTGATTTATTTCATTATTTTTCCAGAAAAAGGAATTGAATATTGAGGGTCACATTCCTTGATCTACTTTGTTATATATAAGAATAAAAAAATAAATATGGTAATGTAAAAAATTCCTACACTAAGAAGTTCATTATATGTTTATTTAAATTTATTTTATTTTGACTAAATTAAATTCCTTATATTATTTTATCACATTAATTTAGGTTATATATTAATCAATAGAATGGTTTGGAGGAATTGACAAAAAAAGAACATGAAATTTTTTGCCCGAATGATCATCTACATCAGGTATTACGAGATGAGCATCATGGCAGAGTGCATTGTTGACCAAGGAAGAAGATTTTACCATCTCAATACTGGACTTCAGAAAAAATTATTTGATTACATGTTCTCTTTTTTTCACAGTGATACAAATGAACCCCGCAATCAAAGAAGAAAATCAAAAATTCGAAAAGGTGATTTCTGGAAATACGATGAATGTTATGTCTTCCCATTCGTCAAAACATCCATGAGAAGAATCTAAAATGGTTGATTTATATTGGATGTCGATGCATTCTACCTATGTATATTCTTCTATCATAGTAGGAGTTGGAGCCAGAGCTGGAGCCGGACCCAGTGTCGGTGCTGGTGACGGCATCAATACTGATGATGATGATGATGGTGGTGGTGTGAGAGGTGGGGAAGGTGTTTCTAAAGGAGGTATGGATGAGGGTTATCATGGTTATTATGATACTAATATTGAGACTCACTATTGATGTAAATTGTATTTTTGGATTATTAATACTGTGGAATTTTATTATGAAGTGAATTTTGATTATTTTAATATTGAATTGTATTATGGTGTTTCTGTCTATTTATACATATATCAAATTATTCTATTATGATGAATATTTTTATATATAATAGTTATGTTTTATAATTATTAAATTGAATTTTTTCCTCCTCTAACTTGACCATCGTTCCTCCTAACCGATGCTACTCTGAGGTGGCCCCTCTACCTATTCTAGCACTCCTCTAATGGTATATAGTACAATTTTCCATTTTTTTATTCTTTTCTCTTTATACTATTAGTTTATCCCCCACATTTTTCAATAATTTAAATTTATTTCTTAGGTGAAATGATTCCATCACACCTCCAACAGTAGTCCCAAGGCATATCATAAATATATATTTTTTTGTTCCCATTTGATTGTGTTTATCTTTATAATAATTTTGCATGACAATATATTTCATATATTAACGGGTACTATAATAAAATTAGAAAAACCAAAGTAAACCATGAGATATATCCACGAATTATGGGTAAATAAGAATATAAGACAATCATTAGAGTTACACCAAAAATTATTTTAATAAATTTGTGAATGAGAGTGGGGAATGGGGATTAGGTGGTGCTGGTGGGGGAATGGGGGTGCTGGTGGGGGTGGGGGTGCTGGTGTGGGGCAGGGTGAGGGGTATGGGTGGGGTGCTGGAAAGTGTGTGAGTATATAGAATAAATGATATGAGGGTAGAAATGGGGTCATATGTCTTCCAATTTCCATCAAAAGTTGTATCCAAACAAGAAAACTCAATGGTGGGGGAATCATCAAGGAATCAAGGAAACCCCTCAGGGATTTGGGAAGAATACAGTTATTTAGTATTTTTTCTACTAGTCCATTTTCAACTTTTAAACCCCAGTTTATGGATTTTTTGGCATGCGTATTTTTCATGTTAACATGGATGAAGTTTTTTATATGGGGTTCTCTTGTACTCTAAATGAAATTCAGGGATTTTCTAGTGTGGTTGATTTACTATAAACATGAATAAATTGTTTTGTTATGTTTTCCTTGTGCTTTTCTTCTATTTTCATGTGTTTTAGACTATCACATTGATTATGAATCTATCATAACCCCTCAAAGTTAATGGTTATTTATGTTTTTCAATCAAATATGGTGTTAGAGAATTATTGATGTTGAAGGATGTTAAATGATGCATCTTTAAGGAACTAGGGCAGTATCTCATGAATTTTTGAAGGAGGTAGTGCTTTAATATATTTTTTTATCCAAAAAAATCTATTTCAATTTCTTATATCTTTTCATGTATTTATTTTATTTTTTTTAACTTGGTTGAATTGTTATTTGGTTGGGTTTGGCTAAATTTGAGCCTTGGGTTTTCCAATATAGTTCATTTTCTGTAAAATTGAATGATTTTTTTAAAGAATGTATTAAAAATAGGATCAGATATGGAATCTTTTTATTCAAATATCACAAGTGATTATTTTTATAAAAATAAGAAAATTAGTGGGTCAAACGATATATTAATAATTGTTTTTGGGTATTTTGTGTTTCACAATTAAGAATATATTCTTTATGAATATAGAACAAAAATAGTTGGTATTAATGGATTAATGTGGGGAAGGGGTGAAGGAGGTGGGGTGGTGTGTTGGTGGGGTCGGGGTGGGGCAAGGGTGGGGTATGGTTGGGGTAGGGGGTGCTGGAGGGGGGGGTGATGGTGTGGGTTGGGTGGGGGATGGGGTGGGGTGATGGAAAGTGTGTGAGTACAAGCTTCACACCCAAAAAATCCAAATCAAGCTAGAACCTCAATCTCAACTATAAATCTATAACTAATACTAATTGTAATATTTATCATAAGAAGGGGGTGAGTAAATTCACTAGTTAATCCAAGGTATCTTATTTCTATGGTATCAGTGGTGAGACCATTTCACATTCGGCGAACCTTGATATCAAATACCTATCAGATCATATGATCAAAAATATTGGCTACAATAACTTAAAAAATATACCAAAAATATTGATTTGATCACTACGAAATATTCCCAATAGAAGCAGAGGGGCATTCATGGTATCGAGGAGTAATGGACCCAGGCCTATAAGGGATATTTATGTTTGGATACTATTCAAGAGAGGTTGGTGATGGCTAAGTAGATGGGGGTGGGGTGAATGGGGGTGCAGGGGGGTGCAGGAGGGGTGGGGTGCTGGTGTGGGGTAGGAGGTAGTGGGTGGGTGCTGGTAGGGAGTATGGGGTGGGGTACTGGTGGGGTGCTGGTTGGGGGCAGTGGTATGGGGTGGGGTGCGGGTGGGGGGTTGGGGGTGGGGTGTTGGTGGGGAGATGGGGAGATGGGGGTGTTGAGGGGGTGGTGTGCTAGTGTGGGGAAGGAGGGTGTGGTGCTAGTGGGGTGTAGGGTGGGGTGCTAGTGGGGTGCAGGGTGGGGTGCTTGAGGGGGATGGGTCCTGGTAGGGGGAAGGGGTAGGGGCAGGGGGTGGAGTTCTGGTGGGGGGGATGGTGGTGTAGGAGGGGGTGTTGGTTTGGGGAAGGGATGGGGATTGGGTGGGGGTGCTGGTGGGGATTGGGTAGTCGAAGGGGGTAGGAGTGGGGTGCTGGTGAGGGAAGGGGGTGCATGAGGCTTAAATTCTCCAATGAAGGCATACCTAACCATTTTTGTGACCTCCTGCTGCATGATATCATAGAAGTGAATGAAAATTTTATTGGAGAGACCAAACGGAAATCTTTCCTTGGTTCCCCTTCTTTAAAACCATCAAAAGGTGTGTTCTAAAGAAATTTTCTTGATGGTTCTAGGTATGTATAAATTTTTTTAGAATCTATTAATTTAATCCTCATAATTTTTTTTCTCATTTACATGAAATGTTTTCATGCAGATTGTACAAGAGCATGTTGGAATCAACAAGGAAGGATGGGTCTTCAACTCATCCTTGTAATGGGATGTCACTAACATCCTCTACATGTGTATTCTCATAGTTTTAGTTTAGTTATGCCCTGTAATGAAATTTTTTATGATTCTTATTTAAAATTAAAAATAAATGATTATGGAAATAGAGATATGTGTTTGCAATTTCTCCTCCGATGTGGTTTGGATTCCACTGTAGACCTCACATGTTTTATTGGTTGTGGTTATGTAACTTTGAGGATTTCTGTTGATTTATATAGAAATTATTGCATTTTGAGATAAATTTTTCAATCAATGATAGTTTTTTAATTTATTAGTAATTGGTTATAATTTATTAAAATTGGTTCCTGGGAATTAATTAGAGGCTTGGGAATCAACATAAGCTTCAGCCCAGATGATCTTGGGAGGTTAGGTCTGCAACTGTTGTCCTATAAAAATAAATGGTAAAGATTCAATTGAGGAATTTCATCCTTGGTACTCACACTAGGGATTCTTAAATATTTGTTATGATGCATGAAATGGGTGGCCTCACGACTAATGTAATTTAAATTTTTAAGAAAAATAATTTACATCCTAAATTCTGATAATGTTTTAATCTGAAATGAATTCCCCCTACTGAGTTTGTTCTATGCGAAATATCTAGAAAATGAATTTTTTCGATTTTACCTAGAAAACGTTGTCTATGATATTACATTTTATGTGATACCTAGTGTCTTCTAGGCCCAAATAGGGATGTGGCCAGAGTGATTGTGTTTTAATATCCCTTGCATAAGACCCTAAAACACATCTAAGTGGGTGTTTCTATATTGATTTGAAATGAATTTCTCAAGTGCACCATGTGAGTATCATTCTAAAACATGAGATACACTGAGATAATTCCATGGTATGGTATAATTGGACATGGAGGCAATTATACCTTTTTGGAATTAAACTATAATTTATATATTCACGTACTATTTATTTGAGTTAATATAGGTTGTTGTGATATTTACCCAGGATTACATTCTCACTCACTAAAAATAACTCCATTTGTTTGTAAAAATTTAATGCATTTTGTTTCAATTAATTTAAAGTGTCCTTTGTATGTGTTGATTTCAAGCTATAGTTTTAACCTTAATCTTCAATATTAAAAATTATTAAGGTCTGTGTTTCACACATGGTATTTAATAATTTATTTCATGTATTAGTTACTTCTATATTAAAAATTCATTCAATGATATTCCATTAATTTTCTATTTATTTTTATTTATTGATGTTGTAGTGATTCTATTTTAAATTCGATCATGAAAATATGAGTTTATATGTTAATTTTATTGAATTTTATTATCTTATATGGTAATATTTTCAAACCATATATTACATATAGTGTATAAGATAATTATATTAAAAAATCAATATATAAATAAACATAATATTTAAATGTTGTTTGTAGTAACATAAATAATAATTGGGATTTGACACTTCCTGCCTCAAAATAGAAAACATTTTGATGAGCTATGTTTCCTCTATTTTCTGATAAATGCAGTGGTTTTGCTGGTTGAATCCATGATTCACTAAGAAGGTCTA
This sequence comes from Viscum album, assembly GCA_963277665.1. Classification (NCBI taxonomy): domain Eukaryota; kingdom Viridiplantae; phylum Streptophyta; class Magnoliopsida; order Santalales; family Viscaceae; genus Viscum; species Viscum album. The sequence continues at coordinate 2,082,014,377 of OY728120.1, forward strand.
AAATTAATTTCTGAGATGTTTCTATTGAGGTTTTGGTGGTATTGTGTCGTGCCATGTCTCATTTGTAAGTGGGAAATTTGGTTGGTGGTAGGTTTGGAAGAAATGGGAACATAAATCCACTGCATGAGTTTGATCATACATTTACCATGGAGGCTAGATTCAAGGTATTATCATATAATAAAGAATCCTATATACCCATTTAAGTTGAGTTTTTTTTACAATATCTACACCTTTAAATGTGTGTGTACTATAATCCCTATTTCTACTTGGATTGAATAGGTGATCTTTAATTTTACGTTTAACTAAGATAATACCATTACGGATGAACTAATGGTCGACCTGCTAAATTATTTAAACAACATGTAGGATGTTGTAGTTTCAAATGCATAGCTTCGCTCTAGAATAAAATATCTAGAGAATCTTGTTTTAATTATTTTATATGGTCATCTCCATTAAAAGGTTAGGTTTTCATATGGACATTTTCAATGAGACTGATATTTTCTAATACCAAATATACTTCATGTTATATATCCAAAATAGAATGTTTATGACAACTAGATCACCCTTGTTCATGCATCTCTTAAACGTTGTATTTTTTTCTCTTAATGTTTTGGTTTTCTTTTTGATTTGGTACCTTATATGGAAAGATTATTTGGGCTATTATGATGCATTTTAATGTTTATTTTGTGTTTTCTGGTCTCTTAAAATGTATCTCCCTCAATTACATGACGTCATTTTGTTTTTTTAATAAGGAATTATGTTACCTCTATTATTTATAAAATTCCATTATTTTACCTATATTATGTATAACATTGCAGTAGTGTCTCATGAAAAATTATCCTAGTGGTGATTCATGAATTTATAACCTATGGTAGCTCAGCTACATCCTAGGGAAGCCTCCACCATAACTAATCTTCCATCAAATAAATATAAAACATCTCCCCGGCCTCACAGAGTGTGGTAATGGATGTTTCAGTAGTACGATGCAATAGATATTATCCCTATATTCCAAGGGGATACTTGGTTCTTCTTGGTATGATGTAGTAGCTCAGTTGCTAGGTATGAGGTAGCAACTGAGCAGCTGGGTATGAGGGTGCAGTTGGCTTCTTTTGTTGTTGTTGGATATTTTTTATAATGACACTCAGAAGCCTATATCCACGGTTCTAGAGTGTGGTGATATCCACGTAGGGATGAAGCTATTTCCATGGTTCCCAATCATGTAAATAGATCTATTTCCATGGTCAGAGCTATGGATATAGGTTTTACCCTATATACATCCCAACAGGTGCCACAGTTCCCTAAACCATGGATATAACCTATAGTCATGATTTTAGGGTCTTTATCTAGAGTTTGATATCATGGCTATAGATTTATTTTGTAGTAGTGCATGTCAACCAGTCCAAACAATTCCTCACATTGAATAATCAAAATAAATAATATGACAAATCAAATAACAATATTAATTTGAAGATATATATTTATCAATATTTCCCCAAATAATCAAATAACATTCAAATTATACACCATATGAAAAATGGTATATGGTTTAGGAAATGATCATATCCATGAAAAATGATATGAATACTAAGGGGAAATTCAATATCAAATGATTATAGGAATGTAAATATTTCAAGGGGACTAAAAGGAATCAAGGAAGTGAATGTGAATAATATCCTTTGAAAAATAAATAAATGACCATCCAGAGGATTATTAAGTATGATATCAATACAACATACCCCATGTAGATTAAAATAATGGATTTTTCTCATTGATGAATGGAAACATTATAAAAAGATCTTTTGAACACATTCCTTAGGAAAATATCAATTTTTAAACCTTTTTAAAAACATTTTCTATGAAATTTAATTTTAAAAAAATTTTATTTAAAAATTATTCTTTTGAAAATGAAAAGGAAGCTTCAAATAAATAATGGTGATTACATCCATATTTTTTGTGAGAGGTAAAATAACATTACTTTTGCGTGGTAAAATGTTTTGAAAAATGGATTATCAGGAAAGAAACAAGAAGATTCCATTGAAAAAATTATTAAAAGACAAAACGGGTGATAATTTCATTACCCAATTGTTTAAAAAAAATTTATACATTTTTAATAAAACATGGTTTCTATAAGAAAATATATTCTCCAACTAAAGAGAGAAATAATGTCAAATTTTCTTAAAAAACATTTGAGTTCAAAATATTGGAAAAATAGTACTAATTCTTGAAAATAGTCATGAATAACTAGAGAATAATGAATTTTTTAATTGAACAATGGTTATATAATTTCGTCAAATGGAAATTCCAATGAAATATCATTGTGATTATTCTTGAGAAAAATATAAATTAAACATTCAAAAGTATCCCAAACCACTTTGAAACATTCAAAATAATAACCTCAATAAGGAATGATAATAAATGATTGTTTCAAATAAATTGAAGATAATAGAGTTAATGATATAATATAAAAAAGGGGAAGTAGATACAGTACACAAAAATGTATGTGGTGAACATGAAGTTTTTCTCAAGGATGTAAACAGTGAGATTGGAATCCCTTACCTTTTGTTTCCTTTCAGGTGAATGTCCTTTAACATCACATATAAGAAACTTATATTAATTTTCTAATTTATTGTCAACCCTTTTCATGTTTATCATTACTTTTATCTCATTTATTACTATTTTGTATAAAAATACTTAAACAATTAACATTACATCGAGTGTTTTGACCAAAATTCTGTTTATATGTCAAAAATAACTTTGGTAGTCCATCTATGGTCAAAGGGTTATTATATAACATCTCTAGAATAATAATAATTACATAATTATAAAATTTAGACATCAATTATACATTTAAAAACAATCATTAAAAATGTTTATAAAAAATGAATCAATGTTGTGATCATGGATACTGTGGGTCGTACGTACACATGAGTTATGTTCTCATTTTTCAATGATAATTATGGAAAGAAGATAAGTAGCATTATATAATTATAGAATTATCATTATAGAAGAAATACCATATTATTTAGTCAAATACCCTATTATATATAATTATTTTGAGCTAATAAAGGATTGACATCACGTTGAGGAGACGGTAGTTCACACATCCATGACCGACATTATCACTTTTTAGTGTGTGAAATGATAATAATGAAAATGATATATATATATATACATACATATTTTCATAAATATAAGTATGTCATGAATATAATATATTGGTTTTTTATGTCTCATATGTATAATTATAACCATGATCTATACATTCCATGTATTGTTTGAACGAATCTCATCACTTTGAGGGGGCGATAGTCAACAATTCATCAAATAAATGTTATCATATTAACTCAAAATGGAAAGTACTAATATATGGGTTATAAAAGTATTAAATCAGTATAAATACATAATAAATATCATATATAACATATATAAACATGTTTTCCATCACAATGTCCAAACATGAAAGTTGGTAAAAGAAAAATGAACAGTCATCATTTCGCTTCGTCGTACACAGAAATAGTATGTTCGTTACACATTAAAGGGAAGGGTTTGTAAGTTTAGGTATAACAAATTAAAGAAAAACATTTTCTTATATTTATGATACTGGTTTTGTTATATAATAATGGAAAAAAAGATATTTTAGGTGGTGTATAATAGAAATGAAACTAGAGAGCATGAGAGAAGATGTCACCTCTTAATCAGGTAACTTCTTTTGGTTTTTACTAAAAAAGGATTCCTTGAGAGTATTCATGCCAAAATATATGCTGCAAGTTATAAGAGAGGGATTTTGGAAAGATGTTTGGGAATCTATTGGCCAAAAAAAAGTTGTTTGAGAGTTGTGAAGAATGGGTATGGTTGGTGGCCTTTAATAGGGAAGGAAAAGGACTCAAATGGATATTTTGGAAATATGTTAGGTGTACACACGTTATTACCTAACAAAAGTAATAACGAACAAACCAAACACGACAATGGATGTTTCATGGCCGAGATATGTCTACAAAATGGGGTTTGTAAATGTTTATAACTCATTTGGACCTTATGTTAAAGGCTTAGTCCTTTATTTGGGATTTATTTTTCATTAATCGATTAAATTAATTTTAATCACATTCACTTATCTTTTTCGTCAAAAACAAAGTTGGTATTAATAGAAACTAAAACATTATGATTATTAAATATATGGAATCCATTTATCCAAATTTAAATCACATATGTGACATAAATTAATTTAAAATTCATCCCACTAGCGGGACAAATATGTGGGTTTTTAAATTAAATACGGCAGAATGTTTGCTATGCTTTTATAATCAATTTCAATTTGAAATTGATTAAAATTAAATAAATTGTATTAATTGATAAAAATATTATATAATTAAACATTCAAACCAATTAATTTTATAATTAATCCTTATAAATAAATTAAATGAAAATGTAGTTTTTAGTTATAATTTAGTATTTTTAACCATTCCTTAAAAAATGATATGTTTCAGAAAAATTTAAAAAATTCACCCTAACATAATTTTTTTTATAATTTGTAAAATATGATGTTTATTTATATGTATTAAAGAAATTAAATTTTCAGAAAAAAATATAAATGGGTTCTCCATAAAAGGCAGTAAAATTTCCTTTATAAAAATGTAGGTTTATATTTGAAAATTTTGGTTTTTTCATATGTTATGCATATCAAAGATAATGTATGAATGTAAAAAAAATTTATTGAATGTATAGAATATATATTTCCTTAAAATAATTCAATAATTTTAATTTATTTTGTTTATAAAGATAAAATTATTTTGGAAGCTTTAAAATAATAATATTTATTTCTATATCCAATTGGTTCTTATTTTTATTTATCATTAATTGGTAACCCAAGAATTCAATTTATATTTATATAAACCATAAAGTTTCATAATTTAGATCATACTATTCATAACATCTATTTAATATATTATTATATTAAATAAAAATATTTTAATAATATATTATTGTTCAGAAAAACTCGATCTTGCGTGTAATGAAAGCCACCGAAGAAGGATGCTCTTGCGTGTAATGCATACTAACTCGGTGTTGCATGTATATTTTAATTAATGAGTATATTATTTTGTGTCTGGATATTATATTCTCTTGCATTCTAGGAGATGCATGTCATACACACTATCGAATATAATATTTTTCATTATAATTTTGGGGTGTCACATTCTCCCCACCATAATTAAATTGTGTCCTCAAAATTTAAACATGATCTGGGTAATAGATATTTTGATATTTCCTACATTAAAAACCCAAATCATGAGAAGTTATTGTAAAACATCCTCTAGAAAAGAGAGAATGGGATGTTCAAATTTTACATGGACTACCATGTAACTAGGTATCTAAGTATGAGAACATTAGTGGAATGTGATGATACATACAAAGAGGAAAAGAAAAAATATTTATAGGGAGTGAATGATGACATTAATCTCAAATAATTGAATGATCAATGGAAAGTTGATGTCTTCGAAGCCATAAATATTTGGTAATTATGAATACCATTGACTGACTGAAAATAATTTTTTTATTGAATCATAAACCCCCATTTAAGGGGTGAGGGGGAAGCCAACAAGACAGTAATTACTTTAGAAACCCAATCCTACATGGTTAAAAATACAAAGGCCTAGACCATATCAAGAAAACAAAGAAAATCTTATCCCAAACATTAATAATGTAAAAGACCATTGGTTCATTAGAAATTAATGAATTTGGATAAAATTTTATTTCGAAGTCATTTTCTTAATGTTGTGTAATTATATTATCACCTAATAATATATGGAAATATAACTACTTGATAGGTCTAAATTTCATATGAAAAATCCTAAATTTTGGTGGTTCTTCAATCATATTCTAATTCATCCCTTTACTCACAAAAATTAATTACCAATAATGTGTTTTTCATATTCCAGAAGAAAAAAACTAATATTTTAAAGGATCATATGTCCAATAAAAGAGTGACATGTCTAATTATTTTTATTTAACTATCTTCCAAAACAAATATGGTTAATAGATTAATATATAATCTCCAAAAGTGATACTACCAATTCATTAATAACATTTATTTTTGAAATTGTATAACTAAATGTAATGAATAATTAACCTGGAAATTTGTGTAGTTAAGTGGTTGGAATGAAACCCTTATCGTCCATCAGTCATGGGATCTAGACCTACAACCCAGCTAGAATTTATTGGTGTTCAAATTGTTTACATGTTGTCCTTTTCTGAAAATAAATTAATATAATTTCTAAAATAAATATTATTGACTTCATTTAAATAAAGTTAATAACTAAATACCCTTTTAAAAATGGTTTTCAATAAAACAACAATACGTAAACAATTTATTTGTTTTATTTTAACATTGGTCATTACATTGTATAATGTTAATCCATAATATCATTTGATGGATTTCTAAATCATGGAACAATATCTTCAATCTAAAATACCTTAGGTTTAACCTAGGTTATTTTTTGACAACGCCATTAAAAATGGTTTGTAATGAAATATGAATTACACTATGTGTATCCCCAATGAGTGTTAAACTAGGTACATTGTAAGACCCATTTTCATGTACTTGGTTACCCCATGTTTGGCTCGAAACACCATGTTGGAGTTATTATTCCTAGGTACATCTTTTCCAAAACCATGTCCACTTTTAGTATACATAAAGTGATTTATTTCTAGGAAGACCCACATAATATATACTTTACCATAATTATAGTGTTATATTCTATAATTATCCTCACATTATATCTTACGGTTATTTTATGTAACTTCTGTTTTCATAAATCGAGTTCCCAACATTGCTATTGAACTCCCTTTTATACCAACTATATCGCCCCAACCTTAGAAGTCTCAGAGATGGTGTCTACTATCTATTACATTGGCATGATTATAAGGAATCAATACATGAATGACTGATGCATCAAGGGGGCTATCTATAACCAGGCCCCACCCATGTCGTACCATTCCAAAACATTCTTCATATTGAATAATTCAAATAAATAACATTCCTTATGAAATAACTGTATTTAGTTGAAGATATATATTTATCAACATTTACCTAAAAAATATATTAACATTTAATGTAAAAACCATCTAGAAAATGTTATACAGTTTAGGCAATGATCATATCCATGAAAAATGATAAGAAAACTTCATAGAAATTCAATGTAAAATGATCATAGGAAATTGAAATTTACAAGTGGAAGAAATCAATGAATTGAATGTTAGTACTATCCTTGGATAAATGAATCATAAACCATCCAATGTAATATTAAGGATGGTATCAATACGACATACCCCAAGTGGAGTAAAATATTGGTTTATTATTGATAATGAATGGGAACATCATAAAAATATCTTTTAAAAAATTTCATGAGGAAAATATCATTCTTTTTTGGAAAACAATTTCTATGAGATTCATATTTAAAAAAAATTAATCAAAAATTGACCTTTAAAAATGAAAAGTAATCTTCAAATAAAAGATGGCGAGTAAATACATAATTCTGGTATGTGGTGAAAGAAGATTACTTTTTCATGGTAAAACATTTTGAACAATGAATTGTTAGGATAGAGAAAAGAATATTACTTTGAAAACATTAGTAAAAGAAAAAAATGGTAAAAATTTCATTACATAATCATTTTAAAATCATTTTTAAAACATTTTAATAAAACATGTTGTTAGAAGAAAATGGATTCTCTAACTAAAGTGTGTTCTAAAGTCTAGTTTTCATAAAAACATTTTATAAAACATTTTGAGGAATAAATAGTGGAAATTGATCTAATAAATCAAAATAGTTATGAATAACCAGAGAATAATGAAATGTTTTATTGAAAAATGGTTTTATAATTTCCTCGAATGGAAATTCCAATCAAATATCATCAGGATTTGTCTAGCGTAAAATATTCTTTAATCATTCCAAAGTGTCCAAAACCAATTTGAATCATTTTAAATCATAAACATCAAAATTAATAATATTAAATGAATGTTTATGAAACCCTGATGATAAATGTATCAATGAAATAAAAAAATAAAAGGGGCCGTATATACTCCAGAAAAAATATGTATGTGTTTAACAAGACATTTATCTCACAGATGTAAAAAACTGATATGAGAATCCATTACCTTGTGTTTCCATTTGGGGGAAAGCCCATTAACATCCTATAAAATAAACTTATGTTGATTTTATAATTTATTGGGAACCTTTTTCATGTTTATAATTATTAAAATATCACTTAATACTATGTTTTATACAACTACTAAATCAATTAAGTTTACATCGGGTGTTTGGACCAAAATTCGTTTTATGTGTTAAAAAAACATTAGTATGTCAACTATATTCAAAGAGTTCATTATATAGAATATCTAGAATAATATTAATGAAATAATTACATATTTATACATAAATTATAATTTTAAATATAGTAATTAATTATTGTTTTTAAAAGTGAATCAATGATTCATTCATGGAGACGGTAGGTCATACGTATGCATGAGTAAAGTTCCTGTTTTTCAATGATCGTTATGGAAAGAGGTTAAGTAGAATTATATCATTCCAAAATGATCATTTTATCATAAATACCATATTATTTAGTCATATGAACTTATATATATATCTAATTATTGTGATGTAAAAAATTAATCACATCATGTTGAGGAGGTGATAGTCCATAGATGATATTATCAATTTTTTGTGTGTGAAACAATAATAAATAAAATCATATATATATATATATATGTATATACAAATATATTTCCAGAAAGATAATTATATCATGAATATCATATAGATGTTTTTTACATCTCATATGTTTAATTAAAACCATCATTTATACATTTCATGTATCATGTGAACAGATCACATCACTTTGAGGGGGCGATAGTCCACACATCCTCAAATGATGTTATCATATTTTTAAAAAATGGAAATTATTAAATGTATGTGTTATAAAAGTATTAAGAAGATTAAAGACATAATAAATATCGTAGATAAAATATATAAATACTGTGTATATCGTAATGGCCATCCATGAATGTTGGTAAAGGAAAAGATGAACAATCATCATTTCATAAGGCAATAGTTCGTTGTACAGAGTAGCAATATGTTAGATACCCATTAGATAGAGGTTTGTGTAAGTGTAGTGTTAACACATTAAATAACAACATCCTAGAATATTTAAGATACTATTTTTATTATATAAGAAAGAAAAAATATATTTTTGTGGGTGTAAAATGAAAATAAAACTACATAGATTGAGAGAAGTTGTTACCTTTTAATCAGTTAACTTCTTTTGTTTTGTACCAAAAGGGTTACTTGGAAGGCTTCCTAGCCAAATTTAGGATTCAAGGTTGAGGGGAGGGATTTTGAAAGGCTATTTGGGTATATCTGGTTCTATCCTTTGTTGTTTTAGAGGTGTGAGTAATTGGGATAGGGGGTGTCCTTTTATAGGGAATGAAAAGGACAAACATGGAATTTTTAGAAACAAGGTAGGTGTACACATGTTCTTACCTATAAAAAGTCATACCAAACCAACCAAACTAAATAATGGAAGTTTTACGACTAATATATATCCAGAAATTCAGTTTTGGACAAGAGTCTAGGTCATTTGTCCATTAAGATCAAGGTTTAGTCCTTTTTAGTGTTAATTTTACATTAATCGATGATATTAATGTTAAAAACTTTCAACAATATTTTTGGTTAAAAACATTGTTTGTCTCATTAGACATTATAAAATATAATGATTCAAAATATAGAACCCATTTTTCCAAATACCAGTCATAGAAGTGGAAGAAATAAATTTTAAATTCATCCCATGGCCATTATGACAATGCTGGTTTTTAAAGTTAAAATGTCTGAAACTTGTCTATGTTTTTATAATCAATTTCAAAGGGAAATTGATTCAAATGAAATAAATTATACTAATTGAAAAAAATATTATCTAAATAATCTTTAAAAAAATTGAATATAAAAGTTTACCCTAAAAATAAATTATTTGAAAATGTTGTTTTGAACTAAAATTCAGTGTTTTTAACTGTTCATTAAAAATGAAATGTCATTGAAAAATATAAAAAAATCATTATAACATAATTAATATGTTTAGAATTAAAAGTTTAAGTTTATTTTGTAATATTAAATCCATTAATGTTTCAATATGCATATTTAAAATTAGTTCTCCATTAATAGGCGGTAAAAGTTATTTTATAAAAATGTTGGTTTATATGTGTAAAATAGGGTTTCTTCTTATCTTATGAATATCAAACCTAATGGATGAATACCAAGAATACATGACTTAATATATAACATATATATTTCATTAAAATTATTCAATAATTTTAATTAATTATTTTTATCAAGATAAAAATTCTTTGAAAACCGGAAAATAATAATATTTCTTTTTAAATCCAATTGGTTCTTGTTTTCATTTCTCATTAATTAGTTACCCGTGAAATCAATTTATATTTATATATACCATAAATTTTCATAAGTTTGTTAATTATATTCATAAATAATAGTTTATATATTATTATATAAAATAAAAATATTTTAATAATATATTGTTGTTTGGTAAAACTCAGTTATGATGTAACATAAGCTAGAGAAAAAGCTCACTTTTTCATGTAACGCATTCTAACTCGGTGTTGTATGCATTGAAATATATAGAATCTATTTAAATTAGGAAACATATTATAAATTGTATTGATATTATATTCCCTTACATTCTTAGTGATGAGTGTCATACACACTATCGAATTCAATGTTGTACTTTAGAATTTCGGGGTCTTACACGAACACACTGATTGCTTGTATCCCACTTTTCCACAATCAGGGCACACCACTAAACCTACACCTAAAGACACAAATGATGGTAGCCAAGATGGATGGCCTGAACCCCCACCACCCATCTTCTCAAACTCCTACAACTTCCTTTCTTTCTCAAATGAACTCCCACGGCCTGTTGTTAAGACAACCCCAAATGAACTTGACTTTCCCTTACGACCAATCTTCACCATGAATGCACAGTTAACCACCTCGGTATATATTTTCAATGTAAAAAAAAGGACCTGAGAATAAATTTATGGGTACAACCCCATATCAAACCTATGAGCTTTCATCTTCTCATTAAAAACTATCTCGGCTGCGTACCGTAACAACTCTGTGAAAAAGATGGCATACATCAAAAACTGATTTCCCTGGTTAAGATCTGTGAATACCTCAAACCTGGTGTAATCCAAAACCTTAAGACAATACTTCTCATTGAATACGGTCTTAAAATATCTCCACCCCATCTGGTCATGCTTTCCTGCTTTCCCCACTGAGTTCCACCACTTCCGACTATGACCTTCCAACAGAAACGAAGAACACATGACCCTAATTGCCTCAAGAGTGTCAATAAATTCAAACATCTTCTCTATATTCTGAAGACACTCCACCACTTCTTGAGTTTCACTACGGGAATTTTGCATTTTTTTACAACGGTCTATTTGTGACAGAAATAGGACCTATCACAAATACTCCATTGAAATATACTATTTGTGAAAGGAATTTTGAACCATCGTAAATAGTCAATAAAAAGGAGGTATTTGTGACGGCCCATCGCAAATACCTTTGGCGCACAATGTGCGGGAAGAGTATTTGTGATGGGACCCGTCACAAATACTATTTTTTACCACCTCCACAATTAATAATCACCTAACTATTTGTGATGGGACCCATCCCATATAATCATGTCACAAAAGATCTAACTTATATATACCCCCCTCTGAATTTTTTTCATTAACAACTTTTTCCAACTTCCCTGACCCTCTTTGCTCTAATATTTTATTTAAAAAAATTTATAGAGTTTCAAGCTTTACAATGCATCCACTTTCAAGTATTATATATGATTAAAGAATCAATTTCAATTTTTTTATTTTATTTTATTAATTTAATTTTAGTAATAATTATTAATGATTAGTTGCAATTTGATTTAATTAAAATTAATTAGTTTTTTTGTATTATTTTTTCTGAAATATTTAGTTTTAATTTTCACTAATGTTTTTAAATAACATTAAATTGTTTTAATTTACTATAATTTATTTTAATTTTCTGTAATTAGAAATAATTAGTTTTAATTATTAATAATTAGTTGTAACACGTAAAAATAATAATTATTCATAATTAGTCATAATTGGTGATAATTAGTCATAATTTGTGGTAAATCATAATAATAGGTAATATATTATATAAATTAGCCATAAATTGTAATGCATTAATAAAATTTAATGTTAATTAGTTATAATTACAAATAATTAATAAAAATTAGTAACAATTAGTTATAATTTGTGGTAATTAGAACACAAAGAAAGGTAATTAGTAATAATTAGTAGTAATTAGTAATAATTAGTGTTAATTAGTAATAATTAATAAAAATTAGTAATAATTAACAAAAATTAGTAATAATTAATAAAAATTAATAAAAATTATTAATAATTTATAAGAATTTGTAATAACTAGTGGTAGTTGGTAATAATTAGTGGTAATTAGTATTAATTAATGGCAATCTGTAAAAATTAATAAAAATTAATGATAATTAAGAAAAAATAGTAATAATTAATAATAATTAATAATAATTAATAATAATTATTAAAAAAATTTAAAAATTGTTAATAGTTAAAAAAATAGTAATAGTTAATAAAAATTAGTAAAAATTAGTGTTAATTAGTAATACTTAGTAATAATTAGTAATAATTAAGGGTAATTCGGAATAATTAGGAATAATTAAGAAAAGTTGGGAAAAAATTATGATTAGAAATAATTAAGAATGATTAGTAATTACTAGGAATAATTAGAAATTATTAGGAATAATTTGAGATGATTAGAATTAATTTGGAATAAATGCGAATGATTAGTAATAAATAGGAATAATTATTAATACATAGTAATAAATGGGAATAATTTGAAATAATTAGTAATAAATACTAATAAATACTAATAAATGCAACTATATACTAAAAAATACTAATAAATGGTAACAAATAGAAATAATTAGTAATAAAAAGTAATAATTAGTAATAGTTTATAATAATTAGTAATAACTAGGTATAAATTGTGGAAATTGCTGATAATTAGGAATAATTAATGGTAATTAATAAAAATTAGGAATAATTGGAGGTAATTTGGGGTAATTGATGACAATTAGCAGTAAATAGTAGTAAATAGTAACAAAAGGTAATAATTAGTAATAATTAGTAATAATTAGTAATAAATAGTAATAAATAGTAATAAATAGTAATAAAAAGTCAAAATTAGTAATAGTTATTAATAAATAGTAATAAACGTTAAAAACACGTAATAAAGAGTAATAATTCGCAATAGATAGTAATAATTTGTAATAAATGGTAATAATTAGTAACAATTAGTAATAAATAGAAATATTTAGTAATGAATAGAAATATTTATTAATAAATAGTAATAATTAGTACTAATTAGTAATAATAAGTAATAATTATTAATCATTATGAATAAATAGTAATAATTCATAATTAATTGTAATAATTATTAATAATTAGTAATGATTTGTAATAATTAGTAATAATTATTAATAATTACTAATAATTAGAAATAATTAGTAATAATTAGTAGTAATTAGCGGTATAGAGCGGTAACTAGTAATAATTTGTAATAATTAGTAATAATTAGAAATAATTAGTAATTTATTAGTAATAATTAGTAGTAATTAGTAATAATTTGGTATAATTATGAATAAATAGTAATAAATAATAAAAATTAATAAAAAATAGTATCAAATAGTAATAATTAGTAATAATTAGTAATAATAAGAAATAATTAGGAATAATTAGGAATAATTAGGAATAAATAGTAATAAATAGTAAAAAATAATGATAAATAAAAATAATTTGTAACAATAAGTAATAATTAGTAGTAATTAGTAATAATTAGTAATAATTTGGTATAAATAGTAATGAATATGAATAAATTGTAATAATTATAATAATTAGTAATAATTGGTAACAAATAGAAATAAATAGTAACATTTAGTAATAAATAGAAACAAATAGTATACAATAGTTACAAATATGATGTAATAGTAACAATTAGAGGTAATTATTAACAATTAGCAGTAATTGGTAATAATTAGTAGTTATTAGTAAAAATTAGTGGTAATTGGAAAAACTTAGCCGTAATTAGTAAAAATTAGTAGAAATTAGTATAAAATTGTAATGACTAATAAAAACTAGTAATAATAAGGGGTAATTAGCAGTAATTAGTAGTACTTTCTGGTAATTTGGGTTAATTAGTTAAAATTTGCAGTAATCAGTAACAAAATTCTAATAAACTAATAAAATTTAGTAATAATAAGTGGTAATTAGTAATAATTAGTTCTAGTTTGAAATAATTATTTTTAATTTTCTATAATTAGTAAAAATGAGTGGTAATTAATAAAAATTCTAGTAATTAGTAATAATTTTTTATAAGCTATAAAAAATTAGTAATAAAAATTTGTAATTAGTATTAATTAGTGGTAATTAGCGGTAATTAGTAAAAATTATATGTAATTAGTAAAATTTACCAGTAAAATATAAAAAACATTTATAATTATTTAAAATTACATGCACTTAGCTCTAATTAGGGGTTATTAGTAAAAATCAATGGTAAATAGAAAAAATAAATGAAAAATAGATAAATTTGGATATATTGAAATGTAAATTATGATTGTTTTAATTTTTATACTTCTTGGATTTTCTTTTTATTAAATCTAGTTAATATTAAACAATATATTTATTTTAAACTAATTAGAGTAATTTTGCACAAGGAAGATGATAATAGTATTTATTACATGATCTAATTTGTATAAATCGTCATCGAAATCCAAATAGTTCTGGGGTAAGTCTTGTATATATTGAGGGTGTTGAATCCTTTTTTTTCATTTTCATCATCAAAACCAGAAGTAGTTTCCGAAGGGAAAATTATGTGTCCAATTAGGAAATGTAATCTGAGGAGGTCTGACACATTTGGAAATTTTGGAGGTTTTTTATTGTGATTTGGTTTTCAAAATGATTATATTTTTTGTTATCAACATGGAAAACACGGTTCTGGAGATGGTACTAATAATTTGGTTCCAGATATATCATGGTTTCAAAATTTAGTACATGATGTCGTTAGTCAATCTTTTCAACAAACTAAAAATCTGGATGTTATTGACTCACTATCAAGGTAGGAATAATCATAATTTTATGTGTACTTGAATTATTTTGAGGAATCCCTATATCTTGGTTGAAAGATAAGAAAATTTGAAGGGGTTGGAAATTTTATGGCTATTAAATCATATTAGTGAATAAAAAATAACTATATTGATAAGATATTCTCTATGGTTAATGCACTGTTACATGAATGAGATGTGCTGCCAATAAATTTCAATGAGGGAAAGATCTTTTTTCATAATTTGGGTCTTGGTTATCTTAAGAATCATGCATGTTCAAATAATTTCATCATTTATTATGCTGAAAAAGTGTCATTTGTTAGTTTTTCTATATGTGGACAATTGAGGTAGAAAAAGGCTCAACTATGGAAGCCTGGATTTATTCCTATAAAACAATTTAGTTACTTCCTAATTACCCCTATATTGCGGTGTTTCTTTAGGTCTCAAAACCCAGCATTATTGATGTCACTGCACAAAATAATCAATTAAACTATTAAAGACTTAAACCATCCTGATGATGGTGATTAATGTAAAAAAAAATTGACCATGTATATCTGTATTATTCTTTAGAAGCCAGATATGTGAGATTGACTCTTTCAACTAATGTTTTCTATCCATTTAGCTATTACGGTAGTCAATATTATTGTTGTACGGTCTTTATAACTCTATACAATTTACCTCCTTGGATGTTGATAAATAATTCATATATCTTTTTGACCTTATTAATTACATGACATCCAAAAAATAATCTTGAAGTCTAATTAAAGTCATTAATTAATGAGTTAAATTTATTGTGGAGTAATGGTGTTATTACATTTGATGTAGTTGAAAAACAGAATTTCCTACTTAATGTGTCATTGATGTGGATAATTAGTGGCTTACTAGTATATGGTATGTTATTTTGTTGGAGTACACATGGTACAAAAACATGTCCTTACTATATGATAAATAGAAAAGAGATTAAGGTTATAAATGGAAGAAAAAAATTGTTTCTTCGAATATCATCAAAGATTTCTTCCAAAAGATCACCCTTTTCAGAAAAACAAATATCATTTAGAAAAATTCACCCTAGGTAAGACCAATGAAAATATAATGACATGATAAAAATATTTCCCAAATATTTAGGCGACCAGAAATTGAACAGTTTGAAAATAATAGAACACAAAAGTTAATGAAGCAAAAAGAGTCTTATAAAGGTTCAAAAGAATAACGTTTATTAATTTTTCAGTGGATTCAATATTTGAGGGTTTCATATGGTTATGTTTCTAATTTGTATAAATGTGTCAAAAATGGTAAAATTATAGAATTAAAAATTCAAGACTATAATTTTATAATGGAAAGACTTATACCGATTTGATTTAGTGACGTGTTAAATTCTATGATTTGGCATGTTCTAATAGAAATATCATATTTTTCCAATACATTTGTGCAGTGAAAACATACTACAAGTTACTAATTAGACTATAAGAATTTGTATTTTTAATATTATGTAAACTAGAAAAAATATTTTTGGTGGATTCAATTGATTTAATGGAAAATTTGATATTACATTTACCGCATGAAGAAAAATATAGAGTTCTAGTATAGTTTTGATGTAGTTATCCACTCAAGAGATGCATGAATAAATTGATGAAAATGGTATATTAAAAAACATCAGTTGAAGGATTAATTGCATAATTTTATATTTAGGAAGAAATTTCTTTTTTCTACGCTCATTCTTTTCAATATGAATATCCATAAAAACATAACTACATGGGAAGTGATGAGGGAAATTTTAATGATGAAACGAGTAATGAATTATCAATTTATAATAAACCCAAACTTTGATTTGGTGGAGTTCATGATTGATAGATTTCTTATGATGAAAATCACAGGGCTCATATATATGTTCTGCTCAATTGTGAAGAAATTACACCATTTGTAATATGTGTACTCCTACCACTTATTCTATAATATTTTTTTTCAATATATTGATATTATTTTAACTATAGTTTATATTAAAATCATATCAAGAAACTATTTCCAGAAATTACAGCAACTTCTCTTAAATAACATCAGCAAAATATTTTTTTGACTGGTTTCAAAAAATGGTAAAATAAAATTTTTTATGGTTTAAAATATAAAATAAATTTATAACTTATTATAATGATAATTTTTTAAAAAAATTTCATCTATCTCAACATTATGATAAAATTGATAATCAATTGTGTGTATTGATTAACCCACCATAAAATATGGTTATATCTTATAACACATATGTGGTGAATAGTTTTCAATTTCATACATGTGCACATGGGGAGTAAAAAAACAACGAATTCTGGATTTTTCTTGATAGAAAATCATCATAGATAAAATTGTATTAGGATTTTATGACACACTATAATATGTAATTGAACTATTTTTTCTAGGATAAATTTACAAATAGATTCATAAATGTCAGTGGTTGGATACTGATATATGATTGTGTGTTCATCCACACCATAGAATCATTAATATTAAACATAAAATACTTCTTAAAGTAAATGAACCATTTTTATTGGATCATAAGGCACATCAATTTTATGATAAAAATTATTATTCTCCTTTAAGAGAGTTATGTGATTGGTGGAGCATAATAAAAATGAAATCTTAGGAAAATTCGTTTATTCATAGTGAATGTGCTTTCATTAATGTGTAAGGAATTGAAATTTTTACAAATACAACTCCAAATCCATCTTTTCCATGAAGTGGTATGAATATAGATGATGACACCCCATAGTTAAGGGTTGATGGTGAAGATGAGGTTATTGATGAAACAAATGGATATGAAATGGAAATATATGTTGAAACTACATCGTCTATAGAAATTGAGGATACTAAGGAGGAAATTGATGATATTGGCACTGTCATATATCTAGATACAGCTACATATGATGATTGGAAAGTTTAAATGTGGTTTATAATCATATATAATATATATCTATATATAATAGTTGTTTTCAATTATTTTCTAACAACAATAATTTTGTGTTTCAAAGGGACTTAGATATGTATTTTGAGTTGGAGGAGGCTGATCTACATAGTGACGATCATGATGATGGATAATCTAAACATCAAACTATTGGTGGTTGTACGACGCCTCAGAGGGGTTTGGGTCTTTTGAGATTGGTGATTCCTGGCCCAATCCCTGAGTGACATCCATATATTAACATTGATCAACACATGTGGTGGTATGTTTACTTGTGTATTTTAGTTTGTTTTCATCAATTATCATTAATTTATTTATATAATAATTTTTTGATTATTTGTTTTATTTTTCAACATATTTTCACATATATCTATTGGATAGGAGATTGAAATATTGTGGAATTATATTTCTAGAGCATGGATGACATGGGATCAGATTCCCATTGATGTTCAGCAATGTATGTTTGAGCATTGGATGGTCCATAAATAAATAATAGTTATTTTGAAATTTATTTACTTAATAACATGATATTATTAATTATTTGTAGATTTAATGATATCATATGGATGATAGAATGTGAGACATTTTTTGGATGTATGGGAGATCTATATGGATGAATATTTCTTTCAGTTTTTTCCTAATCTGAGGAGGGACGCCATGTAGAAAGTGGGAGTCACATAATTTTATTAGTCTTGATGTACCCATCGACCTGATTACATATCATCTCACATCTGATATGGATTATGTTCACACTGGTTGGGAGATAATTTTTAGGGGAAAGCATCATTAGTTTTATAGAATCAGGGGAGGTTAGAGGTTACAGATCAACCTGGTAGTCGTATATTTAGTTTACATCGATGACATATGGTAAGTACATTTTTTTTAATAATTTATATACCTTTAAAAACTCTTTATTCTTTTTTACTCTTATAGGAAATCAAAGAACCCAATATTACAGAGTTCTACATTTATAGATGGATGTACATGTATCCTGTCACTGGAGAGATTAGAGGTGATCAACAACATTATATTGAGGTCATAACAATTTTTTTTGAGTTTTAAAATAAACTAAAAATAATATTTTAACTATTTAAATTTTAAATTTAAATTAAAGGAGTCATATGAGGTCATGATGTCTCAAATATAGGTTGAGAGTCAGGACGAGATTGAGGATCAGTCCTCCAGTGCATCAGGATTTGATGATGCAGCATGGATGAATGTGACACGGTATGCCTTCAAGAATGGATGAGTTCTCAGTATCTGCTCTCTATTGATGCTTGGGAGTTATTGTGGTTTTATTTTGATCTCATAATGCAGCTTGAGAGGAGCTCATAGAGAGTCATCATTGTCTACTTCAAAGTATGAGGAGCAGCTGGGAGCTCAGGGTGAGCTTATAGAGTCCATGCATAAGGAGCAGGAAGAGCTCTGTCGACAGCAGCAGTAGTAGCAGCATGATGAGATTCATTAATGGTAGCAGTTGCAGCACGAGTAGATGATGGAGTAAAAGTGACATCTAACTAATGGTTTAGGGATCGAGTTCCCTCCAACATCTCCTCCAGCTCCTCCATCCCTTCTAGATGTCCCACCCCCTTAGTGATGTGTATAATTTTTATGATAAAATATTAAATGTAATTTTTTATAATATTATATATTTAAATTTCTATATAGTTCATTTTTTATATTATTTTGAATATTGTGTTTTTATTTTTTTATTTGTTTCTTATTTTTTTATTTTTTTATTTTTTTATCTCTTTATTATTTTTTTAGTTATTTATTTTTCAATTAAAATTTGTATTTTCTATTATTTTGTTATTATTATTATTATTATTATTGTTGTGAATATTGGGGTTTTTATTATTTTCTTATTTCTATTATGTTATTATTATTATTATTATTATATTATTATTATTATTATTATTATTATATTATTAATGTTATTATTTTAATTTTATTAGTATTAATATTATCTTATTACAATTATTTTACTATTATTATTTTATTACTATAATAAATTTTATTATTATTTATATTTTATTATTGTTATTATAATCTTTTTAATTTTTTTATTATTTTATTAATATAATTTTATAAATATAATTATTATTATTATTTATATTGTTATTTTTTATACTATATTTTTTTATTAATATTATTTAATTAATATTATTTTTTTATTAAATTTAAATAATATTTATTTTTAAATAATTTTTTAATTTTTTAATTTTTTATTTTTTTATGACGGGAAGATATTTCCATCACAAATAACTATTTACGATGGGCCAATCACAGAAGGGTTTTTCTAAAAACTCGATGAAACTATTTACGATGGGAAATTATTCGATCATAAATAATTTTTTTAGTGACGACCCATCGTAAAAACCCTGTTTTCCACATCATTTTCTGCAATGGGGCATTTTTGATGGGACCCCGTCACAAATGACCTTTTACGACAAGGTCTTGTCGTAAATAACTCAATTTCTAGGTGTGGTTCTGTATTTCCCCATAATAAGGAGGCTTTCTCTTGAAGAACTCTGGAGATTTTTTCCTTACCCAAACATGGTTCAGCTTCACTAACATAATCAGGGCCAGAGCACACTCCTTTTCCCAAAGCATGGATAGTCTGAACCACTACTTCTACCAACCTCTGATCAAACAACAATGGGAAACTCTCTCTAACCTCTTTTTCAGGGTGCATAGGAACTCTCTGAGCTGGAAACTTCTACAACATGCAACAATCACAAGGAAGAACCATCAATACAACCATCAACAAATATTTTAAATATTTTTATTAATAATGGAAAATATCAAACACATCAAAACAACAATACATAACCAAATCCATCACAATCGCAAGGCAAACCAAACCACTCCACCCCCACACTTCGTCCATATATAGTCTGTAGCCAGTACTTCTCTCCTAGATGAGAAGTAAAATCAATCCCAAAATCCCATGGAGACTCGAGTCTTGTCACGAGTTATATTGCCCATACACCCTTCTCACAACTATATCATCAAAACCCAAAAATCCTTGTTCGAGTCTATCCTGACTCTATCCTAAATAACTTGACCCACAAAGAGTGAAATCTACTCTGATACCATCATTTCATGAACCAATCAGGGGTCCCATCCAAACCAACAATTGACCCAATCCAAGGCATGGCCCAAAAGGCATTCCCCATCTCCATGGGCTGGATACTAGTGCCTCAGTATCAAAAAAATACTTTTTGATCAATATCACCCATTTATGTAAATATAAACAACCCACAAGATTTAATAGCACAATAATAAATACCCATAACCAAATGAGTGATAACAAAAAATTAATCCATCTTTACACTATTAAAAAATACCTAATAATGTTATAATGGAAAGGGAACTAGAAAACTATCCCAAAAACCTCCATGAAATAAGAGGGACATCACCCTCAATCCACAACCACCAACACCTACAACAAGTGGAACCCCACCAACCGGATCCACCATCATCTGTATGACACATCTTGCCTTTACCTCCGCCATTCATAAAAATGTCTATATACACCCAAAGGTGTATATAGGGTATTAACCATATCCTAGTAGCATGCCACCCATAGAAAAGATTTCATGGTAAACATTATAAGATAAATCAACTTGCACATCTATATGGAAGCAGTTAGAAACATTTTCAAAGAAAATTTCAGGTAAACATTTTCATAAAACAAACATTATTTCAATATAAAACATTACCTTTTAAAATAAACTAGCCTCAATGCCACAAAGCACACAAGGTGAACTATATATCCCTATTCAAAAACTAATCATATATATTTAATGTCACAAGAGTGAACCATGGGTAAATCCAAAAGGGTAGCTATCACAATTGAGTCACAAAGAACCTCACCACTCAATGATCAATATTATCCAACTCAACCCCCAACAGATTTCCTGTGTACAATCCACTAAGAGGGATAATCCCACTTTCCTATTGGTCTCCAAATAATAGGCCAGTTCAAACAAATTCTCATGAATGTCCCACTAGGAGTGATCATCCCAACAACCTAGTAGTCTCTGATCATATCAAATATTTATTTACCTTGTATCCATAAATCCTACTATGTGAATCCATGCCTTTCCACTTCTGAATCACTAGCGTACTAGTTCTATATTACCCATTTAGATACCTAAGATTCCCTTTGTACTCGAATAACATTTCACATGTCATAGGAATCACCAATTCCACATTCAAATTCCAAGAATTACATGCACATATGAAAATCAAGTCTTTCACAAATATTGTCTTTGGAACCACCATTTTCCATAAATAACCTATTTTATATTTTACACACACATCAAAATAGTTTAGAAACACATTTCTCAGCACTTTCACATCTCATGAAACTCAATGAAAAACATTGCAAGAAAAACAAATAATCAATTAAACCATTTCCATGATCCAATACACTTCTAAATCCACACATAAGACACATTTATTTTTTAAAAATGATTTTCATGATTTACACAATTCACCCATCACATTTTATGGTTAAAAACAAAATCTAACCTTCCAAAAAAATACATTCTGCCTTAAAACCCCATTTTAAACACATTCGAACCTCAAGTTCCCTTTAAAACACATTTCTCACCAGACAAGAATTTAATAGAAAACTTTTATCAATCCAAAAAATGATATCAAAAGCATATATAAATGTTTGATCATAGAACCACCAACCTCACACATGGAAACTTCTTGAAATAGGTGAAAAACTACATTTGCATCACCACAAGACCCTATAAAGGAAAGATCAACCACTAATAATCAATATCATACCCAATATCACAAGATCGTACCCCCCCATATCAAACATCCATTGTAAAATAATAAACCAAGGGAATAATTAAGAAAACCCTAGATAGAGGAAGAATCAAGGTCAAAACCACATACATAAAGTATATCTGAGGCTCTAAGTTCAAAAAATCCAACAGAAAGATGACCAAGTAGGTCCAAGGAATTTTGCTGGGAGATTAAACAGATAAAAGCCCATATGGGGTGGATGTGGGTTATATAGGGTAAAATCCAGAGAGGAAAAAAATGGAATTTTCCAATTATAAATCACCTGGACAAGTCACACTGTTTGCCGACATGATTTCCCAAACAATGTAGAGACCATTCACCTCGAACTTCCTAAGATGAAAGTGGTGAAAGGTGTGATATCATGGTTTACTAACTATTTTCTAACCGAGTGGTTAACCACTATCAAAAATTTCACTTCACCACAATTGTTATTGGGCATGGCTGTATAGTTTGACAAACCGTGCACAAACTGTGTGCCACCTACTGCCAAGTCTGAAACCTCCATTATCACCAAAAACACCCTGGAAAACTCATAGAAATCGTGTCATTATAATAAAATGGTTAAATACATTAAATTTAAGAAACATATGTGACCAAATATACAAATTGTTTTTTCTAAAATCATTTTATTTGTTTAAGTGTATGTGATTTTTTTGAACCATATACGGGGTGGTGTTCCTCTAAAGAACAAATCTTGGTGGTTATTTTGGAATTCAAAAGAGAATGTATATAGTGGTTTGTTTGTTTCATGACGAATTTTGGGTTTATAAATTTTGTATTATATTTAAATTATTTTAATAGGTGAAGTGTTTTGAGATAAAAAGTGGATTTTATGTGAATGGTTGAATTAATGAATTTTGGGACATAAATTTTAAATTCAAATTGAGAAATGGATTTTTTTGTATTAAAAGAAGGATGAGATATTCAAATTAAGCATTGTTTTGATTAAAATTACTATAAAAAGTAGTTTTGGGACCTTTTACAAGGTATCATTGTTAAAATAATAGGTTTTTGAAAGTGTTTCTCTTATTTTAGTTATAGGGGAATTTAGAGTTATCGCCTGATTGGTATTGATACTGTTTGGTGTGGTTTAAGATATATGGCTACGTTAAGATCATGTTTTTTGTTATTTAAAGTAATCCTCTCATAAATTTATTGTGTAATGATAGGTTTTTTATATTTAGGGGTTGTTCTTTTCCAGGTCTTGACCTTTCCCAGATAATAAATGGAGTGAAAAATATTGTCTTCTCCACATGGTGGTGTAGTGAAACATCTGGGAATTGTTTAGGGTAACTTTTTCTCGGTAGAATTATTTTGGAATTATCTATGTTGATTTGGGTAAATTGGTCCAATGATCCATAGGTGGATTTTTGAATGACTAAGGATGAGTCTTCTAGGAGGTTTAAAGTCAAATATAATAAGAGGTGTCTCATATGAAAGTAATACTTTTCGAAAAGGTTTGTTATAAAATTACTACTTTATGGGTTTGTAGTAGTTATTGTTTTGAGGTTGATTTTGTTTGGATCATTTTTCTGGTGACTTTCTAATAGATCTTTTATGAGATTTGTTTATTTTTTGATTCTCATATGTCATTATTTATCAAGTTCATTTTTTCATGAAGTAAGCTAGGGGTTGAGTTATAGTTAGATGGTTTGAACATGGGAACCTTGGGAATGCGCATGGGTAATAGGGGTGTGTGGTAGTTTTTTGTTATACCATGGAAGTTATTGGGTCAGTACATTCAATCAGGGTCATCGTGAGTCAATGTTTTGGAATCTTGACCCATGTTACATTCTGATTTAGTTTCATAACCTGATAATAGAACCATGTTATCTTTTGTTGAAATATGTTTATAGGTTGTTTTTACCTTTCCTTGTAGTTGAGATGTGATAATGATCTTGGAATTGACTTTAGTGTCTCTATCATATTACATTTGTTTGTTTATACAAATTGTGCTTCATTTATATAATATGAATAGATTTATTTATTGGTTTATTATGTTTTGTAAAATAATATTATTTATTTAGGCGCTTTGGATATGTTAATAATTTAATAATTTTTTTAGGTGTGTCTCCCCTTTATCTCACAATTTAAGATAAATTATAAATTGTGGAGAAATCTGTTGTAGGTCTAAATTTCACATAGACCTCATAACTATTGGTAATATGTGGATCAATGAATGGCCTTTAAATTCTCATCTATTTTTATACTAGTAAAATAACCACACTTTAATTGCTAATGACGTTACATTATGTGAATTTTAGGATTATCATTATTGTACTATTTATTTATAATGAATTTTAGAATCTAATTGATTATATTTTGGTTAAATATTTTTCTTTCCCAAGTATTCTAGTTATTTTAAAGTAGATTAGAATCCCAATTTTGTACCTAATGTTTGAAGTGAATGTTTGGATCCCAAACCCTACTTTTGATAAAGATTGTTACTTTTGAACCTTATGTCTGATGTAAAAGGATCAAGAACCATAATTTTTAATAGAAACATACATTTTCATACTTATTGTATGGTTCATCAACTTGACTTTTGGTATCAACCATACTTTTTAATATTATCTGCACAATGTGAAACACTTTGTTTGAATCAGTCAACTATGAGATTTGAATTATGGATTGTTTCGTCAATTTATTCAATGTTTTCCATATTGATTATTTATTATTTAATGATTCATAAATACTGATTCCAAGGGCGTTATTCCATAGATTAAATCATTCTTATTTCTATGGGATGTTATGATTTTCCCTAGGTGTTTAAATTTAAATGATCATAAATTATCTGACATATTCTCAATATTTTATTAACCTTAAAAAATAAATATTTTTTTAAATTCCATGAGTTTTATTCTTCAAAAATTATTTATTTAATAAATTCCCTAGTTATTTTAACAGCTACTCTTTGGATACATACATGTTTTTATCTATTGTTGTGTGTTCACCCTGTTGCTATTGTTTTATCCATTATTAATATTTTTGTAGTTATCTGATGTGATTATCATAGATTCAATTTATATACATGCATTTTTATAATCCATTGAAGTGTTTTATATATTGATATTTACAAAAAATGTGTAATATTGAAGATAATCTTTTTGTGCTTTATTGAAGATCAACTACATCTTTTAGTTGTAACTGTAATTGTGAGCTAAACTCATATTCAACACTTATATCCCATCTATTTTTTTGAAGTATATCCTTCTTGTACTCAGTCATGATAGAGATTAAACATCTTATTCTATGATATGTATATCTTTTTTCTCAATAAAAGAACCATAAGGCCTTCTAAAATCCTTGTTGTAAGGTGTTAACTAACTTTACTCGGTTATGGAGGTCCATGGTAAAAGGACCTATCAGTGAAAGTCACCAACCATGTGGTAAGATCATTGGTGGAGTGGTATAGGTGATTAATGTACCCCAAAAAACTATACATCAACATTTATAGTTCTTTTATTTATATTTTTTTATTACTTAATCGTTTTTAAGAGATAAGGAATTGATCACCTTATTTTAAGTTGGTCACTTAGGTCCTGTCAATTTTTTTTAATGAAACAATTCACCACCACCACAGCCACCCTCTTGTGTCCTCTTCTTTATCATTAAAACCTAACCATTGGTTTCATAGGTTGGGATCTATTGAATTTTTTTTTGGAAATCCTTGAAAATTTTATTTTTCTACCCAATAAAAACATTTTGTATCAAATTCATATCTATAGTAGTTATATTTTACTTTGGCTCTAATAATACTGATTTAAAGATTCAGATAATGAAAAATTCAATGTATAATATTAGAGAAGGTATGCAGATGATTTTTTCTTCTTATTTCAATTTTGATAATTATGTGTGCTGGAAAGAATGCATGATTGTTTATTTGAACAATCTTGGAGTAAGAGTTTAATTTTTTCATTCCATAAAAAGTTCCTAAATAATTTATATAGAAATATAATACTACTCATGAGAATAATTAGGATATTAATTTGAGAGATATGAATTCTTATTTTTTTGATTAGGAACTGGTGAATTCAATCAATATTCTCAGTTTTCTACTGTATATGAAATTTGGAAGACAATCATTGTTTCCTATGAAGGAATCAATAATATTAGACATTTGAGGTATAAGACTGAAAATGTAATATTTATTATATTTTAGAATTATTATGGTGAAATAATCACTCATCTTAATGGGATATTGACTAAAATAGACAATGGTGTTGCTTCATTGGGAGAACCATTTCCATATTCAGATTAGGATTTAAAAGTTCTATGTTTTTCCCCCTCAAATATAGAATGGAATATCTGCTGCGAATAGTGATTCGAGTCCTATAAAAATATATCAATAAAGTAATTCATTGAAACATTAATCATGTACTATTTTGATATGTTATAAGAAGATAAAAATCATATTTCTATCATAAAGGAAAATTTTTCACTTAATGTATCAAATGATGAATATTCAAATTCTATTCATTCAAGTTCAAGTGTTGAGCTATTATAACGTGAAAAAAAATTACATATATGTATAAAAATAAAAAGATGAAATTAATAATGAATAAATAAAAATAATTCATATATTATAAATGTAATAATAGAGTTCACATGAGACCTGATTATCTTGTACTTAAAACTAAAAGCAAATATGATTACAAAAGAAATGGGAAGAATTTTAAGAAGCGTACTTAGAGTTCTTCTGAAGATTTATGCATTGAATCAACAACAAAATATAAATCTAAGGATGAAAATAAAATGGTAAATTTATGTCTTATGGATCAGGCTAATGAGGTAAAATCACCATTCCTTTGAGATTCTAATTTTCAAAATCCTTATTATAGTGAACTTAAAAAAAATACTATTTTATGCTTCATGATAAATTTGAATCCTTAATGAAACATAATTAAAATTTAGAAAATCATATGATGTTATTTCTATTGAAAAATAATGTTGGTCAAATCATATCTCATATTGATGATCTAGTCCTTCAAAAAGTAATTTTTCATTGCATGAAAACGTGATTGGGGAATTATTGGATAAAGTTAATACTTTAAAAATATCTTCTAGTATGCTTATGAAGGAAGGTAATTATCTAAATCAAATTCAACATAAATTTAAATTTAATAAATCAATCATGGAATTAGTAGTAAAGGTGAAACCACAAAATTACATAGGAATTATTTTTTTCTAGGTTCTAAAAGAAAAATCATGTCAGTTATTAAATGTTTTAATTGTGGTATTAATAACATTTTTACTAATAATTATTATTATTTTATAAATCCTCAATTATGTGGTATCAAGAACGTTCATTATTCAAAATACTTATCTAATTATCGGATTGAAATATCTTATTAAAATAATCATATTTTTTTACCTAATTTATTATTTTATAACACATCCAAACCCAAAATCATATGTGTACTAAAAGGAAAATGTATTTAATATTTTGTAAATGTGTACCACTAAATATAAATTTTAAATTGATAAGTATATTATTGAAAATATTTAATGATTTTATTAAAAGAAAAATCATAATTTTTTCCTGATGCATACTCATTTTTAACAAAGAATGAGATAATTTCATTATTTTAATAGGGTTTATATAAAATTTTCAATTTTATTAAGGTCACAATTCACCATATCCCCTATTGTTCCTTATTCATTATCATTATAACCTAAAATTATGTTTTTATTGTGGTTGTGTTGGAAATGGATATGTCTGTTGATGTTTAAGAATTTGTTCATATTGATTTAGATGGTTTTTTCTTGTTTGGGTGATTCTTTTCATTGGAACCACATAATCTGATCTTCTTACCACCCAACTCTCGACCCAAGGTGTCATTGGGGGTTTCTTACATTACAATCTAATATTTACAAAGGAATTATTGGATTAGAATTCACACGGTTGTAACAATTTTAACACCCTCAAATTAATGTTGTGTTTTATTGTTTAAATTTGGGTCTATTTAAATTTTTGGGATTATTTTTTATCTTTCGGTGTTTTGGGGGCCTAAGGAAGATGTGGGATTGAATTATAGCTGGTCATATTGTATCCCATGAAGACCATTCCACATCCCATTCCAATACTTTAAGATGATTGGGTGGAGGAGGGGTGGATGCATTGTGTATATTGTTCTACGTTTTGGAGGTATATATAAGTGGAGAAGCTCATTTTTCACTTATTTTTCGCTATAGATAATGATTCCATACACTAGTGGTTGTACTCAGGGTCTTGGGTATTTTTAGTTAGAGTGTTTCACATTTCTAGTTCGGGGATGTGTCGTGGATGTTGTTTAGAAAAGGTTTCCACACCATAGTGTAGAGGGTTATTCCAAAGTGGATGGGTTTTCAGGGTTAGGAGTTATGGTTTTTCAAGGATCACAACCCCATATCTCCTAGAGCTATAATGTGGTTAGTATCTAGATAGAAAAACCACATCATAGAGTATAAGGTCATGTCGTGGAGGTGGTCTGCCCAGATTTTTAATCTAGTGAAATTATTATTCTTCCTACACACATTTTATTTGTTTTCTCCACACTTTATACATAATTCTAGTTTTTCAAACAATAGGTGTCATAATGGTGTTATTCCCCTCCCTTTATATTTGATTTTGGATTCTTATCCATAGATTCAAATTGGTTCTTCAAGGTCACTCTCTTTACTTATCCATGATTTTATTCTCTTCTTCCCGTTTATTATTTATTCATGGATATCTCTTGTCATCAAACCCCAAATGGATATGGGGGATTGATTTAGTGTTTGGGTTGGGATTAATTTCGGATTTTGGATGTTTAAGGCTCAGAGAAGTCATCACTTTTCAAATATTTTCTTTCATTTTTTAAGGATACTTGTTATGAGTTATTTTCATATAGAGTTTGGTGTGTGTTTTAATCCACTTCCTTTACTTCACACATCATTGGGTTTTTTATTTTTTTAAATTCTTTTTTGTTAAATTAAATATATATGTGATAGTCATAATTGATTTTTATTATGTCATAAACATTCTCTTACTTGGAATAAAGGATGATTAATGGTTCTATAATTTATAAAATAACGTTTTTGAGTGCCAAGTGTTTGTAAATATTACTATTATAATTATATTAAAAGAATTTTATAATCAATGTAATTTTACACTTCATGATTCAAATAATGTGAAAAGGCATTGTATTATGAGGTTTTTTTAATAATGAGGGTTGAATTTTGGAATTTCAATGAGTTTATTATAAATAGGGTACTTTTTCTGGAATGATTTCAAGGGTTATTTTCATTGTGTGGTTTAAATGGATGTTTTTAATGAGAATTTTAAGTGGTCAAAATGAATTGTAATCCTAATTTGGTTTTGAAAAGGCTTATTTTTAACATTATGAAAGTGATATTCATGATGACCATGGGACCCCTGATTTTACCCCTAGTTTTTCAATGCTTGAGATGGTATTTTTTACATTTGAGGGATGTTTTATATTATTTTTTATATAGATGACGTTAAAGGGGATATTTATTATGAGGGAGTTGGAGGTGATATGTGGTTTATTACTTCTATTTCAATATTGATCTTATGATGAATTGTTTCCTTTTTCCCCTCCACTATATAGATTTCATGGGAAACCTAGGATACTAAATGGATGTTCTAGATATGTATTATTCTAAATTAGTGTGTGCTAGATGGATAGTTTTCTAGGACTGTATCATGCACTTAAGAGATTATTTTTTACTAGATGATACCTTAAAGAAGAAATTTAAATGAGATATTTCAGTTTCATATGGGGGCCTGATGAGTGATCTGATGAACTAGGTCCAGTATCATTCAGGTTAGATCCTAGTGAGTTTCCCAATATGGTTGGTTCATTATGGATTATTATAGTGGATATCCATCCTTTCTGTTATTATATTCCCTATTTGATTGGTTTTTGTAGCATTATTGTAAGGTTTTAGTTACTTTTATAGTTTTGTTTCATTGATGATAAGATTCCTTATTGTATTGTATGTTGTTATTTCAGTTTATATTTTTGGATAAATAGGTTTTAAAATGTGGATTTGAAATAGATATTTTAAAAAGGAAACAAATTGATCTGTGGTAACGTGTTAGTTCTTTTGGTAAAATGTTGATTATCCTTTTTAAAGGCTTCAAAAACAATTATTTCTCAATGGGTGGATCTATTATTATTATCCTAAAAAGGGATGAGTTTTATAAAAATGGGTTATAAAATGATACTTGTTTTCTAGATACTTATATATAAGGAAAAAATATTTTTATATTTATATTTCATACTAGAATTAATGAAATTAATTTCTCAAGTTATTTCCTACACTCTTTGGTTAAATACTACTGGACATGGTTTTTGCCACACTCTATATACACCAATGGGTGTATCCAGTTCTCATGTGTCATTTTTGGTTATCATGTTATGATCTCTTTTTAGATTTAAGTTCAATTTGGTCAGATGATGGAAATTATGGGTTGTGGTTAGTGATCGTGTGTTATATGGAGACAATTGATAATGGTTCGAGTGTGATTTTATTTTTTAGAATGTTTATATATCATCCTTTCAGACATGAGTCTTCTTTTTGTCATCTTATTCTATGATTTTATTTATTAATTTAGGTTTATTTTATGTTATGATGTTGTTTATGAGATATTTTATTATTCCTTGTGTGTTATACTCTATATAGATGTTTCATTGTTATTAAAACTGTTTATTTTATTCTTTTCCATAAGACATATAGATGGGTCATGTTGGATTTTTGGAGTGGTATATGTGATGTTGTTATATGGATTCTAGGGGTGAAATTATTAACATTGGTTATGTTTTGATAGCTTGTGTCTTGTCGCTATGCCATATTGATCTGGGATATACTTCATGCCTAATGGAAAGACGAGGTGGGTGATGGGTCAGGTCAACTCAGGTTAGTTCATTACAAAATTGTATCATAGAATCCTCTTATTACTTGAGTGTATTTAGTTAGTATGAAGATTAGGATTATTATTTGAACTAGAGATACAAACCATGAGAAGGTTCCTCATAAATAGATTTCATGATGAAACATTAGTTACCATAGGTAGCTGGGATTGGATACTATTTGGATATTTTTGATGGATTATGATTTTATATGGTGGTTTTTTAATCCACATTAGTATTATGTTAGTTTCATTTGGGTGGGTTCTTGGAACACGTACTATCAAACCATGTTCTCTATAAATGTATAGTTTTTCATCTCATTTGATGCATTTACTTCGATTTCTTGATTCTTGGATTTCATTGAGTGGTTATGGTAAGGGGAAAATAATCATGAACGGTATTGTGATGTGTTTTTTATGTTTTTTATTGAATTTTGGTTTAATTTTATGGTGATACTTTAAATATGTATTTTTTAAAATTATTTTTTAGTGAAGGGGGATTTCAAGAAAAATGATTTCTATTTGAAATTAATATGTATATATTTTTTCTAAAATAGATTTATAAATTTTTAAATGTTTTTGGAAATTGTTTTCTTAAAATGAAAAAGGACCATTTTATGTTCTAAAAATAGTATGGTGGTTTAATTGAAATATATTTTCAGTTTTGAAACTATATTTTGCATGGTTGTTTTGTAAAGAACATCCCTTGGTGGGTATATTATAATTTTAAAAGATAACTTAAAGAGTGGGTTATTTTTTTTATTGGCCCATTTTTTTTGATTAAATTGTGGATGGTATGGATATTTTTCTAAAGGGTGATGTGTTTTGAGAATAATAGGGGATTTTATTTGAATTTATTAGTTAACGAAGTTGGGGGCTTTAACTTTTAATTGAAATTGTGAAATTGATTTCTTTTACATTTGATAAAGGGTCAGTTTGCTTTTAAAAGAATGTGTGTCTTTTAAAATGAGTTTGGAGACCCATTACAAGTGTTCATAGGTTAAATGTGGTGGGTTTTTAAATAATTTTTCTTTTTTTGATGAGTTTTGTATCTATATTTTAACCTTAATGGATATTTGGACTATTTGGTGATGATTAGTAGACATAGTTGGATTAGGTTCTTGTTTTTTTGTGGTTTTATAAAAGACTCCCATAAAAGTATTGATTAAATGTTGGTTGTGTATCATTAGTGGTGGTTGTTTTCTTATTTTCGAAATTTCCTAGGATATAAATGGTGTGGAAGTTATTGTCTTCTCCTTTGGCCAGTTTAGGAGTGCATCTTGGAATTTTTTTAGAGTGGTGTTTTTCAAGTGTATTTATTTTGGAACAATGTATGATAGGTTGTGTGGATTGGGATAGTATGCCTTAGTTTTGTTATTGAATTGGTGTGAAAAAAAACTTCTTATAGGTTCAGTGTATCCTAGAAAAAGTGGATTCTTGGGTGAAATTATTAATTTGAGATATTTTTTTTCTAAAATCCTTTCTCGATGAGTTTAGAGCAATTATGGTTTTGAGGACAATTGTTTTGGTGTGTTCTGTGAGTGCAGTTCAGGTTTCTCTTTTTGGGGGAAGTTGTTGTTTCGGGATGTTCATGCCTCATTTTTTTTCATTTTTTTTTGGTTGTGGTGTAAGATATAGGTTGAGTTATAGTTGAATGTTTTGATCATTGATGACCTTGATCCTTTTCATGGGTAATGAGGGTGTGTGGATTTTCAGATAGATCATGAGAGCTATCGGGTTGGGACTTTCATTTAGGATCACTATAAGCCACTATTCTTCAAGATTAACTATATTTAACGTTATGATTCAGTTTTATTTCCCAAGGTTTGAACCATATTATCTTTTTTAAAACTGTATTTATGGGTGTTTCTCCCAATCCATATATTTGGGAGGTGATTATGGGCATGGTAGTGGATTCAGATAACCAATCCAATGATATTGAGTTATTTCTTAGAATTTTTATTCCTTTATGGAGTATGATTCAATTTATTAATTATTATTTTTATTTATTTAAAGAATATCATTTCTTTGGGTGTTTTTTGGAGTTGTGTTTCTTTTGATGGAATCTTGTTTAGGGGAATTCCTCTCGCTTTTCTCACTATTTAAAGAAAATTATAAATGGTGTGGAGACCTATAGTAGATATTAATTGATCTTAGAACTCAACCTGTGTGTTCATAGTTCTGTTTCAATTATAAAAGTTTAATGATGTCCAAGAATTCATTATGATTTATTTAGAGAATTTTAATCATGTTTGGGTGATTATTTTTTCTAGCACCTCCTTAGATAATCTACCACATTTACGCCTCTTGGCATGAGGTGTCATTGGGGTTTTATTTCATTAGAATTTACTCTGGTTGATGACTTTATTAGGGTGGAAAGTATCATGTTGGGGAGAATTGTAATAAAATTTTTAACTATTTTTATTTATTGTTTAAATTTTTGGTTTTAACTTTTGGGGTTCCTTTTTTTCTTTGTGTGTTTGGGAGGCTCTAAGAAGATTTGAGGCCTAAATTGCAGATGGACACACCGTGGACATGGGAGACCATGACACATCCCATTTCGTACCTTTGTAAAATTCATGTGAAGGAGGGGTCATCGCATTGTGGAGCTTGGTTTGTTCTTTAGGAGTGTCTGTGAAGGGAAAACCACACTTGTGTACTTGGGTTGCACCATAGAGAAGGATGTCATTCCTACATGGCTAGCCTCAAGGTATTCAGTTCTACCTAATTTGAAATATTCATGATATACGTCTAGGGATATGTCCTAATGGGTGTCTATTTATGGTATCCATGCCATGGTGTAGAGGCACACACCATTTTTGTTGGGTACTCAGGGGTAGAAGGTCTACTTTTTTTAGAAGCACCATGTCGTGGAGCATGAGGCTACATCATAAAGGTGGCCAAGATATATTTTTAATTTAGTGAAATTCCATTTCTACCCCGACCTATTTAATTTTAGTTCTCTTCACCTTCTCTATTATTTTAATTAATTAATCATGGGGCATATCAAGGGATTTATTTCCCTTATTTACCCTTTGATTTGGGATTCTTCTCCACAAATTACATGTGTTTCTTTGTGGAAACTCCCGTATATCCTCCTTGATGTTCTTCTTCTCTTCCCCTCTATTCCATCCAAATGAATATATTTTTATCTCAAAACCCTAACATCCCTGGGGTCATCATTTTGTATTTTTTTAAGGTTTAATACGGTGTTATGATTATTAAATTCATAGGGAAGTCGTCACCTTTATCATCTTTTCTTGCATCTTAAAAGGTGATTTTTTTGGGTGGTTTCCCCTTGGATTTTAGTAGGTGTGTTTTCAACTCCATTTATTTTAAATTCTTTTTGGATTTTAATTTTATCTAAATATTTATATTTTAAATTAAATCTATATGTGATAGGAACAATGTATTTGTAATGATGTTTTAAATGTTCTCACACTTGGAATTCTGGATTTTAATAGTTTTCTGATTTTGAAATTGATGTTTGAGAGCCAATAGTTTTTGAAGATTCTTAACAGACTTGTTTAAATGGATTTTAGGATCAATGGAATTTTAACCCATTTAGGTCATGGAAAGGGTAAAGACATGGTTTTATAAATATGTTTGCTAGAAAACTAGCATTTTTTAATTTATAAGAGTTTATTATAACAAGGGGGGTAGTGATTGAATTGTTTCAGGGATGGTTTTCTTTATTTGATTTCAAAGAATTTATTTGAATGGGAATTTCAAGGGGTAGAAATAACTTGGTATCCCGATTTGGTTTTTGAAAAGGCAAATTTGGCACTTTATGAATGACATTTTCATGATGAACATGAAACCCTCGATTATGTACCATGTATTTCTATGATTTTTATGGTTTATGAAACCTGATTAAATATGTTCTATTATATTTTTCACACCTGAGTATTTCAGTTTTACTTTATTCTAGTTCGGGTCAGGGTCTTAATCATTTTCTCAAGACATGGGTGCGACATGTTTGAAATTTTGGGGCACCTTTATCTTATATTATTGACCTATCGTCCCCCCCTTGGTTCCCCATATGACCCCCTTGAATTTTGAATAAAATTAGATTTTTTTTTGATAGAAGAGGGAGCATTTTTTGGCAGCACGGTTAACTAAAACGTGCAGCCAAACAATGCATTGTGTCCATGTCATAATTTTTTTATGTTATTCCCATATTTAATTACTAGGTTTAACCCTAATATACCGATTTATTCCCCCATATGACCATTATAGCCATGTAAGGCTCCAAATATCCCTCAATCTTGTTAGGAACCCATTTCTAAGGGGTTTTGAGTGATGGAACTTCATGATCATTCAAGTAAGTGAATTCCTCTCTTATTCCACCCATTTCCTTAACGCTTTATACCTCCTCCTTAATTTTTAAAATGTCTAGAAACGAGGTCTTTGTAACTAGGGTTTATTTTTGAGTTTCATGGTTCACACTTCTTAGTTAGGGTTCGTTTTCATTCCCTTGTGGTGCATTAGTGGTGTGGTTGAAGTTTTGCAAAATGATTTGTGGTATTCACATATAAGTTATGTGAATCCATGTGTAAGAATTCATGGATGAGTTATGTTGCTTGCATGACCTTCCTATAATGTTTCTTACTTATTGTATGTGGTGCAAAAATCATTTTTGATAGAATTTATTAAGTGTTTGATTTTAAAGATTCATTTTTGTTCGAAAATTTGTATTTTACATGTGCAACTCATGTGGTATTACTTGAGCTAATTTTATAATATACTCAAGTGGTTTTTTTTCATGTTTATAGGGCTTCCAATTCTATTTAGGTGTGGTATTTGGGTGAATTTGGCCATGAATAGGGTTTTTGAATAGATTTTTTTGTGAAAAAAATCTTTTTTTACTTATTTAAATTATTTAATGAAAATTTTAAATGATTTAATGTGTTACAAAAAAGGGTGAAAATATATTTGGGTACTATTTTAGTGGGTGTTTGTTCTTAAAGTAGGTTTCTGAATGAGAATTTGATGATTTGTGATGTTAATGATTTTGATAATGTTTTATAAATTTTTGAAACATTTTATTGAATATTGAGAAAGGTTTGAGACATGTTTGTGTGCGGTTTTGGTGTATATATTCTGTTAAAATTAATTTGAATGTGAAAACGGTATTATGTGACATGTGTGTGGGATTTTTGGTGTGTTTATGATTTCAAAAAAGAATTTTCATTTGAAAATGGTATTCAATGTCATGTGGAACATGATTGAGCACAAAGAGGAAAACCTCGGTATCTAGGTGCGTGGACTAGGACTAGTATTCTAGTGATCTGGTAGTGGTATCATCCCTATTTCACTTAGAAAGTTTGAATATGACAACACTAAATAAAAATTGATGATGTTTGGGGATCATTAGGTATTGGGGTTTCCCTTCCTAATGGATCATGCATAAGAATGATATTGGTTTTGGTTACTTATACACCAAGATACGATTTACCTAGTGTCCCACAGCTAGCTAGTGCCTAGGGGTATTCCTGTAACCGGTGATCATAAGATATATTTTATATATCATTGGAATACTATGTCTTTTGATGTAAAATTCAGTAGCATGTTTGTTTCATTTAAAAGTGTACATTCTTCAAATTTCCATCTTGGAAATTTTTTTCATTTAAAGTTTCATCATTTAGAAAATTTTAATAGATTTTCGTGTTTATAAAACATGTAAGCTTTTATTCCGTAAAATGTTTATAATATGGAATATTTTTTTGTGGAATCCTATTGGTCTTAGTCTCACACCCTACTTAAGATTTGGGTGTAAGTAGACTTGGTAATGTTTTTATAGGTATGGGAAATATTTTTAGGGACGGTGGTTTGGGTTTCTAGTGGTATCTTGGTGCAGTGTCATGGAGACAGATTCTGGGAAATTCACCCTTGTTGTGTGGTGGTTATAACGACCCATACTTTACATACATTGTTAATACTTCAAAATTGAAGCACACTTATTACAACATATGACAAAACCACAAAGGACCGTATAGGTATAGTGTCTTTAGAAACTGGGAAACATAAACAACTGGTTCATAAATCTTCTACAGTGTCTCCCATTTATTTCATCATATCTAGGGTCCCTTTTAGCATATTCTACTTAATATCCATCTTCCTGACCTGGGGAAAAGAAAACATAAAAGGGTGAGCTCAAATGCTCAGCAAGGGCAAATCAAGGAAATAAAAATCATATCATATCTTTTTGAAAATCAAAACCTGCAAAAGAGATCATAATATCTTATCATGGAATAATTCATAGAAGTGAAAATGAGATCCCCATAATCATAACATAAAACTTGAAACTTTGTGGCATGCACACATAATCATAGAGAATCATTTCTTGTTAGTCAAGACTCATTGTCAAGACTATCTTAGTGGACAAAGTCCCTTTCTGAATCGAGTAACCCTCATTTCAGTCCTGTTTCACTGAACCGGTATAACCTACCATTTCATCCATGTCTATCTCATGAGATATAAAATCTTTACCCAATTCATTGGAGGGAGATATAGGTCCCACCCATCTTATAATGAATCCTTTCTTATGTGTTCCACATAAATCATAAATCATACATCATCACATAACACATGTAACAAAAATGGGATTCTTGAAACATCATGACATCATAAAACCATTCATATAAGATAAAGGAATTCATAAACATAATTCCATCACAACATAGTCAAATCAATGTAAAAATATGGATAGAAACAGAACCCTTTATTATCTTAGATGGAAAATAATTTTGATAAAACACTTGAAATGAATTCTTGAGGAAAATATCCTTTCTTCTTCAAAAACATTTTTCCTTTCATAACATGTCATTAAACTTTAAAATAAAAGAAGTTGATTAAAAATAAACTTGAAAACTTGTAAGGGAAGCTTCTTGGAAATAATGTTTTAAAAATCCATTCATTCCATATAAGTTAAAAAAAACATTCTTCTCGTACTTTTGTCGGAAAAGTCAAAAAGTACCTCGTACAAAAAACGACAGAAGATTCCTTTCATATCTTTTACTAAAAACTCACCGAAGGGTAAAAATGGATTTAAAAAATTGTAGGTGGATGGAAATAATATTACATATTTATGAAACATGGATGTGGATGATAAAATACACCCCAGTAAATACTTACGAATAAACAATCTCGGATAAAAATGAGATTGTGATATTTCCCTTACCTTAGGTCCGATTTTCTTTGTTCGTGTCCGAAGCTCCTGTATAATGGTTTAAATAATGTTATTGACTTATTACAGAATCATACATATTGATATGATATCATATATGGTCATATTATTAGTTTCTTGTTAGTAATATTTCATTGTTACTTGTTACTCGGGTCTTTATAACTTTTTGTTCTTATGCGTGTTTTGTCAAATAAATTCTTATTCTTATCTTTAGGCTATAGATAATTCATTTACATAATGTTATTAGTGTAGTATATACCATATTCATTCATTCAATTAATTTATATAATCATTATGAAATGAAGATCATGTAGAACGAGTCGCATCACATCGTGGAGACGGTATTCCGTACGTACGCACGAGTGATGATATCGTTCCTATGATCGTGGAATTGTATTGGAGTATATATATATTATTTCAGTATCAATATTACTTCATAATAATCATATATAGTTACTCATTACACCATTATACCCATCCTTGTAAGGTGATGGTGGAAAATAGATTACACCACGGCGTGGAGACGGTATTCCGTACGTACGCACGTGCGGTGATTTCATTTTTCCGTAGGATGGATAGAAGGTGAATTAGGGTTGTTTCATATTTATAATAACATATCAGTATGTAAGTAATACTGATGTTATTACTTTATCATGAAACAACTAAATAAGAAGAAGTTGAAGAAGAAAGAAATTGAAAAGATCGGTAATGGATATTACATCTTCTATGGAACGCCTCTTTGAATCCTCCACTTAAGGAACTAACATTGGTCTTTGGAGAAGACCAGGACCTCTAGTATTATTATAGGGAAGTGGAGAGGAGAAAATGGCAGGGGTTGGCCGAGCTTGAGTGCTCAAATTGGTGTGAGGAGGAGGGGGAGGAGGTGCCCTTTTATAAGGGAGGAGAGGGGCACCTTAGGAATATCTCAAAATATTATTTTATATTAAAGTCAAAATCGGTTTATAATGGTTCCAAAGGGTCTTATTTCGAAGATAAAGTGGGGATGGGTCGAAATCCTATCAACCAATAGTATTTAAACAAGTTTAGGGTATTATTTTAACCTTATCAATTAGATTTAACTCTAAGTTAATTAATTTAACTTTTACCGTGTCTTTTTGTTTTCTTTCACTATATGGTTAATACACTTACTATAACATGCCAAACGAACCCCAAATTGTTTATTATTAATATATATATCCTTATCTAAGTCATTTGGCCGAACCATAGATTTTTAGGAATAAAATAACAATTAATAATATAATATTTGATTTAAAAACTATTTTGTGTCAATTTTGACACAATTTGATATATGATTTTTTGGAAAGTCATAACAGAATTATATGTTCGAACCATGTTGATTAAATCCACACTAATATATCATAGTAACCTAGAAAATTAGTGGAATTCATAAAAAGGCTTAAATTACATTTATTTTGGTATTTATATTATCAATTATGTCAATATTTCATTAATAAGATAATTACTGCATCATCTTTGTGTCATAAATAAATTAAATTATTTGATGTCTAAAAATTACAAATAAAATATCATCATGTAGGAAATCTTTTAAGATTTTTAATGAATAATTACAATTGAATTTATCTTATATATAACCCCATATTAAAAATTATTTACTTATTAAACTTTGATTTTAACTATTTTAACCCTTCTTTAAATAAATTAATAATAAATGTCCTAATCTAATCCAAGTGGGCCTAAATGGTCATATTTTATTCCTAAGTTTGTTTGTGGTCGAATTACACTTGTCCAATAGAATTAGGACATGTGTTAGGGTAATATTAATATCATATTTACCCTTAGTTACCCTATTTACTATTAACCGCGGTAAAAAAAAAGTAAAAAGTTACTATTCACCAAAAAATTATTTTTATCTCATTGAACCACATTTTACTTACTGATATCAACCGTGTCTGTCGGATTTTCGAAATTCCATTCACAGAAGCGGTAAAATTAAGTTTTATGCAAAATTCAGTTTTTAACCTACCACTTAGTGGTTTCACTATTCATCAAAAATTGAAAGTTTTCAGAAAAATACCAAAATTTCACCCTAGGCTAATTTCGATATTCTGAGTCCAAAAATGAAGTCCATTTTGAAAAATAAAATTTATAAAATTTCAAAAAGTGGTTATTACTATTCATAACGGCTAGTTTTAATAGCATATTGTTGTTTAGTGAAACTCGGTATTGCGTACGACGCAAGCTATCGAGGAAGGTCGCGATTGCGTGTAATGCAAGCCAAGAAAGTGTTGTGTAGAAAAAGATTCCTTTGATGATTTATATAACATAAAAGTCTCGGGTGTTACATTCTACCCCCCTTAAAAAGAATTTCTCCCTCGAAATTCGTCACTTTGCAACAAACAGATGAGGATACTTCTCCCTCATCATATCCTCAAGCTCCCATGTAGCTTCTTCAAGTTGGTGGTTTCTCCATAAAACTTTCACCAAGCGAGTGGTCTTCTTTCGTAAGACTTTTTCGCTACAATCTAGAATCTCTATCGGCTGTTCTTCATAAGAATGATCTTGCTCCAGCGGTACAACTTCTGAGCTGAGTACATGTGAAGGATCTGGTATGTACATTCTCAGGAGAGATACATGGAACACATCGTGAACTTGAGAGAGATTCGGTGGAAGCGCCAATCGGTAAGCTACCTTCCCAACACGATCCAGTATTTCAAAAGGACCGATATATCTAGGGCTCAACTTCCCCTTCTTTCCAAATCTCATAACCCTCATCCAGGGAGATATTCCTAATAACACTTTATCGCCCACTTCAAACTCTAGGTCTTTTCTTCGGTTGTCAGCATAACTTTTTTGTCGACTCTGAGCTGCTCTTATGTGTTGTTGAATAGATCTGACCTTTTCTGCCATTTCATCAACGAGATCAGGTCCTAATAGCTTTCTTTCCCCAACTTCATCCCAGCAAGTTGGAGTCCTGCATTTCTTTCCATAGAGAGCTTCATAAGGAGCCATCTGAATACTGGAGTGAAAGCTATTATTATAAGAAAATTCTAACAAAGGTAGGTGTTGATCCCAACCTCCTTTAAAATCCATAGAGCAAGCTCTCAACATATCTTCTAGGGTTTGAATTGTTCTCTCAGACTGACCGTCTGTCTGGGGATGATAAGCAGTGCTGAAACTCAACTCTGTATCCAGAGTTTGCTGAAGACTTCGCCAAAACTTCGAGGTAAATCTCAGATCCCGATCAGATATAATAGAAAGTGGTACTCCATGCAATCTTACCACTTCCTTTACATATATCCTGTCAAGCTGATCTAGAGAGAAATCCTCTCTAATAGCAATGAAGTGTGCAGACTTTGTAAGACGATCAACTATGACCCAAATAGCATTATTGCATTTGGATGTTTTAGGAAGTCCTGTGACAAAGTCCATAGTGATGTTTTCCCATTTCCATTCAGGTATGGGTAATGGTTGTAACATCCCCTTAGACTTCTGTCTCTCAGCTTTAACTTGTTGACAAACCAAGCATCGAGAGACATATTCAGCAACATCTCTTTTCATGCCATCCCACCAGAAGTACTCTTTCAGGTCCCTATACATCTTCGTGCTTCCAGGATGAATAGAGAATGAAGAACTATGAGCCTCATCCAGCAGCTCCTTCTTTAATTCGGGGATGGGAGGAACACAAACCCGATTCTTGAACTTTATTATCCCATCACAATCAGGGTTGAATTCAGGAACATTTCTCACCTTCTTTTGTAACTCGACATCTTCTTTCTGTGCCTCTTTAATCTTCACATGTATAGATGGTTGAACATTCATTTGAGAAAGATAAGATTTTTCCCCTTCCATTATAATTCCAAGATCCATCCTTTGTAAATCCATAAATATTGGATCTTTTGTGATCCTCATCATGGGTAAACTAGCATGGTCTTTTCGACTTAATGCATCTGCCACCTTGTTTGCTTTCCCAGGGTGGTAATGGATTGAGCAGTCATAATCCTTAATCAGCTCCAACCATCTTCTTTGACGCATATTCAACTCCTTTTGT
Source organism: Viscum album (assembly GCA_963277665.1). Classification (NCBI taxonomy): domain Eukaryota; kingdom Viridiplantae; phylum Streptophyta; class Magnoliopsida; order Santalales; family Viscaceae; genus Viscum; species Viscum album. The sequence continues at coordinate 2,082,057,494 of OY728120.1, forward strand.
GTGAAAATATACTTTAAACTTTTATGATCAGTATAAATATTACACCTTTCACCATAAAGGTAATGCCTCCAAATCTTTAATGCAAAGATTACCGCAGCCAACTCCAAATCATGTGTTGGGTAATTTTGCTCATGGATTTTCAACTGTCATGAGGCATAAGCTATCACCATATCATTTTGCATAAGAACACACCCCAATCCCTTCTTGGATGCATCACTGTAGATCACAAACCTTTCTCCACTACAAGGCAGTGTGAGCACAGGTGCACTGGATAACCTTCTTTTCAACTCCTTGAAATTCTCTTCACATTCCTCTGTCCAGACAAACTTAACTCCCTTCCGAGTCAACTTGGTGATTGGATTAGATAATCGTGAAAAATCTTTTACAAAACGTCGATAATATCCAGCCAAACCAAGAAAACATCGGATCTCAGTTACTGTTGTTGGTCTTGACCATCTTTCGATAACCTCTGTTTTTGCTGGATCCACAGATATCCCCTCTTTTGAGATTATATGACCCAAAAATGCAACTTTTTGAAGCCAAAATTCACACTTGGTAAATTTGGCATAAAGATTCTCCTTTCTCAGGGTCTTCAATATAATTCTCAAGTGATCTTCATGCTCTTCCTTGCTCTTTGAATAGAAAAGAATATCATCTATAAAGACTACCACAAATTGATCAAGATAGTCTCTAAAGACTCTATTCATTAGATCCATGAAGATAGCAGGGGCATTAGTAAGACCAAATGGCATCACTATAAATTCATAGTGTCCATACCTTGTACGGAAATCCATCTTTGGTATATCCTCCCTTTTGACCCTTAATTGATGATACCCTGAACGAAGATCAATCTTGGAAAAGTATTGAGCTCCGCGTAGTTGGTCAAATAAGTCATCAATGCGTGGGAGAGGATATTTCTTCTTGATAGTGATCTTGTTAAGTTCTCGATAATCAATGCAGAGTCTCATTGATCCATCTTTCTTCTTAACAAATAGAACAGGTGCTCCCCAAGGTGACGCACTAGGGCGTATGAATCCCTTATCAAGATTCTCTTGGAGTTGCTTCTTCAATTCCTGCAACTCAATTGGGGCCATTCTATAAGGTGTCTTTGAAATAGGCAAAGCACCCGGTACGAGTTCTATTGAAAACTCAACTTCACGATTTGGTGGAAGACCCGGCAATTCCTCCGGAAAGACATCATCAAACTCCCGTACAATGGGCATATTCTTAATCGTGAGTTTCTCACCAACCATTTGAGATAAATAACCTTCATTTAGTGGAATCAATACCCATAAGATGGAAGAAATTTCCACTCGAAGGTTATGTTCATCCTTGCATTGATAGACGATCGTAGATTGATCTGGAATATGAAATGTGACTTCCCTTCTTTGGCAATCGATATGAGCTCCATGTAGAGAAAGCCAATCCATGCCAAGAATCACATCAAATTCCACTAAAGGAAGGATCACAAGATTTGCAGGAAGCACTTTCCCACAAACTTCGATCGGAGAATAATTATAAACTTTTGATGCGATTGATGTGCCATTAGGTGTTGTCACAGCTAACTCAACATCTAATTGTTGAGGTAATACGATGATACCCTTAGACAAGTCTTCAGAAATAAAAGAGTGGGTGGATCCAGAATCAAATAAAACATTTGCTACTTTAGAGTGGATGGTAAGTGTACCTTTCACCACATCGTTATCGTACTCCACATCGCTAATAGAAATTGCATGTGACTTTCCTTTGTCTTTAGCCTTAAGAGTTTGTTGACGTCGACCATCATCATCAACCCTTGGATTTGGGCATTGATTGGCATAATTCCCCATCTCCTTGCACTTGAAACATTGAAGTGTAGTAGGTTCATTCTGTGTATCCCTTCCTTTGTTTGCATCATTAGACATCTTCTTCTCATTATCATGGCATTCAAATGCCCGATGACCTTCCTTTCCACATTTAAAACATTTACTTGTCCCTTTAAGACAACTCCCTCCATGTTTCTTTCCACACATTGAGCATAAGGAAAAGCTCATCTTCTTTTCCGTGTGCTCTTTAGATTTTTCTTTGAATTCCATCTTCCTCTTCTTATCAAACCCGTGTGACTGATGGGTTACTCCAATCTCCATCTCGACTTTGAGAGCACATCGAACGATTTCCTCGTAGCTATTGAAGTCCCTTATGGCTAACGCCCTTCGAAGACTTGGTTTTAAGCCACTAAAGAATCGATCGATCTTACTCTCAGGTTGGATAATAATACCAGAAGCGTACCTTGCAAGTCTTGTAAAATATGCTTCATAGGTACCAACAGATTCATCATCCCTTTGCTTCAGTTCAAGAAACTCTTTCTCCATCTTTGTTCGGAGAATACGAGGGAAGTACTTATTGAAAAATAAGTTCTTGAACTCGTCCCATTCCATAGACTCAATTTCATCCCTTTGCCTCGTATTCTTAACAAGATTCCACCATTGATCCGCATCTCCTTCCAAACGATACACTGCTAGGATGACTTTATCATGCTCAGAACATTGAAGAACTGAAAATATATTTTCAGTAGTACTAATCCATTGTTCAGAAACTAATGGATCAGTAGACCCGCTAAAAGAAGGTGGACGCTGCCTCATGAAAGATTCAACAGAATGTTGCTCCCTCCTTTGCTCGTTTGGAAATCCTGCATGATTCATAGCTTGAGAAAGTTGTGTGAGCATGGCTACAAGATTTTGCATTCCAGCTCCCATATCGTTTGGTTGCTCAGGGGGACAATCATTGCATTGCCCATCGCATTCCGCATTAACACGGTTCCTTCGGGTTCCAGCCATTGACTAAAACCAAGAAGAATAGTGTGAGCAACACTAATTATAATAGGAAACCACATAATTCAAGAATAAAATTTTCATGCTTAAGGTCTTATCCTAGGTTATTCAAGGCCATTTCTAAAACACTATGATTGTGTTCTATGCTTAGACTTATCCTTAGGGTTCTTACTAAGGCTTTCACATCCTAGTTTCCAAAGGTTGACTATACCTTTGCTCTGATACCAACTATAACGACCCATACTTTACATACATTGTTAATACTTCAAAATTGAAGCACACTTATTACAACATATGAAAAAACCACAAAGGACCGTATAGGTATAGTGTCTTTAGAAACTGGGAAACATAAACAACTGGTTCATAAATCTTCTACAGTGTCTCCCATTTATTTCATCATATCTAGGGTCCCTTTTAGCATATCTACTTAATATCCATCTTCCTGGCCTGGGGAAAAGAAAACATAAAAGGGTGAGCTCAAATGCTCAGCAAGGGCAAATCAAGGAAATAAAAATCATATCATATCTTTTTGAAAATCAAAACCTGCAAAAGAGATCATAATATCTTATCATGGAATAATTCATAGAAGTGAAAATGAGATCCCCATAATCATAACATAAAACTTGAAACTTTGTGGCATGCACACATAATCATAGAGAATCATTTCTTGTTAGTCAAGACTCATTGCCAAGACTATCTTAGTGGACAAAGTCCCTTTCTGAATCGAGTAACCCTCGTTTCAGTCCTGTTTCACTGAACCGGTATAACCTACCATTTCAGCCATGTCTATCTCATGAGATATAAAATCTTTACCCAATGCATTGGAGGGAGATATAGGTCCCACCCATCTTATAATGAATCCTTTCTTATGTGTGCCACATAAATCATAAATCATACATCATCGCATAACACATGTAACAAAAATGGGATTCTTGAAACGTCATGACATCATAAAACCATTCATATAAGATAAAGGAATTCATAAACATAATTCCATCACAACATAGTCAAATCAATGTAAAAATATGGATAGAAACAGAACCCTTTATTATCTTAGATGGAAAATAATTTTGATAAAACACTTGAAATGAATTCTTGAGGAAAATATCCTTTCTTCTTCAAAAACATTTTTCCTTTCATAACATGTAATTAAACTTTAAAATAGAAGAAGTTGATTAAAAATAAACTTGAAAACTTGTAATGGAAGCTTCTTGGAAATAATGTTTTAAAAATCCATTCATTCCATATAAGTTAAAAAAAACATTCTTCTCGTACTTTTGTCGGAAAAGTCAAAAAGTACCTCGTACAAAAAACGACAGAAGATTCCTTTTATATCTTTTAATAAAAACTCACCGAAGGGTAAAAATGGATTTAAACAATTGTAGGTGGATGGAAATAATATTACATATTTATGAAACATGGATGTGGATGATAAAATACACCCCAGTAAATACTTACGAATAAACAATCTCGGATAAAAATGAGATTGTGATATTTCCCTTACCTTAGGTCCGATTTTCTTTGTTCGTGTCCGAAGCTCCTGTATAATGGTTTAAATAATGTTATTGACTTATTTAAGAATCATACATATTGATATGATATCATATATGGTCATATTATTAGTTTCTTGTTAGTAATATTTCATTGTTACTTGTTACTCGGGTCTTTATAACTTTTTGTTCTTATGCGTGTTTTGTCAAATAAATTCTTATTCTTATCTTTAGGTTATAGATAATTCATTTACAGAATGGTATTAGTGTAGTATATACCATATTCATTCATTCAATTCATTTATATAATCATTATGAAATGAAGATCATGTAGAACGAGTCGCATCACATCGTGGAGACGGTATTCCGTACGTACGCACGAGTGATGATATCGTTCCTATGATCGTGGAATTGTATTGGAGTATATATATATTATTTCAGTATCAATATTACTTCATAATAATCATATATAGTTACTCATTACACCATTATACCAATCCTTGTAAGGTGATGGTGGAAAATAGATTACACCACGGCGTGGAGACGGTATTCCGTACGTACGCACGTGCGGTGATTTCATTTTTCCGTAGGATGGATAGAAGGTGAATTAGGGTTGTTTCATATTTATAATAACATATCAGTATGTAAGTAATACTGATGTTATTACTTTATCATGAAACAACTAAATAAGAAGAAGTTGAAGAAGAAAGAAATTGAAAAGATCGGTAATGGATATTACCTCTTCTTTGGAACGCCTCTTTGAATCCTCCACTTAAGGAACTAAGATTGGTCTTTGGAGAAGACCAGGACCTCTAGTATTATTCTAGGGAAGTGGAGAGGATAAAATGGCAGGGGTTGGCCGAGCTTGAGTGCTCAAATTGGTGTGAGGAGGAGGGGGAGGAGGTGCCCTTTTATAAGGGAGGAGAGGGGCACCTTAGGAATATCTCAAAATATTATTTTATATTAAAGTCAAAATCGGTTTATAATGGTTCCAAAGGGTCTTATTTCGAAGATAAAGTGGGGATGGGTCGAAATCCTGTCAACAAATAGCATTTAAACAAGTTTAGGGTATTATTTTAACCTTATCAATTAGATTTAACTCTAAGATAATTAATTTAACTTTTACCGTGTCTTTTTGTTTTCTTTCACTATATGGTTAATACACTTACTATAACATGCCAAACGAACCCCAAATTGTTTATTATTAATATATATATCCTTATATAAGTCATTTGGCCGAACCATAGATTTTTAGGAATAAAATAACAATTAATAATATAATATTTGATTTAAAAACTATTTTGTGTCAATTTTGACACTATTTGACATATGATTTTTTGGAAAGTCATAACAGAATTATATGTTCGGAAAAAGTTGACTAAATCAACACTAATATATCATAGTAACCTAGAAAATTAGTGGAATTCATAAAAATGCTTAAATTACATTTATTTTGGTATTTATATTATCAATTATTTCAATATTTCATTAATAAGATAATTACTGCATCATCTTTGTGTCATAAATAAATTAAATTATTTGATGTCTAAAAATTAAAAATAAAATATCATCATGTAGGAAATCTTTTAATATTTCTAATGAATATTTACAATTGAATTTATCTTATGTATAACCCCATATTAAAAATGACTTACTTATTAAACTTTGATTTTAACTATTTTAACCCTTCTTTAAATAAATTAATAATAAATGTCCTAATCTAATCCAAGTGGGCCTAAATGGTCATATTTTATTCCTAAGTTTGTTTTTGGTCGAATTACACTTGTCCAATAGAATTAGGACATGTGTTAGGGTAATATTAATATCATATTTACCCTTAGTTACCCTATTTACTATTAACCGCGGTAAAAAAAAGTAAAAAGTTACTATTCACCAAAAAATTATTTTTATCTCATTGAACCACATTTTACTTACTGATATCAACCGTGTCTGTCGGATTTTTGAAATTACATTCACAGAAGCGGTAAAATTAAGTTTTATGCAAAATTCAGTTTTTAACCTACCACTTAGTGGTTTCACTATTCATCAAAAATTGAAAGTTTTCAGAAAAATACCAAAATTTCACCCTAGGCTAATTTCGATATTCTGAGTCCAAAAATGAAGTCCATTTTGAAAAATAAAATTTATAAAATTTCAAAAAGTGGTTATTACTATTCATAACGGCTAGTTTTAATAGCATATTGTTGTTTAGTGAAACTCGGTATTGCGTACGACGCAAGCTATCGAGGAAGGTCGCGATTGCGTGTAATGCAAGCCAAGAAAGTGTTGTGTAGAAAAAGATTCCTTTGATGATTTATATAACATAAAAGTCTCGGGTGTTACAGTGGTTTTTTGTGGAAGACTTACTGCTCCCTATTTTTGTGAAACTTATGGGTTTTGATTTTAAATTATGTAATTTAATTCAATTTTTTCTAAAATATGGTTTGGTTTGAAAAATTCAGATTCTTTTTATTGGAATTTATTTGATATTTTATGATTATAAATTTGGGTATATTTTTACCAACTTTTATTTATGATATTTAGGAACTTGTGTCAGCTCATGGGGATAGGGAAAAACCATTGGGCCTTTCCAAAAATTGGGTCGAGTACTGGTTTGGATGGAGACTACATCTGTTTAATGGCAATATTTGTGGTATGGATCATGTTAAAGTTGTTGTTTATTATGAGGGTGTTGGATGTAAAATGTGTTTTAATACATATATCTCATTATTGATACTTGGATTTTTATTTCTCAAATTCACTAGATGAAGGTCATGAGAAAATCTGGTAGCTAAATAGATGTTTTAAATGTTTTTTATACTAGATTTTTTTATTCTAGATTGCTAGTTACCTATGATAGTATTGTCCTTATGGGGGATTATTTTCCACTTAGTGATACTTGAAAATGGAAAGTTGAATGGGATGTTTTGGTTTCACATAGGGTCCCAATGATTTATTTGATGAAATATGTCCAATATCATTCAGGTTAGAGATTAGTGAGTTTCTCATAATTATTGACCCTTGATGGAAAATTATTATGTATTTACATCATTTATTTACTATATTACCTAGTTAAATTGGATTATGTGGAACTATTGTGTGGTTTTGCATATTTTCGTACATACATTTCATTGATGATATGGTTCCTTGTAATTTTTATATAATTCTTGTGGTTTAGATTTTTGTCTTAGAGGTTTTCAAAAGTTGATTTAAAATGCATATTTTTTTAAAAAAAAGAAATTTTACATGTGGTAAATTTGCGGGTTTACTTTTTAAAATGTATATGATACTTTCTTAAAGGGTTAAGAAACTATTATTTATCAATTGGTGTATTTACCATTGGTATCTTTAAAAGGGTTGAGGTTGATGAGTATAGGTTATGGATGATACATGTTTGTTAGGTGGTTATATATAATAAAAAATTAGTTTTCTATTTATATATCGAACTATCATTAATGAAATGTATTTTGAAAGTTATTTCACAAACACTTTAGTAAAATCATATAGGTAACCATTTTGATCACACCCTATATACACCAATAGTTTTAGGAGATCTCATGTTTCCATTCATGTGCTCAGTCAATGATATATTTTCAAATTAATGTTTGGGTTGGTATGATGATGGGTCTAAGGGTTTGTGGAGAGTGTCCAAGGGTTATATATACATGGTTCATAATGGTATACATTTGGTTTTATTTTTATGAATGTTAAGCTATCGGCCTATTCGGCCTTGCTCTTATGTTGGTTATCTTGTTCTACGATGTCCTTTATTACATTATGTTAAGTTCATGTGGTGGCATGTTTTAGGAGTAGTTTTATTTTTCCAACATCACTTTACATTATTTATATTTTTCATTATTATTAAAACTATCTATTTTGAGCACAGGTGTCTAATATAAGGATTATTCATACTGGATTTTCCATTTAAAATATGTGATGTGGTTATTTTTATTGTGATTGTGAAATCATTCTCATTGGTTATGTTTTGATACCCAGGTTCTTGTCTCAAACCTGTAGATAACTTGAAAATGCTTGTCCTTTATGGAAATACGAGTCAGGTAATGTGTCAGGTCCACATAGGTTGGTTTGTTAAAAAATGGTATTATAGCTCCCACTTGTTATTTGAGTGCATCTGGGTATTATGAAGATTAGTACTTTCATCCAAAATTGAGGGTAAAATCATGAGTTGGTTCCGGATCACTGCCTTTTATGATGAAACATGAGTTACTATGGGTAATTTTGAATTGATTCTACATTTAACCTTTTTATGGATTTTGATTTGGGATGGTGGTACACGGATCCTCATTGGTATTATATCAGTTTTTTTCTATGAATTTTGGGATAAAAATAAACAATAATTGGAAGAATGAGGTTGTATTTCACAGCCTAAAAAACCATGTAGTGACCACATTCTTTATTTGGGAAATTTTTCAAAAACAATTTCAGGATTGGTTTGTGTCCAATAAAACCATTTTCTCAAGAAAAGTATAGTTTTTTTTCATTTTTTATGTTATTTATTTCTATTGATTCTGGGATTTCATTGAGTAGTTATTGGAAGGGTAAAAGATTCAAGAATGGTCTTGTGATGTTTTGTAGATGACATTGGACTAGATTTTTGTCGATGATTATAGTGTACCAATACTTATGTTATTATCATGAAAATAATTCTTGAGGTAAAAGTGAGGATTTAATGATAAATGTTTTTGATTTGAAAATAATCCATTTTGATTATTAGTAAAACATATTTCAGTTTTTATGTAATATTTTTTTGGAAATGGGTGATTTAGAATGAAATATGAAAAAAAATCTAAAATAAGTTTTTTAGTTTATGATAAAATGAATTTCTATATTAATACTATTTTTAGGGTGGAGTATTTTTAAATACCAACCCTTTTTTGTAGTTTTGGTTAAAAAGATAATTTTAAAAAATTTGTTTGTTTCTTTTCCCTTGTTGGGTTTCAAATAGGTGGATGATATTGAAATTATTTTAAAGGGTGGAGTGTTTTGATATGTAAAGTGGATTTTTTATGAATATTTTATTTTAAAAAGTTTTGGATTTAATTTTTGAGTTCATACTCTGAAAGGGATTTATTATGGTTTTGAAAAAATTGTGTGATATTTAAAATATATTTTTGTTTGATTTAAAAAGTGTATTTTCTTTTAAAATGAGTTTTAAGATCATTCTATAGCTTTCATGGATTAAAAGATGAGGTGTTTGAAATTGTTTTTCATTTTTGGTGTGGATTATTATATTGGGACTTTTTGGTGGGTTTTAAGAGACATGACCAGGCCAGTTTCATATTTTTTAGATTTAATGTAAGCCTCTCAAAAAGGTCTTGGGTAAAAATGTGGTATTTATCTTTAAATGTGGTTCTTTTCCTATTATTGACCTTGTTGAAGATATAAATGTAATGTAATATGTTTTCTTCTTCTCTAAATGGCATAGTGGTGTATCTTGAAATTGTTCTGGATCATATTTTTTTAGTGAATTTTTTTTGGAACCCTGTAGTTTGAGTTGGGTAGATTGGGATAATGATCCTTGGTTGGATGGTTTAATTTGTGAGAAACAATCTTCTTAGATATTTTGAATTTCATAGAAGGAGATTATTCTTGATTTTAAGTCCTGATTTGGGATATTTAATGATCTAAAATTATTTCTTGATGTGTTTAGAGAAGTTTTGATTTTGAGGTGGTATTTTTATGGTGTGTTCTATAGTTTATTTCTAGTTTCTCTTTTATGAGTAGTGGGGGATATGGTATGTTAATTCCTTATTATTTGTTGTGTTTTTTTCATGGTGTAATCCATTTGTCGAATTGTAGTTGAACAGTTTGAACATGGGTACCTTAGTCATATGCATGGGAAACATGGGTGTGTGGTTGTTTCTGGTCATACTATGGGAGCTAACAACTTTGGACTTTTAGTGATGATCTCCATGATTTAGGGTTCCTCAATATTGAACCCAAGGTACCTTTAATTCAGTTTCATAACCTATGTTTTGAACCATGTTATCTTTTGGTGAGGTGTGTTTGTGGGTTATTCCTCTCATTCCTTATTGTTGGTGTTGGACTTGGTGTCCTAGAAACAACTATTTGTACTTTTATTACATGTTTATTTGATATATTGAATATTAATTAAACATAGTTTTACATATTTTTCATTATTTGACATTAATTTAATGTAATAATTCCCTAGAGTATTTGTTACACTGATTGGGTCATAGAAGTTCTCTACTATGATGAGAAACATGAAGTGCTATGAAAATATTCTTAATATAGTTATATGGTTGGATAACATATTATAATGGGACCCATATTGTATAGACCTTAAAGTATGAGTAATCATAAGAATTATAGTATTATTATCATGAACATACCACATTTTATTCTCCAATATGGGACATTAGGAGAACAGACCCACGAGTAAGAATTCTATATGTTTTGGTGTCATCAGATATTTATATCTTCGAGAATGTGTAATGGTCCTCAGACACTAATATTGTTATTAATAAATGTTATGACTCATGTACTTAGATATATTTTGAAAACCATGATGATAAAATTTCATGGTGAAGTTGGATACATTTGGTGCATCATGAGTAACATTTCATTAATAGATAAGTCAAGGAAGGATTTATCCGTACTTTATTTATTTAATTTGATACCTCATGTGTTTTAATGGAATAAAAACATTACATTAAATTCCATTTCCATGTTTTAATAACTTGTTTACATCAAATAGTCAAAGAAAGACATATCGAGAATATAGTTCGGTGATGTGGATATAAAACCTTTTTGATGAGATATCGTGAAAAATAGATTATATTACACAATGAGAGTTCATATGTGTCTATTAATGTTGTGACATTAAGTTCTTTCTCTTGGGAGTCTTGAACAGTTGTTAGACAGAAATCTTGGATGTTAGGAAATCCCACGTAATTCTAGTGAGAACGAATACTAGATGGTAACATACTAAGTGTTTCCATTTCTCTAGATTAAATATTATTTTAGTTTAATTAATAAAATAAGTATTATTCTCAAAACTAAAGAATAATATTCTTCAAGTTATATTGATCACATAAATTAAATAAATATTTATTTTCCCACATTTGAATAAAAATATATTTATTAATTTTTGAAAATTTATTAAATATTATTCATTAGTATGTAAATGAACTATTTATTTATAAATAAATATATTTATTTTGGTATTCAATAAATATTTTTGGGTTTGAATGGACCAAGACAAGTTTTGGTGATAAATAACTATTTACAAGGTACTAATTATTATTTATCATTTCAAAAATTTGGAACAGGCCACAAAATAATAATTATATTATTAGTATGTAGCATGAGGTTTACTAAAGGATTGAATATTTTTTAAGGGATAGTATTAAGTAAAAAAAATATTCTAACCTAAATTCTACCCCTACAAATATCCCAACATGACTATTGTATAAGTAATAAAAATGGAGATAATAGTTCTGCACAATGATTTATCTTTTGAATCCTCCACCTCTATACCTCTCAAGAATGAGAGCACATGAGAGATATCTTCACGACTAAAGACTGGATAATCAAGAAGGAACAATGAAAGATATTTGATTCACCACACTATCACCTAGAGATTGAGTGGCATTTCTCGGAGATCATTATAGCTAGTTAAATCACCACTAGAGGGATTCTAACCATGGATCCTCAAAAGAACATTGTAAGAAATATAAAATGAGATTTTTAGATGATCAAAAATCATCAACAAAGAAATATCCTAATCCCTAGTATGTATATCATTAAAAATTAAAAAAAATTAAAATTTTATGTGCAAGATCCATGATCATGGTTTTGTGAAAATATAATTAAATGAATGTTTAATATATTTCCCACCACCACACACTTCCACTGTGACCAAAACCAACAAGTGGTTTCAAGGTGTTCTTGTTTAAATTTATAGTTAGACATTATATTGTTGATATATGTGCAATTATGGTTATATTTTCATTTCATATTATTCATACTTTAATCTAATTTGAATTCACATTCTTCTACTTATTACTCATGTTCGTTTAGTGTTTCTTTTTCATAATTGTCTAATAACAGATAATGAATGATTAGATATCCCATTAGGATCTACCAAATATTCGCCTCTAAGATTGGGTTACAAGGAATGTACTAGGATGTACACATTGGGTTCCCTAGTGCACTGCATCTGGATGTGCAGAAGGATACACAACACACCTCCCAGTTATTACACATGGTGTAGACTGCGTGTTGACTAGACAACCTAGCACATGGTGATCAGATTACACGACATGTTTCGTTGTACATGTCCTGTAGTATACACAAGTTATCAATGTCAATCATGTAATCCATGTGGTCATTATACATGTTCAACCCATTTGAGGCTAATAAACTAGATCATTTATGTTACACATGATGGGTATGCATTGTACATGGCATGATGTTCATAAATTCCACATCTGAAGAACACGATGAGTCATTTAGTGGGAAAACAGACACATGGATCAATGACATTCACAATGTGTAGATAACCTATAAATGCAATGCAGTACACTGAAACACATACCGTTGACCCAATAATTCATCCTAGACACATGAAAAGATGAACACACAACATTTATCTTATATGTACACACCATGAATTCTAACCAAGGTACACACTGAGGACCCAGTCGTGTACCTTTGATACATGAAAACAAAGATACATGGCTTGTAGGTTGTATATACAAACCATGTAGTCTCCCATTAAAGGATACAATATAAAATTACTTTAAATTTAAAAATTATAGAATTGAAACCTTATTTTATTGATTGGACCATTTATTATGATGAAAATTTAAAAATAGTTTTAAATAATATTAAATTATCTGCTAATTTATTAAAATTAATTTGTAATTATTAGTTCTTATGTTAATTTTAGATGAATTCCATAAATTATTATTTTCACCAATTATTTTTAGAATGTCCTTATGTTTAGATAAAATTTATTAATTTTTTAATTAATTAATTAATGAAAGAATTTTAATCTTAATAATAAATAATGATTAAATAAATAAATTCTAGATGGTTACTTTTGCATATTTTTTTCATGTATGAACATTTAAGATCTTGACCAATACATGTGTATGTGTTAGATGTTTTAATTTAATTTATTCAATATTTATTCAATTATTTATTATTAAGATAAATATGATAGCCTAAATGTCATCCGTCCCTCCATTATTATATAGGGCCTATGTATCCCTGGATATTTATATAGTCCCATTTTAAAAGATCCTTTGGTTCCCCTCTCTTGTATGTGGGTCCTAATTATATGTAATTAATGGAGTATCCTAAGACATGTGTAGGTGGTTCAAGGTGGAGCCATTATGATAAAAACTCAAGTGATAGATAAATGGATAGGTGGAATGTTCTAACTTATTCTAGGACCAAAAATATGATTTATTTCCCCTTGGTAAATAAATGATTTAATGTCTAATAATTGAATCAATCATTAGATAAATCTCATTAATGAATCATTTAATTAATTAATTATATATATATATATAATTTTTTATTTTATGGATGAAAGGGGGCGATCATATACATTAATGAATTAATAAACAAAGACAAAAATTAAATAAATTATGTGTATATGTTTTATCCGTCATGATTAATTAATTAAAAGTCACTTAATATTAAAAACGCATTTAAAGGATAAAACAAGATAAAAAATTGGCATAATTAATTGAAAACCCTCAATTAAATATTAAGTCATACTTGGCCATCCATTACTTCATTAGGAAAGAAAGACTTGAAACTATGTTTTTGATCAACCCTCATTAAGAAACATAATTTTAATGGGGAGTTATTATGAAGGTTCTGGATTGGTGTAACCATCTTACATCAAGAGAAGTAGTCAACACAATATTTGAAGTAACATGGAGGAAAGTGATGGTGAAATATTTTTCAGGCTTTCAAGATAGAGAAGTCCACTCAATAGATCTATGAGCTAGAATTCCACAGTTGGAAAAGACTTTCCGACCTAAATACCATAAATTATCTTGACCAACCCTCACTGGGGTTATGAAAAGGGGAATATGGATCCTTTCCACTAAAATTTCATAACAACTTAACATTACAAGTTCAACATTGAGGGATATTAGGACATGATAAAATAGCATAATATTTAATAAAAATCAATTAATTTATTATTTCTCACAAAATTTTTAATCAAGAAATGTACCAATAATCTACTATTTTAATTATAGAATAACATGTAAAGATCCTCATCTACACTATCCTTATGATAAATATTTGAGAAAGAAAACCTCATAACTGGTAGTAACATCTAGTAGTGTTTTAGATGTCTTCATGTTATGTTACACCATGAATGTAAATCTTAATATCTATAATCCTCAATTATTGATCTTCCTATTGAGGAGGTGAGTGATTAAGAGTTACATATCTATGAAAAATATTTGAACTATAGAGTCTACATTAAATGTTTGATTATTTCATCTATACCTAGTGAACTGATAACGTATCATGATAAATCGATTCATATAGCATGCTAAAGAACCCCCATGGTCTTTACCATGAGAGATCTAGATACGAATGATTTGAGATTTATAAGGAACTCTTTCAAAGAAATATTGAAGAGTGTTCCCCAGCTGGGCGTCACATAATCAATCTCATTAGATACACTAAGCACATTGAGGTTTTAGGTTTTAAACTCCCCAATGAAGTGGGATATGATCTCATTCTAGCATCACTCCCTCAGAGATTCTCTAGATTTGTATAAATTTTAATATAAACAACATCAAGAAGTATCTACCAGATCTTCTCTCTCATCATCGCCAAGTAGATATGTATATGAAACATGAAAATCCTTCTATACTTTTGGTGAAAAAATAAAAAAGGAATGTGGAGATATTTTAGTGAAAAGATTCTTCACAGCCTTACAAGAAGAGGAAGATCAACCGGAATGAAATAGAATAGGATGTTGTCTATTTTGAATGTGGTAAGAAGGGACATTGGATGACAAACTGCACCCATTCAAATAAGTAAGGGTTATCTTTAGGTTTGTTTTTTATTGAGTGAAATTTATCAATTTCTACAAAATGGGTACTAGATACAACTTTTGGGGTTCACGTATATATTCAAATATAGTAACCAAGTATATTTGGAAATATTGACTGAGGGAAGGAAGATCTTTGAGCATACAATGGAGATAAACTTTTTGTTTTATCCATTAGGGACTACAACTTTATGTTGTTGATTTGAATGATCATGGTTTTAATGGGTTTTTATTATGTTCCTTAAGGTACCAAAAAACATTATTTCTGTATCCAAACTACATAAAGATACATTTATTTAAAAATTTGGGGATAAATGTTTCTTCTTTTATAAATAAGTATTTTTCTATGTTATATAACATTTATATAAAATTCTTTATTTGTTGGATTTTATGAACCAAGTAATGGAAATTGATAACAATGTTACATTGTGTGACTCATACCATACTCAACGTTTGCATCACCGGTTATGTCACGTAAATGGAAAACATATAACTAAATTGCATGAAGATGGATATTTATATTCTTTTGAAATAAAACCACTTTGTGTATGTCACGCATGTTTACAAGGAAAAATTACTAGACCCCTAATTAGTGGAAAAGGTGAAAGGGAAAAAGTTATTAATTCATATTGATGTGTGTGGACTATTTCCTATTGATGAAAGGGGTGAGTACACATACTTCATAACTTTTATTAATAAGTTTAGTAGATGAGGATATGTCTACATAATGAGGTATAAGTCATATTCTTTTGATAAATTCAAGGAATACAAGAATGGAGTTGAGAATGATCTTGGTAAGAAGATTATGACACTTCACTCAGACTCTAATGGATAATATCTTAATCAAGACATCGTCTATTATTTATGTAAGTTAGAGATACAATCTCAGCTCACTCCTCCATATAAAATTCAGTGGAAGGATGTAAGATAAAGTAGGAAGCAAAACTCATTGGACGTGGAGGTAATAATGATAAGTTATGTGCGTCTTCCATTATCCTTTTGAGGATACACATTAAAAACAGAAACATACATACTAAACTGAGTGATAACTAAAGCGACATATGATATACTATACCAATTATGGAATGGAAATCAACATGTTCTTCCTTACTTACATGTGTGGGTTTGTGGAAAATTTGTAAGGCCTCTTTAGGTTACAAGATTTAACCCTAAGGCACAAAGTGTATCTTTATAGTATATCCCAAAGAAAAAATGGGATATTACCTATACAATCCTTCAGATACCAAGGTTTTTGTTGAAAAACTCCCCACATTTATTGAGGAGTATATTATCTCTATCAAATGAAAATTACACAAATTATAAGAAGAGAAACTTCTCTTGATGTAAAGTGGTTAACTCAGCCTGAAACACTCATTAGAACTCCCCTTATACAAGTAAGATTCCAACAATGTTTGGTCAAACACAAAGTTTAATTGAGTTTTGTTCCTAATCAAGTAATGGAAGGCTTAGTCTGACAAAATATTATATTGAGGGATTTTATTTTAATATGCATTAATTTTATATCTTGTTTTATCCTTTACATGTCTTGTTAATATTTAAGTGGATGTTTACTCCATTAATTAACAATTTTTAGTTAAATAATTTATGCATAATCAATTTTATTTAAATACAATATTTTTATTTTTATTTATTCATATATTTGATGGTGGAATTGAATCAATAAATATAGTTTTAATTCATTAGACAAAAATTAACTAATTAGTAAAATGACCCAATCATGAGCTTATCTGATGTTTGATTTAGTAAGCAGAAATTAAATCAACCTATGACATAGGGGAAACTCCTTACGCAAGATATGGCATGAAATACAACATTCCACATGTCTGCCTATGTATCACTGATGTTTTCATCAATATGGTTCTTTCATGGACCATCTCAACATGCAATGGGATGCTCCATTAATTAAAAATATTTATTACTCACATGCAGGTGAGGGGTACAAATGGATTGGTTAAAAATAATTAGATATATATCATTGGACATTTAGGTCTTATAAATTATGGAGGGATGGATGACTCACATGAAATCTCTTTATTTAATATTAAATAATTTCAAAACCATGGAAAAAATTAATTAAATAAATTCTAGTACAAAAACGGGTCCTGTTCATGCATCATGATTAGTCGCACATGCAATTAATACACAAAAGGTAACTATTTATCCTTCATTCCATTATTTATTATTTATTATTTAGATGATTGTGCTTTTGTTAATAAATATATTAATTAATTAATTCTCTTTCATCATAACAACTATCTGAGCTTAACTGGAGAAAAAATATAATTTCTCATTCTTTGAAAATAAACGGAAGAACCATTACTGACATATTTATTATAGTAAATTAATTGAGAATTTAAAATTCTTTAAAACCATTATTAAATTTTCAAACACACAACGGTATTATAATTAATTAAATAACGTTTTAATGCTGTAATTTTTTCAAATTTCATGTAATTTTAATTTTTTCCATTAATGGCAGACTAGATGGAATGTATATACAGATACACACCATGTACCTCAGTTACCGTATATCCGACTCACATGTCTGGGGCTTCGGCATGTTAACTCGGCCAGACTACGTAGTGTGTACATGAGAGCTACACACCCTGTATCCACATGCATCATGCCAGGTTGGCCCATTAAACACATGGTGTGGAATAAAAGCACTGCATGTTTTAAATTGAGAAGCATATCGTGAAACAATTCACCAGATTATATGGTGTGTGGTCCTTCTGCACACTATTTACCACTGCATTACTAGCCAATGATTTATCACTTCCTAAGGGATTATATAGTTTTTCTTCATTTTTTTATAAATATCTATGAAAATGAAACACTGAACACACATTAGTAATATATCGATTCAATTTTAATTATAATCTGAATAAATAATGAATAAAATGAAATTAATGTCTAATAAAAAATATGAAAATATAAAAAATTAAATAATAATTATAAATTTAAATGTGACTGATCTAATATAACTTTTTGGTTCTAGGTGGAGTACAAGCATTGCAGTGGAGGGTGATATATTAAAATTTCATTTCATAATTACTTCCAGAAACCAAGACCGAGGATCTTACACGTCAAATTTATAATTTATTTATTTAATATTTGATGAAATAAATACAAGGGCTTAGGATATTTCTTCATTGATGATTTTTGATCATTTGTAAAGGCCTTTACAGATTACCTTCATTGTGCTTGTGAAGATCCAAGGGTATAATCCCTCTAGCGGTGATCCATATGTGCTCTAATGGTCTCTGAGCAATGACACTAATTATCCAGGTTCTAGAATGGTGAATCGAATTTCATACATTATTCATTCTTGATTTCTTCTTCTTCATTCTTGATAAAATTCCCTCTTGAGATTCTCATTCTTGAGAGGGATATAGGAGGAGATGTTGAGATATAATTCATTGTGTGCAACAATTCTCTATTCCCAAACATGGAATTGGTTTCGAATGAATTACACAATAGACACATTCGTATATTTATATATGTAACACCCCAAGATTTCATATTAAGTAACATCTTTTAAGTAATTCAATAGCTTATACTGCATGCAACACCAACTTGGATTGCGTTATAAGCAAGATTGAGATTCGGAGAAACAACACATTAGTATTATAATTATTTAAACGATATATTTATTTATTAATTAAATATTTTGATATGAATAATAAAAAATAATTTTTTATTATTATTTATAATGTTTTCACATAAATAAAATATATTTATAAGGAAATATATCTGTTTTGTAAAAATAGTTATATATTTAGAAAAACTATTTTCTTAAAAGAACTACGTTTTTATGTCCTTTTGTTAAGAATATTAAAATATATATTAGAAACTCTTAAAAATTGAATTTGGTAAAATATACTTCATTTTTAGTTTCGTAATATCAAAATTATTTTAGGGTAAATTTTTGGTATTTTTCTAAAAATATTCAATTTCTGATGAATAGTGAAAAATACTACATAGTACATAAAAACCGACATTTTATTTAATTAATTATTATTATTATTATATAAATTTATTTTAAAGCCAAAATAGAAACATAAGACCTATATCAGTCCAATGTAATTTATTAGAGTCATTTTATAATAATATTAGATTTATATATAATTTTATTGATTTTTTTAACGTCATTTACCCACCTTCTAAGTATATTTACAAATTTGAATAAAACAAAATTTTACCGCTTCTATGAATTGAATTTCAAAAATCTAAGAGACACGGTTGACATCTGTAGGTGAAATGAGGTTCAATAGGATGAAAATAATTTTTCGAAAATAGTAACTTTTAAATTTTATTTACCATGGTTAAAAGTAAATATGGTAATTAAAGATAAAACTGATATTATAATTACCCTACCACAGGTCCTAATTCTATTATATAAGTGTATTTCGACCAAAATTAACCTTTGGAATAAAATATGATCCTCTTTGATCCACTTGGATTAGATTAGGACATTTACAATAAATTTATTTAAAGAAGAGTTAAAAGTGTTAAATTCTAATTTTAATAAATAAAACATTTTTAATATAAGGTTATAAATAAGATAAATTTGACAATAAATATTCATTATAAGGATAAAAAATATTTCCTACCTAATGATATTTTATTTATAATTTTTATACATTAAATAATTAAATTTATTTTTGACACAATGATGATGTAGAAATTATATTATTAATGAAAGATTAAAATAATTGTTATTATAAATATAACAATAATTGTAAACTGAGACTTCTGAAACATTCCAAGAATATTATAGGTTAATATGAAATTTTAGGATTGATTTAATGTATTTTTTTCTAAGTAATCAAGTTTTTTTGACTTTGACAAAAACTGAATACTAAATAGTGTCAAAATTGACATAAATGAGTTTTTAAAACAAATACTATATTAGAAAATGATATAATATTTTTCAATATCTAATGTTTGGAAAAAGGACTTACATAGGGATATATTTTTCATTAATGAACCACTTGGGGTTATCTTGGTATTTTATAGTTAGCCTATTAACCATGTAATATAGAAATACTAGGAGACATAGAAAAAGTTAAACTATTTAACTAAGAGTTGAATCTAAAAGATAAGGTTAGAATGTTGACCTAAACTTGTATAAACCCTATTCGTTGAGAGGGTTTCGACCCATCCCCAACTTAGCCTCAAAATAAATACATTTTGAGCCATTATAAACCGAATATTATTTTATGATAAAATAATATTTGAAGTATTTCCTAAAGTGACCCTCACCTCTCTTATAAAAGGGTACTTCCCCTTATCTCAAAATCACACCTCAAAACCCATTTGGATCGGCCAAATCATGCTCAAATATCCTCCAAAATACCCTCAATTAAACCTAAGAGCCTTAATTTTATCATAAATCCAACCTAAGGAGCCTTTTTTATCAAATCAAAAGGAAGCACCCGAAGAAGCGGTAATAATTTCATCACCACTTTCAATGTTCTTTTCTTCTTCCACTTCCTATATCTTTGTTGTTTCCATTAAAAAATAATAAAAAACGTACTTTATACATACAATGATGTTATTATAAATATGGTATCAACATATTCATTATTCTGTACATCCTATGAATGAAAACTTCACCATTGGTTCGTACGTACGGCTTACCGTCTCCACGTTGGGGTGTTGTTTCTTATTCAACACTACATTATTTGTATTGGTATAATAATGAGTATAATTAAGTTAATTAGTCAATATAACATGATAATTATTCTTTATACGTAATATACCATCCAATTAAACACCATTTCAACATTAATAGAATTATATTATCTCTCGTACGTATGTATGGCTTACCTTCTCCACAGCGCGATGAGATTCATCTTCAATGATCACCCTTCAAGAATTTTTATAAAAATAAATACATTGATTAATTATGAGGAATATGAAATAATATATGTAATTTACTAATATTTATTTATTTATATAAATATATATTGTTTACTAACGTCCATACTATATGATAAGAAAACTGAAACAACGTGCATGCGTACGTACGGACTACCATCTCCATGAACGGTGTTTCCATTTCATATATCTATCTATAGTACATATTTATATTCTGAATATATATGATATATAAATCATTTTTTATATTCTGGATGTATATAAATCATGATCTAAGTGCTACAATCAAGAAAAACAAGATAAAACACGTACAATAAAGAAAGCGATTATTACACAAAATGTTACTTTAACATGGAAATTATTATTAAATTGGTAGTATAATGTAATAAATGAATCTTATATGATGTCAGGAATATTAACACGGTTCTAGTGTAATTTAATAACATACTATGGTCTTTATAAAGGAGGATAAACATACCCTCGACTAAAGGAAAGTAAAAGGTAAGGGTTAATTCCTCAATCTCATTATTATCTGAGATTGTTTATGTGTAAGTATTTACTTTGAGATTTTTATCATCCATGTCCATGTTTCATAAAAATGTTTTCAAAACTAATATTTTATGATTTTTCGGAAGGGACTCTTTAGAAATATCTTCATTTTAAATGTTTTAATGTTTTATTTTTCTAAATCTTTTTAATTAATGTACACGTTTTAAAAATGATTTTTAGGATTTATTTATATGGACATGATTATTTTAAAATGTTAATTCTGTTCAAAAGTTTCAAATTGGTATGGGAAAATTTGTTTCAAAAATATATTTTAAAATACTTCCTTTATAAATGCAATACATTTAAATGATTTCATAAAAAGGGATGTTTCTCTCAATGAGTTTTGCTGATCATTTTCAACTATAACAACATCCTTTAAGAGATATTATTATTGATTGAGGTGGAGTTATTATAATAAAATCTTCCATATTGTATTTCTTGAGTTATGATATGTTTGACTACAGATTTTTATTTTTATACTATTCATGGTTTATGGTTAAATTATTGACATTTCATTTGCTAGTTTTAATACTAATGTTAATGTTATGTTTCAACTTTTTCATATGAGTAATGCATTGGACTTAGTAAAGCGATGGGTGGAGCCCATTATAGCTCCTAGATGCATCGGTAAATCTCATGAGACAAACTAGTGTCTTTTCTCAAGTCCATGACAAAATTTATATTTGTATTCTTGGAATGAGGCCTTCACTATGTGGTTATGATGTCTGATATTATGCATTCCATCATTATGAAATTATTTATTGATATTACATGTGATTATTCGAATAGTATAATATCCATGTGAATAAGTAAATGGAATTATTTTATTTATCTTTTACATGTTATGATGAAGTTTAAGTTTAAAAGGCTTGTGTTTTAGTTATAGACATTTCCTTAAACGTTTATGCTTATTTATGATAGTTACAGCTATATTGTTATCCTTACTGAGCATCTTAGATCACCCCTTTCTTATTTTTTATTTTTCCCAGGATGAAAAGAAATGTATTTTTATTGATATTCAATGTTAATATAGGGGAATAATTGAGTTCTAAAAGGATTATTTTTCTTGTGTTTTTTTTAGAAATTGTAACTTTACATTCATATATGTAATCTATTTTCCAAGACTGAAAAATTGATCAATCCTTTGGGACTTGATTACTAGTAATCAGACCAATATATTAAAGTAATGCTCCAACTCTGGGTAACTAGGGTTGTGTAATTATAGTTGTTATCATAGGATGTTCAGAAACAAACTTTAAAATAGATTTAGATAAACTCTGATTAAGGAACATTACCCGAAGAAATACATGGAGGATTAATATAGAAGAACTTCCTTGAAATTTGGTAATGTAGAGATTTTTTGAATTTTCCAAGTAATACATCCCGGTCTGGATACGAGAATGTAGAGGCAGCTCTAGCACAGATGTATCTTGGGGTAAAACCTGAAAACACCGCTTTGATCTAGACTTGAACGAGAAGTCGTGCACGACAACGGTCCTTACTTTACTCTTGGTTATGACACTCCCAGGGGATATTATTAGGATAATTCACATTTTTTTACAAATCATTATGAAGTATTTATGAGTAATTATCTTAGAAAAGAAACTATTTTTATGATTATGAGACCAGATGTGTGGAAATATTCGATTAATGTTGAGTATTTTTCTCATTTTTGGATTATACATTATGATATGATCTAACCTAGTATATTTTGTCATTTATAAATGGTTCCTAGTAGAAGGAATGATAACTACAACAATACAAATGATCTAAATAGTAATAAAGATCATATATTTCATATTTTTAAGAAAAAATTTAAAAGTGAAATAGTCTCCAATGTATTCTCATTATGTGATGACATTGTATCATGTGTTAATAAGATAAGTAACAAATTATATGAGTCATATTTCATTGAAGTATGGTCAGAGAAGAAGATGATGGTAGAGAGAAAGATATATAAAGGGAATAATGGAATGAAGGATTTTACCATATGTGATAACTGTCGAATAAATCACCCTGGTGTTTCTCTTTTAAGGAATAGGAGTTTGTTATAAGTGTGTAGAAAAAGGACACCAAGTTTGTGATTCCAAGTGTAAGAAAAATGTTTCAAATGTACAATGCTTTATCTCCAAGGATTTGACACACTACGCGAATCAATGTCCCAATCATCAGATTATAACCTAAATGATACTATTGGATAATAATCATGTTATGATACTACTGAATATGATGAGGAATGATTAGTATTCTTAAGTTGTTATTAAATAATTTTTCATTTGAGTATTGTATTAATTATGTACAAGATATAATAATTATAAAGTATATAAGGATTGAACTACAATACGTTTTCATCAAGGATTTTAGATTTTATGGTACCATGTAAAGTGACATAATTTCAAGTTAAACATTTTGGAAAATATATGGTTGAGAGAAAGATAAACCTTAATATGGTCCGAATACTGTGGTAGTGATTTTGTAATAATAGATAATTGAGTTGGATAATGTATATTGGGTATTATTGAAATCCATGGAACTGATTAATGGTTTGTTTATTCCATCATTATTGGAGTATTCACATTTTTTGTATTTAAGAAGTATATCTAGTATTATATAAGGAAAAAAGGAAAGAAGAATGTATTCAATAAGTTTTTATAGTAATTCAGGGTGTTACCTTGTTTTAAGACAATACAAGATGAAATTATTCACATGTTATTATGTGGAAAAAAAGATCTTCATTATGTTTTCCTTCCTTATAAATTTTGGACTGTGAGTTTGGAAATTAGTATTTTGGGTAAGTCTATAGGTTAGAATAAATTATGTTATAATTTGGATAATATTGTTTAAGGTTAAAACATTTCTTAACATTATTTTTTGATTGTTATAAAAAGGACAATATGGAGGTCGGGCAACAACCTTTTTCATCCGGCAAGGCCGCGAGACTTGAACTCGCAACCTAAGGGCGACAAGGGTGCATATCTAGCACTGGCCTACGTGATATCCTAATTTGTATAATGAAGTTTTTTAATTGGTTTATAGATGAATTATAAATTCATTTTTTTGGAACCCAATACAATTAGTATAAATAGAATATTTTTGAGTTCAAAGGTTATTTTGTGGTAGAAATTAGTTAGAGGATGGGACTCTATTTGTGAAATATTTTTTTCTTATTCTATGATGAAATTAAATATTAACCTTTAGGGAAAGGATCTTAAAACCAAAAATGTGTTATACTAATACATTATGTTTTGTTGAACTAATGATATTTTAAATCAACATAGATTTATGGAATTGAGGGACATAATTTTCCATTCACTTGTTTGTGATTGATGACCTCAATCACTCCCTATAAATATTTACATTTTTACTCCAATTATAATTTCCACCAATGTTCTCCTATTCAAAATCCAAAATTTTTGGTGACTTTTTCATTTCCCATTCCCTCTTATCAAGAATAAATTTTATTAACCCTATTTCTGATGTGGGTTTTCTATAAAGGTATTTTCTATTTTTAACCTTTTATTTTCGAAGAACAATTTTACATTACGAGGATGAAATTTATTGAAGGAGGGGAGAGTATAACACCCCAAGATTTCATAGTACGTTTTATCTTTTAAGTAATTCAATAGCTTATACTGCATGTAACACTGGCTTGGATTGCATTATACACAAGATTGAGTTTCTGCGAAACAACACATTAGTATTATAATTATTTAGAGGATATATTTATTTATCAACTAAATATTGTTATATGAATAGTAAAAAATAAAATTTTATTATTATTTATAATTTTTCAACATAAATAAAACATATTTATAAAGAACTTTATATGTTTTGTTAAAATATTTAGATATTTTGAAAAACTATTTTCTTGAAAGAGAAACTTTTTATGTCCATTTGTTTACAATAACAAAATTAATATTAATCACTCCAAAAAATTTAATTAGGTAAATTAGATTTCATTTTTTGTTTCTTAATATCAAAATTAGATTAGGGTTATTTTTTGGTATTTTTCTAAAAACATTCAATTTTTTATGAATAGTGATAAATATTGCATAGTACATTAAAACAGACTTTTTATTTAAATAATAATTATTATTATTTAAATTTATTTTACAGTAAAAATAGATACATAATATCTATATTAGTCCAATTTAATTAATTGGAGTAATTTTATAATAAGATTATATATATATAATTTTTTAGAAATTTTTAACGTCTTTTACCCACCTTCTAGGCACATTTAAAAATTTTAATAAAACATAATTTTACCACTTATTCGAATTGAATTTCAAAAATCCAAGACACATGGGTGAAATTAGTATGTAAAATGTAGTTCAATTTGATGAAAATATTTTTTGGTGTATTGTAACATTTAAAATTTATTTACCATGGTTAAAAGTAAATAGGGTAATTAAAGGTAAAAATGATATTATAATTACCCTAACACATGTCCTAGTTCTATTGGATAAGTTTATTTCGACCAAAATAAACCTTAGGAATAAAATACGAACCTCCTTGATCAACTTGGATTAGATTAGGACATTTATTATTATTTTATTTAACGAATAGTTAAATGTGTTAAATTAAAATTTTAATAACTAAAAAATTTATAATATAGGGTTGTATATAAGATAAATTAGACTATAAATATTAATTTGAAAGATAAAAAATATTTTCTAAATAATGGATTTTATTTATAATTTTTAGACATTAAATAATTAAATTTATTTATGACACAATGATGATGCAGAAATTACCTTATTAAGGAATGATTAAAATAATTGATATTTTAAATATAACAATAAATGTAAATTGAGACTTCTGATGCATTCCAAATATTTTATAGGTTAATATGTCATGTTAATATTGATTTACTATATTTTTTTATAATTAATAAAGTTTTTTTTACTTTCACAAAAACCAAATACAAAATATTGTCTAAATTGACATAAATGAGTTTTTGAAACAAATACTATATTATTAAATGATATAATATTCCTAAAAATATATGGTTCTGCCAAATGACTTACATAATGATATATATTATATTAATTAAACACATGGGGTTATCTTGGAATTTTGTAGTAAGTTTATTAACCATTTAATATAAAAATACAATATGACATTGTAAAAGTTAAACTATTTAACTAAGAGTTGAATCTAAAAGATAAGGTTAAAATGATGACATAAACTTGTATAAAACATATTTTATGAGATTATTTCAACTCATCCCCACATTTTCCTCAAAATAAATCCATTTGGAGCCATTATAAATCGAATATGAATTTATAATAAAATAATATTTCAAGCTTTTTTTAAAGTGACCATCACCTCTATTAGAATAGGGTACTTCCCTTTTTCCCAAAATCACACCTCCAATGAATTTTGGATCTGCCAAAGCCAGCTCAAATAACCTTCCAACTATACTCACATAAATCTAGTTTCCTTAATTTGATCATAAATATAACCTATGGAGCCCTTTTTATCAAATCAAAAGTATGAACCCGAAGAAGAGGTAATAATTATATCACCTCTTTCAAAGTTCTTTTCTTCTTTCACATACTATATATTTGTTGTTTCCATAAGAAAATAATTAATCAAGTACATTTTACATAATATTATGTTATTAGAAATATGTTACAAAAAAATTTATTATTCTATCCATCATATGGATCACAATGTCAACATACATGTGTACGTACAGCTTACCGTCTCCACGTCGTGGTGTAGTTTATTATTCAACACTACATTATTTTTATGGGTATAATAATGAGTATAATAGATTTAAATAGTGAATATAACATGGTAATTATTATTTATATGTAATATACCATCCAATTAAACACTATTTCACCATCAATAGAAAGATATTATCGCTCGTGTGTACGTTTTTCTTACCGTCTCCACGCCGCGATTAGATTCATATTCAACGATCAACCTCCAAGAATTTTTATAAAAATAAATAAATATATTAATTTTGAGGCATATGAAATAATATTGATATTGTTATAATACATATTTATGTAGATAAATATATGTTTTTTACTTACTTCTATACTATACGATAAGAAAACAGAATCAACGTTCATGCGTACGTATGGACTACCGTCTCCATGAACGGTGTTTCCATTTCATATATATATCAATTATAAATATTTATATTCTGAATATATATATATGATATATATTTCATTTTTTATATTCTGGAAGTATTTAAATCATGATATAAGGGATACAATCAAATAATAACAATCTAAAACATGAATAATAAAGAAAGCGATTATTATCTGAAATGATACTTTAACATGGAAATTTTTATTACATTGGTAGTATAAAGTAATAAATGAATCATATATGATATCATGAATATTAATATTGTTTTGGTGTAATTTAATAGCATAATATGGTCATTATACAGGAGGATAAACATACCCCCAACTAAAGGATAGTACAAGGTAAGAGTTAATTTCTCAATCTCATTATTATCTGAGATTTTTTTTGTGTAAGTATTTACTAGGAAATTTTTATCATCCATGTCCATGTTTCATAAAAATGATTAAAAAATGAATATTTTATATTTTTTTGGAAGGGAATCTTTAACAATATCAGAATTTTAAATGTTTTAATGAATTAATTTTTCTAAATCTTTTTTAATTAATGTCCATGTTTTTAAAATGATTTTAAGGATTTATTTATACAGACATGATTGTTTTGAAATGTTAATTCCATTCAAAAGTTTCAAATTGATATGGAAAAATATGATTCAAAAATATATTTTAAATGAATTTCTTTATAAATTATTGACTTTTAAATGATTTCACAAAATGGGATATTTCTCTCAATGAGTTTTACTGATCATTTTCAACTTTTCCAACATCATTTTCTGGATATTATTATTTATTGATGTTGATTTATTATAATACAATCTTCCATATTTTATTGAATGAGTTATGATATTTTTGACTTGGGATGTGCTATTTTTATACCATTCATGTTTTATGGTTAAATTATTGACATTTTGTATGCTATTTTAATATGAATGTTTATGTTATGTTTCAAGATTTTAATATGAGGAATGCATTGGAATTAGTAAGTGACAGGTGGAGCCCGCTATAGATCCTCGATGCATCGGTAGGTCTCATGAGACAAACTTGTGTCTTGGAAAAATGCATTGACAAAATGTATATTTGTAGTTTTGGCACAAGGTCATGACTATGTTGTAATGATGTCCAACATTATGCATTCCATCATTATGAAATTAGCTATTGATATTACATGTGATTATTTGGTTAGTAGAATATTAATATGAATAATTAAATGGAATTATTTGATTTATATTTTCCATATTATGGTGAATATTAACATCAAAAGGCTTGTTTTTTAGTCTTATTAATTGCCTTAAATTTTTATGCTTATTTATGATAGTTTTTGTTATATTGTTATCCTTATTGAGAATCTCAGCTCACCACTTTCTTATGTTTTATGTTTTCTAGGATGCGAAGAACTGTATTATGATTGATATGCATGGTTATGCTAGGGGAAGAATGGCGTTCTCAAAGGATTTTTTTGTTTTGTTTAATTTTAGAAATTATAATGTAACATTCATTTATATAATCTATTTTCCAGGACTTCTAAACTGATCGGTCCTTATAGACATGATTCCTTGTAATCATGCCAATGTATTAAAATAATTCACAACCTCTAGGTAACTGGGGTCGGGGCATTACAATAGAGCTTGTATTTCGATTAAAATTTTTAATTTCATAAAAACCATTAAATATAATTATAACCATTAATAAAATTCCATGACACATTATAATAATATTATTTTTATTTTTATGGTGCGCCAACTTGTGAAAATGGATAAATATTATTTACCAACTCCTATATAATGATTTTATCATCATAAATGGTCTTGGTCAGTTCAAAATCAAAATTCATTTTTTGAACACCTAAATAAATATTTTATTCTATTAAATAAATATTTTATTTTAAAACTAGTCATTAAATATTTATTAAATATTTAATAAAATAAATATATATTTTTTATTCATAATCTAGTGAATAAATATTTATTTAATTTATTCGATAAATATTACTTGAATACAATTATTCTTCATTGTTGAGAGTAATATTTATTCCATTAATGAAATTCAAATACAATTTAATCATGACCAATAGAAACACCAAGTGTGTGACACTCTAGGATTCATTCTGATTGGCTTAGGAAGGCCTATTTAAATTCCATGATTACTCACTAGAAATGGGTCAAGGAACCTAAGAGAAATAACTTAAGTCATAATGACAACCACCACATACAAATTATCATTATTTCATATAATCCATTTTTCACATTATCTTATCTAGTAGGCTGCATGATGATGTCATAACCTATATACTTGATACATCATTCTTTGATTGTCTAAAATAATCTTGCCATTACACCAAGGCCATTGAATTTAGGGAGACAGTTCTATTTAATTCAAATCTTTGAGATATAAACTTCTATAAAGATGGAAGGTTCAAATCATTCCTTGATATATCCACTAATAACATGTCATTATAGATGCACCCAACATACCCTACTTCCCACCAACATATGGCATGAATATTTTCATTAAAAAATATTAGTGTTCAAGCCAGGAGATGAATTAATGATAATCTTAAAGTGTATGGATTATTACATACTCTTGAAGATAGGAATATCTGATGACACTTAAAATATACGGAATTACTACTGCTGGATCTATTCTCATAATCTATCATCTTGTAGATTATTGAGTGAAAACTTTATTAGAAGAAGTCTCATCTTCTTAAGAGTACACACACTTGAAAGTCTATATACTATGTGTCCCATAATAGTATGTTATTCAAAAAGAAAAGTATATTAGGAATATTTTTATAGAACATCATGGTTCTCATCATAGCAGAGATCTACTGCGACCTTGTCAATGTGAAAATACTATAAGACATTATTACATTAAAGTCATGTAGAACAATGAACAATATGTAATAAGGTGTTCAATTTAATATTTAATAAATTAACTATTTTCTATTTATATTTCAAACTAGAATTAATGAAATGTCTTTTGAATGGAATTTGAAAACTCTTTGATGACATCCTACTGGGCATGATTTTCTTCACACTCTAGATACACAAATGGGTGTATGCAGTTTTCATGTTTCCATTCAGGTTCCAAGGCTTTGATCACATTTATAATTTTTAATTGGGTTGGTCCAATGATGAATGGTAGGGATTATGGTTAGTAACAGGGGGTCACATGAAGACACTGGGTAGTGGTTCGGGCTTGGTTGTTTTTGGGATGTTTATGTATCAGCCTTTCTAGCTCGTCTCTTCTTTTAGTTACATTATTTCATTATTATTTTTTACATTATGTTTAGTTTATGTAATAATTTGTTTTATGGGTTTTTTTATTATTAGAGACGAATTATACTCTATTTAGAAGTTTCATTGTTATTGAAACACTTTTTTTTGTTCTTGGGAATCCATCATATGGATAGGTAATTCCAATTTTTTTGGGTGGAATCTATGATTTGGTTATTTTAATTATAAGGGTGAAATTAATATCATGGGTTATGTTTTGATACCTTGGTGCTTTTCATCATCCCATGGAATTAAATAATATTCATGGAGCCTTGTGGTGCACTGGGTTTGGTGACGTGTCAAGTCGACCTAGGCTGGTTTGTTGCATTGTCTTTCTGATTCTCTATTTATTACATAAAAATATATTCTTAGCTAAAATAATATCATACTATGAAGTAATCAAATTGTGATTATTTCTTTATTTTTTCATTTAGAATTCCACTCTTAGTCAGTTTCTCCATAATGATACAATCAGGGCTTATATTTAATATATTTAATTTTATTGTTTACCAAGAGTCCAAAAAAGTACTAATAAGACATAAACCATGTACCTATTCTAAAAACATGATAATCATTCGATCCAATTGATTGACAATTCATTTGGTTATATTCAGTTAATTTTTTGGAGGAGTCTCGTCCCCCTTATATCAAAGGCATCATATCATTATTAGGTTAATCTAGTAATTTCACATCTTCCAAGCATACTAATCATGATTGATATAATATATAAACATTTAAATCATTATCAATATGATTCTAAACATTATCATCAATTCAATTTTTGATATATTCACACATATCTGTTGATGAAACTTATTTACATTAATCTCTTTATCAATATGATTCTAAAAATTATCATGAATACAATTTTGATATATTCACACATATCTATTGATGAAATTTATTAACATGTAAATGATTATTAATTTTCCACTACCATGTGGGATAATTCAAATCATTGCACTCAAATTGACATCCTGTATTTCCAAAACAAATATTGATATCTCAAACTCACTAAAATATCGCATTCCCAAATATCATGAATTATTTATTTAAAATAAAACCATGAATTGTGTTGTGGAAAGAGTATGGTTTTGGGGTATGAACATAGTCATTATGTGAATTGAATCATATGAACAATTAAAGAATGACCTAAATTCCATTAAAATTTAATAGAAAAAAATTCACACTTTCCCCTATTTAATGGTAACCAACTAAAAAACTCAGATTGAAAGAACAGTTAACAAACATTGATTCCTCTAGTTTGGTTGGGTTTCCTCAAAAACCATATCTCCTTGGTCAAAGAGTGTAGGAAGAAGATAGTCACTTCTATAACTATCCATCACCATCTATTATCCAACAAATAAAAAAATTTCAAATATTCCTTCGACATCATTGTAATATTGCATTGATCAGAAGGAGGGAGCGTAATCAAAATCACATCTAACTTGTTTCAACGAGTCAGGCCCATCACATTGTGGTGTTAGATCATTTCATAGAACCCATTGATTATGGGTCTCCATGAGTTATTATCTTGATTATGTATCCATCTAGGAAGTTAATGGAACTCATATAGCCTGATCAGCAAGATGTAGTTTTGAAATTTATATATTTTTTTCATCCATACCGGATGCCACTATAATATTCCCCCATGATGTCATAGTCTCTACAAATCTGTACATCAGCTTTCACTATTTTGGGTGAATGATTTTGGAATCTCTGAATGAAGGTAGCTTTTCCTCGAGCCATGTCAAAAAATGAAAACTGATGGCATTTGAATAGAACCTAATATAGAGAGAAATCTATTCAAATGGTCAGTTAAAGAAGGAAGACATCATTAGATAGTTTTACAGCAGGGACTAAGGGTGATAACTAGCATTTCCCAGCCCCTATTTTTCATTTCACATGCCTGGTCAAATAATTTCAATAGAGACACCTTAAGATGAAGAGTGATCTCATAAGCGAATTTATTTGGGGTGCTTAGAATAAGGGATAGTCGATCCATAATATTTCCACACATATACACTTAAATCCCCACCAACTGAGACTATGTGTTTACTAGTAGAGGTAAATGATGTCGACTAAGGACACCTTGACTTCCTTGTAGTTGTTTTTTAAGTAAAATCTATTGAGAAACCATTCATCATACAATTCATGGTTGAATATTTGATACAACTTATTCAACTACCATTAAATTTTTTGAATGAAACAAATTCCATCATAGATCCAAACATTCAAATCATAGGATATTATCATTACTCTTTGAGGTTTATACAAGGGGAACTGAAAGGATGGGTTTTCACTGAAGATCAATAACACATGAACTGACTTTAAAAAACTATGAAATATAAGTAAGTTAATGATCTCAAGGAAAACCTGGATCCCTGTAATCATATTTCCAAGGGGTTTTCTTCTTCCAAAAGTTTTAATCCTTGTATTTAATCAGAAATTATTTCTTATATCAATAATAAATACAAATTAAGTGGTTTTCGTAATTTAATAATGGAAAAAAAACATCTCTAAAAAACATCCAATACATGAGGTTCCCCTAAGTATCAATTTTTTAGCCTATTACTAGAGGTTCATGTATTTGTTTTCTAGTCACTTGACCCTCTGGATGTTTATAAGAATGGAATTTAGTTTTAAAATTGAAAATTGATTATATTATTCTTAAACCAACATGGGTTGAACTCCAAAAATCTCCCCTTCAACTCATCTAAGAATGTGAGGAGTTCCATCATACTCAGTTAGCTCATATGCTGGTTAGTACCACCCTAATTGTCACCCACTATAGAAAATATGACATCCCATTTTTTCATCTCTTGTGGAAACCTGAAGGCTTCATATGAAAAATAAATCTGAATTCCAATGTCTTCATCATATCTGTGTCTGAACTGTCAATACATGAATCAACAATATCAGGATCCCCCTAAATTGTGATTTCCACATAATCAGGAGAACCTGTTGGAATCAATTATACCTATTCAAAACATCCTCTATGATATCTAAATCATTAATTGAATCACCTTGATCTTTTATTTTAATTATTTCTTTACTACTGATACTCTATGAAGAAAAATAATTAGGTGTAAGATTTGATACACCTAACATGACATGCTACAACTTCCAAACATTTTCTATCTTAGTATATGGTATTTGACTAGGACTATCCTAGAAAACCCTACTGCCTAAGAAAAATTATTAAAAAAAATATATTTAAATATGTTTGTTTGATGGACTAGACCAGAGAAAACTATATTTGAGAACACACTTTTCAATCCTAAAATTATAAATCCATTTAAACCCACATTACAAGCAGACATTAAAAAATAAGTTCAATCCACATGAAAACCAATTCATATGTTGGCTTTAATAATATTAAAAAATAACAAAACAATAGAAAAATATGTGTTTAAAACTACACCCGTGTTCTTGAAAACAAAAAAAAAACAAATGTCAACAAAGGTATTAAATCATATAACCAATAATATGTGTCAAAAATTTTAAGAAAGAAATATTATCTAAAAAAATCATTTTATTTTTCTTTTAATTTTAAAAGTATATTATTTTCATTTTAATTTTCTAATTTTTTTAGATTTATATAATCTATTATATTTTATAACATATGGTGGGAACACGATTCGACATAATATGAAAATTGTATGCAAGATTTGGAAATTGTATAGAAATAAAATTTTATATTTCGTAAAACTGATAAACAAATCAATCATTATGATCTTAAAATTAAATAATTATAAAATAAATGAAACATAATTGTGAAACTAATCAATTATCAATAAATCACAAATTAAAAATGAGACAGATAAAATAATAATGAATCTACATTTCTATATAATTTATAAAAAATAATCAAAAAAATAAAATAATAATAATAATAATATTTAAAAATGATTGTAAAAATAATAATAATTACTTATGATAAAATCAAAAAATGAAATTGAGATAAAAATTTATATTTGAGATGGAGAAGAAACTGATGAATCTACAATTTAGATACTTTATGAAAACTACACAAAAAAGTTAATAAAAAATAAAAATGATAATTACAAATGATTATAAATAATATTAATTACATAGAGGCAAAACACATATTTCAATTGAAATACGAAAATTCATTTGAGTAGATACAGTCAATAATAACTTTTCAATTCATATAATTTTTGAACAATCAAACAAAATAACTAATATAAATAAAATTTAAAATTTAAAATTTAAAATTTAAAATTTAAAATTGTTCATAAAAAGGAGCAATTTTCTATGTGAAACATATATCAATTTGAAATTGAGATGGAAAAAACATCAGTGAATTCATAATTCCGCCTGACAACTCTAAAAAATTAAACAAAGTTATTAATAAAAATAAAAAATAAAGAAGTTTAAATAAATATAAAAAATACATAGAAACCTAGGTGTTGAATTGATCAAGTATAAATCAATATAGACAATGGTAAATTTATTGATTTTATTGATAAACAACCATAAGAAAATTGATCATATTCCGTTTCAAATAAAAAGATAAGAAAAAATTAAATTTGTTGATGTATGCACCAAAATCATTCGATTTGGATTAAAGAAACAAGATGTAGTAGGAGTGTGGGTTGGTTTGGATTGAAGAATAAGAATGCAGTAGGAGTGTAGTTGGTGTATTAGGAAAGACTAGAGGAGATTGTGGATTCATGGGAACTAAGTGTACGGGTGGGTGAATCAGAACGATACTATAGGAGAGATCGTTGATTCATGGGAGATGGAGAGAAGATGATTCAGCAATGAGGCCACCCACTACCAAAAGTGGGTCAGAGAGAAGTAGTGGAATAGAATACTAGGGTTAGGGTATAGGGGTTGATTTGTGTTTCCCATATGCAAGGAATTTCCAATGCTTGTAGGCTCATAGGGCTCACATGTGGTCAGACACATTCTTTGACTCATGCGTGACAATCAAAAATGGAGCACAAAAATAAAATTAGAGAATAAAATATGAGAATCTCCAATGAAAATTGAGCACATAAATAAAAGTAAAAAATAAATTATTACATATAAATGTTACGTGGAAAACCCCTCTATTGCAATGAATTAAAAAACCATGAAGAAAATCTTTGAAAATCAACGGATAATCTGAGAGTTCAGAGAATCCAAGTAGAATCCCAAAACACAAATTAACAATATAGTGTACACTGTCACAAATTTGGAATTATCTAGTTCCACCATTTTTGAGTATGAAAAAAAGCTGATAGTAGTTTATCTTCACATAACCAAACTTATCACAAAAGAAGAACTTGACATTTCTTCTTGTCTGGTACTGACCTATTTAATTACTATGTCCATCTACCACAATCATAATACCACTATTACTGATGATTCATAGTCATTGGTCTTTCTTTGAGTCCCATTCATTAATAACAATGAAATCATATCATCTAACATTAATGTGTCATTCACAAACACCAATGTGGTCATTAAATTATCATATTAATCAGTAAACAAGAACAATAGAAGAAATATTTGTCCTCTTCTTTCATTTAAATAGGAACCATGTTACCTTTATCATCAATATTGACTACCACTAATGACAGCTCCGTCAGAACTTTAGTGAACTCTTCCAGATGTTTACTTGAATCTCTATTCATTGTCTTTCAGAAATGACACAATCATTTTTTCAAATATAAATGATTTTATAAGAATTTATCTTTATACCTACTTTCAAGATTCGCCTATATCTCCTCCATATCTATTAGATTCATCACTCCCCACTATGTATCATCATCCAA
The DNA here is from genome assembly GCA_963277665.1 of Viscum album. Taxonomy (NCBI): domain Eukaryota; kingdom Viridiplantae; phylum Streptophyta; class Magnoliopsida; order Santalales; family Viscaceae; genus Viscum; species Viscum album. The sequence continues at coordinate 2,082,094,492 of OY728120.1, forward strand.
ATATATCTGAATTGTGATTTTCACCAACTGTCTCAAATCCCACAAATCACCATTTCTCACCATCTCTGGCTTCTCTGATTTATTTTTCTCTTCCTTCGTTTTCATCTCACGAACTAAAATATTTTTAACTCGTTGCTTCCATAGTGTAAAATCATGTTTCCCATTGAACAGTTCGATGTAGGCATAAATCCCATGGAGTTAATCACCCATATTCATTCTGTAAGAAAACATAGATAGACCCCCTTTGATACCAGCTATTGGGGAGGAAGCATTTGAGCCCCATAATAAATAATTGGTTATGAAAAATAAATTTTGAGAATCACCATAAAAAATTAAGTGCATAAATAAAAAAATAAAATAAATGGAGACACAAAAATTTAACAACGAAATACCCTCTAATGTGGTGGATTAAAAAACCACATGGAAACTCTTAGAAAATCCATTAATAATTATAAGGTACATAAAATACAAGTAGAGTCCCAAAACATGAATTGAAAATATAGCAAATAACCCCACGTGAAAATCCACACATAGATACGCCTCTCCCACCTCTCGGATAATTGTCTCCTAATAATACATCACCGTTCAGATATCAAAATCAGACACATGGAGCCATTGAAAACCCTCAAATAAGTCATTGTACAACCCCTGTTTTCCCCTGATTGTTGTTTCCCACTGCACACTATTGGACACACCCAAGTCTGTGCACAAATATTTCTCATTAATGTTTCTATGCCCCACTTTGATCTTGGTAGGATGCTCGTCTCCCATTTAAATCATAAGAGTCTCCCCCAAATAAAACCTCCCATGATTGGTTTAAAAACTCAATCAAAAAGGATAAAAAAGGACTACCATTTTAAAACTTGTACATGTTAAAATCCACGAGCCACATTAAAAAGAGAAATAAAAACATCCCCAAAGTTCACGTGAGCATATAATAATGGAAGTCCATTTTTGAATAAAAACATTATCTCATTTTTAAACCCACATGGGATGAACTCTAATACATTTGACTTCATATTTATTTGTTTAAAAAGGTAAATATTTTTTTGAATAATAATCATATGTTTTTGATTTAATAACATTTCAATAACTTTTATAATAAAAATAATTGTTTTTAAACCACAAAACATTTATTATGTGGATTCTATTTTTTTGGTAACTTATCTAATAATTTGGAATTTATATGTACATATTTGATGAAAAAATAGATATTACACTACTATATGTGGCTTTTAAAAGTTCTTGATAAATTATTTATCAGTGGTAAAAAATATTTGTTGATCTAAGAGATGTTAAAAGTGGGCCACTTTTATCAGTGCTAGAAAATTGCAGATAAAAGGGGTCATTTATCAGTGCTATAAAATCATTGATAAAGGTGGTTCATTATCAATCCTAGTTTAGCACTAACAAAGGATAACATGCTATAGGGTGCAGAAAAAAGTATCTCACACTGCAGTAGAAAATACACCAAAATTTAAAATACATAATTTAATTTAAATAAAAATTACATCACAAATACAATAAAAAACATTATATTATAATCATTTCAAATGATTTTTTTGTGCAGCTACAATAGCAAGTACTATCACAAACATTCAAAAAGATCATTGGTTTTATTGTATTTGGAACCTGACCCCCTCTCAAAAAATCCCAATCATGGTATGGGTTTCCAAAAAACCACCCCAACTCTAGAAAAACAATCTACCTATGTATGAAAAAAATTCATATGTTAGTAATACTATAATGAAATAAATTGAACAAAAATATGAAACAATACATTAATAATATGTAAATTTTAAATAAAAGGAAACACTTGGAGTTTTAAAGGTCACACCATGAATTGGATTGAAGTGTGGATTATCCCTACACTTCTAAAATTACATAAGGATCATTATCCTAGAGTATCAAGATAATATGGATGTGTTTTCTTGATTCTGGGTTTGTAACATGTCTTTTTTACTAAAATGTTAATCTAAACTAAAAAAATGTTATTTCAGTAATACATGTCACATCGTATGTTGGTTTGACATGAGTCTTATTACTACACATCACAACTGATTTATGATCATTTTCTTAATGATTGAAGACAACTCAAGAAATTTTTCTTGGTTTTCAGTGAGCAACACGGGTTTTAAACTAAATTGTCTATTTTAAACTCATAAGAGACAATATGAGTCATACCGGGCCACCACATATCAGATTGAGGTGAATATTATTCTTTCATTCCAATAATAAATTATGGATCATTTTAATAAAGTATCAAATGAATATGAATTTGTTTTATCAGTTTTGAGTATCTAATGGGTGTTTTGAAATAAAATGTCAATTTTAAAAAAATGACACACTTGGAGTTATTCCAGTCCCACTGTGCATCAGATTTATGTGAAGATAATTCCTACATATCAAAAATAACTTAAGCATATTTTTAATGAAGTATCAATATAATCTAAATGTGTTTTCTTATTTTGGGTATTGCATGTGTTATTTTTACAAAAATGTCAATTTAAATTAAAAACATGCAATATGAGTCATACTGGTCACATCGTGTGTCAGATTGACCTGAGACTAATTTCTACATGTAAAAAATGATTTATGATTCACTTCACTAAAGTATCAATATTTTCCATGAATTTCTTCTTGGTTTTCTATGATTTACATGGGTTTTGAACTAAATTGTCAATTTTAATCTAATAATAGACATTTTGAGTAATATCGAGCCCATCGTGTATCTGATTGAGGTGAGGATGATTGCCACATGTCCCAAATGACTTATGGACCATTTTATTAATGTATAAAAATAATTGTAATGTGGTTTCTTATTTTTTTTAGTATGTGATGTGTGTTTTGAACTAAAATGTCAATTTTAAATAAAAAGACACACTTAGAGTCACACATTTCACATCACGTGTCATATTGAAATGAGGATGATTCCTACACATAAAAGGGACATAAGTATAACTTTACTAATGTATCAAGATAATATAAATTCATTTTCTTATGTTTTTAGTATGTCATGTGTATTTCATTTTAAAAATGTACATTTAAACTAAAACCGTGCAATTTGAGACATAACGGTCACATAGAGTGTTGGTTTGATGTGATAATTATTCTATCATGTCAAAAATGAATTTTAAATCATTTTCCTAAAATATAAAGAATATAAGAGAGTGTTTGTAACGATTTTTTGAGAGTGACACTTATTTTGAACTAAATTATAAATTTTAAACTGATAACGGACACTTTGAGTGATATTGGGAACACTGTGTATCTTAATGAGATTCTTCTAATTAATACACTTCACAATTGACTTGTGTATTATTTTACTAATGTATCAAAACAATATGAATTTTTGTCATATTTTTTAGTATTTGACATATTTTTTTTAACTTATATGTAAATTTTAAATAAAATGACGTACTTGGAGTCATACCTATCAGACTGTGTGTCAGATTGGTGTGTGGTAGATTTCTATACATCAAAAATGACTTATGGATCATCTTAATAAAGTATAAAGACAATCTGAATGTTTGTTATTATTTTTTATTATGTCGTGCATCTTTTTTACTAAAATGTCAATTTAATATGAAAACCTGCACTTCAAATAATACAAGTTACATCATGTTTCAATTTAACAAGAGACTGATTCCGACACATCAAAAATGACATATGAATTGTTTCCCTATAGTATCAAGATAATATGATCATGTTTTCTCATTTTTTAGAGAGTTACATGTGTTTTGAACTAAATATTCAATTTTAAATTGATAATAGAAAATTTGATTCATACCAAGAACACCATGTATTCGATTAAGGTGTAGCTTATTCCTACATGTCAAAAATGACTTATAGATCCTTTTCCTAATGTATCAATTCAATATGAAGGTTTTTACTTGGTTTTGAGTATGTGACATGTTTTTTGAACTAAAAAATAAATTTTAAACAAAAAACATACACTTTGATTCGTACCTGATTCACTGTGTGCCAGATTGAAGTGAAGATGATTTCTACACATCATAAATGAATTATGGTTCATTTTACTAAAGTATCAAGACAATGAAAATGAATTTCCTCATTTTTAGTATGTTACATATATTTTTTACTAAAATGTTAATTTAAACTGAAAATGAACACTTTCAGTCATACCAGTCACACTTTTTTCAATTTGATGTGAGGATGATTCTTGCACATAAAAAATGACTTATGAATTATTTTTATAACTTATCAAGACAATAAGGGTGTGTTTTATTGGTTTTCAGTGAGTGAAAATCATTTTGAACTAACTTTTCAATTTTATACTAATAAATGACACTTTGTTTCAAACTAGGCACAATATGCATCAGATTGAGGTGTGGATGATTCATACATGTCACAAAAGACTTATAGATCATTATCATAAATTATTATAAACAATACAAAATGTGTTTTCTTGGTTTTGAGTCTGTGACGTGTGTTTTGACCTAAAATGTAAATTTTAAACTAAAAACATGTACATTGAGTCATACAAGAAAAACCATGTATCAGATTGAGGTTTAGTTGGTTCCAAAATGTGATAAATGGATTATGGATCCTTTATCTATTTTATAAGAACAATATGAATGTATTTTCTTAGTTTTGAGTGTGTGATGTGTGTTTTGAACTAAAATGTAAATTATAAACTAAAAATGCACACTTCAAGTCATACTGAGAACATTGTGTATTAGATTGTGGTGTGGAAAATAGAGGTGTGTCTAATTCCTATATGAGCACAAGACGCTTCAATCATGTTACTATATTTGTCATACTGAGCACATTGTGTATTGGATTTAGGTGAGTATGAATCTTACATGTCACAAATGACTGATGAATCATCTTTCTAAAGTATAAATACAATATGAATGTGTTTTATCAATTTTGATTATTTAATGTGTTTTCTGAACTAAAATGTCAATTTTAAACTAATAACATAAAAATTGAGTCATAGTGGGAATACCATGTTTCAGATTGAGTTACAGTTGATTATTTCACATCACAATGTGTTGTTTTTTTCATCTACTCATTCAAAATTCAGAGTTATCTAACAATATTGTTGTTTCATAACCTAGAATGTGTAATACATTGTAGAATAAAAAGAAAATTGAATCATCATGTGTGCATAATCTTTGAGTAGTTCATAATCATTTATCAGTAGTGCATCATGAATGTATCACCCTTCTTCATGACCTATATAAAAATTAACAAAATAAGTATTAGATAAAAATGATAAGGAAATTAACAAAAAAATCGATAAAATGTTGAGAAAATTCCCTAAATAATCAGTATGAAGTCACTACTTCATGATGTATGTATACAATCTAACACCTTTTATTCTTCCCATTCATTTCTAAATATGTCTATTTACTATTTTGAATATGAGGAGTGTAAACAGTCTTAGTAGTATTGAAAATATATATATAAATAAATGATCAGTAAATATTTTAAATAAAATTGTAATTATCATCGAAAATCACTCTTTAGGGATGCTAGTTTATTGGTGGAATATGATATATTTCATAAATTTCCAAATATTATAACCATAATATTTACCATTAGTTTGTTCTATGAACTATATAAATATTGTGAAAAATAATAAATTTTTATTGATATTTGTTTTTTTAGTGGAATGTTATTATATATACCCTAATACTTATTGATTTTTAAAATTTTATTAGTTTTTTGTTCTCATGAAATGCCCTCATGCCATGGTTTTAACGTTATATAAGAAAAATAATATTATAACATAATTGTCATGAAAACATAATATAAAATTTATCAATAGAAGATTATTTGTAAAATGATTCATTAAATGTATTAAAAATTTATAATTGAAACCACTTCTGTTCAGTTTGTTTGGTATCCATGCATTGAATCTAGAATATGAATCTTTGAAGTAATGAAATTGAATAAAATGAGGAAGCAATGCTTCCTAAAAACCAAAATAAATATGTAATTTAATGAATAAAAATATATTAGAAATGATTAAATTGTATATTTTGACCCCTAAATCCTGGGTATTAAGAAGATTCTATCATCTGTAAGTTTTCATTCAAACATTATGGCCTATTTTTAATCTATTACTTCATATTTCATTGGTTACAATGATATATCATGTGTGGGATTTATGTGAGGACTAATGATTAAAAATTTCTATTCATAAGGTTTTCCCATTCAATAGTATTGTTATATACGCCTACAAAACATATGAATTGTATCCACTCATATTTAACATAGTATATTGGATATTTTATAAACAAATCATGAAAACACACCTCATTTATAAAATTACAACTGAGACTCCTATTCATTCATGCTTGCGGATTTCGTTTACATTCTTAATACCAAGATATTCTATAATGGACTCTTCGTACATCTATTCTTGAAAATTAATTATAGTCATATCACCACTTGCTATCATTGTATCTGTATGAACCATTAATGTTAGTAAATGTGGATGCTAAATGGGAAGGTAAAAGGAATATTGTGAAAATCTTTTTGAATGTTTGGTCTACCCTTTATATAATTTTTATTTGACCTTCCATTTCACCCCTTCCCCTTTTGGGTATATAATAAAAATCTTCGATTCAGACATTGTTTTTCATTAATTTTTAATTTTATTTCATAAAAAATAAATTTGAAATGAATACATCCTTCTCGAGATGTATTTTTACATGATCCAACAGCCATGATATGAATGTCCCAATAGCCTACTTAACTGTTTGAATATCCACACCATCAAGTGGAACATTTAGCTCGACACTTGGCTCATGGTCTATGTGAATCCCCACTCTCACATGAACTATTAAAATTTTTGTGTGTCTAATATCACTTTGGATATTGTACATATTACCCCTTGAAAAAGTCTGATTGGTGGGTGTTGATATATATTAATCACAACCATTATCACCTTGTATAATATTAGTACAAGATAGGTATCAATGTATTCTTGATTCACATTTCACTAAAACATTATGAAAATATTAATTACCTCTTCTATGAAATCTATTTGAGAGGAATGAGTCACCTCAAATATGGTGAAGGTGGGGTGGGGGTCTTCACATAGTGTTTGTTCTTATGTTGTTTCTTCTCTTTCATTACATTGTATAAGATTTTCTAAAAACACTAATTTCAAAATTATGTATTTCTTCTAGAGTAGAAAATTTTTCCTACAAGACTTCCTCTTTATTAACATAATCCACCTATTCATTTCATTCCTAAGAATATGTTTGGCGTGAAACCCCAAAATCTACACCTATCACATAACCATACTGTTCTAGCCACTTCGAGGACACTACTTTTAGTTGTCCATCAAGTACATATGTTTTGTTTGTCAATGTTAGATAAAAAATATTGGAAAATAGGTAATCATTATTATGTAATACTTATTTAATTAATTTTTTTTATTATTATTTCATACATACACATGATTCCCACACATTTTCGTTTTTTTCAACTATTAGTATCCAATATTTATTTACATGTGCATCACTCCATAGCACATGATGTTGGATAAAAGGTAATTTGGATTTTGATTCATCAATATGTATTTAAACAAAGGAAAATAATTATGTTATTTCATGTCACATAAAAGTATTTTGGTAGATTAAAAATACATACCATTTTATTCAAGTGAATTGAACCACATACTTTCATTACAGGGGGTACATGGATTTTTCTACTCGTTGCATATTTTCATCACTTAGTTGTTGCTTCATAAATTAAGAATTCTTAATCCTAGTGGTCAATACATGTATTTTAAAGAAATGTATTACTAGTCAAAATGTACCTGAAATGATGTCTCCTCACAATGACTAATAAATGTATCCCACACTTATTTGTTTATCAGGTGTCTATATATATATGGTGGGTGTGAGTTTATTTTCTATTCAGAATAATTGTGAAGATACCTTGTAAGAATTATGTGAAAGACTTTATATTCCTTCACAATTATCATTAATACAAATTTCATTTGAGAGTTATCTTGTATAAATCCACTCTTTAATGGTTAATTAATAGTAAATCAATGTTGCAATTATTTATTTAGTAAGATTAATAATATATATCACAATGTTACCCTAATATTTCTCCAAAATAATGTCTTAAAAAGAGGCACAGTATTGTTAATTGAATCTACATCAATTGGAATGTGAACACAAGTGGTGAGCCCAATGTAAGCACTAAACATGGTCTTGTGGTAGTTAATAGCTGGTCATGTGCATTCCATGCAACCTCGAATTCTATTCCTTTGTTTCTCAACATAATAACTTATTCCAACAATATCATTCTATGACGCTCCTATTATTTCTCAGAAATAGGTTGTTCACCATCTACTGTTTCCTCACCTTAAACATTGTCAATATGATGTTTCTCTAGATTAGTAAAATAGGCATGTGCATAATGTTTTTTCCCTCTATATTGGGAGGACCATCATATTGAGAAACATGTTGTTCCTCATTATTTAGAGCATTATTGCATTGAAAATTCATCATCTAAAAAAGTGGTTAAATATTTAATTTTTATTACATAAATATAGAAGTGAGTAGATAATAATATGGGGAAACAAAATGTATATTACAAAAAAATATAACCTGATTATTGAAATATTCTATTTAAGGGTTGATGGATTTGTACCCTCTATCGAGTATCCAAGCACCTTCATTGTGGTATCCTCTAACATAAAACACACTTTCTACATTATGAATTATGTAAAATTATTATGTTGTCTCAATGAAAGGTTCATCCTTAGTTGAATTGACATGTGAACCTTTAGTGGTTTTGGTCAATAATCGAACAATTGAACACTTTCAGTTTGTCGTATTTGGAATATAAAATACTAAAATTTCCTATGATTCCCTTATAAGTACTTCATCTCTGTACCATTTCTTACTAAAATCCACTTTCATGAAACCCAGTCCATCTATTTTAACAACAATCCTATTATTAACCCACATTCATTGAAAAATCAAAACATGGGATGTTGTATAATATTAATCCCATATTAGTTCAATGATGCCAATGTATAACATATTAACATAATTTGTATTTCTATCCTTTGTACCAGATACATGCATCGCTTTAGACACATGTGTAACTCCGATATTTTTCTTGGTATTATATTCATCGTGTTCATTTATATAGAATGTATAACCATTAATTACATTTCCATAACAAGATAATACACCCACACATGGTCCTTTGTCTTGACTCCTTAAAAATATGGTCTCAAAACCATCCTATAAACTATTGATTATGTGTATTTCATATCCATATTTTATCCTTTATTGTATTCAAGTGCCTAAGAATTATGTTGCGGGTTCCAACATAGGGAACAACCTCTAAAATATTATAAAAAACATAATGGCAGTCCTACGACATCTCTTTAATAGTAATTCTTACAACATCTATTCCCAAAATTCCTTCACCCACAAGACCCCAGTGCGATGAGATTTTGGTAGACCAATTATTTCTACATCGGATAGATAGTTAGTATAGAATTCAATATCATTCTCAACAACATATCACACTACAATACAACATTCTGGTCAACTTCAATTTTTGATATACCCTTTCAAAATATTCATATACCATTCTGAAGTTCCAAAGGATCGAATAACAACTACGATGGGGGGGTTGAATCTGTTATTCACTTTTATAGGTTTCAATTATTTTTAAAACATAACCCCTAAAAACTATTAAGATTTATTTTATTGTCATCTTTTTGTAAATACTCCTGCATGAAAAGGTTAGAATGAAATTAAATAACATAATATTTATAAGTTTCATCCTCAGTGTGAGAACATACATCATTTCCATAGCCACTCTCATGGGTATATGGAAATTATATATTATGAATAAGTTAATACAAATTAACCAACTCTGATTAGACACCTTATATCTCTCGATAGGATGTCATATTCTGACTCTTGTCAGTTTACAAATTTTCTAACAAAAAAATCTGTTCCAAAATAAATGAATAAATACTATTTCCAACCTAATCCACAAATGCTTAGTCTAGATCCGTAGTCGTATTAGGATAGATCTGATTATCTCAATACAATGATTTCAATAAGATTTCCCTCACTCGATCCACACATCTCAAACACTGTTCAAACACCTAGTTTGATCTTCCTCAGACCAATTAACTGAATAGGATGGATTAAATATGATGAACCCATAACAAATCTATAAAAATCAATCTATTCTGAAATTCTCAATATGAACTTACTCAATTTGGTAAATAGAAACTTTCAGGTGTCTGATCTTCATCAAAGATCTCGGTTTGGAAATAATGAACGTGGGAATAATTATGCAGCTCTTTGCCTTTACCGCTCACAAAGAAATGATATAAAATGTGAATGAAGTGTGCCTCAATTTATAGGTGACTCAAAAAAAAAATTATGGAAACTTGAAATCATTCCCCGCTTCTTAAAATTTCAAAAACTCTGAAAATATCTTACACTTAAAAATCAACATTGACTTCTTCAAACATTCTCTGATTTCTTCGATATTTAAATTGAATTGAATTTCAGGTTTAAACACATCAACTCTTCACATATCATCTTCTTTGTAAACATATTTCTTGGATTTACTATATTTTCTTCAGTACAGTGAATCATCCTCATCTCATTATGATGAATCATCCTCGTCCCATTATAATGATACTTCTTCAACAACATATTTTTATGCCTATTATGATCTAAATTTCCTTCAATGCTGATTATTATATGCTTTCCTTTCTCAGGACAACATAATATGGATTTTTTTCAGCACATTACAATTTTCTTTCTTTCTCAACTAAATTTGATATAGATTTCTTTTTCATCTCATTATGATATACCTTTCATGATCATATCCTTAAGATATTTTTTAATTCTCAAGTCATTATGATATTCCTTTCTTCTTTTTCTAATTACGATTAACTATCATTCCTTCCCACAATTAGTTTGATGGACTTTCCATTATGATGGATTTATCATAATGATGGAATTACATTACGATTGAATTTTATTTATGATGGAAATTCCACTCTGAAACATTGTAATTCTTCAAAGTTCATTAGCTTTACACATCTTGACTTCTAAAAACCTCTTATTTTGGTAGCTATGGGTTTGATCTTTGTCTAGATTTCTAGAACTGGTATATTCATTATGATTCCCAAATTTTGTAAAAAGATTTTATCATGATATTTTTCATGTTTTTTGAGAAATCCATGATCATAAAATCACTGTCTGATTTATATTGGAAAGATTAATAACATTATACCTTGAAACATAACTTTCTTAAACAAACCTCTTCAACATTATTATGAGTTCTTCACCCAACTACATATGAATTTCTATCAAAAACTGAGTCTAATGAATCTTAATGGAGATTGATCTAAATATGATAAATCATATGATCAAAAATTTTAGCTTTCTGGCTACATCGACATCCGATATATCTTATTATGAAAACATGAGTCAGGAAGCCTGTGTTTGAAAAAAACATTCTTAATGACCAAAAAATTTCTCCCCCTCTATGTTTGGGTTTGAATGTTTATCAACTTTAAAATTTCATACAGAACTAATAATGATGGATTGGGTCAAACAAATGAATAACAAAAACATTCTTATATAATATGGTTAGTTGTCAAAAAATACAAAAAACATTTTTAAAACAATTTACCACAAAATTACTTCACATTCAATGGGGTAAAAACTTCTATAATGCACAGGAACACATATTTAAATATATTTTATCAAATAAACCATCAAGTGAACCATCATATCAAATAATTCTGATGGGAAGAACATATCCAATTCACATAATATGAAAATAATTTACATTTCTGTAGTTGAAAATTAATTCAGGCCTATAACTTTTCTATATATAGCTTTCAAAAAAGAAACAGATCTTGGTTAATTCATGGAAGACATTCTTGGAGAAAATGAAATGTAAATATACATGAATTAGATATTCCATCAAAACATGAAGCCATTTAGGGTGCACTATGTATGAATAGAGGAGAAAATGATTTCCATGGGAGTTGGGTTTGTGTCATAGGGTTTTACTACATCATGGATTTGATCAAATCAATTGATACAATGGTTTTAGATGCTCGAGTGACTCAATGATGTTGGATACTAGATTCACCATAATAGATATTGGAGAAGCATGGTAATATGCATGAAGTTACCATTATAGTATTGGGTATTTTTCTATTATGAATACATATGAGATCGTTGCACATGCTTCCATTCAAACCCTTTGGAAAAATTAAAAACAAAAAAAGATATTCCTTGGGGGAGACAATCATAAGTGATCACAATCCATTGTTTTGGAGGTGTTGATTCATCCACGACAATCAAGGGAGAGTGAAAATATAGATTCTGGTCTATGAGATCTTCAACTGTATGAGTGTGAAGAACTCAGTGAGGGTCCTCTTTAAATTATTGAGATGGATTTTATCAGTGCTCCAAAAAAGCACTCATAAAGAGTTGTTTGGTTAGTGCTAAAATAGTAAGTGTTGATAAAGACCTAATTATGAAAATATAATTAATATATATAAATAATTTAGTTATATATAATTAAAAATAAATAAAATGTAGACAATTATAAATAAATATTTAAATATACATTTATATATATATATATACTTCAAATGGTGGAATCCACAGGCTGAAAACCCATGGACCTAAAAATTTATTAAAAATGATTATGAAAATGTAAAAGGATAGAAACAGAACATGAATATCACAAACACCACAAAAAAATATGAACAGGAAAGAAAAACTATTCTCATAAGAAAACATAGATAGAGGGTGTTCTTTATCATCTTCTGTACCTACAAGTGTGATGACATCTCCCCTATTTTAGGTAAACAAATGGTCAACCTCGATCATAATATATCTTCACATCATCCTCCTTTCCCTCAGCTACCCTTGTTTAATCTAATGATTTTACACTAGTATCATTATGAAGAGTGGAAATAGGTTTCGGTTCATTATGCACTTGAGTTGGAAATGATTGAGGAGGCTCCTCGACAGCATCATTCACATGTTGTATAGTACTAACATCAAAAATTGTAGATGAAGCTAGTAATTCATCATTCTTACCACTGCTATCATCATACAAAGGGAGTTTGGATGTATCCACATATCCTCCCATGGTTTAATGAGATCACAGTTTGATCTGCACACCATATTTCTCAAAACCCTCAAGATTATGTTTGTCAAACTTCAAAATATAAATAGACTCAAGCAATGAGAAAATATTACCCTTTTCAATTATGGTACCACCCTCATTTTCATCCAATGCCTTTTCAAAAGCATATTCATTAGCATCATGAAATGGTGAGAATTTAAAACCATTTCCTATAGAGATAACAACATTCGTATCAAGTTTCTTCCCAAGAGACATGTGTAAATTGGCCACATTCCCATGATCATACACTTCCTTTATCAAAAAAACTTCCTTATCCTAAGAATTTATTCCCTTTTTTTAGGATAAATATTTCTACAAGAAATCTTACCTCGATAGAGATATTGATCCTAAAGAAGCTCTATAGGATCATCCCAAAATTCATATAAAAATCATCACCTTCATTGGAATCACACCTCTCCCCCTAATTAAGTCATGTAGACACTTAATATGTAGATCATCATGTACAATAAAATAACTGAGATTATCATATCCAAATTGACCAGAGTTACATTCTTTTTTCCAACAACCACATCAATAGAAGATATCTTCTCTTGAATCAATTGTGGAGCAAAAACCCCCTTATCAACAGCTCTTCCCAACACATAAAGGGATAAATTGAACCTACTAGAAGACTGAATACTCAAAATGGTATTCATAGGACTACAAGACATATATCCCTATAATATTAACCTTATTAAGAGGCCCCATATCATTAGGCTCACTATTTTCAGTTGGAAAAAATATATATAAAAATTTATAATTATAATTATAAATAAATATATTTATATGTATTTGTATATAATTATAAATATATATAATTATAATAATATATTTATTTATTGTTCTAGACCTCTCTCATCTATTACATTGTGGAAAATCTGGTGTCTGAGGTGTCCTGGGAAGTCAAGGTGACTCATTTAAACACTTTTCAATATTCCCAATTTCTATGTTTTCTAATGGTGTCTCATCCCAATGGTGTGTCATCCCAATAGTGTTTCACCCTGATGATGTCTTTTTGGTAGTATCTCTCCCTAGCAAGGGCTTGCAGGTGGTGTCTCACCTAGGCAGTGGCATTCAAGCGGTGTCTAACCCTAGTAGTGGCTCGTTGGAAGTGTCTCACCCTAACGGTGACTCACTGGTGGTGTATCACCTAGGTGGTAGCTCTCTAGTGGTCGCTCATCGGGAGGTGACTTGTTGGCATTCACTCATCAGGTGGTGGCTTTCTGGTAGTGCCTCATTTTGTGGGGCCTCATATAGAGGTGTCTCATGGGCGGAGCCTCATCTTGTGGTGCCCTGTCTGAAAGAGCCTTGTATAGTGGTAGCCTATGCACGATGCCTCATATAGTGGTGTCTCACTGGAGTTGCCTCATCTGGAGGATCCTTATCTAATGGTGCCTCATGAATATTATTGCTCGTTCTTCCAATTATTCCTTTTTGACATCTTTATTTGACATAAAACAAGAATAATGCATTTTTAAAAGGGATTTGAGACTGATTCCAAGTCCATAAATTATATCATTAATTATCTAAGAGACCAAAGACTTCTAAATGGTCAAAACATGTGGTCTTTTACATATTTTTCCATTAATGGAAAATCAAAACTATATATAATATTGTTACTCGGATCTGATCATCCTTAAGATGAGATATCTTTCATCTTCTTCTTCTTACTTGCATTCCCTTGATACGGTATGTGCCGAATCCAACATACCATAGGATTTGTGTTTCCAGGCTTCGTCATTTAGGTCATGATTCCTAGGAGAATTATATTCTCTATATGTACCCCTATTTTTGGTGCAATCAGGAAGGTCCAATCATATTTTCTTATTTGGAGGATTTCCATCATCATTCTTAATTTTGAATATTGCGGGATGGGTATACAGATTTATTCCCATATAAAGATAGATGATTTCAGAATAATAATGATAATATAATTGTTTTTAAAATAAATATATAGGGTACCGGGGAAAGGGATGCGTGCTCTACTTGTGATTTTTTTATTATTGATATTGTAATTTGTATGGGCTAACTACCCCCAGAAAATTTTGGTTGTTGGTATTTCTTATTTATGCATTGGACGGTTTTTTTAATTCATGTTTTTTGGTTTCTAAACACTTATATATAAAAATTTGTTAACAATGTATATTCATCTAATAAATGGATTCCCCAGTATCATACAGTTTCTAGGATAATACCTAAATTAAAAAGTAGAATTAAATAAGGGATTCCTCATTAAATCTGAAAAATGTATTTCATTGGTATGTGTAGTGTTGTGGTTGTGGGCATGATTGTGCATAGGGGGGTCAGTTTTGTTGTTATGATAATCTTGGTGGTTGAGTTCACAGAAGGATAGTGGTTTATATTTAAGTAATTGGTGATATTCATTTCATTGATAACATGGAGAAATATTTACACCATATCAATATTTCAGGGTATTATGTGTCATTAATGTGAAGTAAATCAATTTACCACTGTTATTCACCTCATGAATAATTGTTACTTTTTTCTAATTATGAGACATGACTGATAGTGTCCAAGGTAGTTATAGAATAAATAAACGATTGTTTATTAATGTTTGGAATGGGTTGGGTTGGGTTGGTTAAAGAAATAGATATGGTTAAATAAATTAGTTGGAAGTGTGAAATGGTATTTGTAGCTTTTTTGGGGTGTTTTGCAGTTAGGAGTTGCAGTAAATGTGGCAGTATTGTGAGTTAGTGGTTTGTCTGAGAACCCATAGGTTTGGATTGAGTGTTTGGTATCATATATATATATATATATATATACACACACACACACACACACACAAACACCAGTATTCATTCCTTATGATTTCAATTCACATCCCACCTCAGTTGAGTACTATGTGATGAAAACCCCCATCATCATGGAAGAGGGTGTCTTTCCAAACATATGGTTGGGAGTATATATGGTTGGGTTCCCACTCTTTTCTTCTCTATTTTCTAGGAATGGAAGTAATCGAAAAAGCTATGATGGATGGGATTTTGTTAGTGCTTTAGATGGTGGTTGCAATGGCACAGGTGTCTTAGAGTGAGATGTGATAGCCTATGTGTTTGCGGGAGATATGGTTTGTTCTATCTCATGTGTCTTAGAGATGATATGTGATCTACTTTCCTAGGTGACTTTGGGATGAGATGTGATGTGATGTGTTGTGAGGCCTAGGTGTGTGTGAGTGGGTTGTGTTGTGAGGCCCAGGTGTGTTCAGGTAGGATGTGTTGTAAGGCCCAAGTGTGTGTGGGCAGGATGTGATGTGGTATATAGAAGGGATAGGAGCGCTAGGAAATAAAACATTGGGATAGGGAGGCATACATGTGGGAATGTGGTGTGGGGTAACCTATCATCGATGTACTTTATATTATATTATATTACAATAATTTTTTTAATTGGTGGACGTTCCTTGGTGTGGTTGGGTTTGTTTAGTATACCTGTATTGGTGTTGTTAGGATTTGATGTTTGCTCACAGGTCCATATGTATGCTTCACTCACATGTGCATGAGATACATTGATTTTCCTAATGAGTATATTTTTATTCTCACCCTATGTATATAAAATTGATTTCAGTTTTCCAAGTGGATTATGTGGACAATGTTGGGCTTTACTAGCTCAGAAATTTGGATAGATTTTGTGTCACTACCTTATCTTTTCTTTTGATTATTTAACATGGAGACCTTATTGTATTTGTATTAGTTCTATTTATAAATGCATGGGAAATGGTTATTGGGTTTCTCTTTTATGTTATTTCTTGGGATTTTAGTGGATGATTCATCTTATCTCACAATATTGTTTCCTTATAAAGGGTAATTCCTCCCATGTTGTGATATTTGTACACCCTTGGAGATCGTCACAACCCAGGGCCTACTAGAGGTGGCACTGAAGGGTCATTATATCTCTATCATTATTTCCATCCCATGAGGGATATATTGGTTGGGAGGGGTCGTGATATATTTGAATCGGAGCTGATGATAGAGAGATATGATGTAGTTTGAAGCTAGGCACAATGAGGATTTCATGGGATGTTTTATAAATAGTTCTAGTTGACCTTGGTGAATGACATAGGCCAGGGAGATTGGTTAGGAAATGGGATTATAGGGACCCCCATGATCTAGTGCATGGACTCTGAGCTTATTGAATGACCAAGTAATATGGACATGCTTATAGGGTAGAGACCTAGGAAAGGTACATCCCTCATAATGAATTGTTTTATTATTTTAACTGAGTTGTTTTGGGAGGGTTAAAATGGATAAAAAAATTAAACAAGTTAAAATAATTCTTAATGAATATTCTATACTACTCAGGCATAGTAAATCCTAGTTTACCATTTAACTATGGCCCCAGGTTTACATTCATGTGTGGAATGGGAATTTGAGGTTCATCAGGCTGATCTAGTTGATGACTGTAGGGTTGATCTAGCTGATGAGGATGATTAGTGGTATAAGAAGTTGTGTTCTTTCCAATTAAAGGATTTGGGGAATTATAGGGGTAGTGTTTTAGTAAGCACAAGGGAAGTTTTTCAAATGTGGAGATAGAGAGCCAGATGGAGGATGTAGAGATTGATTTTAGTGTTCTCTAGGGCCTGACATGTTACAGGATTCCTTTGGCAGTCATTTAGATGTGAGGAGTTGTGCGTCATTGTTGGAAATTGTATCTTGAAGAGTGGAAGGAGGAAGCCATTTTTTAGGTCAAATTCTATAAGAAGTTTTAGTTAGAGTTTTTCTCATCAACCATGAAGGCTGAAAAGTGGTAGGAGATTATTTCTATTTAGTAGTGGAGAATTTTGGTGTGGGATCTGGGGATTGTGTTCAAGGACCTTCTACGTTTTTCCCCAAAACTTTTTCTAGATAATGATTCTCATGAGATATTTCTTGAGGAGTCACTTCATCCCTATATTTGGAGGTTGAGAAGGAGGAAGCTGTGATCAATCCGATGTACTCATGAGGAGGTGTACCAAGAGAGGGGATCCAGAAAAGTTCTATGAGATGAAAAATTACCAGTGGTGGATCTCAGGTGCTATGACATTTGATTTTTTTACCAGCAAGGAGTTGATCTCAGCAGCTTGCATTTTGGCCTTTTGGTGCTAGTGGTTTTCATTATTTTCATCGGAGCATTATGTTAGTTTGTTTTGGTTGTGGGGTTCATGGTCATTTCCATATCCATTTCCCAGAAATTCTCCAAGCTTAGTTTAGTGGAGGTGGAATTTTTTAGTACCAACCTCAGTAGAAGTTGCTAAGGATACTATTTTAGTAGCTAGGGTAGTATACTTTTTCTCCACTAAGGGGAGATATATTATGTAGAGTCTATCCTAGGAAGTTACTAGTGTTCAATGACTATGACCAAAGTTTTGTTGTGGAGGTGTTATTCAATAGAGTGTTAGGGGACATGGGCATGATTAGTTCCTGGTAGTGGAGGCAACAGTTCAAGAGGGGCTAGACATCGTCATAGGTATGATCAGTTTGTTTAGTACCCTTGTTTGTGGTTTGTTTCATTTATGATATTCTCACTCCTTTGTTGAACCCACTACATCCCATGCTCAGGGACTACAAAAAGAGAGGTATCCCATGTCCTTCGTGTTGACTACGCCATTTGGAGTCCAGACCAGCTTGTTTGATGTGTTCCAGGGTGTATACTGATTATGGGACCACATTATTCCCAGGGGGATCTTTTCTTATTACAAATAATGTCATACGATTTCATCCTCAATGTCGAATCGTTTTTTTTCGTATGTACTTTTATCGTCTACTTTCGGAGGAGATTTGTGTTTTCGGATGTGGATAGACAATGGGTGGTTTTCATTTTTGAGCAAGATTTTTAGGTGGGTGGTTGGAGTATAGTGCCCCTTATTTCCTTGTTGGCTGAGTTGTTAGAGGAATCATGGGATGCTGAGATGGTAGAGGTTCAGAGGGTCATTCAGGACATCTTGGATGGTTTACCCTAGGAGGTTGTGATCCTACGCCCTCAACATGATGTTGGGTTTAGGATAGACTTGTAGCCTGGTGTTTCTCCAATTTTGATGCATCCTTATCTGATGGAACCTTATGAGTTGTGGTATTTGATGGTTTAAATTAATTATCTAATATATAAGGGATTTATTTGGCCTAGTGGTTCATTATGGGGTGCTTCAGTGTTGTTCACCAGGAATGAGGATGGTAGTTTGAGGCTGTGTATAGACTACCATAGGTTGAATCATGTGATATTCATGAACTGTTACTCTCTTCTAAGGATGGACAATCTCTTCATATATCTAAGAGTGAGGAATTTTTTTCTAAGGTTAATCTTTGGTCTGGATAGCACCAGTTGAGGGTAATGGAGGAAGATATTTTGAAGGATTCCATCAGATGAAGGTATGGGAACTCTGAGTTTGTAGTAATCCCATTTGGTGTTACGAATGCACCAGCTATGTTCATGGGACTGATTGACTCCATATTCCATGAGTTCTGGGACCAGTTCATCATCGTATTCATTGATGACATCTTAATCTACTCAAAGTCGAAGGAGGATCATGATGATTATCTTATAACTATCTTGCATGATCTTCGATTCCATCAGCTCTACGGAAGGTTATCCAAGGGTAAGTTTTGGGCACAAGAGGTTCATTTCCTTGGGAATGTAGTGTATCAATCGGTTGTTCCATTAGACCTGTAGAAGGTTAAAGCAGTTGTTTCTTGGGAATCACCCATGAATGTGGAAGAGTTTGGATGTTCTCTAGGTATTATAGGGTATTACCGGAGGTCTGTACCTAATTTCTATTAATTTTTATCCCCAATGATAGATTTTATATATAAGTACCAATATTTTCTAAAGAGTGACTAGTTCATGGATACATTTGGTTACCTGAAAGAGAAGTTGGTTAGTTCCCCATTGATTTAATTGCATGAGGACAGGGTGATGCTTAAGGTCTTTTGTGATGCTTCCCTTCTAGGCTTTGGGTGTGTGTTGATGTAGTAGTGAGTAGTGAACCATTATGGGTCTAGTAAGTTTCATCCCCATGAGTGTAACAATTCCAACCATGATCTTTTGTTAGTAGTGGTTATGTTGGCATTGATGTTGTGGTGGAATTACCTTATTGTGGAGTGCTTTGTATTCTTCATAGATCACAAGTTTTTGAGGTATATATTTTCTCAGTGTGATCATAACTTTCAATAGTAGAGGTGGAGGTGTTTTTTTTGGATTGTGATTTTGAGATCTCCACACCTTAGGAAAGAGGAATTTTGCATCCATCTCTCTAAGAAGTAATTCATTGAATGATGTTGTTCGAGAATCTGAGGATTCTTCGATAGAAATGGAGGATTTTGAAGACTTGCAGTTAGAAGAATGGGTATATGTAGATAGAGGATTATTGTTTCAAAAGATGGTTCAACCTTATATGATTTAGTAGTTGGAGGAGTCTTAGTGCAATCTTCTTGTCCATTGTGATTCTCTGGAAGGATGGATGAATGATGGTCAAAACTAGATGTTGATTCATGAGATGTAGTTATTTTTTTGTCGTAATGTGCGATGATGTCCTTCATGAGTTTTAAAGATCACATCTTTTGGCACACCCAATAGATTTCAAGATGTACTATGGCTTGAGGGTGTAGTTTTGGTGGACCGGGATGAAATGGGTAGTGGCCGAGTTTGTGGAGAAGTGCATGGTTTTCCAGAAGGTAATGGCTGAGCATCATGTTCTTGGTGAATTTTTTCATCCCATGGTTGTTTCTGAGTTGAAATGGGATGAAATATCAATGGATTTTATCATTGGGTTACCCAGGCGTCATGGAGGTTGTGATGCAATCTAGATGTTCATGGATTTGTTGATGAAATCAGCCAACCTTTTAGTGATCAAGGAGTCAGGAACAGTGGATAACATGGATAAGAGGTGTGTGGCTATGGTGGTGCAGTTTCATGGAGTTACAAGGTCCATTATCTTGATGGGATTCACAATTTACATCATAAGTATGGAGGTGATTGCAGCATTCTTTTCGAACTTAGTTATGCCTTAACATTTGCTTCCACTCTTTTATAGATGCACAGACAGAGAAGACTATCCATATATTAGAGGATATGGTGTAGGTGTGCATCTTGGATTTGGTGGATCTTTTGTATGACACCTACCCTTGGTAAATTCTGATTACAATAATATCAATAACTCTTCCATTTTCATGGACTCGTTTGAGGCTTTGTATTAGAGACTGTGTCATTATCTTTTGTACTGGATTGAGGTTGGGGAGGAAACTATTCATGGTCCTGATGTAGTTCAGGGAATGACTGAGAATGTTCATCTTGTTAGTGAGAGGATGAAAGTCGCATAGGATCAGAAAAATTCTTTTGTCAATCAAATAAGGAGGCCCTCAGAGTTCAAGTTTGGGGACCACGTTTTCTTGACTGCTTCCCCTCAAAGTGCGAAGTAGAGGATTGGAAGAGGGAGTAAGTATTCTCCCAGGTTTACTGGGCACTAAAAGGTATTGGGGAAAGTTTTTGAGGTGTCATACCAGTTGTAATTCCCACCATAGTTGGAGAGGATCCATGATTTCTTCCATGTCTATTAGCTTTTTCATTATCTTCATGATGACTCCCATATCATTGAATAGGGAGAGATGGATATCAATGATGATGAGATGTTTTGGGAGCTACCAATAGATATCTAATATCAACAGGAGAAGGTTCTATGTAGGCAAACCATTCACTTATTTTTTGTGTTGTGGAGGATTAGTGTCCAAGAGGAGAGTACATCGGAGTGAGAGACAAAGATGTGTGGACAATAGCAAGATTTTTTTTGAATTTTTCCTTGTTATCTTTTTCCTTATGATGTGATTTACTATTAGGATCGTTTTTGTTTTATGAGATGATCTTCATTTTGGGGTTTATGTTGTGTTTAGAGTGATGTGCGATAAAGTACCAACATGTGAAAAGGGGAGGACTAGATTCTTAATCGACACACATTAACTATGATGTGATTAAACTCATGTGGGTGAGTCAGTTCCACCTAGAGATGATAGTATCTTGACATGGCGGATGGGATTCCTTAATTCATGTGTTTGGGATGGTGTTGTTGTTGTTCTTATAAAGTGTTTTTTATGGTTTTTTAGGTTTTTGTTTCAACAACAATGATGAAAAATTCCTTATTTATAGATGTTAAAGGAGGTGTTCTTGGGTATAGAGGTTTCCATTCAAGCATTTGGACAACACAAGGTTTTTTATCATTGGGTGATTATGTGTTTTGTTGAAGGTAGTGTTTCATGTGTAACGAGTTCCTTGAGAGGTATCTCAAGGGATGGTTGTTCAAACCCTTTATCTATATCAATTCTGGTTTGTTTTGAGTTCTTGAGGGAAATAACATTTTGTGATGTATCTCATGTAATTGCTCGTACCTCTCTGTTCCATTACATTGTGGGAAATATAGAGTTTGAGTTGTCTTAGTATATCAAGGTTACCCATCTCAACAATTTTGAAAATTCACCATTTTCCATGTTTTCCAACATTGTATCATCTTAATGGTGTATCACCATGGTGGTGTCTCATTGGTGGTGTCTCGCCCTGGTGTTGGGTCACTGGCTGTGTCTTACCCTTGTGGTGGCTGACAGGTATTTGATCATCTGGTGGTGGCTTGTTAGTGGTTTCTCGTTTGATGGTAGATCACTGGAGGTGCCTCATCTGGTAGTGCCTCATCTAGCAGTGCCTCCTCAGGCGGTGCCTCACAGGCAGTGCCTTGACTAGTGATGTCTCTCTAGTAGTTACTCTTCTAACGGAGCCTCGTATGGTAGTGTCTCATGGGTGGTTACTCATCTGGAAGTGTCTTGATGGTGGGGCCTCAACTGGTGGTGCCTCATGAATAGTGTTTTTGGTTTATCCAATGTTTCCCTTTTGACATATTTCATTGACCTAAAATGAGTTTAATTATTTTTTAAAGGGATTTGATTCCAATTCTAAAGCCATAATTTTTTTTTGTAATACCCTATGAGTCTGGAGAATTTTAAATGGTCAAAACACATGGTCTTGGCAAGATCCTCCTTTAATAGAAAGTCATTACTGTATCAAATCTCATGACTCGAATCCGGCATTCCTTAATCTAAGATATATTTCCCCTTGTTATTCTTTCTTGATTTATCTTGAAATTGGATGTTCCAAATCCGTCTTCACGTAGGATTTTTGTGTCCAAGCTATGCCAGTTGGTTTACAATTCCATTGAGAATTACCTGCTATATGTGCACCCCAGTTTTTGGTGCCACTGGGAAGTGTCAATCATATTTTTTTCCAGTTATAATTTTCTTCATATTTTATAATTTTACATCATGTTGGATGGGTATATATATATTTTTTCTTGTGAATATAATTGATTCCAGACTAATAAAGATAATTAAATTGGCATAGAAATAAATATATAGGGTACTGGGGAAAGTGACATGTGATCTTGTTGGGTTATTTTTATTGTTGATATTGTGATTTGTATAGGCTAACTACCCACTATAAATTGTGGTCATTAGGGGTTCTTATTTGCACTCTAGATGGTTTTTGGAATGCATGTTGTTTGGTTTCAAACCCCTTATATATTAAAATTGGTTAACAATGTATATTTAGCAAATAAAAGGATGTCCCAAGATCATATAGTTTCTATGATAACCCCAAAAGTAACGAATGGAATTTAATAATGGATGCCTTATAAAATATTAATCATGATTTTCCATGGTACGTTCATTGATGTGGTTGTAGGCATGATTGTGAAATGGGGGTTGGCTTTGTTGATATTATAATTTGGGTGGATAAGTTTGAAGAATGATAGTAGTGTTTTGTATGGGTAGTTTTTGAGAGTCATTTCAGGGATAACATGCAGAAAGATTCTCCACATATCTAGAGGTCATGTTATTATGTGTCATTAATGTGAAGTGCATTAATTTCCTTGAGATATTCACCTCCTAAATGACTGTTATTGTGTTTCTTATTATGTGATGTGTCAGATAGCTACCTATGTAGCGATGGAATAAATAAATAATTAATTTAAAATGTTTGGAATGGTTAGGGTTGGTTTGGTTAACCGAATAAAAATGCTTAAACAAATTGGTTGGAAATGTGAAATGTGATTTGCGGCTTTTTTTGGGGTGCTTTTCATTTAGATGTAGCAGCAAAGGTGATGGTGTTGTGATTTGGTGGTTTGTATGAGAACCAAAGGTTGGGCTTGAGTGTTTGGTCTCATATATATATATATATCTGTATGTATGTATGTATGTATGTATACACACACACACTTGTGTTATCTCCATGTAATTTCTATACACACCCCACCCTAGTTGAGAACTATGTTCCGAACACCCCCATCGTCACAAGGGAGGGTGTCTTTCCCAACATCCAATGGAGAGTAGGGATGGATGGTACCCCACACATTTCCAATATATCTTCTATGTGTGGTAGGTATGGAATAGGATTTCATTTCCATAGGTCTATTAGTACTTTAGATGGTGTTTATGATGGCTCTGGTGTCTTCAGGTGAGATTTGATATCCCAGGTGTTTGTGGAAGAGGTGGTTTTCACTTTCCTAGGTGTCTTCGACATGAGATGTGATGTGATTTCTCTAGTGTCTTCCGGATGACATGTGATGTGGTGTGTTTTGAGGCCCAAGTCTATATCTACGAGATATTTTGTGAGTCGCAAGAGTGTGTGGGTGGGATGTGTTGTGAGTACCAAGTGTGTGTGGGTGGGATGTGATGTGGTATATGAAAGGGATTAGAGCGTCAGGACATACAACATTGGGCAAGAGTAGCATACCATATGGAAAGTGGTATGGGAAACCCTATCGTTGATGTTCTTTAAATTATATTATATATCTTGACTTTTGTTACATTGTGAGTCTGCCTTGGAAAGGTTGGGTTTGTTTAGTATACCTATATAGGTTTTTATGGGTTTTATTATTTTCTCAGGGGTGTATTAGTATGCTTCTTTCCCATGCGCATGAGAGACATTGGTTTTCCTACTGAGTATACTTGTATTCTCACCCAATATATATAAAATTGTATTCAGGTTTCTAGGAGGATTATGTGCACCGTGCAGGTAATTACTAACTTGGACATTTAGATAGCTATTATGTCGCTACCTTATATTTTCTTTTAGGTATTTACCTTGGATTATTTATTGTCTTTTTATCAGTTCTATTTATACAAGCATGTCGAATGGTTTTTGGTTTCCTCTTTTATATTATTTCTAGGGGTTTTTGTGGATGATTGATCTTATATCATGATCTAGTTTCCTTATTAAGGGTAATGCCTCCCATATTGTGAGATTTGTACACCATTGGTGTTAGTTGCCAACATGAGGCCTATTGGAGGTAGGACTAATGTGTCATTATCTCCATTTCATCATTGTGTGCCCAGGAGGGGTATCTTTGGAGGGAGGGGTCATGATATATTTAATAATTATATGTATTTAAAAATTATATATATATATATATATATATTAATTTTAAAATATATATAAATATAAATATAATAAATATAATTATTATTTAAATATAATTATTAGAATTTTATAAATATATATATAATTATAATTATAATTTGAAATAAATATTTTTATAAATATTTCATATAATTCTAAATAGGTTTATATAATTATATATATTTATATAATGGATAGAGAGACTCTACCACTATAATTGAGTGAATCTCTCTCTAGATATCAAAGGGGATGGATTCTAAAATCCAAAAAAGATATTTAGTGGTATAATGAGTCATTTTTAGATGTTTTTAGCCTGTGGCCTTCACCATGTGGAGGAATCTCATGAATAAATAGGAGATGTTCGATTTGGTGAAGAAATGGGAGGTGTTCTATCAACCATTAGATCTATCACTAATCAGTCAAGTGTATACAAAGAACATTGGTTTAGTTGAGAGATGGGGATGAGTGATGCATGAGGAAAACAGGAAGGTATTGGTAGCAGACTACAGTCTGATTGGCTATTGACAGTGAGTGTTCACAATGGTGGGGCACCGGGAGGATACTTTAGTTTAGTTCAGAAATGAAAGTGCGGGAAATTTGGGGGAAAGAGTGATCTGGGAGATCACTGGAGATTTGTGGTGATGGCTATCGATTATCGCTAATGATGGAGCCTGGTGACAACTATAAGGAGAGGGGAGCTCACTGGATTGGGGTATGGGACCGTGGCAATAGCCTCTTTGTAGTTGCAGTGATGTGGAGGTAGAAATAGAGATACGATGATGGGGCTTGTGGGATCTGCATCGTTTGGTGAGGCGGATCCATCATCCGAATTGTAGCAAGTCTGGGTTACCAGTGGAGGAAGCCTAATGAATTTGGATCTATGGGTGATGAGATGTAGGGAGCACGCCAGTGATGGGATAATGAAGATGAACTATATAACAAGGTGGGAAATATAATAAAGAGGTCAAATATGAGGGATTCTCCAATGTCAAGGGTTGTGTCAGGGATGATGAGGCTATCATTAGCGCACATCATGAAAATGAAAGAATCCATAGACCTCCGGATCAGAATGAATTGGGATGTAGCTTTTAGCCTGGAAAAGCTATCTATAATGGTTTTTTTCATCAAATGGGTTGGGCTTTCCATGACCCATGGTCATGGAAGGGGACCTTTTTAAGCCTATAATGGGATGTTGGGTTTTGTTGTTTCATGGATATGACTATCGATCTTCTTCCCATTATGTTTTATGGGTTGTTGGGCCTTTTGTGGGTTTGAAGGCCTTTCATGTTGTCTTTTTTTAGTGGAAGTGTTTTCCCACTTTTGGTATGGTGGTGCTTTTGTGCCATGCTCATTTCTGTATCTACACATTTAATTTCATTAATTATTTTTTGGACCGAGTACACTCGGTGCCCGAACCATTCTAATATATATATATAATTATATATGTATATATATATATATATTAATATATAAATATATATAAATATAAATATAATTAAATTATACCTTTATTTCATTAAATATATATCATTTATAATTATAATTATAAATAAATATATTTAAAAAATTTATATATAATTATAAATATAATTATATAATTATTCATATATATATAATTATATATTAGGAATGGTGGTGGATGTAATTGACCAAGTATATCAGGAATGGCGCAAACCGTGGTTTAAAATCCATGGTCCTGGAAAAAATATTATTAAAAAATAAGGTTCACAACCAAAGAAAAAAGAGGGATGCAATGCTTAAAGTTCACACAAACATAGCCACCAAAGATTAAAAGATCATTCGACTGTCACCTTCCTTATTGTTTGCTGCCCCTTCCTCAGGATCCACCCAAACCTCGCGGATTATTTCTTCTCTTCCATTGATTTGGATCCTTTCACGTCTCATTCTAATTTTTCCATGACCAAGGAGTCATGTTCCTCATCATGAGGGTCAATTCCTTAAGTGAAGTAATTTTTTAATATCAATGTAATTCCATCTTGATTTGAGACATTATCCTCAAAATCAGTGTCGAGTGGGACAACGCCACACTCCTCGGTTTCCACCATACATTCCATTTTACCACCAGTAATAAGATCGCCCACTGTATACTAAATGTCATATTCTTCACCCTTATTTTCTCTCTTAGCTACCGATGCATCCTATTGGTCATCATCAGCATTCATTGAGGCATTTTGACCCAACATGTCATGTTGAACACTTGTCTCAACAACAGATTCTTCATCCCATTCCCTAAGTGATTGGTGGACATCACCCAAACAAACTATTCTGGTTATGTTGGATCTATCCAGAACACTAGGGTCCAACATCGCCTTGGAGGTATTAACATGTATACTAGATCTACTATATGTGAGCAGTTGGAAGCCTTCACCATCCACTACAATTTCTATACATTCAGAAGACAGAACATGGTATCACCCTGTTTTTTGGCTTTCCTAAAGAACTAGTATTTATTGGAAATGCAAGATTATTCTTTCTTTTTCTATCATTGAACATGACCAAATGCTACTCCAAATAAAGCTTGTTATCAAACACTACTTTCTTAGAATTTTCATCATTTGTCTGACCATCTCCCTAGGTATGACCTTATCCATAATCAAATCATCTAAAAAGGACGTCCTTAAAAGAGGTTTCCTCATCTACCATGTTGTTCTAGGACTGAGCAGATCTCTTCCGCCCCTTCCCTTCACCACCAATACAAACCAAATTCATTCTGAATCCCATGATGATATCAATATCCATTTAATCTATAGAATTTGCAACAATACAAGTGGTGTATGACTGATCGAATCTAGCCTTGGACCCCTATAACTTAGAAGTACTAGACTCAAGAGGGTTTGTCGCAGCTACACAAGCTACATGATTCTGATGTTCCAGATCCGAATCCTACATATTCTATTTACCATCTCCACGAGAAAATTTCCTGTAAGCATCTTGATGATTCCCATTCTTATATCTAGACACACAAAGCACACCCCTGTAGAAATTATCCTTCATATGTCTGATGGTATGACAATCTGAAAAAAATGCATGGTGCTTCTCATATTTAATTTACAAGAATATCTCATCATCAAGCTTAGAGAGCATAACTGTATTAGTAATATTGGAATTGAAGTCAACCTCAAAGTGTATCTAAGAAATGTATTTAAACCATGAATCTTTTGTGGATTTTTTCATCTAAAAAGGGATGCACACTATAGACTCCATATCAAAGAGGATATGTAGATTCCACATTTTCTAGTTTAAACCAAAAATACTAATCCAAACATGAATGTGAGTATTTTCTAGATTAAAGGGATTAAATCGGTAATCCCATTACTGAATGGAGAACATACCTGGTTTATGTCTGATTGAACCAAATACCCATGCACACCTCTTCATTTCCTCTAATGGGAAGAGAATATGGAAAATATGTATACCAATCGAGATACTATTACAATCTATGAAGCCCCAAACAAACGATAAGATCTTTCTCAAATCATCAATTTTCAATGAAATCTCACCAGTGGGAAAAATCAATCAGTCAATGATTGAATGATGGTAGATCTTTAGTCGGTTCATGATAACATTTTTAATATTTACATATATTTACTAATATTATATATATATATATTTAATTATTTATAATTATAATTATATATAAATATATTTCAAAAAATTTATATATAATTATATATATATTTATATAATTATATATATAATTATATATATTTATACAATTATATATATATATATATATCAGAAAGGTCCAGGAGACAGGCGACCCTGCTCCTACAAAAATTTAATAGAAAAAGAAAAAGAAGTGGAATGAAAAGTAATTAAGGTTGGGTTCAAACATTGGAAATTCCTCATCCATAATTGAAATTAAAAGTGAGGGGAGAAAGGATCATCCACATAAGAGGGATCATTTTTAAAAGACTCTCATTCTGACTATGAGTTCTTCTGATTAATGAGGACAGAGTGCTTTTTCTTGATTTTAATTTGTTCTAGTGTGAGCTCCCTAGAATAAACACGCCCACCATCTCTACCATGCCCTTGACCATGGTTTTTTATAATATATAATTATATATTTTTAAAAATATAAAAAATATATTTATTAAAATTTTATAATTATTCAAATATTTATTTAATTATTTATATTTACATTTATAAATAAATATTTTTCTAAATATTTATGAATAATTTTAAATGTATTTCTATATTTCTATATATTTATATAATTATATATTTATATATATTTATATTTATATAAGTGTATATATATTTATTAAAATATAAATATATGTAATCACTCCACTCTATTCAAATGTTTTGTCCCAAGCGACATTCTTTTGAAATGTAATGTTGCCCATGTTTAGGATGATTCAGTTGCAGTCTTAGAATGATTGGAAATTGTTATGAACTATATCATTTTGCATCTTATAATTACAAGAGGCTCTACATCATGAAAAATTAGGGATTTTATTGAGAGGGTTTCAGTAATTTAGGGCATCCTAAATTGGAAATGTGTTTTGCTGGGAAGTGGTTCTTTTCACATGCTCTTCCCCTTAGAGGATATGATGATGAGGGTTTTGGGATTTGGTAAAATTTCACAAAATCCAAGGCTTCTTCACATACAATAATGTGATCACAAATTCAACCATATGAAGCTAGAAATTTATTCTATTTAGTTATGATCAATGTTTTTTTTAAACTAGATACTTTGGAATCTTAAAATCCTTTTGGACATTAAAATTCCTATATGGATTCATATTAAAATGGATAAAAAAATAGGTGGCCAGATTTGGACACTATGATAAGTTTCTAGTAGAAGTGGATTTATGTTATATCTTAGTTGATAGAGTAATTATCTCAATTGATGATGATGAAATTTACTTGACAATTGGGTATAAAAAAGTACCATGGTTTGGCTAGGACAGTAAAGTCATAGGTCATGATATTTCTAATTTCAGAAGATCTATAATTTTTTGGTTTTTTCTATGCATGGACATGATGAAACTTCATGTTTTAAAAAGAGTAGAATGGTGAAATTTAATGTTCCCGGAGCCCTTGATGTTGATGGTCAAACTTTACCTCAGGGAGGTGTGAATGTTCAGGTGGATTTAGAGGATATGGATGAAAATCGATATAATCCTATTGTTGATATTCTTATTGGGAAGGGTCAGAGGATAGGTAATGATATTTCAGATGATCCCGAGCCTCATTAAAGGACTGATGGTGGGAAATATAAGGAATTAGAGGAGATTAAGCTTGGTTGTGAGCCTATTTAAAAGCTATGTGAACTCTCATATTGGAAGGATGGGATCTTTAGTGTTCCTATCGATGATACTAACAAGGATGATATTCTCATTAGAGATGGAAAAAATCCATATTTTTTTACTAATATTGTCATTGTTTCAATGTCTCATGGTAGGACTACTGGTGTGAAAAAATCTTCCAGGTTATCGAAAGAGATAGTAGAGGTGGGGCTAGCTATTGAAGAAAAAATTTCTAATGATGTGATTTCAAAATGGATATCTGATCAATACTTTTTTCAAGAACAGCTTATAGACTCAAGATCCCATAATTAAAATCATAAGATGTATATTGTGGTCCCTATGCATTTAAATACCCTGAATGGATCTCAAATCTATAAAATGCATAGAAATTCATTGGAGAAGGATCTATCAAAGGCTTATTAACCTGATAAAGGATTTCTAGTGGCATCCACGCATGTTGAAAATTCACCCATAGAAGTGACTAAGTGAGAGCCTCTAATCAAAGGTAAGAATATTTTTATTGATGACGAGGGTATCCAATTGGTCATCCCTTAGAAATCCAAATCATGTGTGCCTCCATTTGAGTTGGTCAAAAGATCTCTTTCTCCCAAAACCCCCATGCAGGTGGAACATCCAGCAATCAACACCTCATGTAGGAGTGTTGATACCTTTAGAATGTGGAATGGGCTTACCCATATAATTTTACTAATCTTCTAAAAAATGAATATATATATTTTGAAAATGCCTCAAATGAGGAACATGAAACTTTAGAGGCCAAAAACTCTAGTATCATTCCTCTAGAGACCTATAAAGGTGAACGGACTATTAAAGGCCTCAGTAAGGAGGAGGAAAGATGATTTTTCTTAAAACTTAAAGACATTTTTCAGTGATAGAGTCTGATATATTTGGTTACAGTGATTATCTAATAGTCCATAAGATGTAGTCTATAAATATTGAAGATGGACATCAATCCAACTTAGAGATGGGCTTTTGGGATATATCTTGGAAATTTAGGCTCTGCTCTATACCGGAGGATTCCTCTGTATCATCATCGGCTGAAGCATTTTGTCCCCCTAAAGGGCTAAGACAAGACGGAGAGGTTCACACCCAAAGGGAAGTGGAAAATATCATATTAATTTGGAATTTTAGAGAATTTTATGAAGTGATTTACTGATTTTTTTGTGGGCATTTTCTGTCCTTGTTTGACCTGTTTCCATTGTTGTGCATTATTCTTGTATTTAAAAATTTGGAGTTGGGTTTGGTTTCAAAATCTAAGACTGATTCGTTTAGATATAATAATTAATAATAGTATGTGAGTGTTTTGAATGGATAGATCAAGGAGGTACCACAGTTTCCTTTTGAAGATGATAAAGGATAAATATTTGGTGATGAAGAGTTCTATGGGCAATGTGGAATCGTTGGTGTTTTCATCTGATCAACCAGGCCCTGGGAAATGGGGTGACAATTGTAGAAAAATTATAATGGTTAGATGCATGGTGGTGTTGAAGGGGTTGGTATTTGCCGGAATGTGAACCTATGAGAATTTCATGTGGCATATCTTTCACCATACCCTTTTGCGGCTGGATGTTAACATGGATATGGATATGACAGGTGGAAGAATTGTTTTCGTTGTTCGATGAAAGGAGATATAACATGTTTTCATGCATCCAATATTATATATGTATGTGATACTAGCGATTTAACGCCCCGACCCCACCTACCCAGAGCCGGTGCATTACTTCATAACATTGGCATGATCACAAAAGATCAAGTCTCGAAAGACCGATTAGTTTAGTAGCCTTGGAAACACTAGATACATTAATAAGTCTTTCATTACATCAAAAAGTAAACAAACTACAATAACATGGTCTTCCTAGTCCACACTCATATCCTCACTGACTATTCTTGCAAGTCAGTCATAATACACTTCTTCACATCCTGGAAAATATTAAAACATTGAAAGGGGTGAGCTCAGATGCCCAATAAGGATAACAATATTGCGGAAGCTTTCATAAATAAACATTAACAATTAAGGCAATGTATAAATAAAACAAAAGCCTTTTAAACATGAACTTCAACATAATATGGCAAAAGTAAAATGAGATAATTTCATTTACTTATTCACATGGATATTCTACTGGTCGAATAATCACATGCAATATCAATAACCACTTTCAAAATGAGGGAATGTATAATGCCGGACATTCTGAAACATTTTGTCAAGGCCTCGGCCAAGACGTCTAAAATGATTAAGGCCTCGGCCAAAACCATAAATCAAATTGGGAAAGGGCCTCGGCCAATTCCACGTCTAGTTGTCTCATGAGACCTACCGATGCCTCGAGGAGCTATAGCGGGCTCCACCCGTCACTTATTAAGTCCAATGCATTCCTCATATGAATAGGTTTAAACATATCATAAACCATAACATAATCGTATCACATAAAACATGCATAAAGGAAACATAACATTTCCACATTTCAATCACAAGATATCAATTCAACACATTGATATAATAAAAATGCTTTCAAAACCATTTTCAATACCAAAATAAAAGAAAGATAATACTTTGTATTTATTTTTCATTAAAAAAATTATGGCTTGTAGAGGAAGCCAAAACTCAAATAATGGTCACGGCGGTGAAGAAGTCTTTGTCACCGCATAAGTACGGAAAGAAAAACATTCTCTTTTTGTCGTTTAGTAAAATGCTTCGTAAAAAAAGATTACTTTTGAATAAACGTAAAAGTCAAAGGGGTTTATACACCGTATAAAATAAATTCGTGTATAAAACCAAATATGCCTCAATGAAAGGAGATTGAGACGAAGTCCTTAAAAAGATCATTTTTAAAATAAAATAGATATATTATGTGTATTCACTATAAGTACACATAAATAAAGTAAAAATACAAGATAGGACATAATAATATCATGAAATAATTTGAAAGTAGGAGATTAACCCAAAGAATATAAATTGGGCTAAGAAATTCCCTTACAAATAAAATAGATCTATTATGTGTATTAACTATAGATACACATAAAGAAAGTGAAAATACAAAATAATACATAATAATATCATGACATAATTTGAAAGTAGGAGATTAACCCAAAGAATAGAAATTGGGTTAAGAAATTCCTTTACAAAGATAATTTAAATAAAATAGATCTATTATGTGTATTCACTATAATTAAACATAAAGAAAGTACAAATACAAGATATGACATAATAATATCATGACATAATTTGAAAGTAGGAGATTAACCCAAATAATGGAAATTGGGTTAAGAAATTCCCTTACCTTGTGTCTGACTTGACTCAACCGTTCTTTAACCTCCTGAATAATAAACTAGAGTTAATACATACCTTATTAAGAACCATTTTCAATTTTATTATCCTTTTTATATTACTTATTACAATGATATGAACATTATGTAATTATTTAAGTTAATAACGGTCGTTTTGTCAATCTTTGGTACTTGAGTCAACAATAAACTTCTTATAATTACAAGTTGTTTATGTGGTAGAATATCCATTATCTCCAGAATTATATTCATGATTTAGAAGTCATATATATCATATATATCCAATATATACATTCATTTATAACATTACGTAACATTTAGAGGTAAGAAATGAAATGCACCGTTCATGGAGACGGTAAGACGTACGTACGCATGAACGCTACTTTCATTTCTATTTCATATTTAATGGAACGGAATCATGATGATATAAATTTATAATATAATTACAGTATAATATAGTTTATAATACCATTTAATCCATCCTTTATACATCCCACATATGGCATTAACAATTCAAATCACTTTGAGGGGGCGGTAGTCCGCACTTCCTAAAATGAAATTATCGCGTTTTACCCATAATGGAAATCATAAAGTATTCCATAAATGAGAAATACAGAATCATAAGTAAAACATAAACACATTATATATCATATATAAATGTAGTTACATCTTAATGGCCACCTTTGAAGGTGTTATATGAGTGTTGAACAATCATCGTTTCGTGAGGCAGAAATTCGCCATCCACAGAAACCGTATGTTCTTTAACCATTAGATGTAGGTGTGTGTAAGTGTAGATCGAATCCTTCTTATAACAACATCCTAGTATATTTAGGATACTGGTGTTGTTACAAAAGAAATGAATAAAAAGATTTTAGGGGGTTGGAGAAGAAAAATAAAACAAAACAACATTAGAGAAGACATTACCTCAAAATCGGGTAACTCTTTTTGATTTGAGCCAAAGGCTTCCTTGGGAAGAGTTATGCCCAAAGTGAGGCTTCTATGAGTGAGAGGGGTATGTTGGGAGAGTATATGGGCAGAGGTTGGCTGAGCCAAATTGCTTGAAGGTGTGAATAAGGTGGGAGTGGTGGGGGCCTTTTATAAGAGGAGAGGAGGGGCTCTTTTGGAAAGATTGAAATGTTACATTATTATACAATGCTTTTCGGATTCTAAAGGTCCCACACTTATATAATTCGTGGATAACGTGATAAGGGTTCGAAATACCCTCATCCAATAGGCTTTGGACAAGTTTATGCCTTGGATTGTGCATTATCTTCTCATTTTATTTAAATCGTTAAATAATGAGGTCATCGCTCCATCATAATGATATCATAAATAATTTAATTTATATAATGTCTAAAAATTATACAAAAAATACTATGATGTAGGAAATCTTTTTAGCTTTCTAATGAATATTTATAGACAAAATGTTTACTTCTATAACCCCACTTAAAAATTGTTTTAGTAAAACAACTCATGTTTGTATCAATTTAATTTTAACATTAAATAAATATATATTAATGTCATTTTCCAACTAAAGTGGCTCCATGGGGTCCCCAAGTTGACCCATGGGTTTTCGTGGTCGGCCATGACTCATCAAATAGGAGTAGGACAAGTGTCAAGCTCATCTAATATTACTAAAACATTTTTTTTACCTTAAACTACACTAATTACCTCTAATCGCGATTAAGAACTTAAAAGTTACTATTCACCAAAAAATTATTTTGATCTCGTTGAACCACATTTTACTTCTTAATGACAACCATGTATGTCGGATTTTTGAAAATCAAATCACAGAAGTGGTAATATTTCATTTAAACAAAAAATCACTTATTTAACTACCACTTAGTGGTTTCACTATTCATCAAAAATTGAAGTTTTTCAGAACAATGCCAAAATTTCACCCTAAGCTATAATTGATATTCCGAATTCAAAAATGATGCCTATTTTATAAAATTCAAAACATATAAGTTGCATTAATTAATTTTATAATTAATTCCCGTTGTTACAACAAATAGCGTGTTTTTAAGAAACAATTTATATCAAAAGATTGGCAATTGTTTATGTCCAATTTCAATGTTAAATTAATTATAATGACCACCTTTGGATAAAATGGTAAAAATATATTCTAATTATACTTTAAAACCACTAAATATTATAATTTATCACTATAAATTATTTTGATTAAAAAAGTTGTTTTTAAGTAATTTTCACTATTCATAAAATTAGAAGTTCTCAGAAAATTACAAAAAATTCAACTTTGGATAATTTCGATATTACGAATACAAAAACGAAGTCCATTTTGAAATATAAAATTTCTATAATTCTAAAAATTGGTTATTAATATTCATAACGGCTACTTTGATTAGTCACGGTGTTTTAGAACTCGGAGTTGCGTACAATGCAAGCTATTTCATTATTGAATGAGAAGCGTATCATGGAAGATCGGGGTGTTACATTCTCCCCTCCTTCAATAAATTGTGTCCTCGCAATTTGAAATTATTTCTTTGAAATTAAAAGGTTGAAAAGAGAAAATACCTTTGTGGAAAACCCACATCGGAAATAAGATTAATAAAATTTAGCCTTAATAAGAGGGAAATGGAAATAAGAAAGTCACCACCAAATTATGATCTCGATAAGGAGAACATTGGTGGAAATTAGAGACATATAATTAGAGGAAAAACGTAAATATTTGTAGGGAGTGATTGAGGTCATCAATCACAATCAACTGTCAAATTGAGGGCCTCAAAGCCTTCAATCTATGTTGATTTAAAATATCATCAGTTCAACAAGACATAAGGTATTAGGATAACACATTTTTTTGTTTTAATATACCTTTACTAAAGTTTAAGAATTAATTTATTCATTTAATAAGAGATAGGTATATATATATTTATGCATGACAATTAGAGTTTCAACCTTCAACTCATCTTTCACTCAAAAAGATAATAGAACTCAAAAATATTATACTTATCCTAATTGTATAAGGTTCCAAATTTTAACACATACCATTTAGATTAGTAAAATTATTTTGTAATAACTAGGGACTTCTTGTAGGCTAGTGGTAGGAAATAAAGGCTTGTCACACTATGGTTGTGGGTTCGATTCCTGCAACTTTGTCCGACGTGACGGGTTATGCCCCACCCTGC
Organism: Viscum album; assembly: GCA_963277665.1. Taxonomy (NCBI): domain Eukaryota; kingdom Viridiplantae; phylum Streptophyta; class Magnoliopsida; order Santalales; family Viscaceae; genus Viscum; species Viscum album. The sequence continues at coordinate 2,082,131,825 of OY728120.1, forward strand.
AGGTTGTCCTTTTCCTAAAAATATAGTATTATAATATTCCAAAAATAATCTTCATAAATTTTTTAACCTTAAACAATACTATCCAAAGATCAACTTAATCCACTCCAACCATTATTGTTATCCAAAATACATCCGTCCAGACTTTCTCTAAAAGGTATCTTAATTCCAAAATCTATTTATCAGACTCCCCAAACAAAGTAAAGTTTCTCTTATTGTCACATACTAAAAATATAATTACCTTCATCATATTAAAACCTTTCTGAAATAAACAAGTACTGCAGTAAAACCCTTATATACATTTTTCTAATTACCAGAATATAATCCATGAGTCCAAAAGAACCATTACATTAGTTATTCTTCTTCAACTGTAGTAACAGCATAAGATTTTCCTTGATCCCTTGGACTTTTCTGAGGTAAGTTTCCTTGACGCTTAGGACATTCATTTGCATAATGACCCATTTCTCTACAATTGTAGCATTCAACATTGATAGCCTCTTTCTTTCCCTTGCAATCACGCGCCTGGTGACCTTTTTCTCCACATTTATAACAAACTCCCATTCCTTTTAGGCAAGCAACGGGTTGATTCTTCCCACAACTATCACATAATGGAAAATCCTTCTTTCCCTTTTTCCCTTTATCCGTTTCTTGTTCCACCATTCTCTTCTTCTCTTGCTTTACTATGTTGTCATAAGACTTAGAGAATTCCTTTTCTGTCTTGATAGCACATGAGACAATATCTTCGTATGATGAGAAGGTTTTTGATACTAAAGCTCGACGGAGAAATGGTTTTAACGCATCAAAGAAACGATCAATCTTACTCCTTGGGTTACGTATATAATCTGCAGAATACCTTGCTAACCTTGTAAAGTTGGCCTCATACTTTGCGACATTCTTATCCTCCTTTTGTCTCAGACTCAGAAATTGCCTTTCCATATCTGCTCGATGGTCACGAGGAAAGTATTTTTCTAAGAAAAGCTCTTTGAACTCCCTCCATTCCATATTCGATACGTCATCATCTTCCTTTGTGTTTTGAATTAGCGACCACCACTGATCGGCATCTCCAGTGAGGCGGTAAACTGCCATGACAACCTTCTCCCTTTCACTACTCCCCAAGGCATGAAATATTTTCTCTATGGAATTTATCCATTGCTCAGCTACTATAGGATTTGTACTCCCATTTAAGGTTGGTGGTTGTTGCCTCATGAAACGGTCTAGCATTGATCCTCCACGTTGCGGATCAGGGTGCTCCATATGAGTAAGGTTATTATTCATAACCTGCGTGAGTTGTCCCAGTACGGTGAGAAGTTGATCAACACCAGTTGTATCACTAGCTCCACCATAATTATCTTGAGCAGGAGGGCAATCTCTACATGGAGTGTGTGCATTGATACGGTTTCCATTTCCTCCACTAGGCGCCATTTCTAAATAATGGCATAAACTATATTAGTTTATGAAATAAAATACATAATTCCATATTTGTAAAATACTTTAAATAAATTGAACTATTTATGGATATAATCCATAATCATAAAAAGAAATGTTTCCTTTGAGGAAGTATATACTCATAACCCTTCATAGTGGTTTGTAATGAAAATGAGAATTATCCTAAGCATATCCCCCGGGAGTGTCGTAACCAAGAGTGCAGCAAGGCCCGTTGTCGTGCACCAGTTCCCGTTCGAGTCTAGCTCAAAGCGGTGTTTTCGGGTTTTACCACTAGGTACATCTGTGCCAGAGCCTCCTCTACCTGCTTGTATCCAGACAGGGATGTATTGCTCGGAAAACTCATAACATCTCTATAATACTAAAATTCTAGGAAGTTCTTCTATACTAATCCTCAAAGTCTATCTTTGGGCTATGTTCTCTAATCAGAGTTTATCTAAATCTAGATTCCAAGGTTAGTACTAAACTTCCTCTGATACCAACTGTAACGCCCCGACCCCAGCTACCCAGAGCTGGTGCATTACTTCATAACATTGGCATGATCACAAAAGATCAAGTCTCAAAAAACCGATTAGTTTAGTAGCCTTGGAAACACTAGATACATTCATAAGTCTTTCATTACATCAAAAAGTAAACAAACTACAATAACATGGTCTTCATAGTCCACACTCATATCCTCACTGACTATTCTTGCAAGTCAGTCATAATACACTTCTTCACATCCTAGAAAATATTAAAACATTGAAAGGGGTGAGCTCAGATGCTCAGTAAGGATAACAATATTGCGGAAGCTTTCATAAATAAACATTAAAAATTAAGGAAATGTATAAATAAAACAAAAGCCTTTTAAACATGAACTTCAACATAATATGGAAAAAGTAAAATGAGATAATGCCATTTACTTATTCACATGGATATTCTACTGGTCGAATAATCACATGCAATATCAATAACCACTTTCATAATGAGAGAATGTATAATGCCGGACATTCTGAAACATTTTGTCAAGGCCTCGGCCAAGACGTCTAAAATGATTAAGGCCTCGGCCAAAACCATAAATCAAATTGGGAAAGGGCCTCGTCCAATTCCACGTCTAGTTGTCTCATGAGACCTACCTATGCATCGAGGAGCTATAGCGGGCTCCACCCGTCACTTATTAAGTCCAATGCATTCCTCATATGAATAGGTTTAAACATATCATAAACCATAAAATAATCGTATCACATAAAACATGCATAAAGGAAACATAACATTTCCACATTTCAATCATAATATATCAATACAACCCATTGATATAACAAAAATGCTTTCAAAACCATTTTCAATACCAAAATAAAATAAAGTTAAAACTTTGTATTTATTTTTCATTAAAAAAATGATGGCTTGTAGAGGAAGCCGAAACTCAAATAATGGTCACGGCGGCGGAGAAGTCGTTGTCGCCGCATAAGTACGGAAAGAAAAACATTCTCTTTTTGTCGTTTAGTAAAACGCTTCGTAAAAAAAGATTCCTTTTGAATAAATGTAAAAGTCAAAGGGGTTTATACACTGTATAAAATAAATTCGTGTATAAAACCAAATATGCTTCAATGAAAGGAGATTGAGACGAAGTCATTAAAAAGATCATTTTTAAAATAAAATAGATATATTATGTGTATTCACTATAAGTACACATAAATAAAGTAAAAATACATGATAGGACATAATAATATCATGACATAATTTGAAAGTAGGAGATTAACCCAAAGAATAGAAATTGGGTTAAGAAATTCCCTTACAAATAAAATAGATCAATTATGTGTATTCACTATAGATACACATAAAGAAAGTGAAAATACAAAATAATTCATAATAATATCATGACATAATTTGAAAGTAGGAGATTAACCCAAAGAATAGAAATTGGGTTAAGAAATTCCCTTACAAAGATAATTTAAATAAAATAGATCTATTATGTGTATTCACTATAATTAAACATAAATAAAGTACTAATACAAGATATGACATAATAATATCATGACATAATTTGAAAGTAGGAGATTAACCCAAATAATGGAAATTGGGTTAAGAAATTCCCTTACCTCGTGTCTGACTTGACTCAACTGTTCTTTAACCTCCTGAATAATAAACTAGAGTTAATACATACCTTATTAAGAACCATTTTCAATTTCATTATCCTTTTTATATCACTTATTACAATGATTTGAACATTATGTAATTATTTAAGTTAATAACGGTCGTTTTGTCGATCTTTGGTACTTGAGTCAGCAATAAACTTCTTATAATTACAAGTTGTTTATGTCGTAGAATATCCATTATCTCCAGAATTATATTCATGATTTAGATGTCATATATATCATATATATCCAGTATATACATTCATTTATAACATTACGGAACATTTAGAGGTAAGAAATGAAATGCACCGTTCATGAAGACGGTAAGCCGTACGTACGCATGAATGCTACTTTCATTTCTATTTCGTATTTAATGGAACATAATCATGATGATATAAATTTATAATATAATTACAGTATAATATAGTGTATAATACCATTTAATCCATCCTTTATACATCCCACATATGGCATTAACGATTCAAATCACTTTGAGGGGGCGGTAGTCCGCACTTCCTAAAATGAAATTATCGCGTTTTACCCATAATGGATATCATAAATTATGACATAAATGAGAAATAAAGAATCATAAGTAAAACATAAACACATTATATATCATATATAAATGTATTTACATCTTAATGGCCACCTTTGAAGGTGTTATATGTGTGTTGAACAATCATCGTTTCGTGAGGCAGAAATTCGCCATCCACAGAAACCGTATGTTCTTTAACCATTAGATGTAGGTGTGTGTAAGTGTAGCTCGAATCCTTCTTATAACAACATCCTAGTATATTGAGGATACTGTTGTTGTTAAAAAAGAAATGAATAAAAAGAGTTTAGGGGGTTAGAGAAGAAAAATAAAACAAAACAACATTAGAGAAGACATTACCTCAAAATCGGGTAACTCATTTTGATTTGAGCCAAAGGCTTCCTTGGGAAGAGTTCTGCCCAAAGTGAGGCTTCTAGGAGTGAGAGGGGTATGTTTGGAGAGTATTTGGGCAGAGTTTGGCCGAGCGAAATGGCTTGAAGGTGTGAATAAGGTGGGAGTGGTGGGGGCCTTTTATAAGAGGAGAGGAGGGGCTCTTTTGGAAATATTGAAATGTTACATTATTATACAATGCTTTTCGGATTCTAAAGGTCCCACACTTATATAATTAGTGTCTATGGTGATAAGGGTTCGAAATAACCTCATCCAATAGTCTTTGGACAAGTGTAAGCCTTGTAGTTTGCATTATCTTCTCATTTTATTTAAATCGTTAAATAATGAGGTCATCGCTGCATCATAATTATGTCATAAATAATTTAATTTATTTAATGTCTAAAAATTATACAAAAACTACTATGATGTAGGAAATCTTTTTATCTTTCTAATGAATATTTATAGTCAAAATTTTGACTTCTGTAACCCCACTTATAAATTGTTTTAGTAAAACAACTCATGTTTGTATCAATTTAATTTTAACATTAAATAAATATATATTAATGTCATTTTCCAACTAAAGTGGCTCCATGGGGTCCCCAATTTGACCCATGGGTTTTCATGGTCGGCCATGACTAATCCAATAGGAGTAGGACAAGTTTCAAGCTCATCTCATATTATTAAAACATTATTTTTACCTTAAACTACACTAATTACCTCTAATCGCGATTAAGAACTTAAAAGTTACTATTCACCAAAAAATTATTTTGATCTCATTGAACCAAATTTTACTTCTTAATGACAACCATGTATGTTGGATTTTTTAAAATCAAATCACAGAAGTGGTAATATTTCATTTAAACAAAAAATCAGTTATTTAACTACCACTTAGTGGTTTCACTATTCATCAAAAATTGAAGTTTTTCAGAACAATGCCAAAATTTCACCCTAAGCTATAATTGATATTCCGAATTAAAAAATGATTTATATTTTACAAAATTCAAACCATATAAGTTGCATTAATTAATTTTATAATTAATTCCCATTGTTACAACAAATAGCGTGTTTTTAAGAAACAATTTATATCAAAAGATTGGCAATTGTTTATGTCCAATTTCAATGTTAAATTAATTATAATGACCACCTTTGGATAAAATGGTAAAAATATATTCTAATTATACTTTAAAACCACTAAATAGTATAATTTTTCATTATAAATTATTTTTATTAAAAAAAATTTTTTTAAGTAATTTTCACTATTCATAAAAATTAGAATTTCTCAGAAAATTACAAAAAATTCAACTTTGGATAATTTTGATATTACGAATACAAAAATGAAGTCCATTTTGAAATATAAAATTTCTATAATTTTAAAAGGTGGTTATTACTATTCATAATGGCTACTTTGATTAGTCGCGGTGTTTTAGAACTCGGAGTTGCGTACAATGCAAGCTATTGCATTATTGAATGAGAAGCGTATCGTGGAAGCTCAGGGTGTTACAAGAGAAACTGTGCATCCTATTGATGTGGGGTTGACTCCTATATTCTTAATGAATGTTTAAAGTTTCATATATATTTATCTTATGGTTTATATTATATAGTCTTTCAAAGTCACATACATGAAACATTTTTAAGTTTCAAGTAGGCAGTTTTGAAAGCTTATAAATTAATTTTCATGAAGAATTTTTATGAAATGATTTATGTTTTCAAAAAATTTTATGTTTAATGAATGTTTCAAGTTTCCTTTATATTGTCTTATGGTTTATATTTTATAGTCTTTAAAAGTCAGGCACTTGATACATTTTTACGTTTCAATTATGTGGTTTGTAATCTTATAAATTATTTTTCATGAAAAATTTTTATGAAATGATTTTTTTTACATTTTCTTATATGTTTAATTAATGTTTAATGTTTCATATATATTGGTCTTATGGTATATATTTAATAGTCTTTCAAAGTCACGTACTTGAAAATGTTTCAAGTTTCAAGTAGGTAGTTTTGTAAGCTTCTAAATTGTTTTTCATGAGAAATTTTTATGAAATAATTTGTGTTTTCTACATTTTCTTATATGTTTAATTAATGTTTAAATTTTATTTTATATTTGTCACGTGTTTTATATTTTATAGTCTTTCAAAGTCACATACTTGAAACATTTTTATGTTTCAAGTAGGCGGTTTTGAAAGCATATAAATTATTTTTCATGAACAATTTTTATGTAATGATTTGTGTTTTCAACAATTGATTATATGTTTAATGAATTTTTAATGTTTCATTTATATTGGTCTTATGGTTTATATTTTATATTCTATGAAAGTAACATACTTGAAACATTTTTAACTTTCAAGTAGGCGGTTTTGAAATCATATAAATTATTTTTCCTGAACAATTTTTATGAATTATATATGCCAATATATATATAAACAAAACATAACAATAAAAAACTTTTCAAAAATGATAATTTTTACAATTTTTATGAATTATATATATAAAAAAAATATAAACAAAACAAAACAAAAATTCAAAATAAAATTTTAAAAACTAATAATTATTTTTGTTAGTAGAAAGGCGACATCCTCTAGAATTTTTTTATTAATTATATATATATATAAATATATTAACAAAACAAAACATAAAAGAAATCAGTTTTTTTTTGTTAGGGGAACGGCGGCATCGCGGGTGCCGCCTTTCAGCCCCAGTGCAAATGTGGCATCCGCGATCCGGCCTTTAAGGCGCATTTTGAAAAAAAATCGCCCTAACCTTTTTCTATAAAAAAATTAAAATTGTATAAAAAAACTCTTTCTATGCCGCATGTGTGATATGTTTTTCTGTATTTCTATTTTTGTTAGTAAATTTTTAGGAACGAGATCGCTGAGTCTTAAACATTCCTATTATATTTAAAAATATTTGTATATAATTATAAATATATATATTTGTGTAATACTATATATTTATTTAGTAATATATAGATATAAATAATTATAATTATAATAAATATATTTATTATAATTTTAGAATTATATAAAAATATGTATATTGAGAATTATAATTATAAATAAATATTTTTATAAATATTTTTATATAATTAAAAATATATTTATATATTTATATATATTTATATATATTTATATAATTATATATATCAATACAATTATATATATTTATAAAATTATATGTATTTATATATGTATTTATTAATTTATAAATTTTTATAATGATAAATATAATAAAATATTTATTATTTAAATATATTTAATATAATTTTATAATTATTTAAATATTTATTTATACATATAAATTTATGTATATTTATATAACTATATATATATATATATTTATATATATTTACATAATTGTGTATATATATATTAATATAATATTATATAAAATTATATATTTAATGAATATATTTATTATAATTTTATAATTATTTAAAATAATATGTATTTATTTATAATTATAATTGTAAATAAATATATTTCCAAATATTTATATATATATACATATATTAACATAGAAATATATATTATTATAAATATAATAAATTTATTTATTTTTTTAAGTATATTTATTATAATTTTACAATTTTTTAAATATATAAATATTTATTTTAAATTTTAGAATTTTTTTAAACATTATATATATTTCTAAGATGTGTATCGTATATAGGAGTTGGATGAGCCACGAGCTCTCATAAGCTTCCCATAGTGATATGGGTTTGCGTTGAGCGACCTTCACTATCGGTGTTGATCCACGATTGTCAGTTCCTTCACCATCCTTGTTGTCGCCCTTTGACGTTTCATCCTCCCTCCACATTGTCGCTTGCATTTTTTGGATGCACCATCCATAGTGTTATCCAACTTCTCCATCCCTTTGACATCATTGCTTACATCGCTGGTCACGCCATCGATTCCTTCCGCCTTGCTACTATTCCACAGTGTCGGCTGATTATGAATGTTGGACCTAGTTCGATTTTTTCCTCTTTGGAAGCGGATAAAGATTTAAAAAGGGTTGAATATCTTTCCCCATTATCTGCAGATCTGGAATTCAACAATACTTTGAAGAATTTTCATCATGTTTTTGTAATTGATTTTTTCTCTACAAGTCGTTTTAATGCTTTTAATGGAGTTTATACCTCGTCCCATCTTCCGATCATGGATGCAGGATCGAAAAGAACTTCTTCATCATGACTTTGTTTGGTGTTGGGTGACCCTTTGACGATGTTGGGTGACAATCTTCTCAAATTGAAGGAGAATCTAGTGGGTCTAGATCTGAAATCCTCTCAGGTCTCGACCCCCTTGCCTATTAAAATGAAGGTTTTTACTGGTGTCAACAAATTTCGTGACATCTCGTTTGGTCCTAGGGCTTCGAACAAAAGGTTTTTTGATGGGATTCATGGTCATGTTATTCTATTACCTTAGAAGATAATTGGAAAAAGAGATACAACATTTATAGACACTACATTTGTATTTCTATCAGAATGGATCAATGAATGTAATCATTGAATTATCTCCTATATTTCTCTGTTAGCAAAGGATTTTTTGAATCTAGCTGCACTTAGGAAGTGTCTTATTGAATGTTGGGAAATTGATGATTAGGAGATGACCTCTCTGGGTAGTGGCTACTTTCACATTGTTTTTTCATTGAATCTATTGAAATCCAAATCTTGGGGATATTGCTTCATCAATCTTAACCCTGGGATCCTTAAACTCGAAGACTAGGATGCACATTTTGTTCCCTTAAATATCAATAATTAGATCACCCAGGATTGGATACATGTTTGTGGTATGAATTTGTTTCTATGGAATCCTAAAATACTATGGTAAGTTGCAACCTCTATTGGAGTTCTAATTTGAGTGGATAAAGTGACTGAAAAAGCAAGGTATGGTCACTTTTCTAGTCTACAAGTTGAAGTTGATCTAATATCCCCTTTAGTTGAGTCTATTGTTTTGATAGTGGATCGAAACAAAGTATATTTTTTGGTTTAATATGAAAAATCTCACGACATCTGTAAAGGATGCAACAACATAGGACACACTTATAATAAGTGTCGTGGAAGGATGGTCTACAATATTTGTGGGACGAAAGGGCACTCCATTAATGTTTTTTTTAAAGAATCCTAGATCTAAAGTATAGGTGGGGTGGATATTGTTGAATCCATCCTTCATCCTTTGGTGGACCCTATTTCTATTTTTCATGAGGATGAACATTTCACTATTGCATGGATTCTCTCTTTTCTTGATGTGGTCAAGTAGGATGGTAGCTCTGATCGTACTAGTGGTTCCAATGTTTCATGGGATGAGATAGCTACTAATGAAAAGGAGAATCAGATTGATGATGGGGTTGTTGTTGTTCCAGTGGCACCCTCCTATGATTTTGATGTTTTGGATCATAATATCCAAACTGATAGGATAGGGAACTGACCCATGAACAATCTTTGACATCCCCTTACAAGAAAGTTAAGGATACGTATTCCCCTCTTCCAATTAAGAATATTTTTTCAGAATACAACCCTTCAAAGAGTAGGGGTATGGTGCAGGTTACCACCTCAAATACATTTGATGTGCTTGATCTGGTGTAGGTAGTACCTATTTCTGACATCTATAATGAATTTTATGTCCCCTCTATGGACATTGATACATCTATTGTTATTGAGGATAATCTCTTAGAGAAAGGTACTTTGGAGTTGTGGAGGGAAGAGTCGAAAGGGGCTTGGAAATAGCATAAATCACAGAGGTAGGGTTTTCATCCAAATATTTGTCGTCAAGGGCATGGATGGGAGGACTGGGTTGTCGCACAAGGGTGTGACCAATGTACATCTTCTTGGACTCAGCTCACCCCAGAGCAAGAGAAGATTAAGGAGAAGTATATTTCACTCTTCAATCAAAAAAATCCCAATAGGAGTGGGAGTATGCCCATGATTGTAGAGATCCTATTCATGATTCTGATCATAATTATGGTGACTTTTGACATGTTGTTTCTTTCTTTGGATATGGGTTATTCCATATGTTTGACCCTTACTCCATTTCTGTGTTTGCTTTATTTTTCTTTAAATTTTAACTAATGGATCGGAGCTTCACCTTCCCGAAAGACCCCTTTTGTAAATTTTTTATTTTATAATTAACTATTAAAATTACAAAATTATGAAAAAAATCATTTAAATTTATTAATTATATAAATTCCCAACATATTTTAAATATTTACACTTCATAAAAAATGAATAAATATTATTTGTATAAGTTACAAAAATATTGAAAATATTATATGTCTAGTAAATACATATATGTATAAATAATTATTATAAAATGATTAAATTCCATAAAATATAAAAATTAATAAATTCTAAAAAATATATTTCAATAATGAAAAAATATACATCAAATGTGAAATAAGTACATGACATACATACAAAAGTACACATGTTATAAATATTTGTACATCCCATGTACATGTGCACATATACCTACACATACATCCAAAAATATACATCTCTACATGTACATCATCTATATATGCACATACAAAAAATACACACACAACATAATGCATACACATATATCTACATTGACATTGATATATATATATATATATATATATATGTTCAAATATCACATATTAACAATAAATCATTTATATTTATATATTTTTTGAATTATTAAATTATATATATATATATTAATATATTATATTTATATTAATTATATACATGCATTTTTTAATTAATTTATATAAATAAACATTATTTTTTTGAATATAATGATGATAATTTTATATATATTAATAATATTTTTTGTTTTAAAATTATTTATCAGCGCTGATAAATATGCACCATTATCAGTTATAAAAATGTGTTTGTAAAGTTTATACTTTTGTCATCACTTTTTTGTAGCAGTAATAAAATATACATGTTTTAGTGTTTTTAGCTAGCACTGATAATTGTTAACGTTTTATCAGTGTTTTATGTTTGGCGCTGAAAGTCAGCCCTATATGAGGCATGATTTGTGGTAGTGTTATTTTTTTAACATAAAATTAATTTTTTTAGTTTAAAAACAATCTTCTAACTCATAAAAATAATTGATTTTAAATCAAAAAACACATATTTTATGATCTACTTTTTTATTTTATCAATTTTTTAATAGTTTCTGACTTTTTTTAAAGATACTTTTCTAAAACATGATTATGGATTTTTCTTAACACAAAATCTAACCTCCACATAAAATTCTTGTCCATTCCACTATATCCATCCTTGTAACACCCTTAGATTTTAAAAGAACACTATTTTCGATAACATATACAAGGCGCAACACCGAACATAAACAAGCCACATAATTTTCTTATTTAAATATGATTGTTATAACCTCGTCGTTGAATTGGATAGTATGAATAGAGTTAACCACGTTATGAATATATATATAAATTTTTTTATATTATGTATAACACTAAATAAGTTCCTAATTTTCTGTAAAATCATTTTATACTTCAAAAATACACTTTTTTCAAAAATGGTTTTATTTTTTATTTTTTCTGTAAATTATAAATAATTTATGTCTATTATAGAAATTTTATTTATATAATAAGCTTAATTTTTGAAATAATAATATTAATATTAACTTAGGGTGATATTTGTTGGATTTTTATGAAAATACTAATTTCCCAATGAATAGTGAAAATACTAATTTTCCTAGAAAATTAGTTTTTTTGCTTCAATAATTTTAGAAGGTTATTTATGTTTTAGAAAGATTAAAAATTAAATTAGTTCTATTATATTATAAATAATCTAATTAATTTCATTGAAATCAATTTTATGTTCGGATTTAAAAAAATAATATTTTTATACTTAAAAATACATTTTCTGAAAAACTGATTTCGTTGCATTTTTCATTTTAATATTAAATTAATTTCCACCACTTATAGAAATTGAATGTTAAAAAAATGGATCTCATATATATAATTATTATTTCAAAATTTTTTAAATAGTTCAATTTTATTTTTAGTCACTATGAATACTAACCAAATATATATTTGTCACAACGGTATGGGTAAATCAGGTAATAATGTTTAAAAATAATATCATATAGACTAAGAAGATAACCCTAATACTTTCCTTTATCCTATTGGGTGATATTATTTAAGTCATTTTCATCTAAATCTCATATATATGACCGCTTCAAGCCAGATTTATTTGATTGTAGCCTATATATTTATTTAAGAGAATAATAAATACATAATGTCACTCTATTGACTTTAATAACTCTAAATTTTTATTATAAAGAAAAAATAATAACTTTTCAATTATAAATGTTTATTTTAAATATTAATTAATTTTTTATCGTAATAATTTATTTATATTTTTTAGTTATTAAATAATAACCTTAAATTCTTGTGCAACACTGATTTAGTATTTATTCAATTAATAGAAAAAAATAAAATAAGATTTTTTTAAAAACTCTAGAAGTGATATTTTTTGAGTGATTTATAATGACCCATTATTTTTATAGATATATATTACATATTAGATATGTTTTAGAAGTTTATATTCAAATTAAATATCTTTCTTGATTACCTTAAAGTCAAATTAAACGAATAGTGTCAAAAACAACATTGTTGATATTTTATGAAAAATAACATTTTATTAAATTATTTAAAATCATAAAATTATTTCAAGGGGACAATTAGGATAATATAGGGTCCAAAATTTCATATCATGGAAATTTATTGTCCAATTTTTATCTTATAAGTAAAATAATAACCCTTATGTTTGAAAAAGGTGTTACTATGGTTAAGGTTAAAATAGGTTAACTAAGGCGTTACACAGAAAGATAAGGTTTAAAATATGAAATAAACGTGTCCAAATTTTATTTTTTGAAGTTATTTAAACCATATCTTATATTATCCTATAAATTATGGCCACATTTCACCACTTTCACATGAAATGTTTTTTTTATATTTAATGATTTTTATTAATTACATGGGCATCCTTTCGCCCATTATAAAAAAAGAATCACCTATTCTCTATTCTATATACCACCTAGAGTCTCTGAGATTCACCAAATCCATCAAAAACCGATTATAAAAAAAATTATCCATTTTTTGGAGGATATGGTCTTCATGAAATACAAACTCTATGTCCTTTAATAGATGATCTAAAGGAGCTCTTTCAAAGAAGTGGTAATCATATTTACCGACTCTTTTAAAGTTTTTCCTTCTTCAAATTCCATTAAATATGTTGTAACCATAATAAAATAGTGAATAAATTATAATAAATATATTTATATGTTATTATAATTATTTAAAACCCATTTCCACCCCATTTCCATCCCTTTTCCATCCTATGAAAAGTGAAAACATCACTCGTGCATATGTACATCTTACCATCTCCATGTGATGGTGTAATTAATTTTTCATTTACAAATTTCATATATTGACATAAATATATAATTAATGAATACATATGATATTTATGAAATAAATATCCTACTAAAATTATAATACATTATATAACTTCTTACCTTACTATCCATTTGAAAACGATAATGTCAGTCGTGCATATTTGTGGACTACCACCTCCATGAAGAAATGTGACCCGTTATTCGCTTATACTTTACATGGATAGTAATAAAGACATATTTAATGAATATATAGGACATTTATATCTTTATTAACATTTTCAATATGATGGAACTATGATCAATGAATAAGGACTAAAAGTAATGAACCAAAATGTACATGAAAAACGATGCAGTTATCACCCAAAACAACGATTTTAGTAAAGAATTGTTAATAAATAAGTGATAAAATTTTATAATTAAATCATATATAGTATTATATATATCATCCCATTACCTTATTTCATGTAATTTCTTCCCTTCCTATGTTTTTTTCCAATTTTTGTTGTCTTTTGGTCTTTTCAAGGACGAAGGGCATTTTTCGAGAAAAATGACCTAATGTTATGGGATTTATGTTGGTTTGAATTATTGGATTCTGGGTATAAATGTGTTTAAGGTTTTAGAGGGTTATATTTTTGTTTATAGATATGTGGATATGGATTGGGGTTTTTTACATAATCTCAACTGCACACCGTCAGGTGGACATATTCACGTTGTGAACGTGTTAAAGGACGTGAATCTGTTGTCAGGTAGATGCCATAAACTAGTTCATAGAGTAATAAATTTACTAGACATGCAATTTTCTCACACAATGAAAAGGTAAATTGGAATTAATTCAACCTGCGGTGACACCATTTTCATTGTATTTTGTAAATTGTGGAAGTCACATCGTGAAAGGGGTTCACAACATGAATTTTTTGGGATCATTGTTTTTTATAATGTTGTACAAATGAATATTTTCTTATTAAATGTGAAGGTCAATCTCTAAAAACCTAGGTGATCTCTCAGAAATTTTTTGGTGTCCCTGCTCCATTTAGATAGCATCATTCAATTCTTGAACTTCATGTTGTTTATGTTGTGTCTCTCTAGGTAAGTGATATTTCTACTTCTTCATTACCAATGGTCATGGCAGCGCTGTTGAGCAACATTTTTTGATATCTTGATCTTGTGGTGTTGTTATTCCTGATCCTATCTATTTTTTCTATGTGATATTTTTCCAGAGGTCGATTCTTTTTTGTTTTGGTGCAGTGTGAATGTTCTTTGAGGTATATGTTGTTTCATCTTCTCTACTGACTGATTTTCTCATTGAACTAGTTCTACGATGTAGGAATCGATCCTAAGGCCTCCTTTTCTGTCATTGGATTTCATTTGGTGGTTTTGGATCCCATGTATTTTGGTGTTAGACCTAATTCTGAGGTAGGTAGTTCTATCTCTATTCAATGTTGGATGAAAATTGAATTCATTGGTTTTAAAAATCATTTTATAAATAAATTTGCATGATTTTTTTATTTGTGTGTGTGGAAATGGGTTTTTTGAAATTATGGTTTTCCCCTTGTTTTTTTAAAAATAAAAGGTATTCTCAAATATTTGTGAAATATATTTCTGAAATGGTTTTTAATTCATGGTTTTGATGAAATTATTTGGAAAATGTAGCATAAGGTAAGCCTTAGGTACTAAGGTGGAAGATATTGTAATAGGCCTCTCCAATTGATTAAATCTAGGGGTTCACTCATGGGTTGTTCATCCCCAACCTAGGCCAAGTTTCCTATGCCCTTTTTAGACACTTTTGAGAGATTCACTTAACTAGGTGTTCTTATGTTCTCTAGATTCGATGCATATGTCTTGGGGCTTAATGCATGCATTTTTCAATGTTTGGGTACACGTGTCCTAGCTAGCCTAACCTATAGTGATCTATCATGTGATGTGTATGTACATTGGTCTATATTTCTTGTATTTTATTACATGAGTTGATATATATGATATTCTTTGAAACTATTTTAGTTGGTTAATTTAGAACTGTGGAAAAGGGGAAATTTTTTACCATGATTTTGATATAAAAATAATTAAACTCATTATCATTACCTGTTTTATTTTAAGTTGATAATGTTTGGATTGTTATAGAGATAATTGTTATGGAAAACCTAGGTGAGATTCTATTGATCATATTATCTCACACCCTACACACCACGTTAGTGGTGTGTAGACTAAATTGTTTATTTATGCGGGGAAAGTCAAGGGGAAACATTGAGGTAATGAGGTTTCTGTCAGTTGAGTTTAGGTTAATCGCATTGAGATCGTGGGAGTTTCCCATGATATCACATAGAGATTTTATTTTTCATTTTTTTCTTTTGATGATGGTCTTATACTTTTGGGTGTTCTGACTACTTAAGTTGTTTCATTTCAACTATCTTATTTCAGTTATGGTATATATTTTTTCTTGTTTTCTATTTCATTGATTATCTACACTATATATAGATATTCCATGTTTTATGCTTCATTTTGGGAGAAATAATTCCCTCTACTTATGTTTTGATGCCTGAGTGCTAGCCACCAACCTGTGGGGATCGAGAATTCACTTTGGGTATGCCACAGACCAGGTCATGTGCCATTTTGTGAGGTTATTCGGGGTGAGTTCTTGATAGTTTGGTATCAGAGCATGGTTACGCTCAGTCTTGGGAAGTTGTTATATGTGAGATAGGATTTTTGGGACATGATATATAGGCTATGGTGAGTGTCTGGCCCACTCTTATCATGACGAGACTCATGTTACCAAGGGATGTAGGTATAGGTGTGTTCTGTGTTGAGATCTTGATCTTAATCTTGGTTTTTTATTATGGTTTTCTGGTTTGAACTAAAATTTCCCAGCAGTATGACAATTTCTTTTGTATTTTGTGTGAAGTGATATTAGTTTGAGATGTCTTCCATGGGTTCTGCAAGAGGGTGAAGTAGATGATCCTCAAGGGAATTTTCATTTGGATTAGAATATTATTGAAGCTATCATATGATCAGTTCATGTCATGGCCCAAAATGTACCAAAAATCTAGAACAAAGTTGTTTAGGTGAAAAAAAGATATGGGGGAGAAAGGGATCGATCATGGGAGTTATTACATGAGAAACTACCATCCTTTAAGGGTACTATTGACCCCCAAAAGGTGGAGGACTAGCTAAACAATATTGTGCAGATCATCAACTTCATGGATACACCCGAGAATATCAAGGTGAAGTGCCTGACATTTAGACTTCAGGGTCCCAGTAAGCGATGGAGAAATTACATGGTACAAGAAAAACTAAAACCTATAATAAATAGTGGTATCCTTATTAATTGATAGATAAAAGCACTAATAAAAGGAGGCCTTTATCAGTGCTAAATGAAAGCACTGATAAAAGGAAATTTTTATCATTTCTTTTTTAAGCACTGATAAAGGGAACCCTTGATCACCACTTTTAATTTAATGTTGATAAAGGGTGGTCTTTATTAGTGATTTTTTCTAGATATGATATAGGGTTTTCCCACAGAGCCACCCCAAATTTGACTTCTTGTTTGTCAGTGATGAACTTTAAATGCCTGGGCACCCCACTAAGACAATGTGCCATGGTAGGGGGGATTGATGCCCGCATACATGGCTACATACATGGGCCACCTAGGAAGGGTCCTAAATGACCCTATCCACCTGTCCCCCATATCAGCTTATACAAGGTATGACCCACCTTCTCATGCGAGCCTATACACAGCTCTACCCACCATCCCATGCAGGCTGTCACGACACGCCCTCAAGGCTCGTGTCGTGACTACCCCAAGCCCTCCTTCCATAGGCCAGGGGCTGGCGACTAGCACCAAGGCGCAATTCCCCACATAAAGGGAAGGAATTGCCTTTTTAAAGTAAACAAACACCATAGAGTAAGCAAGCAGAAGTAAACACTATGTAAAAACTGGGTATAAAAGAAAGTGCATTAAAGTAAGTGGGCCAGAATACAAACCCAAAATTAAAGTAAAGTACAACTGAAAAGGAGAGTACAACAACTGAAAAGTAAAGCCGCAGCCTCGAGCCGTCCACTAGAAGTCCCAACTGATTGGTGGGTACAGATAGCTTCCACAGTTCCTCGGGTCCAGCTGTCTCCTCCGAGTACGCCCCGCCCAGTGGTCCACCTCCGTGTACCGACCTGCTCCCCGTGCCTCAACCACGATCAGCGCTGTCCATCGTCTGCATCCAACACAAGTAGTGCAGGCATAGCCCGTGCAGGGGTGAGTATAAGCTACTCAGTAGGGACCCCAAGACCCCCATAGGTCTCCCAAAATCCACAAAGGATAATCCACAAAGTAAAGATACAATCACGAAGTAACATCCAACACTACTTAGGTATATGCCCATACATATACCTAAGTCATCAATTCTCGTTCGGCTCCAACATCCTATCCCAAGTACAACCCAGTCCACACAGGAAAACACAACCAAATCCACACAAGAAAGCATAACGTAATCCACACAGGGTATCAATTCAAACTTATCGAAGATAAGGATTTAAAATCAAGACTCATCTCACACAGGTATACTGCTTCATGATTTCAAAACCACGACCGCTGGAGAAATCCTCCTCTGTCGAGAATTGTGGGCCTGCAGCTACAACCAAGCGCTCCCCCACACAGGCTCTAGAGGTACTCCTTCTATTGAGTACTGTGGGTCTGCCGCTACAACCAAGCGTTCCTCCACCATGGGTCTGCCGCTACAACCAAGCACTCCCCCTCATAGCCTCCAGAGGTACTCCTTCTGTTGAGTACCGCGGGTCTGCCGCTACAACCAAGCGCTCCTCCGACATGGGTCTGCCGCTACAAACAAGCGCTCCCCCTCATAGCCTCCAGAGGTACTCCTTCTGTTGAGTACCGTGGGTCTGCCGCTACAACCAGGCACTCCTCCACCGTGGGTCTGCCGCTACAACCAAGAGCTCCCCCTCATAGCCTCTAGAGGTTCTCCTTTGTTGAGTACTGTGGGTCTGCCACTACTACCAAGCGCTCTTGCGCCGTGGGTCTGCCACTACAACCAAGCGCTCCCCCTCATAGCCTCCAGAGGTACTCCTTCTGTTGAGTATCGTGGGAGTGCCGCTACTACCATGCGCTCCTCCACCATGGGTCTACGGCTACATCCAAGCGCTCCCCACTGGGCTATCCGAAATACTCTAATTCGATAGATCAGCAGTCGTCAAGTCTCAGCCAGCTACTAGGTCTCCGCACTCTTCTTGCTTGTCACTGGGAGGGTCCGCTCCATGAGCTACCGGTCGATACTCCACGTATCACTAAGTTCCATGAAGAAGTATCTCAAAGTACCGCCTCGTCAGAGGGGTCTCTACGCAACAGACGGCGCGTCAGTCGGACGCCCGGTCTGTGAGTTACTAGCCTTTTCATCCTAGGGGCCCTGTTGGTTTCGTGTGCGAACCAAGCCAGCCGTATCTTGACTGTTCCTCGAACTCTCATAGGGCATGCTCATAGGAACTGTTACTCAACGTGATCACCAACGCCACTGATGTTTCTTCAAACGGACGTCTGGCCTAAATGCTATCAGCTATTCGGTTCCAGGGGCCAGGTTGGTTTTTATGTCAAAACCAACCCGACCATCCTCTAACTAGATCCAAACCTCGAGCAGAGTATGCAAAAAGGTCTGTCTCACTTAGAAGAATCCATCAAAGTCAATGGAACGTCAATCAGACATCCGGAATTCATGTTATGAGTGTTTCCGCTCCGAGGGCCCGGTTGTTTTTGTGTATGAACCAACACGGCCGAACCCAATGTCCTATAAAACCTTGAGTAAAATATACCGAAACGACCATCTAGATCCAAGGATCACTACGCAGCTGACGTTGCGTCGATCGGAGGTCCGCCGCCCATGATATGGATAGAAGAACGATGGAGGTTCGGTATTAGGGGGTTCTGCCCCAGTCCGACCCGGCCCAATACCCCCGGGGTCGGCCCGAACCAGGTCGACCCGAAACGGGTCCGGGTCCCGCCCGCTTAGGCGTGGCCCAGCCCGGATGGCGCGGCCCAGCCTGTCCTGGCGGTCCGGCCGGGCGGCTCGGCCCGACACGCTAGTGCTGGCCAAGCGGCCACACAAAAGGGGGGAAGCCCCCCCCCCTGGACGAACCGTGGCCCTGTGTGGGGCCGCCCTTTGCCAACGGATGCGGCCGGTTGCCATGTCCCGTCTCCTACGGTCGGGCGCCGTCGTCTCATGGCACCCGGCCGGTGTCATCCGCCGCTTCCTGCCGCCGGCGCCACCGTGCCGGCGAGGTTCGCCGGCGGGTTGCTCCTCGGACCACCGGACGAGCTCCAGTGGTCGGATTTGCCTTCCATATTCGCCAATGGTCCTCCCGAGACTGATTCTTCCCTGCAAATACCTCACAACGCCCGTGTGTCCTTCTTCATTGTCACCCACGAATCCGCACACCAAGAACGAAGGGGTGGTGGGTTCGGACATGTTTGTTGGTCCTCACCCACCGCGTTAGCGATTTGAAAAGTCATCCGACAAATATTTAAACATAATCCATGGGTATAAATCACAAATATTAAATTGAATCAAAACCCCTACCTCAAGCGTCGTCGAGTGAGGGTTAGTCGCGGAAAAGCACGTCGCGGAACAAGGCGTCACTGAAGAAGCATCACGTAAGGGGTGTCACGAAAGAAGTGTCGCGGAAGGGGCGTCGCGGAAGAAGCTTCCCTAAAGGGGAGTCACGGAAGAAGTGTCACAGAAGGGGCGTTTTTGATTTCCGAGGATCCGGCGTTCTTCGTGTTCTCCGCGTTCTTTGTGTTCTTCGTCGAGGAGGAAGAAATTCAAGAGCCTGAGAATTCTTCCTAGCATCTCAACACCACCTCCTAATAAAAATAAGTGTTATCTTATTTTTATTTCACAAGCATGGCATATTAAAAATTAAAAAATTAACAAAACAGTTAAGTGAATTTAATTGCAATGCTTAAACCGCCACATTAAAGAGGTGTTTCTTAACCAGAATAAACGCACGGTTTGACTTCATTAAAAAGGGGGGTGCGGGTGTGTTACTTAGAAGAAAAGAAACTGTGGGGATCATGTGGGACCCAACTCACAAATATCCTACCATGTGGGTAGGATATTGTGGGTCCCACTTCCAACACTTAGCTTAGGTTAAACATCTTTATGTAAAATAAAAATTGTGCGTCCAATTTTTATTTTATTCCTTTACTTAACCCCAAAATTTAAAAACTACACCTGAGAAAACGCAACTTCGGAAAAGGTGTTTCTAAGAAGTTACTGGCGCTATGATTCCATCGGTGCCCTCGGAATTCAATTCCGAGCACCAGTTCAAAAGTTAGAAAAACCCGCTCATTTGTTCACTGAACGTACCCGAGCTAAACTTCAGAAAATGATTCCGGGCACGCCGGGCGACGGAATTAGGTGCCGTCAGAAACTGCATTCTTGTAAAATCCCAAAGAAAAATAACAAAAAAATAATTTCCCTTGAATTTTATGGGTCATTACATTACTCTCACCTCAGGGATTTATGTCCTCGTAAATCATTAACACAAACTACAGTTACAAAAGCGGTACTGAGCATGCAGATGATCCTCCTGCTCCTAAGTGCTCTCCCCGAGGATCCTGTGCTGCTATCTGATGCACACTAGAGGAATCAACCGTCCATGTTGGACCCACTCCTGTTGATCCTCAATCTCCACCGAGACCTTGGCAAAAGTCACTCCATCGCCAACGTCCAGCTCCTCATGGTCGATGATATGCGAAGGGTCGAACACGTATCTCCTCAGTTGAGATACGTGGAAGTCGCCATGCACCTGGTATAACTGGGGTGGATGGGTCAAGAGGTAAACCGCCTCACCTACCCTACTGAGGACCTGAAAAGTTCCACTAAACCTCGGAGACAACTTGTCGCCTCGACCACATCTCTTTAACTCACGTCGACGTGAGACCCGTAGGGAAACATGGTCACCATCCTCAAACTCTAGAGGTCTCAGCCTCCTTTCAGCACTAGACTTTTGCTGGCTCTGAGCTGTCCTCATCCGCTCTTGGATGGCTTGGACCATTCTGGTCCTATAAGAGCTTCTGATATTTCTTCTTTGCCGATAAGAGAAATATGGTCTCATCCCCTGGATGAACCATGTTCTTCTCCTAATACAGTCAATCCTGATATGGATGATACTAACCCATACCAAGGATGACGTCGTAAGGCATCGATGCTACTACCATGATATCCAACCATTATTCCCGCCTCCAAGGGTTGAGTCACACTGTCGGCATCAGTGTGTGGTCACTGGGTCTCTTCCAGTAGGTATCTCGAAGTGAGGGTCAAGTCAAAGGTTTTTAAACTGGAACCTCTTAGTAACAACATAAAGAGAGGACAGGAAGGTAAATTCCACAAGAAATGTGTCTTTTATTATTGCACCACAAAGTATAAAGACACAAAGCATCTACAAACAAACATCAACAATGCTATAAGCAGCATAAACAAAAGCCTCCAGGTCTGGAGCTAGTCCCTCTCCTATCCATCTTCTCCCGGAGCTCCATGATCGTAGGCCTCAGCTACCTGAAGTTGAGCTCTCCCATGTCCACCAGTCTCTTGCGGTCGGGGTGGACCTCTTGGTGGTGGTGGTGGAAACACCTCGAAGCATCACCCACCTCCAGATGCACGGCCAGATCCCCTTCCATGGTCTCTTGGTCCATTCGGTCCGCCTCGATCGAACCTATACCTCTTCCTGGGAGGTCCTTAATTCTTCTTCCGGTCATCCGTATGATGGGTCGGACAGTCACGAGCCATGTGACCAACCCCGCCGTAGGAGTAACACTGTCCGCTCATGGTAAGTCGTTGTCCACCCCAGGTGCCTCACACAAACGATCCTATGTCATGCGGTCGACCACCTGTAGGTCTAGTCCTCTTGGACCCCTATGTCATCTGTTTACTGCCCGCTGCAGAAGACTCTTCCGCATGCCGTCTAGTGTTGGGTCCTACTACTGGAGACTGCTCAGCAAGGAAACTCTCTACTAAGAGGGCTTGCTCCAACACCACTGTCTGTGTCAGAATGATGTAAGAAACAACTGAAGCTACGATCTCTCGCCTGATCCCCTTCTTGATGGTTTGGGCCCTGAAAAATGGGTCACGTACCATGTTCGTCGAATAGCGCGAGAGATCGGTAAACCTCGCTGCGTACCGGGCTACTGTCATGCTACCCTGCCACAGCTGTAGTAGCTCCTAGATGCGCACCGCACAGAGGGTGGCTGGGACGAACTCTGAGTGGAAAAGGCTCTCAAAGTCCGTCCAAAGGAGAGATACCTCGTCGTGCACCTGGAGCATCAAGCTCCACCATATGCCTGCTGTAGCATGCAGCAGGCTCGCTACAAGGACTACCATAAGGTCAGCTGGTGTCCCTACCAAACGAAAAACTTGCACAACTGCCTCCAGCCAATCCTCGGCTTCCTGAGGGTCCGTCTCCCCATGGAACCTAGGAGGCCGCTGACACTGAAACTCGTGTGGTTCACTAAGGCGACGTGCACTGTCAGCGGCTGGGGCTGGTAGCATCGGTGGCTCAGCGGGTAGAGGTACCACAGGTGCCTCTAATGTTAAAGGGCCCTGTACCGAGGCCTCATCGCTCGGTGTGCTGTCGTCACGTACAACGCTCGGATCCCAATATGGCTGCCATCGTGTGGCCATGCTGAAAAGAAACAGTTGTTCCACGGTCAAACAGTATACCTGGTGAGCTGACACAATGTAATCATAAAGAAAACTTGAAACACACATGCAATCAATGTTTTCGTGCATTAAGTCGGAAATCAGAAGTCAGTGTCCTGGTGTACGGATATGTCGGCCGTCGCAACAACAATAGACTCCCTGAACTGATAGACACACTCAATACTCTTAACACTATTGCTTCACATAGAAAAAGACCAGAGTCCTGAGTTCTGCGGTAGAACTGAACTGCTCTGATACCAATTTGTCATGACCCGCCCTCGGGGCCCGTTTCGTGACTACCCCAAGCCTGCCTTCCATAGGCCAGGGGATGGCGACTAGCACCAAGGTGTAATTCCACATATAAAGGGAAGGAATTTCCTTTGTAAAGTAAACAAACACCACAGAGCAAGCATGCAGAAGTAAACACTGAGTAAAAACAGGGTACAAATGAAAGTGTGGTAAAGTAAGAGGGCCAGAATACAAAACCAAACTGAAAGTCAAGTACAACTGAAAAGGAGAGTACATCAACTGAAAAGTAAAGCCGCTGCCTCGATCCCGCCATTGGAAGTCCCACCTGATGGGTGGGTACAGATAGCCTCCATAGCTCCTCAGGTCCAGCCGTCTGCCCAGAGTACGCCCCGCCCAATGGTCCACCTCCGGGTACCGACCTACTCCTCGTGCCTTAACCACGATCAGCGTTGTCCATCGTCTGCATCCAACATAAGTAGTGCGGGTATTGCCCATGAAGGGGTGAATATAAGCTACTCAGTAGGGACCTCGAGACCCCCGAAGGTCTTCCAGAATCCACAAAGGATAATCAACAAAGGAATGATACAATCACGAAGTAACATATAACATTACTTTGGTATATGGCCATACATATACCTATGTCATCAATTCTCGTTCGGCTCCAACATCCGAGCCCAAGAACAACCGAGTCCACACATGAAAAAACAACCAAATCCCCACAAGAAAGGATAATGTAATCCACACAGGGTATCAAGTCAAACTTATCGAAGATAAGAATTGAAAATCCAGACTCAGGTCACACAGGTATACTTATTCATGATTTCAAAACCACAACTGCTGGAGAACTCCTCCTCTTTCAATAATTGTGGTCCTGCTACTACAACCAAGCGCTCCCCCACATAGGCTCCAGAGGTACTCCTTCTGTCGAGTACCGCGGGTCTACCGCTACAACCAAGCGCTCCTCCACCATGGGTCTGCCGCTAAAACCAAGATCTCCCCCTCATAGACTCTATAGGTACTCATTCTGTTGAGTATTGTGGGTCTACCGCTACAACCAAGCGCTCCTCCACCGTGGGTCTGCCGCTACAACCTGGCGCTCCCGCTCATAGCCTCCAGAGGTACTCCATTTGTTGAGTACCGCGGGTCTGCCGCTACAACCAAGAGCTCCTCCGCCGTGGGTCTGCCACTACAACCAAGTGCTCCCCATCATTGCCTCCAGAGGCACTCCTTCTGTTGAGTACCTCTAGACTGCCGCTACTACTAGGTGATCCTCTTCCGTGGGTCTGCTGCTACAACCAGGTTCTCCCTCTCCTATCCTCCAAAGGTACTCCTTCTGTTGAGTACCACGGGTCTGCCGCTACTACCAAGCGCTCCCCCGCCGTGGGTCTTCCGCTACAACCAAGAGCTCCCCACTGGGCAATCCGAAATACACTGAGTTGATAGATCAGAAGTCGTCAAGCCTCATCCTGCTACTAGGTCTCTGCACTCTTCTAGCTCGTCACCGGGAGGGTCCGCTCCACGAGCTACCGGTCGATACTCCAAGTATCACGAAGTTCCATGAAGAAGTGCCTCAAAGGACCGCCTCATCATAGGGGTCTCAACGCAATAGACGTCGCGTCAGTCAGATGCCCGGTCTGTGTGTTACTAGCCTTTTCATCCCAGGGGCCCGTTTGGTTTCGTGTGCGAACCAACCCGGCCGTATCTCGACTGTACCCCGAACACTCATAGGGAATTCTCATATGTACCGTTTCTCAATGTTATCACCAACGCCGCTGACATTTCGTCAAACGGACGTCCGGTCTGAAAGCTATCAACTTTTCTGTTCTAGGTGCCCAGTTGGTTTTTAAGGCAAAACCAACCCGACCATCCTCCAACTACGTCAAAACCTCGAGCGGAGTAAGACAAAAGGTCTGTATCACTTAGAAGAATCCATAAAAGTTTACGGCATGTCAATCGGACGTCTGGAGTTCAAGTTATGAGCGTTTCCGCTCTGAGGGCCCGGTTGGTTTCGTGTACGAACCAACCTGGCCGAACCCAAAGTCCTCCAAAACCATGAGTATAATATACCTAAATGACCGTCCCGATCCAAGGATATCTACGCAGCTGACGGTGCGTCGATTGGAGGTCTGAAACGCATGATATAGACAGAAGACTGATGGAGGTTCGGTATTAGGGGGTTTGGGCCTGGTCCGACCCGGCCAGATACCCCCAGGGTCGGCCCGAACCGGGTCCCAGTACGGCCCGCTTGGGCGCGGCCCGGCACGGCCGGTGCATCCCGACCCGGCCTGGGCTCGGCCCGGCACGCTGGTGCTAGCCAAGAGGCCGCGCAAAAAGAGGGAACCCCCCCCCCCCTAGACGAACTGCGGCCCCGCGTGGGGGTCGCCCTTTGCCAACGGATGCGGCCGGTTGCCGCGTCCCGCCTCCTCCGGTCCTGCTTGGTCGTGGGACTGTCGGCCTGCCGCCATGGCTTCAGCCGCAACGGCTCTTCCTGGCGGCGCGCCGGGCGCCACCATCTCCTAGCGGTCGGCCGGTGCCGGCCGCCGCTTCCTGCCGCCGGCGCAGACGTGCCGACGAGGCGCGCCGGCGGGTTGCTCTGCGGACCACCGGACGAGATCCAGTGGTCAGATTTGCATGTAGTCTTCTCCAACGGCCCTCCGGGGACTGGTTCTTCACCGCGAAGACCTCACAACACCCGTGCGGCCTGCTTCATCGTCGATCGCCGATCCGCACACCAAGAACAAAGGGGCGGTGGGTTCGGACTTGTTCGTTTTTCCGCACTAACCGCGTTACCGGTTTTAAAAGTCTTCCGACAAATATTTAAACATACGCCATGGGTATAAATCACAAAGAATTAATTGAATCAGAACCCCTACCTCAAGCATCGTCGAGCGAGGGTTCGTTGCCGAAAAGCACGTCGCGGAAGAAGGCATCACAGAAGAGGCATTGCGGATGAAGCGTCGCGGAAGGGGCGTCGCGGAAGAAGCGCCGCAGAAGGGGTGTCGTTGATTTCCGAGGATCCGGTGTTCTTCACATTCTTCACGTTCTTCGCCGAGGAGGAAGAACTTCAAGAGCCTGAGAATTCTCCCTAGCCTCTCAACACCACCACCTAATAAAAATAAGAGTTATCTTATTTTTATTTCACAAGCCTTGCGTTTTAAAAATTCATAAACGAATAAAACAGTTATGTGAATTTAATTGCAACGCTTAAACCGCCACATTTAAGAGGTGTTTCTTAACCAAAATAAACACATGGTTTGACTTCATTAAAAAGGGGGGTGCGGGTGCGTTACATAGAAGAAAAGAAATGGTGGGGCTCGTGTGGGCCCCACCTCACAAATATCCTACCAAGTGGGTAGGATATAGTGGGTCCCACTTCCAACACTTAGCTTAGGTTAAACAACTTGAGGTAAAATAAAAATTGTGCATCCAATTTTTATTTTATTCCTTTACATAACCCCAAAATTTAAAAACCACACTCGAGCAAACACAACTTCGGAAAAGGTGTTTCTAAGCAATTACCGGCGTTGTGATTCCATCGGTGCCCTCAGAATTCGATTTCGATCACCAATTCAAAAGATAGAAAACCCCTCTTATTCGTTCATTGAATGTACCCGATCTAAACTTTGGAAAATGATTCCGGGCACACCGGGCCTCAGAATCAGGTGCCGTCAGAAACTGTGTTCTTGTTAAATCCCAATGAAAATTATGAAAAAACAATTTCCAATGAATTTTACGGGTCTTTACAGAGGCATATAAATGGCCTGCATGGCCCGACCCACTTTCACATATAGGACTATACATGGCCCCCAATTTTTTATATACTCTGATAAAAATAAAAAAAATAATAGTATTAAAAATTTTAAAAATTGAAATAATCAATCAAATAAAAATTTAAAATGAATAAATTTTAAAAATATTAAAAATATTATTAATTAGATAATTATTCAAAAATTATATATATATATTTATATATTATAAATATTAATAAACATTAAATATTAAATTTATATATATATAATGAATAAAATGAAATATGTAAACAAACAAAATTTATAGTTAGTAAATTAAAAAAAATATCAAAATTTTTATTAATTAAATAACAATTATTAAAAATAAATAAATTTAATATACATAAATATATTATAAATATTAATAAATAGTATATATTAGTCAAAATGATGTGAACCATGGGTTATATCCCATGGGCATTAAATTTATTGAAAACAAATTAACACAAAGCACAAGGAGAGATGGGAAATGAAATCCAGTGACAAGACACTACACAAAGAGCAAAGCAGAAAGCTACCCAAGAAACAGGAAAATAATATTCCTCCATGGGATCAGACACGACCCCTACCTCTAAGTTGATCGCCCCTCCTCCATGTTTTTGGTTGTTTCTATGTCACATCATCCACCTAGGGACCAATATTGCCTTCTAGTGGGGTGGGATCCTCAAGAGGTTGAGGATCATGTTCTCTATCTATAATTGATCCCTCTGATACTACCTTCATGTTAGAGTTGGTTCTTTCCCCAATAGTCTCAATTCCTGAGGATTTTCCTTCAATATAGATAACCCCATGAACCATTCCAAATTCTTCATTGAGAAAATCCCTGGTATTAGTCTTGTTTATGATATTTAGAAGAATAAAACAATTTTTACCAGGGTGGACCCTCAGTATCAATAATATTTTTATTATAAGCACTAGTTGCATTATCTTGTATGGTAATAAGTCCTTTAGATATATTAATCGTACTTCCAGTAGCAAATTTCTTTCTAGATTGACCTCTCACTGAAGCTTAAACATCAAGATTTTCCGTTCCCTAGCGACTTTAGGGGATTTATTTCTCCTATATTAATTTAAAATCGGTAAATTATTGATTAATAATTTCTCCCTCATAAATTAAATTGGCCTCTAAAGTCTCTAGTAATATTTATGCCCATGTTTTTCATCCCTTATCATGTGTATCCAGGATAGCCTTTACAGAATCCTAATGGTTTTCACCATTAGTAGAGACCACAACCACAAGTTGCATTCATTCTTCTTGAGCCAACTCCTGACCAAGTCCATTCATCTATAAAGTGCAATAAGATGCATTATCCTCTACATTAATTTTCACTATTTAATTTTCCACCATGTAGAGATCTCATTTCACTACCATGAGAGGATGTTTGGTTCCAAGACTTTCCCCTTCAGTATTAAGAGATCCATCTTCATCCTTACCTAAGACAATACCATCCACTGGCCTTGATCCATTCCTAAATTTCTTAAAATTTTTAGGATAATGACTCTTATTAGAGAAAAAAATCATTCTCCCTAAAACACATATCATTAGAGTTCCCTATATCCATTAGGTGTGGGAAAAACATAGGTACATACTCATAAAACATATTTAAATTAACATCATCATAAATAGTATAAAGAAATACTTTCTCAATAAGAGTGGAATTAAAATCCACCTCCACTAATAATCTGGTGAAATGTATGAACCTGTATTCTTTAGTATCCCTGTAAACCTTGATGGGAACTCCCACAACTGAGTCCATATAATAAAAAATGTGTGGCTTCCATAAAACCCAGTTCAATACAAATACATGAATCCAAAATTGAACTCTGGTGTTTTTATAGTAATTTTATTGAAATGTGCATCCCCTTTATGAATACAACGGGACCCTGGTTTGAGGTAAATTGCACCAAATCCCCATTTCATCCTCTTTATCTCATTATAAGTGAAAATAATGTGGTCGTACCCATGACCCATTACAATAAACTTACATTCTTTAAATCTCTAAATGGTAAAAAGATGACTCGAGATATGAACCACTTTCTAGGGTTTACTTCCCAAAGGTAAAAAAAATGAAAAATATTTGAAAATTTGAAAATCTTAAATGGAACCGAGATCACATCTTGATTATCCCAAATGTGAGTGATGTTTCCTCTCTTGACGATTCTATTGGAAATCTATCTATCAAAGATACAGAATCACCCTGAAAAGCACCATAGCTCTTGATTTTGTCTCTTGTGGGATGTGGGATATCTTCCTATCCCGTAATAGAGGAATTTTCTAAAGCTAGGGAGTTGAGGAGTGGTCCCCCAACCACGAATTATAGCTCAACATCCCTTGGAAAATTCATCTTCCTCGAGGAGCCCTTAGAGCTGCCGTGGTTTCACAATCACCCAAAGCTGCCTGCTCCAATCTCTCCTTCACTAATTAACTAATACTATATATTAATTACATATATGTATTATTAATAAATTTTAATAATCAAACAGAAAAATAAAATGTTAATAAATTATTAAATTATTAAAAAAATTATTAACAAGAAACTTATTAATAAAAATGAAGAAATTTAATACATATATTAATTATAAATGGTAATAAATAATATATATTAAATATAAATATAGAAAATGAATAAAAAGTAATAATTGAAATCATATTAATGTATCATTCATCTTAATGGTTTTTCTACCTAATTATTCATTAATATATATAATATTTTTAATATACAAATATATTTTGATATATTTCTTTATATATATATCAATATATATAATATTTCCTAGAATATTATTTATATAATACAAAATTTACACTATTACATTAAATAAGTTATATATTTAGTGAAAAAATGGTTTATAAATAAAAGTAATATTAATTAAAAAAATTAAATAATTGTATCATGTAATGGAAATTTAATTTAATGTTATTTTATTTTTCAATTTAACATAAATAAAACATGTTTGCATTAATTTCACACATACATATACGTAATTATTGAATTTTTAAACATAATACACACAACAATTATATTTATGTAATTTATTCCATTTATAATATTCATTTTGGATTTATATTTATTAACACAATATATTTAATATTGATGGAGGTGGGGGAGAAAAGTCTCATGACCTTCCATGGGAATCAGATTGACCTAATCCAACCACAAATCCTAAACCGCATCCTTTATGATTCTCAGAGTCAACGTGCATGTCATACATTGAATGTTGCGATGAAGGTGTAGATCTTGGGTGAAGATATATAATATTTCTCTTTCTATGGTGCTTTAATGGGATTGTTCTTCTCCCTGGAGAACTATATTTATCAACACATCATTAGAAAAGGTACTACATATCATTTATCTGGCTAAGAGGGAAAGATTTCAGAGTGTCTAGATCTATGTAAGAACTCATTTATTTCCCATATATCATTACATAAAGGTGCACATCCTTGGAAAATTTCCCATCGTGTCGATCACCTAGATAATATTTGGGGTTTCTAAAAATTAAAATATTTATCTCTCAAAAGATATTGTTTTCATCAATTGTTTACCCTGGTTGAATTGACAATTCAATCTTATAGATTTGGATCTGTATATTTAAATCTAGGAACACTTATAATCCACGAATTGAGCCTGAATTTCAATCTCTATTACTTCAATGATACCTTCACTGAAGTTTGGGTCAGAATTTACGGTTTAAAATGGGTTATATGGCACTCTGAAATACTGTATCACATTTCATCTGTGATTTGAAGTCTAATTTGGATGGATATGGATACTGAAAAGGTTGGTTTTGGTCACTTTTCATAAATTTTAGTTGAAATTGATTTTATGTCTACAATGATTATAAGGTGGTATTATCCACCCCCTATGATGAAATCAAACATCGAATTTTCTTTAATTTTTTTTTGTATATTGTGATGTTTATTGTATTATTAGACACTCCAGGTAAAAATGTCGATAATGTTTTGTACGTGATAGATATATGTTGAAGGGTAATGATGAGATACATTGCATAAGAAAGGAGGGTAAAAAATCTTCCCAATGGATATATATTCATCCTAAGGTGCATGAAAATAAGAGGACTTCATATGTACCTCCCACAAAGATCTTAATCACTGATAATAGTAAGAAGATGATTCATCTTAACCTTAAGATTGGGGATTGCTACAAATTCCAACACCATATTCCACTCATTCTATAAGGATAGATAATAAATCTCTTAGTAAGATCCATGTTACTTGGGTTGATTTGGAAGAAGAAGAAGATGTCATTAAATCATGGTTCTCCATTAAAGATGCCCTGAATAGATCCTTAGAGGACGAACAAAATGATATTGAATCTATCTATAGTCAGTTAAAAGAAGAAATATAATCTCACGATAAGGTCGATGATAGAGTTATATAAGAGAACCTTGTTGTTTATTCAAAAGTATGAAATTCGAAGATTTTGTTAGAGGTTTCTACATCAAAGAGGATAAATGTAATGACCCATGAATTTATGGGTAAAATACCCTATATTTTAATATCGTTTGGATATAGAAAAAATATGCAATCGATTTATTTATTATAGGGTATAAATGGACATTAATTATCATTATCATTGATAATATAGTCATTTAATAGTGATCACACAACTGATATAAATATAAGGATTTAAAAAAATACTTTTGACACAGACAAAGGAGATAATGGCCCCATTCAGTAGACTTAGGGCTATAAAAATATCATTTGATGGATCTTGGAAGGGACGTAGCATCATTGGGGTTTGATCTTGATCAATCCCTAGCTGTGCTTAGACATGTTAAGCTTGAATGGAATCACCTATAGGAGAAATTCAAGTTAACAGAGATTACCACTTGGGTAATGTTATCTAAGATGCCCCAAGAGTCTGTCATCATCACACACCTTACCCTTAGGTCTTATAAGAGTTTTATAAGGGGGTATGTAACAAGGTATTAGTTACTTATTGTGTTATCTCTTTCTATAAATAATAGTCTTTTTCCATCAATTCTTTTATGGGAGTAATCATTCTTAAAAATATATGAATTTGAAAATTTTATTTTTCAGGTAAAAATGATACTTTTGAGAAATATATGAAGTATTATATTAAACTATTTTTTTATTAATAATATTATAAAAAATTATTATAAATGTTAAATATATCTATTCATTATCTGTAAATGATTAGGTAATCAGTTTGATAAGTGTTTTATTTTTATACGATAAAATAGAAAGTGTAATTTTAAAGAATTTAATTTATGGATTTAATGATTTTATGAAATAATAAATATTTTAATAAATTATTTTTATCAAATTAATTTTATTAATAATAAATTAGTATATAATTTTTATGATGTCAAATGTAATTTTTATTATTGTTTTAAAACTATTTTTATCAAATCCCGTCAATTTCAAAAAATATCATCTCTCATTTTAAAAGTGAAAATTCACATACATAGAAAGTTATTTAGATAATATTCATAATTTTTTTGGAATTCATATTTCAAAATTAAATAACAATGGTTTTTTCATAATTTTATGATACTGTTGATATTTTTGGTAAAAATTAAATAATTTATAAATATATAGTGTGTTTTATGAAATCATAATGTCCCAATAGTGATGTAATAAATACCATAAAAGAGATATTAGATCAAATAAACGTTTTAACTTTAAAATAATGTGATTTTAGATGTATTTTACTTGTTTTATGATGCCTTAGTGAATCCTCCAAAATGTATAATATATTTTTTGATTTTAAATTCATTTCCTTGAGGGTGTGACCCACCTCAACATAAGAATGCGAAATATTTTAATATATTTGGACCTTTTCCTAAATAAAATAATATTTTACACTCCCCTTAGATAGAAACCATTTTTAATAACCATGGGTCGGTTTGTGGTATTGAATATTTTAGTATGTAGTTTCCAAAACCTCAATAATAAATAATTCCCTCTCATTTCCTATATAAACCCACACAATCTCCCACTTCCCTTCACTCAAAATACATGGATCAAATGCCTACTTATTCTTCCCCTCTATAGAATCCTCTCAAGTCACCCCAATATCTCAGGAATCCCATATTCAAACTTTTTAAGTCACAAACTCAAGAAAGGGTTTCCTTCCTTTATCATTTTTATCAAAGTTTCCTTAAATTTTTATACCATTTCATTTTTCAATTTTAAATACTAGGGTATAATTTCTCACCCCCCCACTTCCCTTATAATTTTTTATGATTGGAGGACTCCTTCTCTCTAATTAATCCTTCCCATGTACACGTGTTACCACGCTAAAATTTCTCAAGAGTTACTCCATTTCTCCTCTTTCTTCAAGATTCTTTATTATGTTACGCCATATATTTCAAAATTCATTATGTTTGGACATGTATTTATATAACCCTATTACTGTCCATTTCATTTATATATTATGAGGTACCCCATTCTCTCTCATAATATATTTTTATGACTTTTTATGTCTTGTCGTAAGGCTTCCAAAATTGCACTGTGATTTTCCATGCCAAAATCATTGTGTAGTGAATATGATGACCATGTCTCTATCAATGGAATTCCCCATTATGAACATATAATTATGTATTACAGATCTTCACATTTTTAATACACATTACTTTATCATGGAATAAATGGTGATGTTTAATGAATCTGTGTTATATAATCTATGTGGCACACTTAAGCATGAGATTGAAATAATTATCAAGGGTGAGCCCTGGTAGTGCTCTAATGAAATGTGTAATGTTTAGTATCCAGATACATCATGTTGGGATAGGGGTTTACCTGGTTACTTTTAGTACATTTTTCCACATTTTTGGGATAGGGGTTACCTGATTCCTTTATGATTATGATGTAGTGTTTTAATTTGTTGCCACATTTTAATGTTATGATAAACATGGTATATCATTCCATTATGTTCATGTCTCTCTTTTTCTACATTGATAAATCTATTTTATAACATATATTTTATTCTTCATGTTATTCATTTTTTAATCACTTACTTTTATTTATAGTTCACCCTTTTCTTATATATGTCCTCAAGTTAACCCTTGTAATTATATGTACAAAGGAGAGTTATGGTAATCTAAATAATTTTTCAATAAAGATGTTGAATTTTTTTTCTTAAGTTTAATATAAGGTTCCCAAGACCCAATTAAAATATACCTATGAAAATTTTGGGTTTCATTAAGGGTAAGTTTATGTAATAAATAATGTTTATGTGTGTAATAAATACCAGGTTTGTTATAATAAAGAATAAAGACACACACACAAATAAAGAGCATAATGAAGTCACTCTAGAAAATAAGGTATCCTCCTATCCTAATAACTCAAATGAATTCATGTAAAATTAGGTTATTAAAGATAGAAAATTAATATCTCCTGATCACTTCCCACCTGGACGTACAATGGAGTCATGTCGAGACCCCAAATCCCAGTAAAGTAATGAGGCTCTACCTATACCTATAGTGCAAGGCTCAGGCTTGCTGGACACCAATTCTATAGATGTATCTATTGTGAAAGCTAGGAAACTGGACAACACCCTGGATTGTCTGGATAAAATAATGCAACATGATGTTTATTAGATAGGATGGATTTATGATCCCATCCTAAAGGAAATGAGAAATATTGAGAGGCCTGCGAAAACCTCTAGAAGGAAATTTCATGGATTTAAGGAGAAAAAAATAGTATTATAAGATACTAAGTTGTGTTGGTTCTTATTAAAGTAGACCCTCTTATCATGATAAAAAGACTAAGGTAAATGGATGTTTGTTTATACCACCCATTTTTACCTTCTTGCTTCAGCTAGTATTGATCAAGATGAGAAGAAAAGTGATAATGTAGCTAGAGTTGAACACTTGAAGGTGGATGCAGATGAAGATTGGAAGAAAAGCGACAATGTGGATGGAGCTAAAGATAAGAATAAAGATTTAGTTGCTGAACATTCTCATGATGATGATAGCTCATGATTTTATGTCAAAACATGTATAAGGGGAAAACACCCTCAATGTAGGGGTGGACGTATCACGTCCCATAGTATGAGCACCTTCTCAAAAATTAATTAATGCATTTTTGTGTTCCATTTGGTTCTGTTTCTATCCTCATAAATGGTTTCTCTTTGTCCATTTCAAATAAAGGGGCCTTAAGCTTCAACCCTTTAAAAAATAAAAAAATAAATTAAATATAAAAAATACACAATATATTTAATATATATTATGTTTCTAATCAGAAAATTTTAAGATTATTTATTTTCTATTTAATATATAATATTTAGTTATTTTTAATAAATATATATTTTTTTAATTAATTCATTTTTAATATTATTTATACAAAAATAATCTCAATTTTTTTTAATATTTTTGTAATTTATTCATTTAAAAATTTTATTTATTCAATAATTTTTTAATTTTATCCATTTTAAATATATATTTATACATTTATATTCATTAACATTTAATTTTTTTTAATATGGTTGAAATTTATATAATTAATATGCATTCGTTTTAATTTTAACTTGTGTATTTATAAATATTAATTTTTAGTATTTTTAATAATCCTTATAATTAATAACACATTTTCATTTTTAAAATTTATTCATTCTTATTGTTATTTATTTCATTAATAAACTTTCCACATTATATAATTTCATTGCAAAATTTAACATGTATCAAACTTGTGTTTTATTTGTACACACACATTAATTTCACACAAACAATTACGTAATAATGAAACCTATATAGAAACATACACACATAATATTTATATAATTTATTAAAATGTTAATATTTATTTAGTAACATAATATATTTAATATATAATTTTTTAATCTATAAATTTTATTTATTCATTTTTATAATTTTTTATTTTTTATTTTTTTTGGTATTTAATCATTTTCTAATATTTATTTACACATATTTATTTACTATGTTTTAATATTTTAAATATATATTCATCTCTATTTTTGTGTATATCCATTTTTTAATTTTATTTAATAATTTATATAATTAATAAAACTTATGCATTTTTTCAATATCTTTTAAAGACTACACATTTATAGTTTGTATTGGATTTTGTGGAATCTACAGATCCTGTTTTACATTTCCCCATAGATTAGGACTCCCATCAAACATGATCATGTTATGAGGGAAGAATGATTTGACCACTTTTCACTTTTTTGTGGAGGTTGATCTTAACTCCACATGAATTGACAATGTTGAATTGTCCCCTCCAGAACTGAGTTTTAATCTAACTACAAAGTACAAGAAATTGAATTTTTCATGCACTAGTTTCCAGACTGTTGGACATGTCATGGAGACATGTCATAAAGATATTTTATACTCATTCTACAATTTTATGGGTTGTGACTCATCTGGTTGTAAGCGGAAGCTCACTTTTAGGCATGTGAATACTATTGGTGCAATGGTATATCATACCTCACTTTATATTGGTTATATGGGAGTTGACAAGGAGGTTCCTGCTAGAGTTTCTCAACCAATTGAGGATAAGAGGTAGGGTGTAATGGAATATGGTGAAGTTGGGGCTTCTTTGGATGTCCGAGATATAGAGAGGAATGGCAACAAAACATGGGCTAATGTAGTGTAGGAGGCTTCTAATGTTTAGAGACTTAGTAAAACTGTTTTGTGAGGGTGAAATTATTTAACAATAATTTAAATAAAATCGATTCAGGCAGGAGAAATTAAAATCCTCAAGGGAACACAAGGGAATGAAAAAATGATGTTGAAACTCCATTGAGAGGTAATTCGAAGTAGCAATAAGATACTAGAAGTATTTATAATGAAACTGAAGGGCCAGAATCTACCACACAAGATGCAAAAACTGGGGATTCTAACAGTGATGAGACTAATATGGAGGGTTTCCTAGAATAAGGAGCTATCTCAACTCTGTTGGGTGTTTTCCCTATGATTAATAAGCAGGACACTCATAATTCCTTTCCTCTTCTAAATGCCTCCTTGGAGGGGAGATCTCACCCTATGAGAGATGAGGAAGGGGATGAGGGTCCTATCATAATATAGAGCGTTCCTCTACCATTACTGAAGCCAGTATCTTGCAGTATTCTATAGAGAGGGTGAAATGGTGTAAAATTGTTTCTCATGACTCGATTGTGACTCTATCAAACTCTAGTAAAAAAAATTTAGTATGATTGGCATCTTATGCATATATAATAGTCGAGACGTTTTCCATGAGTAATTTTGAAATGTTCATGGGGCTATCCATATTAATGGACAATCCTCGGGCACTGAGATTGTCAGGGCAAGGAGAAATTCTGGTCTAAGGGTAGTATTGGAAGGCTTTAGTCCGGCTGGAGAACTGGATCCTCGACCTCTTGAAAATACAACCCCGGTAAATGATAGTATTGATCCTCAAATAGAGGATAAGACATGATAATATCCCAATGCATAGAAGAGGGGTTGTCATCCAAATGGTAGGGGTAGTGGCCGATCCAAAATATTAATACTTTTCTGTTTGTGTAGTGGTTGGTCATTACTTTCATTAATCATCTCCCCTTTTACTTTGTGATTATTTTATTTTCAATAAATTTTGGGACCATGGGATAAAACCCATGCTTCTCATTGTCTTGGAATAATAAATATATTTAAATAATTAATATATTTAATATATTAATATTTATATTTAAATATAATTATTAAATATATAGATATTTCTATAATGATATAAATATATTTATAAATATATAAAAAATTTACAAATATATTTACAGATATATTAATTTATAAATATATTTACTGATATATTTATATACAATTATAATAATAAATATATATCTATGATTATATTTACAAATACATATTTACAAAATTTTAATGTATTTATAAGTATATAAATTTATATTTAATTATAATTATATACATTTAAAATTCTTTATTATATTATAAATAAGTTAATATATATTTAAATAATTATAAAATTTTATTAAATATATATTTTTATTTTTATAATTATATACATATATGTATATTAATATGTCAATATATATATATATATATAATTATATAAATATAAATAATTATTTAAATATATTTTTAATTACATACAAATATTATTAAATATATTTATTTATAATTATAATTATAAAAAAATATTTTTTTATTTATACAATTATAAAATTATAGTAAATATATTTAAATAATAAAAATATTTATTTATAATTATATTTATAAATACATATTTTTAATTCTTTAAATATTTATTTATAATTATATACATTTAAATTTTATAATTATATTATTAAAATTGATTCTTTATCAGTGCTAAAAACATCGATAAAATGTATCTTTATCAGTGTTAGAATTTTAGCACTAATAAAGAAACACTATCAGTTCTAAGTGTTGATAAAGATCTGTTTTATTATCACTGACTATTTTAGCACTCATAAACCAACTCTTTATAAGCTCTTTTTTGATAGCATTGATAAAATATTTCCCAATATTTTAAATGTAACTCTAAGAGGGTTCTCCTTGCTCATGCCATTTAGGATCTTGTAGAACTGAATCATTGTCATTGATCTTCATCGATCTTCTTAGATGAATTGATCCTCTAAAAAGATAAGGTATGTGTTTATTTCTACTCTTCTTTAATAATGATTCTTGAACTTTCCCTCACTGATTTATCTTGTTAGTGCCTGAATATCAACTAATCACTACATGACACCACCCTACTCTTATCACAACATCAACCCTATAGAACTCCTCCCATATAAGAGAGTGCAGCACTTGGCCACCCACCAGTACAGTGAGCCCCAAAAACTACCATAATTAGTGTTTACCATTCACCTTGCCTGAAAATTAGATAATCCACATTCCGATCACTGATTTTTTGGGGTTATCAGTGTGGGATAGTATGAGTGGGCTGCATTGGAAATGTTGAGTGATCTGACCTAATAGGTTTGAGCAAGGTAAATGGATTATAAATAGGGTTGGTTTCCCCATTATAGGAAATTTTCTAATTAACATTCATCTCTATTGAACTTGTTATAGGTTTTATTCATAATTACTTGAAATCATAAGACACACCGTATTATTATTTACTATTTTATTTAATGGTTATCATTGATAATATAATTTATTGAAACATTTCTTGATGTTTTTATATGTTTTATCTATTTATTCGATGATATTCATGGTGATTGGTTGATATTTTGAGTTCTCTAGAATTCAATGAATCACTTTATTTTATTTGAGCATTTCAGTGGATGATAATTTGATTTGGGTTGTGGTCACTTCCTTTTCACTACTATTATTATCTTCTTCCCCATTTATATATACTCTTTCCCTTTAATATTTATGTTATTTAAATGGTATAGTTTGGATTAGTTATTGATGTGGAAGAGGATTATCCTACATTCAGAGTGTTAGTGTAGGTCAGTCACATTTCAAATGGGATGGTGTTGAGTGGTAGAGTTGATCTCAGAATTGGATATAATATTGATAATATATATTTTTAATAAAAATGATTGATTCTCTATGAAATCCTTAGAAGAGAAGCTTCTTTCTTTATGAGTGACATAATTATGTTCTTTTTATTTTATTTTTTAATGCATTAATATGTATATATATATATATATATATCAAATTCCTTCATAAAAACCAACATTATAGTAGTGGTATATTATAGTATTATATTATTGATTTAAATAGTCACAATAAGAGAATGGTGTGTGTGAGTGGCCTCCTAGAGATATCGAACCTGATTGTTCACTATATTGTATGCATAGATAAATAAGAATTTATTGATTAGG
This sequence comes from Viscum album, assembly GCA_963277665.1. Lineage (NCBI taxonomy): Eukaryota > Viridiplantae > Streptophyta > Magnoliopsida > Santalales > Viscaceae > Viscum > Viscum album. The sequence continues at coordinate 2,082,172,192 of OY728120.1, forward strand.
TATTCATGAAAAATACCACTTATCAACATTAAATATGGGGCCACATCTCACACATTATAGGTCTAAATAACACTAAATATAACATAGATCTTGAGAAATTGTTGAAGAAAATTATCTTAAATTGTGGTTGATCAGTATTCTACCTCCATCATGTTCTTGAGATGAGGAATACGAAGAGTATCTAGGATAGAAAATTTTTCATTTATAATTTGGTCATAACTTCATCTTTACATATCCAAATAAGAAGAAACATTTAGGGTTCATGCAAAATATACGTAGGGGAAACTTTATATTTTACCACTTCCCTATATTCGTCCATTTATAATGATTAACACATTCAAACATTTTAAGGACAATTTGTGAACCAAAATCACCCCTCTAATGATTATAACTTTTTATCCCCATTTCCTTTCAAAAGAGTTTCCCATTTTATTTATCCATTTTGATTAGATAAGTAGGGGTCATAATTCAATAATAGAAAAATATATTTTCAAAATATATTATTATATTTTTCTCTTCATATATTCATATTCTATTTTATTAATATATTTTGATTCCCCTCTTATTATCCTTCTCAACTCCTTGAAAATGGAGAACTAATATCATTATTAGAGGAGGAAGAAGCATATTATTCCCCTTCTAGATTGAGTTCCCAAATTCCTTTCTTCAAGAAAATTTATCCCAAGAAGAATTACATTAAAGGAAATATTATTATTATGTTTCAACTTGATTTAATTCTATTAAAATTTAAATTTTCACTATCTTTATGTTTTTTCGAATTTCTACTATAGTAACACATGATCAACCCGTAGAATTTAAAGAGGAGTACAAGAATACAATGGAAACAAAATAGGACCCATTATTTCTCCTTCCCCCACCATGAATGTTGTTATACATTGATAATGTAATAGGCCTATAGTGCACATGATCCTTAGCCAAGCTGGTGAGGACTCTTGAGTTCATCTAGGCGACACGGGATCAAATCTAGGTGGAGGCACAATTTCTAGGGAACTGTAGCAGTACTGTAGCAGTATTTTAGCAGGAACGGTGCAGTACTATAGCAGGAACTATAGCAGGCACTGTTTAACACTGTAGCAACCAGGAATTTTCCCCTGTTTGGGCCTTCGGGCCACCAATTTTGTCCTCGAGTCCTTTAAGGCCTTCAGGTCACCCAAGCCTTTGGGCCAGTAAGGCCTTCGGGCCACCTCAAGGCCTTCGGGCCACCCTAAGTGTATATGAAAACTAGAAAGCCTACAAGGAACAAGATCTATAAGGAGTATAAGAAATGAGATTTCACCATAGTAGAAGCTACATGGATTTCAAGAATGAGATGGTATGATACTTTCCATCAGGAAAAGTCTATGCATGCATGGGATATCCTATTTGAACATCCATGCAGAGGTGGAGAGCTGATTTCACGTTGAAGATGCTGGGGAGGAGCAGTTCCAAGTAGTTAGTCTAGGTTTTGTGTAATGTTTGAAGCCTACAGGAAATGAATTACTCTATGGCCTATGGGACATGTAATACTTACACCTACGGGCCTTGTAAAGGTTCCACCTCACCCCTTGAATGGTGTATTATCAAAAATCAATAAAAAAATGAAGGCCTTTGGGCCATTGGAATGATGTAATATGCCTATAGTACATTATCTATGGAGTACTCTACAAAAAATGTGAAGGATTTTACATTGTAAGGAAAATAATTTTGTGGTTAAAATCATAGAAATCACACTCACCATCTTATTTTGAGTGACAAGTATAACTGAAAAATGGAGGCAGTAAAAAACTAGTACCCAGTTGTGGGTTTAAATGAAGATTATTTTCCTTTCCTTTTTATTTTTATTTATTTTTATTTCAATAAATTTATTATTTTCTATTCCTAATTTCATTTAGTTTTGATGTGCCAGCTTCTAAGATCATAACTCAGGGTTTTAATTTTTCTAAAAAATTCGGATTTTATATTTCCTTTTAATTAGTTAGTCTTATCTTATCCTTTTAATTATATTTTTTCATAAATGTATGGGTAGTTAAATCTTATGTATGGGGAGGATGTCAATAGGAACATTAGGAATTTTGCGTGTGTGTTTACATTTTTCATTCTTTCCAAAATTCTGTATGTTTTGTTTTATGTTTTTTAGTATTATTGAGCTAAATGAAATACTTTTATAAATTCAAACCACATTATTAATTTTTGTTAAATTAATTTTTTTACATATATGAGGATTTAAATGATTAATGAATGGATTTTATTCACTTATTTTCAATATTTTTATTTAAATATGATTGGTTGGTTGTGAAACTTATATGCACTGGTACTATCCAAATAGAATATCCTGCTCTAACTGAGATGTTTCTGAATCTTTTTTTTATCTTCTTTAAATTTATATTTTTCTTGATATCCTTGAGTCATGTTGTGTGATCTAGAAGTTTTGATTTTTCTCTTTCAAATATTTAGAATTCAAAAAATGTTTTTAAAATGACTAAGGAATTTCTTTGGCCAGCCACATATTTTACGTGAGACCTACCCTATACATATACCCATTTTATCCCTTAGAACCAATGAATTTTCTTATAGGTTTAGGAATAATTACAAAAAAAATTCCTTACCTATTTTCATTATTAATATTTTTTATGGATATTTCAAGATTTAGTGTAGGGAAATGGATTTTGTGTGTGTGTTTTTTGGGATGAGAAACATTGCTGGGTGTGTGAATTCTTTATTACCATTTTGGGAATTTAAGAGGTGAGAATGAGTCATTATTCATTATACTTCATTCACATAATACATTACCCCAAAAAATTAAATATAAAAAAAATATGAAAAAATATAAAACAATGGAGATGATATTGATATATTCATTGTGATTTCGTTAATAACTCATGTCCATCTCAAAAATTTAGGGAATGAGTTGTCATTATTTCATTGTATTTTATTTCCATCTCATCATCTATGAAAAAAGATAGAGAATTATGTTGAATTCATTCATTATATTAATTACTTGGCTCATATCCCATGTCAATCAAAAATGGGATGTTGAGTCTCACGTCTTGTTTGGGGAATTGAGTGAGTTATTTCCTTTTTTCATGAGAATATTAATGTATTGTTATTTAAGAGTTCAACCTCATCTTTTCAAACATGAATTTTTAAATTAATCTACCCACAAACCCTTATCCACAAAGTCCCATTGAAATTTAATTATGATTGATTACATTTTTATGTCTCATAGTGTAGAGAGATGAATATTTTCAAAATCATATAATGATCACACATGTTCAAGGGAATGAGAAAAACTCTAAACCAAAACTACTTACGTGAGAGAGATATAAATATCTAGCGAGGTACGTATGATGTCCACATGAGTATTGACATGATATTGGATGGAATTATAAGATTAGTGAGGTGTTAGATAATTGAGTCCTATGAAAGATACATGATAATTATTTGGTAATGAGAGTTAGGTTTTATTTATTATTATATAGTTTGTTTCTGGTCATATCATGAAATGTAACTACAAAACAAGGAAATTAAAACCTAAAATTTAATATGTATCCTATATAAACATAGCAGGTTGAAAGAAAGTATGATATTAATCAATAGCCCAAAATTAAACATTTATCTCATGGTAAATCATTTATATGATGTTTAAAATAACCCTCCCATGGTATAATTGGAAACATAACTCAACTGTCAAGATTAAATAAATCTTATGACTCTTACGTAGATATAAATTCCATAACTCTTCACTAATCATAAAATTTCATTCAATCACATGTTAATAATCATGTGAAGATCATACATACCTCCAAAAAAATGGAACTAAATTGATAAGACTGATTTTTACAAATCTATAGTCAGTAAATTCTTATTTACCTAAGCATGAAATATAGCGCACACACAAGTTCGTTCTCTTGAGGAGGCCACTCTGACAAATCATTCTCTGATTGTCAATATTTACATCTATAGTATCAAACTATGATAAACTAATAATATAATTTTGTTTTTATGAATCAAGATTAAATATATATGTATATATTAATTCATGAAAAATAAAAAGATTCTAGTGATAAATAAATAAGTTGTTTTTCTTAAGAGTTCACGGTGAAGAAATCATTATTTATTTAAAATATTAATTATAAATATTCTATCTGATTTTGAGATCATCCATATCACTAAAAACCATCTCATTCAAAATTTTATTACCCCACACTGACCCTATAAAAATAGGATAATCCTCTTCCACATCAATACCTATTCCAAAATTCACTATTTGAATGAATTAAATATTTAAGGTAAGGAATATATATAAATGAGGAAGAAAAAAATACTAATATTGAAAAGGAGAAACCAAAACCATAATAAATTTTACCACCACATAATTATTATAATAAAATAAATATAATAATTAAATAATGATTACCTAAAAATGTCATTTCTCCCTCCTTCAGACAATGGAAAGGTTAATTCTCATTTTCATATAGTTGAGAAGGATCACATTGAAGGAAACAGAAAATATAAACAAAATAAAAGAGGAAGAGACGAAATAAAATCTAGAATAATATATATTGAAAATATATAATACTATTAAAATATCATAACCCATGATTATCAACCAAAAATGGATAAAAAATATCTATCACCATTGAAAAGAATTGATTATACTAATTTATAATCATGAGGGTGTGATTATTGATCCAAAAAACATCCTCCAAAATTTGGAACATTATTTTCCTAATAAATGGATGAATATTAAGAAGTGGTAAAAAATAAATTTATTCCTCCATGTATTTGACGTTCACCGTAAAATTTTTAGCTAATTTGGGTGTCTGTAAGAGAAGTAGAAACTCAATTACTAATGAAAAATTATTGTACTAGATACTCTTCATATTCCCCGTCTCTAATTTTCCATTAATTTATGACCATAAAATAGGTATAATAATGATCAAAAACTATTCAGTAATGTTTACCTTGGAATTCATTCTATCTAAATGTAAAAATTCAACTTTTTTGGACCTTTTAGGTGTGAAATTTGGGACCATCATTAAATGTCATCAGGATCGTGCATAGATTCTAGGGTCTAATTTTTTAGATTCATTTGGGCTATAAATTATTGTATTAAAATTTTGTTATAGTTTAATGGAATATAAACAATAATTTTTTTAATATAAATAAATTATTTTCATAACATTTATTAGTTTAGAAAATGTTATGATTGAAAAACCAAGATGATATAAAAATTCAAAAATTTAAAAAATAATCCATTTTTAAAATTGAATCCAAAATATTCTTAGAACATAAAAAGGTGAGAATATAAAAAAAATTATTGGGATAATAAATTTAATTATATAATAAATCATATGAAATATGATATTCATCATAGAGATATATATGCTCATACCCTGTTTTCAAATGATTTCTATAGGGTTAACGGATGAGTAGGATCAATAATGAAGTCAAAGTTTTGGTGATTAAATTTTAACATTTATTATAGAAAATTTATAATATAATAGTTTGGTTTAGTGGGTAAAATATTCATTTATAGATGAATTATATATTTTTTATGTTAGTAATTTTCTTAATCCTCTAAAACTATAACCCTAAAAGATCATGGGAGTGACATTGTTGTAATATTTATAGAAAAACATGTAATTATGGTGTGGTTATGTTTGAGATGTTAAATATTAATCCAAATAATAATTTTAACAACATATTATAAAATATTGTTAATTATCACCCAAATAACCTATTATATAACTTAATTCAATAAAATCTTACAAAAATTTTAACATATTATTTCAAAAACTATTACTTTCAATATTTTTAAATATTATTTAATCTATTAATCACATTCGATCACAATGTATAATTATTATTACGTTAATATTCAAGTAATTATATTAGTGATCCACTTGTAATTAACTCAAATATTACAAAATAATCCAGCACATTAATTCCTTCTTGAATTAATAATCATTTTCTTGCTGAGCAAATATGAAAATTCAAAATGGAATCATCAAATTCATTAAAATATATTAAAATAATTAAATAGAACCCTAAATAAGTTCAATAAATATTAAATTATGTTATTCTAATAATTTTAAAAAATATTGGAACCCTAATTTCCCTTTTCCAATTGAATTCAATGAATTAATCTAAAAATAAAATGAAAAATTGAATTGGAAAAAAATAGAAAATGAAGGTTTTAAGACTATCAACAAAATTATAGGCCTTGTTATTAACTCACCATACTAACTAAAAATAATTAATAGATCATAGATCTATTAAGAAATGAATTTCAGGTCACTGGAGGATGTTTGAGAGATATAGGGAGTGATTTGAAGGAATTAATCAAGAGATAATGATTTCTAGAAAGAGAGTAAATGTTGAGTTCCACAATCACATGATGATGAAAATATGGAAATGAACCCAATTAAAATTGAGGTCAACAAGGAACTGGGTACCTAGTGTGTAGTTTTAATGATTTTTTATGTCTTTTAATTTGTGGTTTGTGGTGTTGGAGGTGTTGGGATTGAGTTTGTAGGTGAATGGTAAAATAGAGGTTAATTATAAGATAAAACTTCAATTGGAACACAAATAATTTTATAATGAGCTACAATTTAAATAAGATTTTTTTTCATGTGGTGTGGAGAATAGAGTGTTTATTCTAGGAATTGTGATGTATTTTGAGAAATTTATAATTTGATTTGAAATTTGATTGTGATATTTGAGGACGGGGAGGATCAATGTATTAATTTTAGGATTCCATTCATTGTGTAATGACATATATCCTTATGTCACAATTTCCATTGGTCACACTAATATTAAAATAATTATTTACTAGGATTTATGGGGGAGAGATAGGGATAATTTTACAATTGTTTTTGATGAGCTAGTTGATTAATGCATGTTGTGTCATATCGTGGGGTGTTACATAATGATGTTTGGTTTTTACATTTTTATTATCAATTCAAGTGGTTTCATGAATTTTAATCAATTATTTAGGATTTTTATAAACCTTATGCATCATAGAGGCTCGATTTTGGTGATTTTAGTCACCCTCAATAGTCTCTTAAGTCTTTTAATTTTTTAATCATGTTCATATAATATAAGGTCATCCTATTTTTATTTGTTTTTTATTGGTTTTTTATTTCTATTTCAAGGGATATGTAATTGGATAATTATCAGTTTTACTAGTGTATAGACACTATATTAATTAAGTATTGATTATTAATAGGTTAGTGAAGGGATATTTGTGAGTTATGAGACTTTGGTGATTGGTTTCCTCTCTTCTTGGTGTTTATATTTTTCAAGATTAATTTGATGTAGATGATTAATATTCTCTCTATAATTTAATAAGATGATATGAATTTTCCATTATTTATTTTTCTTTTGGTAAAGCGGTTAAATTTTCCTAATTAAATTTGATAAATTATGTTTAAATTGCTAAGTAGTGTGTTGAATATATTATTAGAAATTACATATTATTACTTATATTATTTTTTATTGATTATTTTGTAAGAATATTTTTGTGATTTACTAGTATTATTATTTTTATAAGAAAATGGATATAATTTAGTGAATAATTAAAGGGTGGTAATGAATTAATAAGAATGGAAATCTGGAATTTATTATTGATATTTTTGTGTTATGAATAAGTGTGATTATTTTTTGATATAATTCTTACTACTTTTTCAAGAGAATCTTTCCAAGGGGCATTGGGTATAAGGAAAAAAGGCAAAAAAACTTCTCAAGGAAGATATGTCAGTTTAGGGGTTCCTAGATCTGGGCGAAAATTGAACGTTGATAGATTTTGTGTGCGTAGGGTGATAATATTAGGTGACCTAGTGCACGGTGGTAGATGTTTAGTGATATTTGGATTTGGAGCTTTTTATTGACCAAGTAATTCTATTAGGGAAAAAATAAGGGCAGTGCACAGTAGCCATTCATTATGCATGTTAAATAACATTTTTATTATCAAGGTAGATACTAATTCAAAAATTTCTTGTTGAATCTATAATAGTAAGATAATAAATCAATGTAACCTATCCTATTTCATCATGTAGTATAAAATTATGATTGAAAAAGAAATGTATGTTAGTCACATAAAGAGGGAAGATAATTTTGAAGCAAATAGTATTGATAGAGAAGGGATTACTAGTGATAGTCTCATTATCTAACAATAAGCTAGTTTACTTATATTGGGATGTAATATATTAATAAATGGTGATTCCATTAGGCCTCACCACTTTCACCTCCCATCAGATCCAACTTTTTATTTAGTAAAAAGATAATTTTTACTGAGTAAGGAAACAAGTTGTTTTGTTACATTGTGGTACTGATGATGGTTTTGATGTTTTTTTGTTGTAGTTTAGGAATAGTTTTTGATGTTTTTTTAGTGGTGGATTGATATGTTTAATGAATTTGATTTGGTTAGCGTATCATTTTTTTCTATGTATATGAAGCCAAGTTGAAATAAATTAATAAATTAGATAAAGTGGAATTGAAATGGGTGATGAATAATTTAACTATTGAATATGATGAATTAAATAGGTGAAAATGATATAGAATAATTGAATTATAAATGTGTTAGTGCTTAATTTAAATTATGGGAAATAAAAGTGGTTAATGAATATATTTTGGTTGATAATTTTAAAATAAGATGTTGGTATTGAAATTTAAATTAGAATATGTTTTGTTCTTGTAATATGTTTTTAGCATGCATCTAGAGGTGGAATAAATTGTGTATGTTGTATGATGGAGATATTTTTGTGGTAGGATATGATTATAGAGATTTTATGTTAATAAATGGACCATAGTTTTATCTTTTGTGGTTATTATATATATTCATTATAATATATTTTCTTTATTATGCACTACCCCCAACTCAGGTATCCTTATTGATACCCATATCAGTTCTTGGGTTGTTTCTGTAACTCAAAAATCTATTATTTGGGTGATACAAATGACTGAATAATCCCCTATAATTCATTATCTTCCAAATATAGTGTGTAAGTGATGTAGTTATGGGGTTGTGATGGGCTGATGTGGTGGTGATTTGATGATGTTGTAGTGTTGTGGTTTTGTTGTAGTATATGATATGTGGTGTTGGTATATGGTATATGGTTGTGGTCACATGTTAGACATTGTAGTTATACGGTTTTGGACATGATGTGGGGTTATAATATGGTATATAGATATATATATATATATATAAGGGATAGGAGCATCATGACGTATGTTGTTGGGACATAAGGGTTACTAGATGAGTGGGTAAATGTGTGTAGGGTACATTCTCTTGATATATTTCCATGATTACTTGATCATTGGGCAAATGGGTGTAGGGTACATTCTCTTGATATATTTTCAGGATTACTATATTTTTACTAGTGTAGTGGGTAATTATATTTCCCCTTAATTATGAATTAATCAAATTATTATCATTAAATAAACTTCTTTTTGTGTTATTAGTGGTATAGTACATGTATGATTATAAATATGTGTCAAATATTTTATCATATAAATAAATGATCTCTTGAAATTATAACAAACATGCATGACTAGTGAATCTCTATAGAATTAGAAAAAAATTATTGGGGAGTTAAATATGAGTAATGAAAAATATTTCAAAAAATTTACAAGATATAATAAAAAATTGAGACAATGAATTTTATAAAAATAAGAAAATAAACATAATGAAATTTGACAAGGAAAATTCCTCTAATTTTAAGGATCAATAAAAAACTGAGATAACCCTAACCATACATCAATAATAAAATATATTATAAAAATCATGTTTATTTTTGATCATATGTTACAATGAATATGTAAAAAACATATATAAAAAATCCCAAATTCAAATTTTTTATACAACTCTAAATTATCTCTATAAAAAATGTTACCAAATTAATATTTTGATCATGAATAATTATCTTTGATGCATCACTTCAATATCTTCTCTTATAAATGTAGTCTTTTTCAAAAAAAAAACTAAGATAATTTTATTCACTATTTTTATCTCTTTTAACTATTCCACTATCAATAATTGAAGAAAATAAAAACCTCATTCCATTTCCTCTATTTTGTTGATAATAGTTCTCATGTATGATCATAACATCTATTTTTCTAAAAAATGTTAGAGGTCCTAATGTATCTTACATAATATGGGATAAAAAATGAATCAATCATTTTTAAAACCATGTTCCACGTGTGTGTTTTAGTTTTAAAAAATAATCTCATATTATAGAAAATAGTGGGTTGAAATCTATAGATCACATTATTTAAAAAATAATAGTAGAATATGTCATTAAATAATTTTAGTTAGAATGATATAAAATGTGATAATTAATGAAAATAGAGAAAATTTCTTACTTCTTGAATAATACTAACAATGGTAATGTAAAAATATAATCCTTGATGTTTCTTTTCGTTTTAAGCTCAATTTTTTATGATTTATAAAAATTTATTCATGTAACCCACAATGAAATAGTAAAATCGCCTGATTTTTCTTCTTTCCTGTAATCAAACTTCGTGATTATCATGTTTATAAAACCCTCATTTTACTGTTGTGGTTTAATTTTTAGATTTTATTATTTTAATTTTTGGGGTTGTTTTTTTTGTAATTTCAAGAGTCCTAGGTAATATGATTGAATGAATTGTAGTTGGCCATGCGATGGCCAAGGGATACCACACCACAACATATTCCTTTCCTTTTGTGAAATTTAAATGGATGTGGGAGGTTTCTCTATGGAACTAGGGTTTCATCATTGGGTTTTTAGGTGATAACCAACGTACAGCACTTGGAAGCACTGTGGAGGGATCCCATATGTAAGAACCTTAATATTCCATAGAAAATGTGATTTTTACTATATAAGAGGATCCCATGCCTGATTGGATGAATATGGGTTCCTTGGTTCAACCTGATTATGTTCGTCAAATGATAGAATTTGGTCTTTACCATGGAGGGTATCTCGAGAAGGTCACCATGACATGGGACATAGGGGCACACTATTGTGACTAGTTTATTATGGGTTAGGGTTCTACTTTTTCAAGGAGTAACACACTACATCACTTAGAGTTATGTTGTGGGGGTGCATCTAGATAGGGTAACTATGTTATGGTGCATGAGGCCACATCATGGTGGTGATTTTCCAATAATTTTAGTCTGGTGAAATATCAACTCTACCCCTACACATTTTATTTGGTTTCTCCTCTCCTTCTCCCTCTTTTGTATTAACCAGATATGAGGTTTCCCAATATAGTTTTTCCTATCACTTACCCTTTTATTAAGGATTAATTTTCACTGATTCCATATTGTTATTGAGCTTAACTCCCTTTCATCCTCTTCAATTACCATCTCCTCTACCACTTAATTTCTTCATTATCAATATCTATACTCCAAAAAATCATAATGCATAATAATGCCAAAATTTAGGGTTTCAGATGGGTTTAATTTGGGGTTTTGATGTTTAGATCTTGGATAGGTTGTCACCTTTCCCATATTTTCTATAATAATTGATAGAATTTATTTTTGAGTGGTTTCCTCTTGAATAGTAATATGTGTTTTTATGAATTAATTTTATTTGACATGTTACTGGGTTATTAATATTTTTAAAATCCTTGTTTGTTAAATTATATCTATATGTGATAGTCATGATGTATTTTTAAATATGTTTTTAATGTTTTAAACCATGGTATAAAGAATTTATAATGGATATATAATTTTTAATGTGATAATTTTTTAGTTCAATGTGTTTATGAAGATTCTTAAGAGACTTATTTGAAATAAATTTTATGATCAATGGAATTAAACCCTAGTTGGTCCATAAAAAGGGTAAATATTCATTTTATGAGTTATTTTCTAAATAAAGTATCATTTTGGAATTTAAAATAGTTTCTTATAAAAATGGACTTTTTAATAAATGATTTCAAGGGTGGTTTTAATTGTGTGGTGTCAATAAACGTTTTTGAATGGGAATATTATGTGGTGTAAATGACTTGTTATGCAAGATCTGTTTTCAAAAATGTGTATTCGGAAGTTTATGAAATATTTTTTAATGATGAGCACAAGACCCTAGATTGTGCCCCCTTTTCTATAATTTATATTGATTTTGGCCCTTGGGGAGGGATATTGTATATTATTTTTGTTAGGGATCATGTTAAAGGGACTGTTTGATATAAGGTAATTAAAAGTTATATGAGGTTTACTAGTTATGTCTCATTTAAAATATTGTGGTGACTTTCTTGGTTTCTCACCATTATTATATTTATTTCATGGGTAAACTAGATAGCTAAATGAAAGGTCTGGATGTGTGTTACTCTGTCCTAGTAAGTTATTTATGGCTAGTATCCTAGGAGAGTAGTTCCCTTCTAGGGGCATGTTTTTTACTCAATGAGATCTAAAAAAGTGAAGTTGGGTGATATGCTCTAGTTTTATATTGGGGGCTAGTGATTAATCTGATGAACTATGACTAGTATCATTCATCTTGGAGCATAGTGAGTTCTCTATGATGTTTGGTCCTCTATAGACAATTCAATGGGATTTCCATCCTTTATGTTATTGTATTCCCTAGTTCGATTGGATTATGTGGCACCATTGAATGGTTTTGGTTTCTTGATTAATTTTTTTCATTGATGATATGGAGACTCATTTAATAATATATTATACTTTTTTTTTATCTTCTTGGATAAATATATTTTTAAAAGTGGTTCCAAAATGAATATTTTGAGCATGAGACATTTTAAAATGTGGTAAAGTGTCAGTTTTGTTTTTAAAATTCATATTCCACTTTTTTAAAGTCTTTAAAAACTATTATTTCCCAATGGGTAGCTCTATCCTTATTTTATTAAATATATTAAAGGTTTATGAAAATGTTTAATGATGTGTTATTTTTTTAGGATCTTATATATAAGGAAATTCTATTTTTATTTATATTTCAAACTAGAATTAATGAAATGTATTTTGAAAGAAATTTCATAAACTCTTTGATAAAATCCTTTTGGGCATGGTTTTTCTAACAAGTTGCAAACACCAATGGATGTATGTCATTCTCAGGTTTCCTTTTAAAAGATTAATCAATTATATATTTACATAATTATGTCATGTTGGTTTAATGATGGAGGATATGGGTTGTGGTGAGTGATTTTGGGTAACAATGATATGATTTATATAGTTTCAACTTTGGTTTTATTTTTGGGGATATTTATGTATCAGGATTTCTGGACTGGATATTCTATTGGTTATCTAATTTTTTTATGTTGTTATTTTTTTATGATTATATATTTTGATTATGTGGTTTATGGGGTGTTTTATCAATACTATTATGTTTTACTCTATTTATATTCTTATTTTGTTCACGAGTGTCCAACATATATATGGGTCAAGTCGTATATTCCTAGTGTAATTTGTGATGTATTTATTTGGATTATAAGGGTGAAATCATTCACATTATTATGCTTTGATACCCTTGTGCTGGTATCTGGGTTGTGGTGATCACAAATAAGCATCATCCCTAAAGGTGATCCCGACGAGGTGACGTGTCAGGTCTACTCCGATCAGTTCATTAAAAAATTGTATCATAGAATACTCTTGTTATTTGGGTGCATCTAGATTATATGGATATTACGATTTTCATTGAAACCCGAAATGTAGTTCATGAGAAGGTGCCTAATCTTCACCTATCATAATTAAAATAGAGTTACCATGGGTAGTATGGATTTGGTTATATTTTGATCCTTTATAAGGATTATGGTTTGAGATGGTGGTATATTAATCCTAAGTTGAATTATATTAGATTATTTGGGGTTGATCTGAGATTTTTGGGTATAAAATGATAAAAGAATGAAAAGTGCGAGTTTGTCTTTCATGGCCTGATAAACTATGAAATGACCAAGAACCTGATTGTAGAAAGATTTTAGAAAATATTACTAGATTTTCACAAGGCATGTCAAACCATGTGGCTAAGTCAATCACTGTTTTGCTTCCTATTTGGTTATTTTATTTATATATTTTTATTATTGGATTTTATTTAGTGGATCTAGTAAGTGAAAATGAATCGATAATGGTCTTATGATTTCGAATTGACGTTGTGGAACTATGTTTTGGTTAATCATTTTGGTGTACCATTACTTATGTTGTTATTATAAAACATATGTTTTAGTGTAAAATGAAAATTTCATGAAAAATGTTTTCAATTTGAAATGAAGCCTGGTGGTATGTTTGCAAAATGGATTTTAGTTATTATTCAATGGTTTGTAAATGGTTCCTATTACCATGAAATATATCATGAACCAAGCTGGGGTTCTATCTAAACTAACACCCAACCCAATCTTTGGCATGGCCTGAAGGGAATTCCTGATCCTCATGAGCTGGAAACTAGTGCCTAGGTATCATAAAAACACTTTGGGAATTACTTCACCAATTTATGTGAATATAAAAATCCTACAATAATAAACTGAAAAATAATAAATAACCATAACCAAATTAGGTATACAAATATTTAGATCCATTTATATAACATTAAATAATATCTAAGAGTGATACAATGGAAAGAGAACCCCAAAACTATCCCAAACCTACCATGAAACAAGATATACGTCACCGTCAAGACACCACCAACAAAACCTGCAACAAGTGTCACCCTAGAAACATGGTCTACAATCCTCTCCATGACACATATTTCCTTTACATGGGTCACACATAACAAAGTCTACATACACCCAAAGGTGTATGTAGGGTTGTGAGCCAAGGCCTAGTAGGATTACACCCAAATAAAAGATTCCACGCAAAAACATTATAAGATAAATCAACATTCACAATTATATGAAATCACTTGGAAACATATTTAATTGATATTTCAAGTAAAAATTTTCCAAAACGAATTATTTCAATATAAACCATTTTATTTCAAATGAATGTAGCCTCCGTGCGACAAAAAAAAGGACCACCATATACCGATGGTTGGAACCACATATTATATATATAATTTCACAAGAGAGAACCATGGGTAAATCCCTAAGTTTAGCTAGCACAAGTGAGTCACTAAGAACTTTGTAAATTGGTGATCAATATCCTCCAACTCAGCTACCAACATCTTTCCCGTGCATAAGCCACTAGGAGGGATAATCCCATGGGCATAGAGGTCTCTAAATAATAGGCCAATTCCAACATGTTCTAATTCATGAGCCACTAGGATGGATCATCCCAAGGGCCTAGTGATCACTATTCATATCAAATGTTTTGTTAGAATTATAGTTGTAAATCCATAGAAATTAATTCAGGCCTTTCCACTTCCAAATCACTGGTATACTAGTTCTAGATTTCCCACCCAGATACCCAGGAATCCCTCTGTACTAAAATATGGATTCACATGTCACACAAATTCATACATCCACATAAAAATTCCAAGCATTAAATTCACATTATAACATCTACCATTTCAAAAATAATTACATGGAAACCACCATTTTCAATAAATGACCTACTTTAAATTTTATACACACTTAAAAACATTTTAGAAACACTTTTCTCATCACTTTTAAAACTCATGAAACTCATTGGGAAACATTACAAGGAAAACACATAATCAATTCAACCATTTCCATGGGCCAAGACCCTTCCAAATAAACACAAAATCCAATTTCATTTTCAAAACATGCTTCTCATCATTTACACTATTCACACATAACATTTAATGGTGAAAAACAAAATCCAACTATCCAAAATAATCCATTTTTTCTTTGAAAACCCATATTCAACACATTCTCACCTCATGTTCCCTTGAAAAAACATTTCAAACCAGAAAAGAAATTGATAGAATACTTTTTTAAAGACGAAAAGGCATATCAAAAGCATCCAAAACATGTTAAATTATTGAACCACCTACCTCACACTTGGAAACTTCTAAATATCGTTGCAAAATCACAACTGCACCACAACCAGACCTTATAGAGGCTACATCAAACACTAATCATAAATATCTTCCCCAATATCACAATATCATTCCCCTCTCTAGGTCAAACATCCACTAGAAAATAAAAACCCAAGGGAAAGGGGAAGAAAACCCTAGAAAGAGGGAAGAATCAAGATAGAAACCAATTACATGAAGAATCATTGAAGTTCCACGTTTAGAACCACCCACAGAATGATGCCCAAGAGGTCCATAGAAAAATAGAGGTAGATCCAATGGCTAAAATATTGTATGGGGTAGATGGGGTGGTTTAGGGATAAATCATGATAGGAAACAAATAGAATTTTCCAATTTTTAATGACATAGACAAGTCACACAGTTTTCCAAACCATGTGGTAACCATGCGCCCATCATTTTCCAAGAGTAACACAAT
This sequence comes from Viscum album, assembly GCA_963277665.1. Taxonomy (NCBI): domain Eukaryota; kingdom Viridiplantae; phylum Streptophyta; class Magnoliopsida; order Santalales; family Viscaceae; genus Viscum; species Viscum album. Next base: position 2,082,188,527 of record OY728120.1, read on the forward strand.
GCACAGTTTCCCCGCACGGCTTACAACACATGCTCTATCCATACAATTATCCACTACCCAAAATGTAACTTGCCCGCATGGATTCATAGGAAAGGCCATAATGTTTGAAAAAATGAGAACCACTTACTGGAAAGTCTAAAACCTCCATTTTTCACCAAAAACGCCCTAAAAAACTCATGGGAAATCATGGGATAAAAATAAATTGAGTAAATACCTAAAAATGAATCCATGGATGTGACAATCTCCCCCCATGAAAACTTTCCACCCTCATAATGTAATCCCAAATACTAATATGATAATGATAATGGGTAATCATTTTCCACCTAAGACCTCTACTACCAATTCAACTATTTTTCACAACCATTCTATTAATGAACTCAAACCAACGTAATTGAATTCCCGTAAAGCACCTTCTATTGGGAATCTACTACACAGACAGACAACTCAAAAATAGATAGATAGAGATCCAACTCTAACTCCTCCCATCTCAACACATGGGATGGATCCAGATTATACATTTTAAACTGTGAAACATGGAACACATTATAAATTGATGTCAACTATGAAGGAAAAATAAATTAATAGTCCACCTTACTGAATCACTTGATAATTACGAAAGGAAAAAAATACCTTACCAAAATCTTTCCATACATACCCATGAAATGATGAACCAAGTGAGTTTCCACCATTAGGAACACTGGGTCATCCATTGAAAACACTAAATCAGGATACATTTAATCAGAATAGGACTTATAATGACATTTTTCTATCAAAAAAGACTACTTAATCAACTTTATATTCTCAGAAATTTCCTACACAAGGCTTGTTCCCAACAATGAGGTCTCACCCACCTCAGCTCAACATAGAGGGGATTTCCACGACCAACCATAAAGTGCCTAAAAATGATCCATCTGAATTCAATATTGGTAACTATTGTTATATGAAAACATAACCAACCCCAAATGGATATCCCATGATCCTCCAAAATCTAAAACTCATGCCCAATGTATGTCTTCCACAATATGATTTTCCCGCTCCATCTAACCATGTATTTGAGGAATGTGTGTCATAATTAAATTGACTTGTGACCCCATTTCCTTCTAGAGGCCTTCCAAATATCAAGAGGTTAAACAAGAGTCCTTGTTAGAAACAATCTACTATGGAACACCATGAGGCCTCACAACCTCCTAAATATAAAACCATCCAAACTAATCTGCCTTATACAAATATATAATCAGAATTAAATGAGATTACTTGTTCAGATAGTGAATCACAAACCAAATTTCTTTCCTCCCCCAGGGTGTATGTGTTAATCCCACAATAAAATCCATGGTGATCTCACCCCACATCTAGGTTCATAGGAAATATATAAAGCAAATTTGAAGGTCTTTGATTCTCTTCTTTAACCTACTAATATGAGTAACACTAAGATATGAATTCAACTATATCCCACCTTATACCTGGCCACCAGAACTACCTATGCACATCATAAAACATATTTTTAATTCCATTATGAATCTCCCACGAAGATTGATGGCTATCCTGCATCACTATATCTCGTACCAGCAAATGTACAACAAAGTGACCTATAAAACACAAATCTCCCTCAGGATACAATGACCAATCACATGGTCAGACCCCACCAGCAAGAAACTGTATAGAATACTAGCATAACTCACCACTAGGTTTCACCCATTGAATCAACTCAAGAATCAAATTTTTCATCTTCCCACTAGCCTTTAACGAACATCCACTGTGCTCCTTGGTCTCTAGATGAATCTAGGTAAAAATATCTATCAAAGACCCCTCATCTCTAGACTCTTTTTATGATTTAGCTTATTGTTTCCTTCTTAAAGCATCTTCCACAACATTAACCTTGAAATGGGTATAAACTATATCAAAATCAAACCCCTAAAGGTAGTCATACTAATGGTTCTACCTCATGTTGAAATATTTTTGGGATAAAATATAATCAAAACTCTTATGATCAATATAAATGACAAATTTATCCCTGAAAATATAATAACTCTACATATTTAATGGATGAATCACTACTACTAACTCCATGACATGGGTTGGAATGTTTCTTTCATGTGGTAGGAGCTGTATAGTTCTATATTCCAACACATTATCATTCTGCATCACTACACAACCAAGACCCCAACCTAATGCATTACAATATACCACAAAACCCTCTCCAAACTCGAGAACGGTCAAAATAATAGCAGTTGTAAACCATCGATTAAGCTCCTCAAAGGATTCTTCGTATTAAAAGATCTATTATAAATTCAACCCTTTATAGGTGAGAATCATCATAGACAAATCCAACTAAGAGAAATCTTGGATGAACTACTTATAATAACAAGCCCAGCCCGAAAAAAATCATAATCTCAAAAAAATTCTTCTATTTTTCCCATAAAATCACTACACTGATCTCATCATAGTAGACTAAAAATAATCGTTCAAGGATAAAATGACCCAAAAACATCACCTACCTATTCCAGAAGGTGCACATAGGAAATATAATATAGAGGTGATGGTCCCAGAGAGTGCCCAAAATAATTCTCAAATCATGCTCATGCTCCTCCTCACATCTGCAATAAACCATTATGTCGTTTACGAATACTATGAAAGAGTCGAGATAATAATGAAACACCCTATTCATTAGCACTATAAATACCACTAGGGGATTCGTCAGCCTAAAATTCATGACCAAGTACTCAAAATGGTTGTACCGGATTCGGAAAACTGTTTTCATATCACTCTCCTCTCTAACTCGGACTTGATGATACCCTGAATGAAAATAAATTTTGGAAAACCACATTTCCTCTTAAGCTAATCAAAATGTTCATCAATATAGGGTAGAGGGTACCTATTCTTGATAGTCACCTTATTTATCTCATAGAAATCAATGTAGAACCAGAGGGATATTTTGGCCTTTTTCTCAAAAACAATTGGGGTTGCATAGGGAGAGACACTCAGGTGAATGAGTCCTTTGGATTCAATATTTTCCAGCTCTTCCTTTAATTTCCTCATGAAGATGGGGGAGATAACATATTATGGATGAAATATTGGCTATGTCCCTAGCTCCAAAAACCTATATAACTCCACATCCCATTATTGATTCAAACCTGAGAAATCATCCTAAACAACCTCTGAGAAATCATCCACCATAGGATGTAATACAGATCCAGAATCACTACCACTATCCTTCAACATGAGTGATAAGAATTGATAAAAAAGATTTATCAGGTCCAAAAGAAAAGGTCCATCATGACCCGAATGAGGATCCCATTCACCATAAAAATCCGGGGTACTCCCATAAGGTGCCACAAAACACACTCACCACCAATGGCAGTCGATGTGCACCTAAAAGTGCACCATCAAACCCACACTGAGGATTACGACAATGATTTCCATTTATAAAATCAGAAAATCCCATTCCAACTTGACCCATGACATGGTGAGTGCACAAGATGGACACCTGAGATCCATCTCTCACTTCTTACCAAGAGGTGTTACCAACTCCATCCGATATGGAATAAGTTCATTTGGAAACATTATCACATCCATAAGACTGGAAGATATCATGAAAACGAATGGGCCAATATCAAACAGAACAACATATAATGATGATGTAATAAGAATGGAACCTCAAACTATCTTTGGCCCTTTTTCCATCTCCATAGGTACTCTATACACTACATAAAGATGCCTCATCTCAGCCTGAGCCTAAGAATTCCAACTAACATATGGCTCCTCCCTAAACTAGATCTGCCCAAAATATGATCTTGCTCTGCCACCATGACCACCAAATCAATATCCAATTATCATGGAAGGTTCTGTTCGAAATGACATCCCTCAAGAATCCACATTTCTAGTACCAATCAGATATGGAAAAGTAACCTTTCAAGTCCACTTCAAGTTCAGAAAATATATAAATCTATGTAATGTTCTAGGTGGTGATAAACACAACGACAGCTTTTTCCCACTTTTCCGCACTAATGGAACTCCACTGTCCCTCCACCTGAATCTATAGACAAAGGAAACTAAGAAGGATATCTTGAACCACCCCCACCCCTCTTCTCTGGATCCTCCAACTTCCTTTTCTTCTTAGATAAACTATCGCTACATTCTGCTAACACAACCCCAATGGAACCACACTTTCCCCTGAAATCAATCACAACCATGTAAGCATGGTTAACCATCTCATTTTATGTTTTCATCTTAAAAAATACCTGATAATAAATTTATGGACACAAACCCATCTTGAACCTCCGGTATTTCATCTTCTCATTGGAAGAAATATTGAGTGCTTACCATACCAACTCTATTTAATAGTTGGAATACTCCATCACTATTTGAACTCCCTGGGTAAGATCCATGAATTATTGGGACGTGGAGTAATCAAAAAACATTAGACAATACTACTCCTTAAATTCATTCTTAAAATATATGCAACCCATCTGATCATTCATTCCAACTTGCTTCACTATGTCCCGCCACTTTTGACTAGTACCTTCCAACATAAACAAAGCACATTTCACCCTGACTTCATCATGAGTGTTAAGAAATTGAAACATCATCTATATAATCTCAAGACACTCCTCTGTTTCCTGAGGTTCCAAATTACCCCAAAATGAGGGAGGCTTTCTCTTGAGTAAATCCTAAGATTTGTCTTTTCCCAGACTTCATTCAGCTTCTCTACCCTTAGTAGTACCAAATGCCACACTTTTTCACAAATCATGGAAATCCCAAAACACTGCTTAAACCAAACTCTGATCAACTGGTGAAGGATAACTCACTCGAACCTCTTCGAGCGGTTACACCAGAATTCGCCAGGGAGGAATTTTTCTACAACATGGAACAATCACAAATAATAACCACCAACACATATTATGAATATTTTTAGTAACAATAGAAAATATGAAACACATACATACATCAAGACATAACCAAATCCATCACAATAACAAGAAATACCAAACCACTCCACCCCCTCCCAATGTCCATATATAGTCTACAACTTGTATGTCTCACCTAGAGGAGAAGTAAAATCAATCCCAAAATCCTATAGCGACTCAAGTCCTATCTGGGGGTGTGTTGTCCATGAAACCTACTCAAAAAAGAGAACATCAAGACATAAAAATCCTAGCTCCATACTATCTATACTATTTCCCAAATAACTTGACCACAAACATTGAAATCTTCTCTGATAATATTTTTTCACGAACCTTTCCCAGGTGCCATCCAAACTGACACCTAAACCAATCCATGTCATGGTCGGAAGGGAATTCCTGGTCCCAATAGGCTAGAATCTAGTGCCTAGAAATCAAAAAATACATTGGGAATTATTTCACCCATTTATGTGAATTTAAATAACTCACAACAATAAATACCACAATAATAAATAACTATAACCAAATGAGGTACAGAAAAATGCAGATCCATTTATACACCTTTGAAGAAGACTAAAGAATTATACATTGGAAAGGGAACCACAAAACTATCCCACAAACCTCCATGCTTCAAGAGGGACATCACCCTCAAGCCACCACCACCAAAACCTATAACAAGTGGAACCCTAGAAAATGTATCCACCACCATCTCAACAATAAATATTTCAATTACATGGGGCATACATAACAATGTCTTCATATACCGAAAGGAGTATGTAGGGTGTAATCGAAAGCCTAGTAGGATTCCACCCAAAGAAAGGATTTTATGCTACAATATTAGAAGATAAATCAACATGCACATTTATATAGAAGCACGAGGAAACATTTTTAAATGAAATTTCAAGTAAAAATTTTCAAAAAATCATTCTTTCAAGATAACCCTTTCTCTTTCAAAAGAATCTAGCCTCAATGCAACACAATGTAAACAAGGTCTACCATATATCAATTTTCGGCACCACATCACACACACACACACACACATATATATAATGTCACAAGAGAGAACCATGGGTAAATCCCTAAGGATATATAGTACAAGTGAGTCACAAAATCCTCACACCTAGGTGATCAATATCCTCCCACAAAACCACCAAAAACATTACAATGTACGGTCCACTAGGTGGGATAATCCCACATGCCTAGTTGTCATCAAATAATAGGCCAATGCCAACATGTTCTCATTCACGAGCCACTAGGAGGGGTCACACCCAGGACATAGTGCTCTCTGATAATATAATATGTTTAGTTAGTATTGTATGCCTAAATCATGGTAACTGAATCTAAGACATTGCACTTCTAAATCACTAGCATACTAGTTCTAGATTATCCACCTAGATACCATGGATTCCCTTTTTTCTCAAATACAATTTCACATGTAACATGAATCACTACTTTCACATAAAAATACAAGCATTACATGCGTATAAAAAATCACCGCTATCACAAATCATTACATGGAAGCCACCATTTTCCATAAATAACCCATTTTCCATTTTACGCAGACACCAAAATTATTTAGAAACACATTTCACACCACTTTAATAACTCATGAAACTCATTGGGAAACATTATAAGAAAAACACATAATCAATTCCATTATTTCCTTGGGCCAAGCACTTTCCAAATTAACACACAATCCAAGTTCATATTTTAAACTTGCATGCCATCATTTACACAATTCTCCCATCACATTTAATGGTGAAAAAAAAATCCAACATGCCAAAATAATCCAGTTTTCTATTGATAACCCATTTTTAACACATTATCACCACAAGTTCCCTTGAAAACACATTTCACACCACACAAGCAATTCATAGAACACTTTTATAAATCCTAAACAGCATATCAAACGTATCTAAAAATGTTAGATCATGGAACCACCTTCCTTTCACCTCGAAAATTCTAGAAATCGGCGAAAAACCACAACTGCACCACCACAAGGAACTATAGAATCAAGATCAGACATTAATCATCATTTTCTTCCCCAATATCACAATATTGTCCTCCCCCCCCCCCACTCTAGGTCAAACATCCACTAGAAAAGAATAAACCAATGGAATTGAGAATAAAACCCTATAAAGAGTGAAGAATCAAGATAGAAACCAATTATGTGAAAATTTATTGAAGTTCCAAGGTCAAAACCACCAAAGGAATGATTCCCTACAGGTCTAAGGAAGCTTGTAGGGAGCTATAATGGCTGAAAATTGTGTATGGCATGGATGGGGTGGTTTAGGGCTAAATAATGAGAGCAAACAAAATATAAATTTCTTGATTTTTGATAACCTAGAAATTTCTCATGATTCTACTACACAGTTTTCCAAACTGTATGGAAACTGTGTTCCCATCACTTTCCAAGAGGAATATACTACACGATTAGCCCAAAAAGTTTAAAACCATGTGCTAACTATGTGATTATCCACTTTCCCAAATAGCACTTGGTATCACAACATTCTTGTATCCTCCACATAGTTTGACAAACTATGCGCCAACTATGCGCCACCTACTTACAAGTCTGAAACGTCCATTATTTCACCAAAAACACCAAGGAAAACACAAGGGAAAACCTGGGATCAAAATAAACCAGTTAAATTACTCAAAATGAAGACGTATATGAGAAAAATACAAAAATTATTTTTGTTCTAAAATATGTTTTTTGTTTAAGTATAAGTGATTTTTTGATTTAAAACCATATCTGAGATGTTGGGCTTGTAAATAAAATCCCTTAGTCGGTATTTTGGAATTAAAAATAGATCATAAATACTATTCTGTTTTCTTAGGAACCTTTTTGGTATTTTAAATTTTATATAATATTTAAATTGTTTTAATGGGTGAAGTGTTTTGAGATAGAAAGTGTATTTTATGTGAATGATTTAATTATGGAATTTGGAGACTTAAAATTTCATTTGAAAATGTGGAATGGATTTCTTTCTTATTTGAAGAAAAGGGTGAGATATTTAAAATAAGGTCTTTTTTTGTTTTAAATTACTATAAAAATGAGTTTTGGGACCCTTTACAAGGGATCATGGGATAAAATATAGGGGTTTTGAAAGTGTTTTTCTTATTTTAGTGATTTTTGCATTCATATTTATCCCTTGAATGATATTGTGACTATTCGGTGTGGTTTAGGATACAATACTATGTTAGGTTCATGTTTTGTGTGATTTAAAGTATGCCTCCCATAAATTTCTTGAGTAAAGATAGGATTTCATCTTTAAGGGTGGTTCTTTTCCTTATCTTACCCTTTCCCATACTATAAATAGACTGTAAAATGTTGTCTTCTCCACTCAGTGGTGCAATGGTGCATCATTGAATTGTCCAGTGTAGAGTTTTTCCGTCATTTTTATTTTGGAACCATGTAGGTTGATTTAGGTAAATTGGTCTAGTGAGCCTTAGTTGGATAGTTGAATCAGTGAGAACCAGTCTTGTTAGAGGTTATTTCATATAGAATTTTAGGTGTCCAAAGTGAAACTCCTACTTTTGGAAATGGTTTTTCATAAAATTATTACATGATGGGTTTAGTGAATTTGTGTTTTTGTGGTTGATTTTGTTTGATGTGTTTTGTGGGTTCCTTTCTAATTGATATTTTGTGAGTATTTTTTGTTTTAGGATGATCATATCTCAATTTTTTTGTGTTCATTGATTTTTGTGCATGGTGTAAGCTAGGGGTTGATTTCATGTTGGATTGATTGAACATGGGGAACCTTGGCCTGGTTCTTATGAAATAGGGTTGTGTGGTTTTTTTTATTATACCATGGGAGGTATTAGTTTAGTACATTCAGTCAGGATCATCATGAGTCAGTGTTCTTTAATCTTAACCCAAGTTACCTTCTGATGTAGTTTCATAACATGAGGTAAAAACCATGTTATCTTTTTGTTAGGTGTGTTTATAGGTTATTTCTCGCATTCCTTGTATTCGAGAGGTGATATTGAGTAGGGTAGTGGATTTAGTGAATGAATCTTATTATCTTTATATGTTTCATTGAATTTTGTTTAATTTATAAAATTTGTGTTGATTTTTTAAGGGTTTATTATGTTTTGTTAAAGAATATCCTTTATTTGGGTGTTTTGGAGATGTGTTTATTTTAATAATGTATTGTTTAGGTGTGTGTCTCTCCTTTATCTCGTCATTTTAGATAAATTCTAGTTTATGGGGAAACCTATAGTAGGTATTCATTGTACTTAGACCTAATAACTTGTCGTAATATATTAATTCAACAATTTTCCTTAAATTAACATTTATCTTGTTTCATGGAAAATACCCACACTTTTATTACTAATTATGTTACATTAAGTGATTTTCATTATTATATTCACTAGAAAATTTATTTATATAGAATTTTATAATCCATTTGATTATATTTTGGTTAAATATTTTTTTCCTGGGAAATATGGTTTCTTCAAACTAGTCTATAATCACTATTTTTCACCCTTTGTTTGATGTGATTGTTAGGATCAAAAACCCTAATTTCGATAAGTATTGATACTTTTGAACCATATGTTTGATATAAAAGTAAGGATCATGAACTCTACTTATGAAAAGAACTTTTCATTTGCATACATAATGTATGGTTCATCAACTCATCATTTGGAATCAAAAATTTGTTTTCAACCGTACCCTTGAATATTATTTATATATAGTAAAATACCATGTTTGACTCAGTTAAATATGAGATTTTAATTGTAGATTATTTATTCATTTTTTTTCAATTGGTTCATTAGAGTATATTTTTTATTTAAATTTTATTAAAGACTGATTCAAAGGGCCTTATTCAATAGATTAAACGATTCCTATTTCTAAGGGAAGTTATGATATTCCTTGGTTGTTTAAATTTAAATGCTCGTAATTTATCTGACGGGTTTACTGGATTTTTTTGACCTCAAAAAAATAAATCTTCTTGTTAAATACTGAGATTTGCATTCTTCAATAAAAAATTAATAATGTCACTAGTTATCTAAATAGCTACAATTTCGAAACATACATTTTTTGATCTATTTTTTGTTTGATTTCCATATTTCTAATATTTTATCCATTGTTAATATTTTATTGTTGATCTTTTAAGTGACTATTAGAGATAATCTTTAGATACATTCATGGTTATAATCTATTGAAGTGTTTTTCATATTGATATTTAAAAAATCATGTGTAATACTGAATACAATTTAATTGTTCATTATTTAAGATCGACTACTTCTTTTATTTGTTACTGTAACTGTCAGATAAACCATTTTTCAAATTCTACATCTAATCTATTTTTTTGAATTATCTATCTCTTGTACTAAGTCATGGTAGAGATTAAAATTCATGTACTATGTTATGTATGTATTGGTTCTCTATAAATAGTCTATAAGGACTTTTAAAATCATTTTTTATGGTTTCAACATCTTGTACTCAGGTATGGAGGTCCCTGGTAAAAGGACCTATTAGTGAAATCACCAATCTTCAGGAGAGAGAATTGGTGTAGTGGACTATAAGATTAATGTGCCCAAAAAAAATATACATCAACATGTATAGTTATTTTATTTATCAATTTTTTATGGCTTAATCATTTTTAAGAGATAAGGAAATGATCAATTTATTTCAAGTAGGTCACTTCAGACATGTCATTTTTTTAATGAAACAATTCACCCCCTGTGTATTCTTCATCATCATTCAAACCTTTGAATTGGTATCATAGGTTGGGATCTATTGAATATCTTTTTTTAAATCCTTGAATATTCTTCATTTTCTACTAGATACCATCATTTGGTATCAAATTCTAGGCTCTATTAGTTTGATTTCTTTTGGAGATGACAACTCTGAGTTAAATATTTAGGCAAAGACAATATTCCTGGGTAATATTATAAGGGTTATGTAGATTATTTTTTATTCCTATTTTAATATTGATAATAATGTGTGATGGAAAGAATTCCTGAATATTTATTTTAAAAATCATGGAATAAGAGTTTATTTGAATGTAGTCAATCCATATAAAATTCCCAAAGAATTACTACAGAAATAGAAAATTACTCAAGAGAATAATTTCAATCTTAATTTGAGAGATACGAATGATATATTTTTTGGATTATGAACTAATTAATTCAATCGAGTTTATCATTGTTCTGTTGCATATGAAATGTGGAAGATAAATGTGGTTGCTAATGAAGGAACTGATAAAATGAGACAGTTGAGGTATAACACTGAAAAATTAATATTTATTACATTCAATATTTATGATGGTGAAATAATCACTCAACTAAATGGGATATTGAAAGAAATAATCAATGTTGTTGCTGCCTTGGGAGAACCAATTCTAGATCCAGATTCGGATTTAAAAGTTCAAAGAGTTTTTTCCAAAAAATTTAATGGAATATCTAATACAAATTAAGAAATCTAATCTTATCAAAAATTAATCAATAATGGAATTTATTGGAACCTTAATGATTTACTAATTTGATATGTAACAAGAAAACCAAAAAAAATATTTCTATCAAAAAGGAAAATTTTGCACTTAAAGTTATAGTGGATAAATATTCAGATTCTATTCATTCGGGTTCAAGTGATGGACTATAAGATCTTGAAAAGAAATCATCAAGATTTATATAAATGATAAAGGATAACTTAATAATGAATAATGAAAAATATGTCATATATTATAAATATAAGAAGAAAAGACATATGAGATCAAATTTTGTTGTGCTTAAAAATTAAATGAAATATGATTTCAAAAGAAAAGGGAATAATTTTATGAATCCTACATAGAGTTCTTCTAAAGATTCATTCATTGGATCTAATACAAAATATAAATCAGAGGATGAAAATAAAATTGTAATTTTATGTCTTATGGATCATGCTAATGAGGTACAATCATATTTCTCTCAAAATTATAATTATGAAAATCTGTATTATAGTGAACTTAATGAATATTGTTTTATTCTTGAAGATAAATTTTAATCCTGAAAGAAATATCAAAAAAAAATTATAAAATCTTAATATGTTATTTCAATTGAAAAAAAATATTTTCCAATCATGTATCAAATTTAAGATCTAATCGTTCCAAAAATTCTTATGCTTTTCATGAAAATAAGATTAGGAAATAATTGGATAAAGTTAATACTTTTAAAAAATATTGTAGCATTCTTATGAAGGGATAGAATTATATAAAACAATTATTGTTAAAAATTAAATTAATAATGGAAATAATGGTATTAGTACTAATAGAGAAACACAAATTATATTTGAATTATTTATTTCCAGGTTTTAAAAGAAAAAGCATGTCTACTATTAAATGTTTTCATTTTGGAATTAATAGACTCTATGATAATGACTATTTTTTAAGAATCCTCAATTATGTGTTATCAATAACATTCGTTATTAAAAATTATTATCTGAATCTAGGTTTGAAATATCTTATCAAAATAAATATATTTGGTTACCTAAGTGTTTATTTGCTAACACTGCCGGACCGGAAATCATATGGGTACCCAAAGGAAGATGAATTTGATATTTTGAAGTTGTGTAACACTAAAAAAAATGTTATATTAATATTAATATTATTGAAAATATATAAATATTTTTTTAATGAAAATACCTAATTATTTTTGGCTTCTTACTCTTTTTTAATAGAGAATGAGAGAATTTCTTTATTTCAATAGGGTTAATTTGAGTTTTTCAATTTTTTAAGGACACAATTCACCCCTATACTCCTCTTGTGCTTTATTAATTGTAATTATAACCTAACATTACCTTGTGATTGTGGTTGCGTTGGACAAAGAGATTTCCCTTGATTTTTAAGGATTCAATCATATTGATTTGGATGATTTTTTATTTATGGGGGGATTCTTTTCATTGGTACCACCTTATCTAATATTCCACCCACCCACCCCTTAACACAAGGTGTCATTGGGGTTTTCATACATTACTCCCTACTCTATTAAAATGATTTATTGGGGTTGATGTCACATGGTTGGGACAATTGTAACACTCATATTAGTGTTGTGTTTTATTGTTTAAATTTTGGTCTATTTAAATTTTATGGATTCATTTTATATATGGATTTTTGGAGAGTCTTGAGGAAGCTAAAGGAAAGAATTACAGTTGGTCATGTTGTGTCCCATATATACCATTCCACATCCCATTACCAGCCATTGTGATGTTTGGGAGGAGGGGTGGATTCATTGTGGATCTAGTTCTATGATGTGGACGTATATATAAGTGGATAACTACATTGTTCCACTTACGTTGTACTATAGAGAAGGATTCCATTTTATAGAGGTTGGCCTCATGGTCTTGGTTCTGGTCGATCAGAGTGATTCACATTGTAGGTTGGGGGATGTTCCATGGAGGTTGTTTGGCGAAGGTTTTCATGCCATTGTGTAGATGGTTAATCCATAGTATATGGGTACTTAGGGGTAAGAGTTATTATTTTTCAAGGTGAACTACACAATATATCTTATAGAAACTATGTAGTTAGAATCTAGATAGGGGAACCACGTCATAGTGTATGAGGACATGTAGTGGAGGTGGTTTTCTTAGATTCTTAATCTGGTGAAGTTCTAATTTTACATGTGCTCATTTTATTTATTCTCTCCACCGTCTATCCATAATTTTTGTAGGTCATACATGATGTGTCTCAATGAACTCATTCCCATCCCTTTACCTTTTATTTGTGATTCTTCACCATTGATTCAAAGTGGTTCTTCAAGGTAACTCGCCTTTATCATCATTGATCCTACTATCCTCTTACCAATTATTATTTATTCATGGATATCGCTTATCCTGAAAACCCAAAGGGATATGGGGGAAAGATTTAGTTATTGGTTTGGGTTTAATTTTGGTTTTTTTATTTTTAAGGCTCAGTGAAGTCATTTATTTTCTTGGATTTTCATTCATTTTAAAGGTATACTTATTAGAAGGGATTTTCACTTAGATTATGCTTCGTTTTTTTATCCACTCCTTTATTTGACATGACATTGGGTTTTTATCATTTATAAATCTATTTTTTTTAAATTAAATATATATGTGATAGTCATAATAGATTTTTAACTATGTTTTAAGCATTATATTATTTGTAATAAAGGATTTTTAATGGTATCATAGTTATAAAATAATTTTTTCAGTGCCATGTGTTTATAAATATTCATAAGAGACTTATTTTGAATGAATTTAATTATAAATATAATTTTATTCCACTTGATTCAAATAAAGGTTAAAGGCATGGTTTTATGAAATTTTTTCTAAACAAAGCGGAATTTTGGAATTTGAAATTATTCCTTACAAATAGGTTACTTGTGGTTGAATGATTTCAAGGTTTTTTCTAATTGTGCGGTTTAAAAGGATGTTTTTGAATGTGTGTTTTAAGTGGTAAAAATGAATTTGAATCCTAAGTTGAATTTTCAAAAGGCTCATTCGGAAATTTTTGAAAGATATATTCATAATGATCATGGATCCCTTGATTATACTATTTTTTTCTATGATTGATATGGTTTTTGTCCACTAAGGGGGATTTTTTATATTTATTTTTATATTGATTGTATTTAAGGGGTTATTTATTATGATGGTGTTGTGGTGAGATGAGATTTATTACTTCAATTTGATTATTGATCTTATGATGACTTTTTTTTCTCACCTCTACTAAAGAGATTTCATGAGAATCCTATGCTTCTAAATGAAAGGTATGGATGTGTATTATACTAAATGAGTGTGTTCTAGATGGATAGTTCTCTAGAACAATATCACCCTCCATGGAGCTTATTTGTACTTGATGAGACCTTTAATAGGATATTTAAATTACATATTTCAGTTTCATGTAGGTTTCTAATGAGTGATCAGATGAAATAGGTCCATTGTCATTTAGGATGGAGCCTAGTGAGTTTCCCATGATTTTTGGTCCTTGATGCATGATTCTAGGGGATATCCATCCTTTTTTTTATTTTATTACCTATTTTATTAGCTTGTGTTTCACCATTGGAAGGTTGTAGTTTCTTTCATAGTTTTTTCATTGATGATATAATTCCTCGATATATTGTCTATTAATATTTTAGTTTAGAATTTAGGGTAAATAGGTTTTAAAATGTGGATTTGAATTGGATATTTTAAAAAAGAATCAATGTTAATTTGGGGTTAAGTGGCAGTTTTTTTGGAAAATGTAGATTCTCCATTTGTAAAGGCTTCAAAAACTACTATTCCTCAATGGGTGGATCAACTATTATTTTCTTAAAAAGGGTTGGGTTTATGGAAATGGGTTAATTCATGATACTTGTATTCAATGTGTTTATGTATAAGTAAAACATATTTTTATATTTATATTTCAAATTGGAATTAATGAAATTTATTATTCAAGTAATTTCATAGACTCTTTGGTGAAATCCTATTGGGCATGGTTTTTCTCACACTCTGCATACACCAATGAGTGTATGAAGTTTTCATGTGTCCTTTTTGGTTTTAATTTTATTATATCGTTATATATTTATGTCGATATTGGCCTTATGATGGATTTTTGGGGTTGTGGTGGGTGATAGTGGGTCAGATGGATATATTTGATCATGGTTCATGTGTGATTTTATTTTTGAGGACATTTATATACTAACCATTCTATCCTGGTTCTTCTTTTGGTTATATTATTATGTGATTCAATTTATTACATTATTTTTATTTTATGTTATTATGTGTCTTGTGAGATGTTTTATTATTTCTTATATTCTATACACAATATAGATGTTTCAAATTTATTGAAACTATTTATCTTGTGCATGGTCATAAGACATGTGGATGGGTCATGATTGATTTTATGAGTGGTATTAGTAATGTGGTTATATGGATTTTTAAGGTGATATTATTACCATTGGTTATGTTTTGATACCTTGGTGCTTGTCAATAGACTATTTCGATCAGGGATATGATCCATGCCTAGTGGAATGTCGGGTTGGGTGACTTGTCAGGTCAACTCAGGTTTGTTCATTACACAATTTTATAATTGAATCTTCTTATAACATGGGTGTATTTGGGTAGTATGAAGATTAGGATTATAATTATAACTTGAGAGGGAAAAACATGAGTAGGTTAATAATCATTACCTTTTATGATGACACATTAGTAACCATGGGTAGTTGGGATTGGATTTTATTTGAATATTTTTGATGGAATATGATATTATATGGTAGTATGTTGATCCACATTATTATTATACTAGTTTCATTGGAATGTTTTTTTGGCACATGTCTTATCAAACCATGCGTTCTAGTAAATTATTGTTCTGCATCTCAGTTGATTCTTTTATTAGGATATCGTTGTTCTTAGATTATATAGAGTGGTTCTTATAAAGTAAAAAGGATAAATAATTGTATAATGATGTGTTATTTATGTTGTTTTATTGAATTTTAGTTTAATTTTATGGGGATTTTTTACTCATGTAATTTTCTTAAAACTGATTTTTAAGATGGAAAGAGGATTTCCTGAAAAAAAAAATTCAGTTTGAAATGAATATGTATATATTTTTTTGTAAATTGATTTAGGTATTAATGAAATGTATTTGGAAAAGCTTTTTTACCATGAAATAAGGAATGTTTTGGGGTTCTAGAATTTATTTGTTGGTTTAAGTGAAAATGATTTTTAGTTTTGAAACTATATTTGGGGGTGGTGTGTTTGTAAAGAAAACCCCTTGGTGGGTATATTAGATTTAAAAAAAGAGAACTTAAAGTGTGGGTTGTTTGGTACCAGTACCAGTATTTGTGTTTAAATGGTGGATTTTATGGAAATTGATTTAATGGGTGAGTTTTTTTGAGATTAAAATAATATTTTATGTGAATTTTTGAATTACAAAAGTTGGGAATTTTAACATTTAATTGAAATTGTTAAAGATATTTATTTCACTTTTTAAAAAGTGTTGGATTTCTATAAAAAGAATTTGATTCTTATAAAATGAGTTTTCAGACACTTTACAAGGGTTCATGGGTAAAAAGTGGAAATTTTGTAATCCAATTTTTTTATTTTTTTTATTTGTGCAGGAATATTTTTCCCTTAATTAATATTTGTATTTTTTTGTGTGGATTAGTATACATGGTGGGATTTGGTTCATGTATTTTTTTTGTTTAATGTAAGACTCCCTGAAATATATTGAGTAAATATAGGGTGTTTATCTTTAGTGGTGGTTCTTTTCCAATTCTTAAACATTCCTAGGATCTAAATGGAAAGGAAGGTGTTGTATTCCCTTTTTGGGACGTGTAGTGGTGCTTATTTTTAATTTTTTAGGGCGGTGTTTTTCTATTGTATTTATTTTGGATCTGTGTAGGTTGAGTTGTGTGTATTGGGATTCATATCCTTGGTTTTATTATTGAATCGGTGAGACCCAAACTTCATAGAGGTTTATTGTCTCATAGAAAAAGTCTAGTCTTGCGTAAAATTTCTAATTTGAGAAATGTTTTTTCTAAAATACTTTCTCTATGAGTTTAGAGTTGCTATGGTTTTGAGGATGAATTGGTTTGGTTTGTTCTGTGAGTGCATTTTAAGATTCTCATTTTGTGAGTAGGGGTTGTTTTGGGATGTTCATGCTTCATTGTTGATTGTGTTTATTTTTTTGTACATGGTGTAAGATATGGGGTGAATTCTTGTTGAATGGTTTGAACATGGAAAACCTTGATCCTTTTTAGGGGTAATAGGGGTGTGTGTTTTTTAATGTTATACTGTGGGAGCTACTGGGTTTAGAATTTCATTCGGGGTCACTGTGAGCTAGTGTTATACAAGTTTAACCCCTAGTTACCTTCTGATTCAGTTTCATAGATCGAGGTTAGAACCATATTATCTTCTGGAGAGTTGTATTTATGGGGTTTTTCCCCCAATACTAATATTTGGGAGGTTATTATGTTCTTGTTAGTGGATTCAGAGACCCGATCTAATGATCGTGATATTTTTCTAAGAATTTTGCCTCCTTTATGGAGTATGATCCAATTTCATAAAGGTTTGTTTGTATTTGGTGAAAGAATCCCATTTCATTGGGAGTTTTTTGAGTTGTGTTTCTTTTGAGGGAATATTTTTTAGGGGATATCCTCTAACTTATCGTACAATGTTAGATACATTATAAATGGTGAGAAGACTGATATTAGATCTTCATTCCTCTTTGAACTCATACACTTTGTTCTTTGTTGTACTTTAATTATAGAAGTTTAGTGATTTTTATGAATTAAATAGGATAGGTTTAGAGTATTTTTACCATTATTGGGTGATTCTTTTTGTTATTAACTCCTTATATTATCTCCCCCATATATGCCACTTGGATTGAGGTGTCATTGGGATTATTTTCATTGGAATATACTCTTAATGAAGATTTTATTTGGGTGAAAAGTAGCATGGTGGGGATAATTTTAACACCCTTGTGTTAATATCGTGTTTTATTGTTTAAATTTATGGTTTTAACATTTGGGGTTCCTTTTTTCCTTTGGGTGTTTGGGGAGGATCGGGGATTCTCCAGGCCTAAATTGTGGCTGGTCACACCATGGACCTAGAAGAACATGACATATCCCATTACATACCTTCATAAAATTCATGTTAAAGAGTTGTTGTTGAATTTTGGAGCTTAGGTTGGTCCATGGGGGTGTCTGTGATGGGAGTACCACAATTTTGAACATGATTTGCACCGTAGAGGAGGAGTCCATGACTAAGTTGCTAGCTTCAAGACTTTGGTTCTAGATGATTTAATGCATCATGTTATAGGTCTTGGGAAATATCGTAATGGTTTTAGAGTGAAGGTCTCTATTCCATGGTTTAGAGGGACACACTATAGTGGTTCGGTGCTACGAGGTTGGGGTTCTACATTTTTAATGAGCACAACACCATGGTGCATGATGCCACTTCATGGAGGTGTGCTGGATAAACTTTTAATTTGGTGAAATTCCTATTCTACCCCCAATCATTTTATTTTCTTTCTCCTCCCCTTCCTCATTATCTTCATCAATTAAACAGGAGGCATCCCAAGGGATTTTTTCCCACCCTTCCCCTTTGAGTTGGGATTCTTACCCAACAATTCCAAGTGTTTCTTCATGGTAACTCCCTTCCTTACTTCTTGATATTATTCTTCACTTCCACTTTGTCTCTTACACATGGATATATTTTATTCTCAAAATCCTAACATCCATGGGGTCCTGATTTAAGAATTTTTTGGGTTTAATTTGATGTTTTTCAAATTAAGGCCTTGGGGTACTCATCAACTTTCTCATCCTTTTTTACATCTTCGAAGGTGAGTTTTTTTAGTGGTTTCCTCTTGGATTTTGTTATATGTTTTTCCAATTTTCTTATTTGACATTACAATGGGTTATTGATGTTTTATAAATCCTTATTTTTTAAATTAAATCTATATGAGATAGGCATTATTTATTTTTAAAGTTGTTTTAAATGTTCTCACATTTGGAATAAATGTTGTTTAATGGTTTTCAAATTTTAAAAGTGATTTTTTGAGTGCCAAGTATTTTTGAAGATTCATAATAGACTTGTTTTAAATCAATTTTATGATCAATGGAATTTGAATCCATTTAGCTCATGGAAAGGGTAAATACATGGTTTAATAATTAATTTTCTAATTAAAGTATCATCTTTTTAAATTTCAATGTGTTTCTTACAAAAAATGTAATTTTATTGAATTAGTTCCAGGATGTTTTCCATTGTGTCATTTTAAATGGTGTTTTTAATATTAATTTTATGTGGTGGAAATGACTTCGTATCATGATTGGGTTTTTAAAAAGGCATGTTTGGAAATTTCTGAATGATATTTTCTTGACGAGCATGAAACCCTCAATTGTTCCCCTTACCTCTCAATGATTGATATGATTTTTGGGCCCTAAGTGGAGATATTTTATTTTATTTATGACATGGATAATGTTAAAGGGTTTGTTTCTTATGAGGGTGTTTAAGGTAATATTAGTTTTACCATTTATATTTCATTATTGATCTTGTAATAGTTTGTTTCCTCACCTCTATTGGATGAATTTCATGAGAAATTAGGTAGTTAAATGGATGTTTTAAATGTGTGTTATACTAGATTTTTTTTTCTTGCTAGCTAGTTCCCTGAGATAGTAATTCCCTCTTAGGGGATTATATTGGACTCAGTGATACATTAAAATGGGAAGTTCAATGGGATGTTTTTGTATTCATATAGGGGCATAAGGAGTGATATGGGGAAATAAGTCCAATATCATTCAAGTTAAAGATTAGTGAGTTTCCCATCATTTTTTATCCTCGATGTAAAATTATAAGGGATTTCCATCATTTACTTATTATATTCCCTAGTTCAATTGGATTATATTCCATGGTATGGTTTTGGTTGTTTTCATTCATCTATTTCGTTGATGATATGGTGCTTCATTGTTTTTTCTATTATTCTTGTAGTTTAGAGTTTTTTCTAAGAGGATTTAAAAAGGATATTTAAAAAAAAAATGAAATTTGATAAGTGTTAAAGATTTAGTTATATTTTTGAGAATGTAGATGATCCTTTTTAAAGTATTAAAAACAATAATTTATCAATAGTTTGATTTTACATTGTTTTCATTAAAAGTGTTGAGGTTTACAAAGATAGGTTGTGGATGATGCATGTCTCTTAGGTTCTTATATATAAGGAAATCATGTTTTCTATTTATATATAAAACTAACATTAATGAAATTTATTTTGAATGGAATTGCACAAACTCTATAGTAAAATCATATTAGTTACTATTTTGATCACACCCTCCATAAACCAATGGTTTTATAGAGATCTCGTGTTTCCTTTCATGTGATCAGGGTATGATATCTTTCAAAATTTATTTTTTGGTTGGTATGATGATGCATGGAAGGGTTTATGGGTACTGACCAAGGGTTACCCAGAAACGGTTGATAGTGGTCTCAGTTTATTTTTATTTTTTGGGATGTTTATGCATCATCATCATTGGAATTTTTATTAGGTTGTTTTTCTTGTTATATGATGTCTATTATTACTTTATGTTTAGTTTATATGATGGTATGTTTTAGTTATATTTTTATTATTCCAAATTCATTTTACATTATTTAGATGTTTCATTATTATTGAAACTTTTTGTTTTGATCATTGGTGTATGATATAAGGATGTTTTATAATGTATTTTCCATGTAGAATCTGTGATTTGGTTATTTTATTATAATAGTGAAATCATTCTCATGGTTCTGTTTTGATACCCTGGTTCTTGTCTTCAGCCCGTGGAGATTGGTAACATTCTTGGGCCTTATGGAAATCCACTTCAAGAGTTTTGTTAAGTCTACATAGGTTGGTTTGTTAAAAAATGGTATCGGTGCTCCCACTTGTTATTTGAGTGCAACTTTCTAGTATGATTATTAGTGTTGTCATCATAAATTTATGGGAAAATCATGAGTTGGTTCTTAATCACCACCTTTTATAATGAAACCCGAGTTACCATGGGTAGTTGGGATTGGATTCTATTTTTACATGTTTGATGGATTATGATTTGATATGGTGTTAAATTGGTCCTCATTGGTATTATATCAGTTTTCATAGGGTTTTTTCTAGTAATTTTGGTGTAAAAACTAAAAAATAATTTAAAGCATGAGGTTGGATTTCCCGGCTTGACAAACCATGCAGTGACCAAATGATTGATCTTGGAAATCATTCAGAAACTATTGCATGGTTGGTGCATGGACTATAAAACCACGTGGTCAAATAAATTATAGTTATGTTTCCTATTTGGTTATGTTATTTATTTCTATTGATTCTCAGATTTCATTGTGTAGTTTTCGTAAGGGGAAAAGATTCATGAAAGGTCTTATGATGTGTTTTGGATGCCATTGGACTGCATTTTGGTTGAATATTAGAGTGTAACTTTACTTATGTGATTGTTGTGAAATATATTTTTGAGGGAAAACTAAATATTTCATGAAATAAAATTTATTTGATATTAATAAATGAATATTTTTTGTAAAAATAATTTATATTTTTTGCAATGTTTTTGGAAATGGTTATTTTTATCATGAAATCTGAAAAAAATTTTAAAATAAGTTTACTAGTTTATGTGCAAGGTAATTTAAGTTTTAAACCCTTTTTTTGGGTGGAGTGTTAGAAAAGACCAACCCATTATGGATTATTTGGTTAAAATGGAAAAAATAGGTGTTTCGTTGATCCCTGGACATTATTGGGTTCCAAAATGTTGGATGATATTGAAATTATCTTCAAGGGTAAAGTGTTTTCATATGTAAAGATGATTTTATAGGAAATATTGAATAAAGATAGATATGGATTTAAACTTTGTGTTGAAATTATAAAAGGGACTTAATTTGGTTATGAAAAAATTGTGGGATGTTTAAAATAAGGATTGGTTTGGTTTAAAAAGATTGTTTTCTTTTAAAATGGGGTTTGAGACCATTGTAATGGTTTCATGGACTAAAAGAAGAGGTGATTGAAATTGTTTTCTTTTTTGGTGTGTTTTTGATATTGGGACTATTTGGTGTGTTTTAAGAGACATGACCATGTTAGTTTCATATTTTTTAAAATTTAGATTAAGCCTCCAAAAAAATTGATTAAAAATATGGTGTTTATCTTTAGGGGTTGTTGTTTTCTTATTTTTTACATTCTTCAGGATCTAAAAGGAATGAATGATGTTTTCTTATCCTATTGATGGAATATTGGTGTATCTAGTAATTTTTTAGGATATTGTTTTTCTAGTGAATTTGTTTTGGAACCTTGAAGATTTATTTGGGTAGATTTGGATAATGATCTTTGGTTCGTTAGTTTAACTAGTGAGGAACAATCTTCTTAGAGGTTGAGAGTCTCATAGAAGAATAGTGGTATTGATCTAAAGTATATATTTGGGATATGGAATGTTCTAAAATTCATTCTTGATGTGTTTATAGTTGTTTTGTTTTTGAGGTATATTTTATTGGTGTGTTCTTTGATGCCTTTCTAGTTTCTATTTTGTTAGTAGTGGTGGATTTGGTATGTTAATTCATCGTTATTTATTGTGTTAATTTTTTTCATGGTGTAATCCAGGGGTCGAGTTCCAGTTGAACAGTTCGAACATGGGGATATAGGGAATGTTCATGGGAAATAGGGGTTTGTGGTTGTTTCTGGTCATACTATGGGAGATACCAAATGTTTTCTTTTAGTCGGGATCACCATGATTTTGTGCTCCACAATCTTGAACCCAAGTAACCTTCCGATACAGTTTCATTACCCAATGTTAGAACAATGTTATCGTTTGGTGAGGCCTCTTTGTGGGTTATTTCTCTCTTTCCTTGTAGTTGGTGTTGGAGTTGGTTTCCCAGGACCAACTATTTATACTTTTATTACAAGTGTATTTTATGTAATGTGTATTAATTAGACATATTATTACATATTGTTCATTTTTAAACATGAATTTAATATAATAATTTCCTAGAGTATTTTTTGTATTAATAAGGTCGCAGATGTTCCCTGTTAATATGGGAACCTTGAAGTGCTATGATAATATTCTTTTTAATACCCCGACCCTAGTTTCCCAGAGTTGGTGAATTATTTTAATACATTGCCATGATTAAAAGGAGACAAGTCTCGAAGGACAGATCAGTTTAGAAGTCTTGGAAAATAGATTACATATATGAATGTTACATTATAATTTATAAAATAAAACACAACAAAAATAATCCTTTGAGAATTCCATTATTCCCCTAGCTTAAACCTTCATATCAATCATAATACACTTCTTTTCATCCTAGGAAAAATAAAACATAAAAAATTGGTGATCTTAGATGCTCAGTAAGGATAACAATTAGTGTAAACTATCATAAATACGCATAAACATTTAAGGCAATGTATAAGACTAAAACACAGTCATTTTAAACTTAAGATTCAGCATAATATGGAAAATATAAATCAAATAATTCCATTTTCTTGTTCACATGGATATTATACTTGTCAAATAATCACTTGTAATATCAATAACTAATTTCATAATGATGTAATGCATAATGTTGGACATCATAACCACATAGTCAAGGCCTCCTGCCAAGACTACAAATATAAATTTTGTCAAGGCTTCATTCCAAGACACTAGTTTGTCCGATGAGACCTACCAATGCATCGAGAAGCTAAAGAGGGATCCACCCGTCCCTTACAATGTAAAATTCATTCCTCATATGAAAATGTTGAAACATAACATAAACATTAGTATTTAAACTAGAATACGAAATGTCAATACTTTAACCATAAACCATGAACCGTATAAAAATATCACATCCACATTCAAACATATCATAACTCATTGAATACAACATGTAAATTATATTATAATAAATCAAATTCAAACAAACATAAAATCCAACAAAGGATGTCCACATAGTTGAAAATGATCTGTAAAACTCCTTGAGAGAAATATCCCTTTTTGTGAAATCCAAAAAGACACACATTTATAAATTAAGTCATTTAAAATATATTTTTGAATAAAAGTGTCCCATACCACTTTAAAACTTTTTAAATGAATTAACATTTTGAAACAATAACGTCCATATAAATAAATCCTTGAAATAATTTTTAAAACATGGTAATTAATTAAAAAGATTTAGAAAAATAAATCATTAAGACATTTAAAATGATGGTAATGATTGATAGTGATAATATTTTCAATATTTTTAATGTTTATTTAATTGATTGAAACCTCACCAATTTACCAATTTGATCTTATTTTTATCAATTTTGGATTTAGAGTGTTTTTGGAATAAAAAGTTTAAATTGCATAATTATGGATTTTTAACAAATTTTTATCACAAGGGTATTTTTGTCATTTAGCATAAAATTCAGTTCCAAATTTTTTTATTCTAATTTTGTTTGAACCCTTATTTTATTTCCATCATCTTTGTCTTCATGACTATGAAATGATTCATCAATCGTGATGCCCACAAAAATCAATGAATTTGACAATTTTTCTGGGCTGACTGTGTGGACCGTTCATTGGTAATGGAAACAAATTTCGGCCTAAACACCTCCAAATGATGCGATTCCGCTTGTATAAGAAAGAGGACTACCAGAAGCGCCTCCAAAATGAATTTCCAGACGTTTAGAATCATTTATGATGGCCCTTGAGTGATAGAGTTTTGAAGGAAACTTCCAGGAAGCTTCATCCAGAAAAATCTATTTACAATAAAAAAATCATACCTCCTTCAACACACGTCCAATGGATCCCAAAGATTGAGGGTGAATGGAAAACACATTTATGCACCATAGTTATGAAGAGTTCCACGCGTGAATCGGCAAATTATTGGGTGTAAAACACGACAACCTTTTGATAAGGAAATCATACTATAAAAGGAGGGGAGCTTCTACCTCTAAATCATATTCCATTCTTCACCACACCATCCGTCACAAAGGGAGTTGGCTGGAGAGATTGAAGGGTAAGGTGGAGATATTGATCCTTAAGAAGGTGAAATCCTTTTAAGATTCAATAGATAAGATGAAGGCTTCTCAACTGATGCAAGGATAATCGGAAAGTGGTTGCGGACGACGACACCCGACAGGCACTCTCTTCCGAGTTTGGATATTAATGTGTAATCTCTTTTTGAATTTCTCTTGAATCTAGATTTTTTTAATGAATTTGTTTGTTTTATTTCATAAATATATTTTCAACACATTTGTTTTGATCTTTTTTCCATCTATAAAGTATAACAATTGACTTCTCTATTTAAAATTCTTTGGTGTGGTTTTTCCATTGAGAATAGTGAATTCAATTAGGTTCAACTACATGGAGGTATTTAAGTAATTGAATCACTTCTATAGGTGGGACCAAAATCATGTTGAAGTATTAGATATGATGTATTTTCAAATTTTAGTGTAAACCTGGGGGTCCTTGGGGGTACATTTATGAATTTAAAATAAGAGATATTTTTTATATACAAGGAAGAGGGGAGTGTCCGAGAGGGTGAAGCTTGTCTGCGACTGCTGTTTTTATTCTTGATTTCAAACCCACATTATCTTTCTTTTAAAATTATATCACATTAGTATTTAATTAATTTTTTTTCAAATTGTTAATCAAATCCTCATTTCATTTCTACAAAAAAAATTAATAACAAAAGTGACATTTTTTTAGCTCGAACTGCAACTTCCTCGAGAGACAACATTGTGGTCACCACTGTGCTACATTAAAAGGTAAAATATTGATTGAGGGTTTTACTACATGAAAAAAATTCTCACATCAACTGGCACCATTGCTGGGGAGGTTTCTAGAGTTTATTTTATTTTAATTATTTTTTCTTGCATGACCCGTACTTCTGAACCGAACTTGTTACCTTTAGATTCTGAAATTGATAGAACTTTTCACACTAGGTTTATAGGTACAAATCCCCAAGTTGCAAGTTGTGAATCTTCTACCAATACACCACGGTGGGACTTAGTTGAAACTGAAATCCAAATGTCTGAAAATAGAACTTTGAAAGAACTGGCTTCATCCTATGACGAAAATCATGAGAATCCTATAGAGTACCCAGATGCCCCTGCTGGTTTTGAAATCACGTCCAGTTTCATCCACCAGTGTCCCAAATTCAATGGGTTCCCTGGTGAAGACCCACACAAACACCTCCAAGAATTTAGAAACATGTGTGTCAACATGAAACCTCATGGAGTCGATGCCGATCAAATGAAGCTGAGCTCGTTTCCTTTTTCTCTTGATGGAGTTGCTATGTAATGGTTTTTCTATTCTCACTCAACCTTGATTAGATATTAGAATGAATTAAATAATATTTTCCTTGAAAATTGTTTCCCTGATTCTGGAACTGCCTCCATTCGAAATGAGATTTGTGGAATTAGGCAGACACAAGGAGAAACACTTCACGAATACCGGGAATGGTTCAAACGTCTTTTTTTAGTTACCCCCATCATCAAATCAGTGACCAGCTTCTCATTCAATACTTTTATAAAGGATTGTGTCTCACTAAAAGAAGTATGATCGATGCTACTGTAGGAGGAGCCTTAGTTGATAAGACAGCAGCTGTTGCTAGGATTTTAACTGCAAACATGGCCCAGAATGCCTAACAATTTGGAACCAGAGGACTTCTTCATGTCAAAGATGCACAAGAATTCCCCACTTCTAGTCCAGAAAACAACACAATTGCAACTCAACTATCTGATCTTACCACCATGGTAAGGTCAATAATGTTGTCTAACACCCCACCAACCCAACCCAAACCTGATTCGTATTTCCAACTACATGTCCACTGTGGGATTTTTTCTTCGAATGAACATTTTAGTGGCCAATGCCCGCAAAAACAAGAGCCTCCTGAAAACTGCAATGCAGTTTTTCCTGGAATATCATTTCAAACAAACCAGAAAAGACCATTTCAAAACAACTAAAATTTAAATCAAGGATGGAACAACAACTCAAATGCATGGTTTCATCAACCTGAACAACCAAGTGGATTCTTCCAAGGACAATCAAGTAATTCTCGACCAATATATTTCAATGAGAAACCCAATGCTCATTCGGGAAGCAATTTTCACCCTACCCCTCCCACTCAAAACACTGATAGGAACCATGAAGAAGTAATGAATAAACAAGTGGAAATGAGGAAACAACAAGAGGAAATGAGGGAACTAAAAGAATACTCAAAACAACAAGATAAAAAAATGAATACCTAGATTACTCAAATGGGCCAACTTGCCTCTAGTATTAATTGAATAACAAATAAAATTAGTGGTGGATTACCCTCACAGCGACAAGTAAATCCGAGGAGTAATGGGAAGGAAAATGTGAGTGCAATTGAACTTAGGAGTGGAACAAAATTGAACAACCCTCAGATTGAGAACATCAAGACTTATGTTGATTCTGTTAATGAAAATCCTACCCTTGATAAAAATGGTGAAAAATATGAAGTTAATAGAAACACAAAGTCAAGAGAGGAAATATTGTTTGAATGAACAAAGAATGATTGGAAGCGGATGTCTGGTCCTTATGTTCTTCCAAAACATACATAGAATACCCCAGAAACATTCAAACTTCCACTGCCGTATCCAAGGTGTGAACCACCACCAAAGTCAAGTGCTGAAAAATAATTGGATAAGGAGGTTTTGGAAACATTCGAGAAAGTCCATGTCAATATTCCATTTCTCGATACTGTGAAACAAATTCTGAGGTATGCTATCTTTCTGATAGACATGTGTACCAACAAGAGAAAGTTAAAAGGAGGTAAAAAAGTAAACTTAGGGAGGAATGTTTCATCGATGATTCAACATGCCCTTCCTGTCAAGTGTAAAGACCCTGGTACAATTACCATTCCATGTACCATTGGGAAATGTGAATTCAAAGATGTGATGCTTGATCTAGGGGCCTCCATCAATGTCATGCCACATTCTGTCTACTCATCTCTTCAGGTTGGAGACTTCAAACCCTCTTTAATTATCATTCAACTTGCAAACCAAAGTACCACCAAACCTGCTTGAGTTATAGAGGATGTTCTTATTCAAGTGAGAGACATGATATTTCCTGTTTACTTCTAAGTTTTGGATAAGGAAGATGATTGGTTTAGCACACATGCTCCCCTTATCCTAGGGAGTCCATTTCTAAAAACAGCAAAATCAATCATCAATGTTCATAAGAGAACACTTTCACTAGAATTTGGAGGAGATGTTGTTCATTTCAACATTTTCTATTCAATGAAACACCCAGTTGAGGATCATTTAACTCCCCATGTAAACATGATTGTTTGTTTTTCATCTATCACGTTACCTGAATTTTTTTGCGATGAAATACTAACTGATGTGGTAAAAGATGGAAATTTGTATGATACTGAATCATATCAAAATGAGGATGAAATTGGAGACTGTGAAGAGTCTTGGGATATTAAGACTGGATATCTGAGCAATGATGAAGATGAATTTCTAGAAACCACTGAATCTGTTAGTGGTATTCCTGGAGGGGTTTTCAATTTTCCACATGAGACAAGTCTTGAGATCATAGAAAGAGACCACCAAAATGAATATGGAGCTTCACTAAACAATCAAACTTCTGAAGAGTTCCCTGTTATCAATGAAACCAACCCACCTATTGTAGAATTGAAACCCCTTCCAGATAACCTCAAGTACACCTTCTTAGGTCATAATGAACAATTCCCTGTAATTATCTCAAAAGATTTCTCAGAAGTCAAGGAAAACAAATTTTTTGAAGTTCTCATGTCCCACAAGGAAGCCATAGGACGGACTCTCTCTGATCTAACGAGAATCATCCCCTCGGTTTGCATGCACAAAATTTTACTAGAGCAGAATGCTAAAACGTAAGAAAATTTCAAAAAAGACTGAACCCACTACTGTTTTCTAGATGGATTCTCTGGATATTTTCAGATACATATTTTACTTGAGGATCAAGAGAAAACCACCATCACATGCCCATTTGAACTTTTGTATACAGAAGGATGTCATTCGGTTTTTGTAATGCCCTGGGAAATTTTCAAAGGTGTATGATAAGAATCTTCTCTGAATTTTTGGAAACGTGCATGGAAGTTTTTATGGATGACTTCACTGTGTATGGATAATCTTTTGAAAGTTGATTGAAAAGCTTGGAACATGTCCTTAAAACATGTATTGAAAAGAACCTTGTTCTAAATTATGAAAAATGTCATTTTATGGTTGCTAAAGGGATATTTCTTGGACATGTTTTGTCCCGAGATGGAATTCAAGTTGATAAATCCAAGGTTGAGGTCATTTCTTCATTACCATACCCAAAAACTATGAGAGATGTGAGATCCTTTCTTGGGAATACTGGATTTTATAGGAGATTCATTAACGATTTCAGTACGATTTCACTTCCATTGTCCAGATTACTCCAAAAGGATGTCCCATTTGTCTTTGATGAGAATTGAATAAATTTTTTTCCTGAGCTGAAACAAAGATTGATAACCCCTCCCATTGTTCAACCTCTTAAATGGGACATTCCCTTTGAATTAATGACAGATGCATCTGACTTTTCACTTGGGGCAGTATTGAGTCAAAGTACAGAAAAGAAATATCATGTGATTGCCTATGCCTCCCGAACTCTTGATCAAGACCAATCAAACTTCACAACAACTGAGAAAGAACTGATAGCTGTTTCCTTTTCTCTAGAAAAATTTTGAAGTTATCTACTGGGCTCCAAGGTGATTTTTTTTACTGATCATTCTTCAATCAGATTCTTGATGAATAAACATGATGCAAAACCAAGACTTCTGAGATGGATCTTTCTTTTACAGGAGTTTGATGTTGAAATAAGAGATAAGAAATGATGTGAGAACCTTGTTGCTGATCATTTGAGCAGGATACCATCTGTTGAGAATAGAAAATATCAGATGTGTTCCCTAATTAAGGAAACCGTTACAGATGAGGATTTATTTGCTGCTCAAAGTGAAATACCATGGTTTGCTAGTCTTGTAAACTATGTGTCTTATGATGAACATCCCCATTGGTTTTACAAAAATAAAATTGATAATCTTTGGAGCGATTCAAATATATACATTTGGGATGATCCTTATTTATGGCACATTGGTAGTGATCAAATGATACGAAGATGCATTCTGGAATCTGAATTTCAATCCATCCTACATTTTTTCCACACATTTAACCATGGAGGACACTTTGGACCACAGAGAATAGCAAGAAAAGTTCTTTATTCTAGATTGTATTAGCCCACCATTTTTAGAGATGCTTTCAAATTCTACAGATCCTATAAAAAATTTCAATTCCAAGGAATCATTTCCAAGCAGAATGAGATGCCACAAAACCCACTTTTGTTTTGTGATGTTTTTGATGTATGGGTAATGGATTTCATGGGGCCTTTTCCTAATTCATTTGGATATCTATACATCTTTTTTACTGTTGATTATGTGTCCAAGTGGGTAGAGGCTACCCCCACCTGAACTGATGATGCTAAGATTGTGTCTAAATTTTTGAAAGTAAATTTGTTTTCATGGTTTGGATTTACAAAGATTATAAATACAAATCGAGGTACCCATTATTGTAATAGGACTTTGGAATCACTTTTGAAGAAATAAAGTGTTAATCCTAGGGTCTCTATGCCCTATCATCCTCAAACAAAAGAAATGGATGAGTTGTCTAATAGGGAGATTAAAAAAATCCTAGAAAAAACAGTGAACCTAAATTGAAAGGATTGAAGTTTGAGACTTGATGATGCACTTTGGGCCCACAAAATGGCTTTCAAAACCCCCTTGGGAATATCACCATTTAGATTGGTCTATGGAAAAGCTTGTCATCTACCAGTTGATATAGAACACAAATCCTTTTGTGCTGTAAAAACATGTAACATGAACCTATATTCTGCTGGGAAAGAAAGAAAATATTGTTTGCTGGAGTTGTAGGAGATCATAAATAATGCATACGAAAGCTCCGGGTTATACATGGAGGGAAGAAAAGCATTTCATGATGGGAGGATTCTCAACAAAAACTTCAAGGAGGGAGACAAAGTTCTGCTGTTCGATGCCAGATTGAAACACTTCCCAGGTAAATTACTTTCCAAATGGTCTGGCCCATTAAAGGAAACTCATGTTTTTTTTGGTGCAATATAGATTAAAGATCAATAGAATTATACATCATTCTCTGTCAATGGTCATAGGATGAAGATATTTCGAGAAAATTTTCAAGATCCTCCAGGGGAGGAGATTCAACTTCATGATGAAGAATATAATTGATTCCAGGTTGTGTCTTTCCTTATCATTTATTTTTTCTATGTATTTATTTTCATGAATTTCATTCTAAAAAAACTATACAATGAGTACATTGCATAGAATAAGTGTGGGGGGGGGGACACAATGCTGGGTAGATTAGGTTTTTTTGAACATATGTTTGAAATTTTTTGTTTTCAAAATTTCATTCCATTTTTTTCGTGTTGTTTTTTAAATAAAACATATATTTTGGAATTTCTTGAATTTCATTTCAAACTCATGCCATGGAGTGAAGCAACTGATCCTTTGAAACTGAACATAAAAGAATACTGAAAATGACATTGTTTCATGTTCAAAAATTTGGAAAATTCTTGAAATGACCCCTAATTTTTAAATCTCATGGAACATATCATTGACATTGTGATTGAAATTCTCATTCCAGTGAGTCCTCTAGACCCATTTTTACATCTTCATCAAATTCATATCTTTCTTGAAATAACTAATTAATGTTTGTTTAAACCAGAACTTGATTTATTTCTATCAAAACTTGAGGGCTGAGATACTTGTGATTAAAATTATTGAGGCATCTATTTGGATATTGGAGCCCCCTTTTCATGTTTTTCCTTTTTATTTCGGCCTTCCTTGAACATTTGATCTTTCTTGATCCCTTAGTAGCCATGTATAGACAATTAGGTTATCCACATTACAAGACAAATTTCCCTTTCCAACCTACCATGGAAGTATAAATGCATGATATAGTTGAACATAAGTGTGGGGGGGGGGGAGATGACTCATGATGTTATACCTCATTTGGTGTTGCTTTGGGAGAACATTCAAACATTAAAGACATATTTTTGATGCTTGAATATATTTTTCTAAGAGCTGTGCCTATCTGGACCTCTCAAATGAAATGGAGTTGTGCCTGTTTGGAGCTCACAATGGAAATATGTTGTGCCCAATCTAGATAATTCAAAAAAAAAGTCATATTTTATACTGAAATATTGATGGAATGGGGTGGAAAACAGAAGATCAGAGATTATTATTTTAGAAGAATATGGAGGAGACCTTACCTGATTAAAAATTAGAATCATGCATTTCTGCTTCAAAAAGAGCCAAACCCTCCTTATTCAGCCACATAATTATTCACATTTTAAACCTACCAACCCCAAGCCATAGAAAAACCCTATAATGTCCTCATGATAATCACATGTTCTTGGTTCACATCGGGTGTAGATGTAGAAATTTATCAAGCCTATGGAAATTATTGCATGAGTTGGATGATAAAAGCCTTGTTGCAAATCTATATTGTCTGCTGAGAGAAAATGAATGTTTGGTAAGTGTGTTTTGTATATGAGAAGACAAAATAAGTGGAAATGGATTGAATTATTTGAATTTAGAATTTCAAATATTTTACTTTAATGGGGCATGATATCTTTTTAATTCTTTGTGGTAAATTGTAAACTCCATTGGTGTGTGTTTTATATTTCTTGATTTCGTGCTCACGTGTCCAGGAGTCCAAGTTCCAAGTGTAGGGGAATTGATAGAGCTAATATTTTCAATATTTTAAATGTCTATTTAAATTATTTAAACCTCACCAATTTACCAATTTGATCTTATTTGTAACAATTTTTGGATTTAGAGTGTGTTTTGGGATAAAATGTTTAAATTGCATATTTCTGGATTTTTAACAGATTTTTATCACAAGGGTATTTTGGTCATTTATCATAAAATGCATTTCCAAATTTAGTGATTCTAGTTTTTTTTGAACCATTATTTTATTTCCATCATCTTTGTCTTCAGGACCAAGAAATGATTCATGCATATTGATGCCCAAAAAAACAATGAAGTTGAAAATTTTTCTGGGCTGACTGCATGGAACCTACATTGGTAATGGAAACAAATATCAGCCTAAACACCTCCAAATGATGAGATTACACTTTTATAGGAAAGGGGACTCCAAAAAGCGCCTCCCAATTGAATTTAATTCCGTTTGGAATCGTTTATGATGGGCCTTGAGTGATAGAGTTTGGAAGGAAACTTCCAGGAATCTTCATCTAGAGAAAGATATTTACAATAAAAAAATCATAACTCCTTCAATACGCATCCAATGGATCCGAATTTTGGATGGTGGATGGAATGAACATTTATGAACAATATATATGAATATGTACACGTGTGAATCAGAAAATTAATGGGTCTAAAATGGGACAACTTTTTGATGAGGAAATCTTCCTATAAAAGGAGAGGAGCTCCTACCTCTAAATCATATTCCATTCTTCACCACACCATCCGTCACAAAGGGAGTTGTATTGAGAGAGTGATGGGGAGGGTGTATATTTTGATCCTTAAGAAGATTTAATCCTTTGAAGATTCAATAGAGAAGATGAAGTATTCTTAAGTGATGCAAGGCTAAGCGGCAAGTGGTTGCGGACAGCGACACCCGACAGACACTCTCTTCCGAGTTTGGATTTTAATGTGTATTCTATTTTTGAATTTCTCTTGAACCTATATTTTTTAATGAATATGGTTGTTTTATTTCTTAAATATATTTTCAACACTTTTTTTATTGTTGTTCCATCTATAAAGTAGAACAATTGACTTCACTATTTAAAATTCTTTGGTGAGGTTTTGCCATTGAGCATAGCGAATTCAATTATGTTCAATTACATAGAGGTATTTAAATAATTGAATCACTTCTATAGGTAGGACCACAATAATATTTAAGTCTTAGATATTATTTCTTTTCAAATTTGAGTTTAAACATGGGGGTCCTTGGGGGTACATTTTGGAATTTAATATAAGAAATATTTTTTATATACGGAAGAGGGGAGTGTCTGAGAGGATGATGCTTGTCTGCGACTGTTGTTTTTATTCTTTATTTAAAACCCACATTATCTTTCCTTTAAAATTATTTCACTTTAATATTTAATTAAAATTTTATTTTCAAATTATTAATCAAATCCCCATTTTCATTTCTGAAAAAAAAAATTAATAAAAAAAGTGGCAGTTTTGCAACTCGAACTGCAACCTCCTCGAGAGACAACACTGTGGTCACCACTATGCTACATTAAAAGGGAAAATATTGATTGAGGGTTTTATGACACAAAAAATACTCTCACATAAATTATTAATATTCCCTTCCAAAAAAACTTAAAATATTCAATTTGAAAACTGTTTTATGAAACATGGACAAGGATGATAAAAATTTCCCAGTAAATTCTTACACATAAACAATCTCAGATAATAATGAGATTGAGGAATTAACCCTTACATTGTACTTTCCTTTAGTCGAGGGTATGATTGAACTCCTGTATAATAAGAATATTATGATATTAAATTAAACCATAACCATATTAATATTTATTATATCATATATTATTCATTTATTACTTTATACTACCCGCTTAATAATAATTTCCCTGTTAAAGTAACATTACAGGTAATAATCGTTGTCTTTATCGTAAGTGTTTTAACTTGTTATTATTGATTCAATCACGTAGATCATGATTTACATGCATCAAAAATATAAAACATGATTTATATATCATAAATATTCAGAATATAAATATGTATAATAGACAGATATATTAAATGGAAACACTATTCATGGAGATGGTAGTCCGTACGTACGCATGAACATTGATTCTGTTTTCTTATCATATAGTATGGAAGGAAGTAAAAAAATTATCTACATAAATATATATTATTACAGTAGAAATATTATTTTATATACCTTATAATTAATCAATGTATTTATTTTTATAAAAATTCTTGAATGGTGATCGTTGAAGATGAATCGCATCGCGTCGTGGAGACATTAAGACGTACATACGCATGAACGATAATATCATTCTATTGAAGGAAAAAATGGTGTTTAATTGGATGGTATATTAAATATATAGAATACTTAACAAGTTATAATCATTATTTCAATTAATTATACTCATTATTATTCTCATCCAAATAATATAGTGTTGAATAACAAACTACACACCGATGTGGAGATGGTAAGCTGTTTGTACGCACGTATGGTGACTTTTCCTTCATAGGATAGATAGAATAATGAATATGGTTGTACCTTATTTATAATAACATAAAATTATTTTTAGGTTACTGGAGTTATTATTTTTGGTATGGAAACAATAAATAAAGAGGAAGTGGAAGAAAAAAAGAACTCTGAAAGAGGTGATGAAATAATTACCTCTTCTATAGGTGTTTCATTTTAAATTGAACAAAAGGGCTCCTTGTGATAGATTTATGATCAATGTAAGGCCTCTAGGTTTAATTTAGGATATTTGGTAGAATACTTTAGTATGTTTTGGCCGATTCAAATGGCTTTGGGGATGTGAAATTAAGAGAAGGGGAAGTACCCATATATATGTGAGATGAGGGTCACTTTAGGAAAAGCTGGAAATATTTTTTTATTATAGAATAATTTTCAGATTATAATGATTTAAAATATATTTATTTAGAGTCAAAGGTGGTTATGGGTCTAAATCTTCTCATACAATAGGTTTTAGGCAAGTTTAGTCCACCATATTAATCATATCTTTTAGATTTAACCCTTAGTTAAATAATTTAACTTTTACCATGTCTTCTTGTATTGTATTAATAAATGGCAAATAAAATTAATATAAAATGAAAATAGAACCTAAATTGGTTCATTAATAACATATATATCATTATATAAGTCCTTTTTATGAACCATAGATTTTTAGTAATATTATATCATTTAATAATATAGTATTTGTTTTGAAAACTCATTTATGTCTATTTTGACACTATTTAGTAATTTATTTTTGATAAATTCATAACAACTTGATGAAATCAATAACAATGAATTTAATCATCCCTAAAATTTTATATTCACCTATAAAATTAGTGGATGTCTTCAAAATATTCCATTTAATTTTATTTTAATATTTATAATATCAATTATTTTAACATTTCATTAAGAAGGTAATTACTGCATCATCATTGTATCATAAATAAATTTAATTATTTGAGGTCTAAAAATTATAAATAAAATTCCATGATGTATTAAATATTATTATCTTTCTAATGAATAGTTTTAGTATAATTTATATTATTTTTAACCCTATATTAAAAATGGTTGTGTTATTAAACTTTGAATTTAACACTTTTAAATCTTCATTAAATAAAATATAATAAATGTCCTAATCTTTCCAAAATGGATCAAAAGGATCTTATTTTTTGTAATAAAGTTGATTTTGGTCGAAATACACTTATCCAATAGAATTAGGAAATGTGTTGGGGGTAATTTTAATAATATTTTTACCTTTAATTACATTATTTACTTTTAACCGTGGTAAATAAAATTCAAAAGTAACTATCAAACAAAAATTATTTTCATCCTATTGAAACAAATTTTTCTTAATAATTTGAACCTTGTCTCACGGATTTTTTAATTTCAATTCACAAAAGCGGTAAAATTAGGTTTTATGCAAATTTAAAAATGTGCCTAAAAGGTGGGTAAAAGACGTTAAAAAGATTCAATAAAATTTTATAAGTCTATTGTTATTATAAAATAACTCTAATGAGTTAAATTTAAATAATATATGTATTATGTGTCTAATTTTTCTTTAAGATACATTTTTTAATTAAAAATAATTATTTAAATGAAAATATCGGTTTCTGTCTATAACGTAGTGTTTTCCATTATTCATCAAAAATTGAATGTTGTTAGAAAATTAAAAAAAATTCACCCAAGGATAATTTTGATATTCCAAATTAAAAACTTATTTCTATTTTACTAAATTAAAAAAAATATAATTTTCATTAATTAATTAGAAATTAATTTTTGTTGTCCAAATGATAAAGTAGGTTTTTAATATGTAAAAACTATCAAATGATTGACATGTGTTTATGTCAAATTTAAATGTGAAATTACATAAAATGACATAAATTATATTACATGATAAAAATATAATCTAATTATACTTTAAAACCACTCAAATGAATAATTTAACACTTTAAACTATTTCGATTAAAAAGTTGTTATCAATTAAATTTTAGTATTTTTTTTATCTTTCATCAAAATATGAATGTTATCAGAAAAGTTACAAATATTTATCCAAACTAAATTTTTACGTTACGATTCTAAAGAAAAATTTAATTTCATTAAATTGAATATATAAAAGTGTCCAATATTGTATTTTAAAAGGGTTCTCCATTAAATGGCGGTAAAATTTCATTTTTTCAAAAAAATATTCTTTTATAGGAAAAATTGAATCTGTTGATAAATTATGTCTAGGAAACACATAATATTATTTTTAAAATACTATGTAGTGTTTAAAATTCAAAATATAGTTAATACTATTCATAAACTCTTTTTGAAGGGCTAGTTTGGTAAGTCGTGGTGTGATTGAACTCGGTGTTGTGTGTAGCGAAAGCTATTGAATAACTTTAAAGAGATAATGTACTATGAAATAATGGGGTGTGACATTCTCCCCTCCTTCAATAAATTGTTTTCTCTCAATTTGAAATTGTTCTTAGAAAATAAA
This sequence comes from Viscum album, assembly GCA_963277665.1. Taxonomy (NCBI): domain Eukaryota; kingdom Viridiplantae; phylum Streptophyta; class Magnoliopsida; order Santalales; family Viscaceae; genus Viscum; species Viscum album. The sequence continues at coordinate 2,082,226,602 of OY728120.1, forward strand.
TGGTTAAAAATAGAAAATAATTTCGTAGAAAACCCACATCGGAAATTGGGTTAATAAAATTTAGTCTTAATAAGAGGGAAAATGAAATAAAATAGTCACCACCAAATTAGTATTTCGAATAGGAGAACATTGGTGGGAATTATAATTGGAGAAAAAATGTAATTATTTAAATGTATTGATTGAGGTCATCAATCACAAACAATTAAATGAAAAATTGACGACCTCAAAGCCATAAATCTATGATGATTTAAAATATCATCAGTTCAAAAAAACCTAAGTTATTAAGATAACACAATTTTGGTTTTAAGATCATTTATGTAAATTTTAAAAATTAATATCATTATAGAATAAGAAAAAAAAAGAATAATTGAAATATAGAGTCCCATACTTTAATTAATTTCTTCCACAAACTCATCTTAGAACTCAAAAATATTGTATTTATCCTAATTGTATAGGGTTCCAAAAAAATGAATTTATAATTCATCGGTCCAAAAATTTTAAAAAAACTAAATTATAAAAACCATGACATCACGTAGGATAGTGGTAGGTGATGTACACTTGTCAACCTTCGGTTGTGGGTTCATGTCTCACGGCCTTGTCAGACATGATGGGTTGTCACCCGACCTCTGGGTTGTCCTTTTTATAACAATCCCAAAATAATGTTATGAAATTTTTTAACCTTAAACAATAGTATCTAATGTCTAAATTAATTCATTCCATCCTTTAGACTTATCTAATATACTTCTATTCAAAATCACAGTCCAAAATTTATAAGTAAGGTAAACATAACGAAGATCTCTTTTTTCCACATAATAACAAGTGAATACCTTCATCATGTATTCTCTTAAAACAAGGTAACACCCTGAATTACCATAAAACCTTATTGAATTTATAAATTCTCCCTTTTTCCTTATATAATACTTGATATACTCCTTAAATAAAATTTTTTGAATACATCAATAATGATGGAATAAAAAACCATCAATTCATTCCAAGGATGTCAATAATACCGAATATACTTTATCTAACTCAATTGTCTCTTATTCCAAAATCACAACGTCAGTATCTGGACCGTATTAAGGTCTATCTTACTCTCAACCATATATTTTCCAAAAAAATTTACTTGAAACTATATCACGTTACTTAGTACCATAAAATCACAAATCCTTGATGAAAATGTACAACAATACAATCCTTATATGACTTATAATTATTATAACTCGTACATCATTAATAAAATTCTCAAATGACACAATTAATTAATAAAAACATAAGAACACTAATAATTCCTCATCTTCTGTAGTAGTATAGTAACATTATTATTATCAAATAACATCCTTTAGGGTATACTTAGATGATTGGGACATTTATTTATATAGTGTCCCAACTCCTTACAGATGAAGCATTGTACATTAGAAAACTTTTTCTTACCCTTGCAATCATGAACATGGTATCCTTTTTCTCCACACTTATAACAAATTCACAATCCTTTCAAGCACTTCCTAGGGTGATTATTTTCACAGTTATCACATATGGGAAAGTCCTTCTTTCCCTTCTTCCCTTTATCCATCGTTCTCTCTACCATCTTCTTCTTTTCTGGAATTCCATCAAATCCATATGACTCATATAATTATTTTCATATCTAATTAACACATGATAATATTTCTTCATATGATGATAATAAATGGGAGACTATTTCCCTTTCAAATGTTAGCTTAGGACCATGAAATATATGATCCTTCGTACTCTTTGGATCATGTGTATTTCTAGAGTTCTCATTCCATCTATAGTGTGCCATTTCTAAATGATTAAATATAGTAGGTCATATCATATCATAATATATAATTCAAAAAATAGAAAAACACTCAACATTAATTGAATATTTTCACACATCTAGTATCATAATCATAAAATAGTTTCTTTTCTAACATATTTACTCATAAATCCCTCATAACGATTTGTGATGAAAATATTAATTATCCTAAGCATATCCCCTAGGAGTGTCGTAACCAAGAGTGCAGCAAAGCCTATTGACATGCACCAATTTCCAATCGAGAGTAGCTCAAAGTGGTGTTTTCGGGTTTTACCCCTAGATACATCTCTTCCAGAGCTACCTCTACCTGCTAGTATCCAGAAAAGGTTGTATGTCTTGGAAAATTCACCAAATCTCTAAATTACCAAAATTCTAGGAAGTTCTTCTATACTAATCCTCAATTTTTATCTTTGGGTAATGTTTTCTAATCAAATTTTATCTAAATCTATTTCCAATTTTGTTTATAAACATCCTTTGATACCAACTATAACACCCAGACCCCAGTTACATAGAGTCAATTCATTAATTTAATACATTGGAATGATTTTAAGTAATCAAGTCCCATAGTACATATCAGTTTAAAAGTCATGGAAAATAGATTACATATATGAATGTTACATTACAATTTTGAAAATAAAACTCAAAAAAATTAATCCTTTGATAATTCCATTATTACCCAAACTTAACCCTACATATCAATCATATTACACTTCTTTTCATCCTGGAAAAAATAAAACATATCAAAGGGGTGATCTCATATGCTTAGTAAGGATAAAAATATAGCAGAAACTATCATAAATAAGCATAAACATTTAAGGCAATGTATAAGACTAACACACAAACCTTTTAAACATATGATTCAGTATAATATGGAAAAGATAAATCAAATTGTGATGTTTTCTTATTCACTTGGATATTCTACAAGTTGAATAATCACATGTAATATCAATAGATAATTTCATAATGATGGAATGCATAATGCATGACATCATAACCACATAGTTAAAGCCTCATGTCGGGACTAAAAATATAATATTTTTCAAGGCCTTATGATAAGACACAAGTTTGTCACATGTGACCTACTGATAGATTGAGGAGCTATAGTGGGCTTCACCAATCACTTACTATGTCCAATGCATTCCTCATATGAAAATGTGGAACCATAATATAAACATTCGTATTAAAACAAGAAAACGAAATGTAAATACTTTATCCATAAACCATGAATGGAATAAGAATATATCATCCACAGTCAAACATATCATTACTCATTAAATACAATATGGAAGATTTTATTATAATAAATCAACTTCAAACAAGCGTAAAATCAAACAAAGGATGTTGACGTAATTGAAAATCACCAGTAAAACTCTTTGAGAGAAATATCAGTTTTCGTGAAATCATTTAAAGTCACACATTTCTAAATGAAGTCATTTAAAATATATTTTTTAGTCAATGCTTCCCATACCAATTTAAAGAGTTTGAAAGGAATTAACATTTTAAAAAAATCATGTCCATATAAATAAAACCTTAAAATCATTTTTTAAACATGAATGTTAATTAAAAAGATTTAGGAAAATAAAGCATTAAAACATTTATAATGCTGATCTTGCTTAAGATTCCCTTCCAAAAAAACCTTAAAATATTCATTTTGAAAACATTTTTATGAAACATGGAAATAGATGATAAAAATTTCCATGTAAATAATTACACATAAACAATCTCAGATAAAAATGAAATTGAGGAATTAACCCTTACCTTGTACTTTCCATTAGTTGAGGGAATGTTTAACCTCATGTATAATGAAAATAGAATGTTATTAAATTACACCATAACCATATTTATATTTATTATATCATATATTAATCATTTATTACTTTATACTAACCATTTAATAATATTTTCCTTATTAAACTAACATTTCAGATAATAATCAATTTGTTTATCGTAGGTGTTTTAACATTTTATTCTTGATCGTATCACATAGATCATGATTTTAATACTTATAGAATATAAAACATGACTTATATATCATATACATTCAGAATATATATATGTATAATAAATAGATATATGAAATGGAAACACCGTTCATGGAGACGGTAGTTCGTACATAAGCACGAACATTGTTTCTGTTTTCTTATCGTATAGTATGGACGTAAGTAAAAAACATATATTTATCTACATAAATATATATTTTTCCAATAGGGATATTATAGTATATACCACATAATTAATCAATATATTTATTTTTTTAAAAATTCTTGAAGGGTGATCGTTGAAGATGAATCTCATCGCGTCGTGGAGATGGTAAGTTGTACGTATGCACGAGCAATATTATCATTTTATAGATGGTGATATAGTGTTTAATTGGATGGAATATTACATATACAGAATCCTTACTATGTTATATTCATTATTTAAATTAATTATACTCATTATAATACCCATCCAAATAATGATGTGTTGAATAAAAAACTACACCATGACGTGGAGACGGTAAGTCCTACATACGCACGTATGGTGGCTTTGCCATTCATAGGATTGATAGAATAATGAATTTGGTTGTACCATATTTATAATAACATAACAGTATATATAGGGTACTGGAGTTATTAATTTTTTATGGAAACTTCAAAGAAAGAGGAAGTTGAATAAGAAAAGAACTTTGAAAGAGGATATGAAATAATTACCTCTTATTCGGGTGTTTACATTTGATTTGAACAAAAGGGCTCCATTGGTTAGTTTTTTGGTCAATGTAAGGCCTATATCATTAATTGATTTTATTTAGGAGAATATTATAGTAGTTTTTCTCCAATCCAAATGGATTTGGTGGTGTGAAATTATGATAAGGGGAAGTACCCTTTTATAAGAGAGGTGATGGTCACTTTAAGAAAATCATGAAATATAATTTTATTATAAAATCATGTTTTGGTTTCTAATGGCTGAAAATGGATTTATTTAGAGGATGAGGTGGATAAGGTCAAAATATTCTCATAAAATAGAATTTCTATAACCTTAGGTCCCCATATTAACCATATCTTTTATATTTAACACTTAGTTAAATAGTTTAACTTTTACCATGTCATCTTGTATTCTTATAATAAATGGTTAATAAACATACTATAAAATTCCAAGAGAACCTCATGTGGTTAATTAATGACATATATATCATTATATAAGTCTTTTTTCTGAACCTTATATTTTTAGGAATGTTATATCATTTAATAATATTGTATATGTTTCAAAAACTCATTTTTGTCAATTTTGACACTATTTAGTAATTGATTTTTGTTAAAGTCATAAATACTTTATGAATTCGAAAAAAAATACTTTAATCATCCCTAAAATTTCAAATTCACATAGAAAATTAGTGTATGTCTTCAAAAGTTTCAATTTAAATTTATCTTAATATTTATAATATTAATTAATTTATTACTTCATTTAGAAGGTAATTATTGCATCATAATTGTGTCATAAATAAATATAATTATTTGATGTCTAAAAATTATAATTAAAATAACATGATGTAGGAAATAATTTTAGATTTCTAATTAGTATTTATAGTCTAGTTTATCTTATGTGTAACAATATATTAAAAATTGTTTAGTTATTAAACTTTGAATTTAACACTTTTAACTCTACTTTAAATAAAATATACTAAGTGTTATCATCTAACCCAAATGGAACAAAATGTTATTATTTTTGTCCTAAGGTTGATTTTGGACGAAATACACTTATTCAATAGATTTATGACATGATTTGGGGTAATTTTAATTTTATTTTTACATTTAATTACCTTATTTACTTTTAACAGTGGTAAATAAAATTAAGAAGTTACTATTCACCAAAAATTATTTTCATCCTATTGAACAACATTTTAATTAACGATATCTACTGTTTCTCTTGAATTTTAGAAATTCAGTTCACAAATGCTGTAAAATTACGTTTTATGCAAATTTGCAACTATGCCTAGAACTTGGGTAAAAGTCGTTAAAAAAGTTCAATAAAATTTTATATTTCTAATCTTATTATTAAATGAATCCAATGAATTAATTGTAATAATATATGTACCATGTTTCTATTTTGTCTTTATGATAAATTTTTTATTAAAAAATATTATTTAAATGAAAATATCAATTTTTACCTCTAGCTCGAGGTTTTTCACTATTCATCAAAAATTGAATATTTTTAGAAAAAAAAACAAAAAATTAACCCAAAGATAATTTTTACATTCCAAATTCCAAAATGATTTTTACTTTACCAAATTCAAAACATAAAGTTTCATTAATTAATTTAAAATTAATTCATGTTGTCAAAACTAGAAAGCATGTTTTTAAGAAGTAAAAACTATCAAAAGATTGACATGTGTTTATGTCCAATTTAAATGTGAAATTACTTATCATGACCTAAATTATTTTAAATGATAAAAATATAATATAATTATACATAAAACCACTGAAATGAATAATTTAACACTTTAAAATATTTTGATTAAAAAAGATATTTTCAATTAAAATTTATCATTTTTTTATTATTCATCAAAATATGAAAGTTATCAAAAAAGTATAAAAAATTCATCAAAAATAAATTTTTTATTTCTTACTTCTATAGAAGAAATTAATTTCATTAAATTCAATATATATACGTGTCAAATATTTGATTTAAAAAGGGGTTTCCATTAAAAGGTGATAAAATTGCATTTTTTAAAAATTGGTTCTTTTAAATGAAAAATTGATTTTGTTCTTATATTATGTCTAGGAAACACCTTATATGGATGTTAAAACTTTATGGAGTATATAAAATTAAAAATGCAGTTAATACTATTCATAACCGCTTTTTGAACGACTAGTTTGGTAAGTTTTGGTGCCCTCGAACTCGATGTTCTGTGTAGCGCAGGCTATTGAATTAATTTAAAGAGATAACTTGCTATGAAATCACGGGTTGTTACATTCTTAATATAGATATAATATTGGAAAAAATACTACAGTGGCACACCTAGTATATATATTGTCATATGTGAGTATGCATAAGCAGATAAGGATTCTTCTCTTGAAGTTCGCACTTTGTAATATCAAATATGAGAGATTGTGAGAAAATACCCACTAGTAAGAAATTTCCATATTTTGATGTCATCATATTTTTCTATATGTGAGCATGTCTAATGGTCTTTATATGTTATGATTATTATTAATAAATGTTATGACTCACTCACATAAATGTATTTAGTAAACCCTGATGATTATAGTTCATGGTGAAGTTGGATACATTAGGTGCATCATGAGTGACATGTAATTAATGGATATGTCGGGGAAGGATTTGTCCGCTACGTATTTATATAATTCAATAACTCTATCCTTTGATTGGAATAGAACCATTTTATTAAATTCAATTTCTATGGGGTAACGATGCATTTATTTTGGATTGTCAATGAAATAAACATGGAGCCTATAGGGTGCTGACAAGGGTGTGAAACCTGCTTGAAGAGATATTATATGAAATGGATTATATTACACAATGAGTTCTTGTATTTGGTTGTTGAAGTTGCAATGTTAATTTATTTTTATTGGGTTCCTTGACCTGGTGTTAGATAGTAATCATGGACTCTGGTCAAACCCCCCTAATGTTAGTGAGAAAGAATCCTATAGGGTCACACATTAAGATTTTTTGTTTATCTCGATAAAGTATTATTTGAGATTAATTAATGGAATAAGTATTATCCTCAAGAATGAAGAATAATTTAATTCAATTAATAATTATCACAAAAATTAAATTATTCTCAACCTGTGAATTACAATATGTTTATTACATTATTAAAAATTTAAAAATTATTATTCCCTAGTATGTAAATGAAATATTTTTTTATAAATAATAAAATTTATTTAGGTATTGAATAAATATTGAGGAATTCTAAGAGACCAATACTATGTATAGTGATAAATAACTATTTACAATCCAATAAATATTATTCTTGATTTACAAAAGATGAAACATGCCACAAAATATGAATTATATTATTATTATATTGTGTGGGGTTTATTAAAGGTTTTAATATTGTTTAAGGGATTCCATGATATAAATAAATAATCTAACCTAACCCCTAACTATATAAATATCCCATCATGGCTAATGTTTAGGTAATAAAAATATAGAGAATCATTGAGCACAATGAATTCTCTTTTGACTCCTCCATCTCTATACCTCTCAAGAACAGGAACACACGAGATATTTCTTCAAGACAGAAGAATGAATGATCAAGAAGGAATAGTGTAGGACATTTGATTCACCACTCTATCACCTGAAGATCATGTGGCATTACTCGAAGATCATCGGACTATTTTTTGATCACCACTAAAGGGGTTCTAATCGTGGATCCTAACAAGCAAAATGAAGGCAATCTAAAAGGGTATTTTTAGATGATCTTCATTTATCAATGAAAAAAGATCCAATGCCCAGGTATTTTTTTTCTTTAAACATTAAATAAATTATTTCCAAAAAAATTTCAAGATCCTTGCTCAGGTTTTTGGATCATGATAATTAAAATATATTTTAATATATTTCCCACCAGCACATGCTTCCATTTCACCTAGAACCACCCAGTGGTATTAGAGCATTCATGTTTGAATTAATAATTATTTATTTGATTGTTGACCTATGTGAAATTGTGGATAGATTTTCATTTCATATTATTCATACTCTATTATGATTTTAATTAACATGATTAAAAAAATTAATATTATTCATTCAGTGTTTCATGTTTAGAAAGGTCTAAGAACAGATAAGGAATGATCAAAGATGCCATTGGGAACTACCAAATTTTGGTGGGTAAGACTAGTTTACGGATCTTGTACTAGGAAGCACACACTATGTACCCTAGTGAACTGCATCTGGATGTGTTTAGTAATACATGTAATGCCACAAAGTTATTACACATGGTGTACACTGTGTGTTGAGTGGCCAACCATGCACATAGTTTTCAGATTACATGACATGTATCAATGTACACATCATGTAGTATGCATATGTTTGAAGTGTAAATCATGAAATCCATGTGGTCATTATACATTGTCAACCCATGTGGGAATAATAAAGTGTAGCATTTATGATATACTTGATGTTTTTGTGGTGTACATGGTGTGTATCTCATCGAATATCACATCTGAAGAACAAGCTAAGACACTCGGTGAGAAAATTAACACATGGCTGAAAGAGATACATGATGTGTAGATAGCCTGTAAATAGTTTGTATTCCACAAAGACACACACTGTAGACCAAAGAATTCACCCTAAACACATGGAATGTGGAACACATAACATGTATTTGGTTTGTGTGCACCATGTATTCTGTCCAAGGTACGCACTGCAGACCCAGGCATGTACCCTCAATACATGAAAACTGAGATACATGGAGTGTAGCTAGTCAGTACACACCTTGTAGTCTCCCATTAAAGAAAATAATTAAAAATTAAATTAAATTTAAAAATTACACAACTAAACCATTTTTTATTTATTGGAACACCAATGTGTGCTTGGAAATTTTATAATGGTTTTAAATTTTATAAAATTATCAATTAATTTATTATAATTAATATATAAGTATTGGATATTCAGTTTATTTTCCATGAATTCCATAAATTATGGGTATCTCTAATTATGTTTGGATGATCATTAAGATAAAAGAGAATTAAGTAATTAATTAATTAATTAGTTAATGAAAGTGTGTTAATCTTAATAATAAATAATGAATATAGAAATGAATGTATACCATTTACTTTTGTGTATTTGATTCATGTATGAACATTCATAATCTTAGAAAATACCCATGTATGTGTGGGATTATTTAATTGAATTTATTTCATGGGATTTAAATTATTTATTATTAAATTAAATATGATGGCCTACATGTTATCCCTCCATCCATTATTTTGCAGGTCCTACATGTCCAAGGATATTTATATAATCCCATTTTAAATAATCTTTTGGTTCCCATCACTTCCATGCGATTCACAAATACATGTAATTAATGGATTATCCCTATACATGTGCAGGTGGTTCAAGACGAAACCATTATGATAAAAACTCAGGTGATATATAGGTGGATAGGTGGAATGCTATAACTTATTCCAGGACCCAAAATATGAGTTATTTCCTCAATGTCATATATCGATTTAATATCTACTCATTAAATAAACTGTTAGATAAATATCATGAATAAATCATTTAATTAATTAATTAATTATATATATGCAATTATTGATTTTAGGGATGAAATTTCAAAATCACATAAATAAATGAATAAATATGCAATGATTGAAATTAAAAAAAAATTTCACATATATTTTTTCCATTCTAATTAATTAATTAACATACAATTAGTATTAACAAGGCATGTAAAGGGTAAAACATGAAAAAAATTGTGCATAATTAATTGAAATCCCTCAATTAACTTTTAATTCAGACTTGGCCACCCATTACTTGATTATGAAAGAAATTGTCACGACCCGTCCTCGGGGCCCGTGTCGTGACTACCCCATGCCCGCCTTACATAGGCCAGGGGCTGGCGACTAGCACCACGGCGTAAATCTCGGTAAAAATGGAAGGCATTGCCTTTGTAAAGTAAACAAGAACTACAGAGTAAGCAAGCGGGAAAATGAAACACTAAGTAAAAGCTGGTACAACAGTAAGTGCGGAAAAGTAAAGGGGGCCGGAAATACAAGCCCAACTGTAATGTACAACTGAAAGGGGGAAAACAGCAACTGAAAAGTAAAGCCGCAACGTCGAGCCGTCCACTGGAAGTCCCACCTGAAGGGTGGGTACAGATAGCCTCCACAGATCCTCGGTTCCACCTGACCGCTCCGAGTACGACCCGCCCAGTGGTCCACATCCAGGTACCGTCCTGCTCCGCAGGCCTCCATCACGATCAGCGCTGTCCGTTATCTGCAACCAACACAACGTAGTGTGGGGATAACCCATGCAGGGGTGAGTATAAGCTACTCAGTAGGGACCCCGAGACCCCCGAAGGTCTCCCAAAATCCACAAAGGATAATCTGTAAAGGAAAGATACAATCATGAAGTAACATCCGACACGGCTTTGGTATATGCCCATACATATACCTAAGTCATCAATTCTCGCTCGACTCCAACATCCGAGCTCAAGTACAACCTAGCCCACACAGGAAAGAAAAACGTAAAATCCACACAGGATAGCTCAACACAATCCACAAAGGAATGTAAAACGTAAATCCACACAGGATAGCACAACATAATCCACAAAGGAAAGTAAAACAGAGTTTCAACTCATAAATATATACTTCTTCGAATGATGATAGAGATGATCACTGATCCATATAAGTCGCCGGACCCACAAAGGATCGATAGGTACTAACCCCCGCAATGACCCCCAAAGGATCTGACCCACAAAGGATCGATAGGTAACTAACCCCCGTAAAGACCCACACAGGATCGGGCCCACACAGGACCTGTAGGCACTGGCCCCCACAGGACAGCTGAGCGCTGACCCACACAGGATCGGACCCACATAGTAGGAGTCGCAGCCAGGTCTAGGGTTCCCGCACAGAACAAGATCATTCGGGAGGGTCCTCTCCACGAGCCGAGAGGCTGATACATTAACTGACACATAGTCCAGAGTTGATGTATCCAAAAGTTCCGCATCATCAATAGGAACTCAACGTCGCAGATGGCACGTCAATCGGACGCCCGGTCTGAGAGTTATTGGCTTTTTCGTTCCAGGGGCCCGGTTTGTTTTTAAGGAAAAACCAACCTGACCGTACTCCACCTGCGTCCAAATCGCGGGCGGATTAAGACAAAAGATACGTCTCACTTTGAGGAATTCAACAAAGTCAACGGCACATCGTTCGGACGTCCGAAGCTCAAGATATGAGTGTTTCCGCTCCAAGGGCCCGGTTGGTTTCGTGTATGAACCAACCCGGCCGAACCCAAATTATTCCGAAACCTTGATTATGATATTCCAAAATGACTGTCTCGATCCAAGGATCGCATTTCCGCTGACGGCGCGTCGTTTTGAGGCTCGTAGCTCAAGATACGGGTAAAAGACCAAAAACGGTCCAAAGATGGGGGGTCTGGGCCCGGACCGACCCGGCCCGACCCCCCCTGTGTCGGCCGGAACCGGGTCGACCCGACCCGGGTCCGGGTCCTACCCGGTTCGGCGCGGCCCGGCTTGGCTCGGCCGAGCGGTCGAGCGAGGGAGCCGCAGGGCGCCGCCCCCGTGGGATGAAGGTGTCGCGGCCCCACATGGGGTCGCGTTAGATCAGTGGACATGACAAAGCCGCGCCCCGTGTGTGCCGGACTCGCGCGGCCGCGGATCCACTGGCCGTCGCCGACGCGGCTTCAGCCGCGGCGGCCCTGTCTGGCGGCGCGTAGGGCCGCCGCCGCCTCCGGCCGCCGCCGCCGGTGGGTTTCGTGGGCCACCGGAGTTGCTCCGGTGGTCCAATTTTGTTTCCATCTGAGTCGTAACACCTCCCGGGTCCCGTACCTCACTTCGGAAACAACGAATCACCTCTGCGGTATGTTTTGTCATCGCCCGCCAATCTGCACATCAACGAAGAACTGCGGAGGGTTGTTGGGCCATGTTTGTTTGGCCCGCACCCTCCGCGTTAGGTGATAACAATCGGGAAAAAAATATTCAACACATGAATAACAAGCAAGGAAAAATTTTAATAGAATTAAAATTGAACTTGATTCGGGTTCTTTGTTTTAAAAGAAACAATCACAGGAATTAAAGATTGTTCTCAAATAAAAAATCCCTACCCCGACTTAGTCGTCGAGCGCGCGTTCTTCGCAGAATTGATCGTCACGGAAGGAGGTGATCGGCGCGTCGTGGAAGGGCGTCGCGTCGTCACGGACGAGCGTCGCATCGTCATGGAACATGGCTTCGCGTCTAAGAACTCTGAGGATAAAAAACATATAGATTTAATTAATAATAATTAAATCCATATTGTTGTTATAATCCACAATGAATATAAAACGAGCGCAACCCCCTACCTTGTCGTTGTCGATCGAAGGTTGTCGCGGGGTTGGATTGTCACGGAAGAACGTCGTGGAAGATGAATCGTCTGCGTCGAGGTACTTGGTGTCGTGACATCGATCTCCGAGGGCTCGACATTCTTCTTCGCCCTTCGTCGATGGCCGGTGTTCTTCGCGTTCTTCATGTTCTTCAAGTTCTTTGCATTCTTCACGAAGGAGGATGAAGAACCTGAGGGTTCTATCAAATCCTCTCAACGAACAACACTTAAGAAGAATAGCGTTGGTCTTATTTTATTAACATGCCAACAAACGAAAAAAGAGATAAGTTAAATAATGACCCATTAGTTCATAGATTTAATTCAACGAATAAAACCGCCCAATTAATTGGAGCGTTTAATTGTTTAAGAAACGCTCCAGTTGACTTTCAATCAATAGGGGTTTTTGCTGGTGCGTTACTTAGTGAAAAAGAAACGGTGGGCTCGTGCAGGCCCCACCCCACAAATATCCTTCCAAGAGGGTAGGATATTTTGAATTGTACACTTTCCGCTTTAACTTAGCTTAAGTAGCATTATGTGGATTTTAAGTGGCTTATGTGAAATAAAATTAAAGTTGTCGCACCATTTTATTTTATATCTTAACTTAAAGCCCAAAAAATTAAAAACCACACCTGAGCAAACATGACTCCGGAAGAGGCGTTTCTAAGAAAGTACCTACGCTGTGATTCCATCAGTGCCCTCAGAATTCTATTCCGAGCACCGGTTCAAAAGTTAGAAAAACCTGCTTGTTCGTTCAATGAACGTACCTGAGCCAAACTTTGGAAAATGATTCCGGGCACACCGGGCCTCAGAATCAGGTGCCGTTAGAAACTGGGTTCTTGTAAAATTCCAAAGAAAATTAAGAAAAAAATTTCCTTGAAATTTAAAGTTATTTACATCAATCCCACCTCAGGGATTTACGTCCCCATAAAGATACATCATAAACTAGGGAATCAATAGTGGGTACAGAGCACACATCTGAGCCTCCCGCTCCCAAGTGCACTCCTGGAGGTTCTCGTGCTGCCATCTGATACACACAAGAGGAATCGGCCGTCCACGTAGGATCCACTCCTGTGGATCCTTGATCTCCACCGGGACCTCCACAAATGTCGCCCCATCATCCATGTCTAGCTCCCCATGGTCAATGATATGCGTCGGGTCGTGCACGTATCTCCTCAGCTGGGATACGTGGAAGGCGTCGTGCACCCGGTGCAACTGAGGTGGTAGAGCCAGGAGATAAGCCACCTCACCAATCATGCTGATGACCTAGAAAGGTCCGATGAAGTGTGGAGACAACTTGCCGCCTCGGCCAAATCTTCGTAATCCACGTCGAGGTGGGACACGCAAGAAGACATGGTCATCATCCTCGAACTATAGTGGCCTTCGCCTCCTGTTAGCATAAGACTTCTGCCGGCTCTGAGCTGTCCTCATCCGCTCCAGGATAACTTGGACCTTCTATGTCGTGGCCCGGACCATCTCTGGTCCCATAAGTGATGACTCCCCAGGGTCTGTCCAGCACAAAGGAGATCTTCAAGGTCTATCGTACAACGCCTCGTACGGTGCCATCCCGATGGTGGAGTGGTAGCTGTTTTTGTACGCGAACTCCACCAAGGGTAGGTGGTCCTCCCAACTGCGAGCAAAGTCGTGGACACGTGAGTGGAGCATGTCCTCGAGAGTCTGAATGATCCTCTCTATCTGACCATCCGTCTGAGGGTGAAAGGCGGTGCTCAGATGTAGCTGCGTCCCAAACGCCTCCTATAACCCCTTCCAAATCCGGGAATTAAATCGAGCATCTCGATAGGAGACAATAGATGATGGCACACCGTGAAGCCGTACAATCTCTTGAACGTAGAGACAACCCAAGCTCTCCATTGAGCCCTACTCTTTGATGGGTAAGAAGTGAGCCGACTTGGTGAGTCGGTCGACAATCACCCAGATGGAGTCGTGACCTCTGGAAGTGCGTGGAAGTCCAGTCACGAAGTCCATAGATATGTCATCCCACTTCCACTCCGGGACCTCCAAGGGCTGTACCAAGCCTGCTGGTACCTGATGCTCTGCCTTCACCTACTGGTAGGTGAGGCATCGAGAAACGAACTCTGCCACAGACTTCATCATGCCTGGCCACCAGGGCTGTCGTCTGAGATCCTGGTACATCTTCTCCACTCCAGGATGTACCACAAATGGAGAAGTGTGAAACTCTCTCATCACCTCCTCTCGTAAGGAAGCTGGTACCAAGGTAAGTCCTCTAAAAAGGATGTTGTGCTCTTCTCCAAAGAAGAATCCATCAGGTGCATGTCCTGAGGATATTTGTGCACACCACGTCTCACAGTCAGCGTCCCCACGTTGTGCCTCTCCGAACCGCTGTAGTAGTGGAGGAGTGACTATGAGACTCTGAAGGAAGTTTGTTCCATCTCTATCCACAAAGTATATCTGAAAAGCGGCTATCTGCTCTGTCACCTCCTCAAGTAGCTGAATGCCCGTCCTCCTGTTGAGAGCTTCAGCTACCATGTTCCCCTTCCCAGGAGTATAGACTATCTCAAAGTCATAGTCCTGGAGGAACTCGAGCCATCTCTGCTATCTCAGGTTCAGGTCCTTCTGTGAGAAGATGTACCTGAGACTCTGATGTTCAGAAAAGAATGTAAAGCGCTCGCCCATCAGATAGTTTCGCCATGTCTTCAGAGCGAAGACCACTGCTGCTAACTCCAGGTCATGGGTAGCGTAGTTTTGCTCATGCGACCTCAACTGACGTGATCCATAGGCGATCACTGCCCGCTCCTGCCTCAGTACACATCCAAGTCTGGTCCCTGATGCATCGCAGTAGAATACGTACCCTACTCCCTCCTCAGGCAACCTCAAGATAGGTGTTCTGGTCAACCTCTGTCTCAGCTCTTGGAAGCTCTGCTGACATCTGTCTGACCACACAAAGGGTTTCCCCTTCTTCGTCAATGCTGAGAGTGGTGCCGCAACTCTGGAGAAGTCTGGCACAAACCACTGATATTATCCAGCTAGTCCCAAGAAACTCTGCACCTCTGCTACGCTCCTAGGTGGCTCCCCAGCTAGCACCGCCTCAATCTTCACAGGATCCACTGCAACTCCTGCCTCAGAGATGACGTGTCCCAAGAAGTGAACCTCACGTATCCAAAACTGACACTTCGAGTGCTTGACATAAATCTGGTGCTCGCGGAGTGTGTCTAGTACAACCCGCAAGTGATAGGCGTGCTCCTCCTCAGTCGTCGAGTATATCAAAATGTTATCGATGAAGACCACGGCAAATCGATCGAGGTATGGCTGAAAGATTCTCTTCATGAGGCCCATTAACACAGCTGGATAATT
Source organism: Viscum album (assembly GCA_963277665.1). Classification (NCBI taxonomy): domain Eukaryota; kingdom Viridiplantae; phylum Streptophyta; class Magnoliopsida; order Santalales; family Viscaceae; genus Viscum; species Viscum album. The sequence goes on from OY728120.1 coordinate 2,082,242,787, forward strand.
GGTTACACAGAATGGCATAACCAAGAACTCATAGTGGCCATACCGAAATCTGAAGGCCGTCTTCTGCACGTCCTCGTCTCGGACTCTGAGCTGATGATAGCCTGAGCTGAGGTCTATCTTCGAGAACCATCGTGCTCCCTTGAGCTGATCGAAGAGGTCATCAATCCTCAGTAGCGGATACTTGTTCCTCATTGTCACCTGGTTCAGGCGACGATAATCGATATAAAGTTGCAAGCTCCCGTCCGCCTTCTTGGCGAACAATATCAGGGAAGCCCAGGGTGAAACACTGGGTCGGATGAAACCCTTTCACTGCAAGTCCTCCAACTGTACCTGTAGATCTCGAAGCTCAGCAGAGGCCATCTGATATGTTGGGGTGGATATAGGGGTTGTCCCGGGGTACAGATCAATATGAAAGTCTACCTCTCTGCGAGGAGGTAGCCCTGGAACGTCATCGGGAAAGACGTCCGCATACTGATCCACCACTGCATGAAAACTAGGACTCCGCACGTCAACTAATCCTAGGATGAGGCTAGCCAACTGATGAGTGATGGGATGTCCTCTACTCTGTGAAAGTCCATCTTGTGCTGCGAAGGCTCCCTTCTCACCGGTGAAGGTGAACCTGCTCCCGTCGGTGCGTACACATCACACCTTGCACCTAATACAGTCAATCTGTGCATGGACTGTAGATAACCAATCCATGCCCAAGATGACGTCGTAAGGCCTCGACGCTGCTACAATAAGATCCCAGCCGAAGCTATCACCTCCTAGAGTAAGCTCACACTGCTGGCACCAGTGTGTAATCGTCTAGTCTTCTCCCATAGGAGTCTCTAGCCGTAAGAATCGAGCCAACGGCTCTGTCGGAATCTCCGAGCTTCGAACAAGTGAAGCGGCTATGAAAGAGTGACTCGCTCCTTTGTCTATAAGAATTGCAACAAGGGTGGAATAGACACAGATCGTACCTTGAATCATCTCGGGCGCGCCGTGGTTGTAGGCCTCCGCTGCCTGGAGCTGTGCCTGTCTCTGCCAGCCTGCTCCCTATGGCCGGGGTGGACCTCCTGGTGGTGGTGGTGGTAGAGCCTCAATGCATCTCCCACCACCTGCTTCTCGGCCATCTCCTCTGCCTCATCCGCTTCCTCCCTGAGGACTGCCACGGTCGACCCTCTTCCTCTGCCAGGGTGGCCCCTCAACTGTCTGATGCTCCTCGGCACGGTGGGTCGGGTAGTCACGAGCCATGTGACCATGCCCGCCGCAAGTGTAGCACTGCCTGCCTCTCGAAAGACTGGCTCCGCGTTGTGTGCCCCGCACTGCTGAACCAGTCTCCTGAGGTCATCTGCGTGAGGGTCTGGTCTGCCTGGACCCTTGAGTCATCCGTCGACTGCCTGCTGCGGAAGACTCTGCTACGTGCCGCCCCGCGATAGGTCTCGCCGCTGGAAAAGTCTCAGTAAGAAAGCTCTCGATCAAAAGGGCTCGCTCCAGTACTCATGCCTAGATCGGGATGCTGAGGGAGATCAGCAATGCCCTGATCTCGTGTCTCAATCCCTACTCAAAGGTCCGGGCCCAGAAGAACGGGTCCCGTACCATGTCGGTCGAGTAGCACGAGAGATAGGTGAATCTCGCCGAGTATTGGGCGACCGTCAAGATGCCATGCCGCAGCTGAAGAAGCTCATGGATGCGCACAACACAGAGGGTGGCCGGGACGAAATCTGAGCGGAAGAGGCCCTTAAAGTATGTCCAGATGATATAGGTCTCATTGTGCACCTGGAGCATCAAGCTCCACCATCGTCCTGCTGATGTGTGCAGTAGGCTCGCTGCGAGGATCACCATGAGCTCTGCTGGTGTCCTCACTAGCCGGAAAACTTGCACCACTGCCTCCAGCCAGTCCTCGGCTGCCTGGGGGTCCGTCTCCCCATGGAACCTAGTCGGTCGCTGGCACTGAAACTCATGCAGAGCTCCAAGCCGACATGCATCATCAGCCATAGAGGCTGGAATCATCGGGGGCACGGTGGGTAGAGGTACTGCCGGTGCCCCTGCTGTCAAAGGGCCCTGCACCGAGGCCTCATCGCTCGGCGGGATGTCGTCACGCTCAACTCTCGGAACCCTAGATGGATGCCTTCGCGGGGCCATCTTGAAAAGAAACAGGTGCGCCACAGTCAGAACAGTCTACCTGGTGAGCTGACATATAGTAATCACAAAGAAAATGTAAAATACACATGCAATCAATGTTTTTGTGCATTAAGTCAGAAATCAGAAGTCAGGGTCCTGGTGTATGGATACGTCGGCCGCCGCACCAACACTGGACTCCCTAGACTGATAACCACACCCAATATGCTAAACACTATTTCTTCACATAGAAGAAATATCAGAGTCTATGGTAGAACCGAACCGCCTCTGATACCAATTTGTCACGACCCGTCCTCGGGGCCCGTGCCGTGACTACCCCAAGCCTGCCTTCCATAGGCCAGGGGCTGGCTACAAGCACCAAGGCGTAAATCCTGGTAAAAAGGGAAGGAATTTCCTTTGTAATGTAAACAAGCACTACAGAGTAAGCAAGCGGAAAAAGTAAACACTAAGTAAAAGCTGGTACAACAGTAAGTGCGTAAAAATAAAGGGGGCCGGAAATACAAGCCCAACTGTAAAGTACAACTGAAAGGGGGAAAAGCAATTGAAAAGTAAAGCCACAACATCGAGTCGTCCACTGTAAGTCCCACCTGAAGGGTGGGTATAGATAGCCTCCACTGCTCCTCGGGTCCACCTGACCGCTCCGAGTACGTCCCGCCCAGTGGTCCACCTCCAGGTACCGTCCTGCTCCGTAAGCCTCCACCACGATCAGCGCTGTCCATCATATGCAACCAACACAACGTAGTGCAGGCATAACCCGTGCAGGGGTGACTATAAGCTACTCAGTAGGGACCCCGAGACCCCCGAAGGTCTCCCAGAATCCACAAAGGATAATCCGCAAAGGAAAGATACAATCAAGAAGTAACATCCGACACGGCTTAGGTATATGCCCATACATATACCTAAGTCATCAATTCTCGCTCGGCTCCAACATCTGAGCTCAAGTACAACCCAGTCCATACAGGAAAGCAAAACGTAAAATCCACACAGGATAGCTCAACACAATCCACAAAGGAAAGTAAAACGTAAATCCACACAGGATAGCTCAACACAATCCACAAAGGAAAGTAAAACGTAAATCCACACAGGATAGCACAACACAATCCACAAAGGAAAGTAAAACAGGGTTTCAGCTCATATAGGTATACTTCTTCGAATGACGATAGAGATGATCACTGATCCATCTAAGTCGTCGGACCCACAAAGGATCGATAGGTACTATCCCCCGCAATAACCCACAAAGGATCTGACCCACAAAGGATCGATAGATAACTAACCCCCGCAAAGACCCACACAGGATCGGGAACACACAGGACCTGTAGGCGCTGGCCCACACAGGACAACTGAGCACTGACCCACACAGGATCAGACCCACACAGTAACAGTCGCAGCCAACTCTAGGGTTCCCGCACACAACAAGCTCATTCAGGAGGGTCCGCTCCACGAGCCGAGAGGCTGATACATCAACTGACACATAGTCAAGAGTTGGTGTATCCAAAAGTTCCGCATCGTCAATAGGAACTCAACGTCGCAGACGGCGCGTCAATCGGACGCCCGGTCTGAGAGTTATTGGCCTTTTCCCTCCAGGGGCCCGGTTGGTTTTTAAGGCAAAACCAACCCGACTATACTCCACCTGCATCCAAATCTCAGGCAGAGTATGCCAAAAGATACGTCTCACTTAGAGGAATTCAACAATGTCGACGACACGTCGTTCGGACGTCCGAAGCTCAAGATATGAGCGTTTCCGCTCCAAGGGCCCGATTGGTTTCGTTTACCAACCAACCCGGCCGAATCCAAAGTATTCTGAAACCGTAAGTGTGATAAACCAAAATGACCGACTCGATGCAAGGATTGCATCGCCGCTGGCGGCGCGTCGTTCGGAGGCCTGTAGCTCAAGATACGGGTAAAAGACCAAAAACGGTCCGAAGACGGGGGGTCTGGGCCCGTACCGACCTGGCGCGGCGCGGCGCGCCCCGGCTCGGCTCGGCCGAGCGGCCGAGCGAGGGAGCCGCGGGGCGCTGCCCCCTTGGGATAAAGGTGTCGCAGCCCCGTATGGGGCCACGCTGGATCAGCGTACGTGACAATGCCGTGTCCCGTTTGTGCCGGACCCGCACAGCCGCGGTTCCGCTGGCCGTCGCCACCGCAGCTTCAACTGCGGTGGCCCTGTCTGGCGGCGCGCCGGGGCGCCGATGCCTCCGGCCGCCGTCGCTGCCGCGCCGGTGACCCGTGCCGCCGGTGGGTTCCGCAGGCCACTGGAGTTGCTCCGGTGGTCCGATTTCGTTTCCGTCTACGCCATAACTCCTCCCGGGTCCCGTACCTCACTGCGGAAACAACGAATCACCTCTACGGTATGTTTTGTCGTCGCCCGCCAATCTGCACATCAACGAAGAACTGAGGAGGGTTGTTGGGCCGTGTTTTTTTGGCCCGCACCCTCAGTGTTAGGTGATAACAATCGAGAATAAAATATTCACCACATGAATAACAAGCAAGGCACAATTTTAATAGAATTAAAATTGAACTTGATTCGGGTTCTTTGTTTTAAAAGAATAAATCACAGGAATTAAAGATTGTTCTAAAAAAAATACCTACCTCGCCATAGTCGTCGAGCACGCGTTCTTCGTGGAATTGATCGTCACGGAAGGAGGTGATCGCCGCATTGCGGATGGGCGTCGCGTCGTCGCGGAAGAGTGTCGCGTCGTCACGGAACTTGGCTTCGCGTCGATGAACTCCGAGGATAAAAAACATATAGATTTAATTAATAATAATTAAATCCATATTGTTGTTATAATCCACAAAGAATTTAAAATGAGCGCAACCCCCTACCTTTTCGTTGTCGATCGAAGGTTGTCGTGGGGTTGGATTGTCGCGGAAGAACGTCGCGGAAGAAGAATCATCGGAGACGCGGTACTTGGTGTCGTGTCGTCGATCTCCGAGGGCTCGACGTTCTTCGTCGCCCTTCGTCGAAGGCCGGTGTTCTTCGTGTTCTTCGCATTCTTCGTGTTCTTCACGAAGGAGGATGAAGAACTTCAGGTTTTTGTGAAATCCTCTCAACAAACAACACTTAAGAAGAATAGCGTTGGTCTTATTTTATTAACATGCCAACATACGAAAAAAGAGATAAGTTAAATAACAACCCATTAAATCATAGAATTAATTCAACGAATAAAACCGCCCAATTAATAGGAGCATTTAATTGTTTAAGAAATGCTCCAGTTGACTTTCAATCAATAGGGGTTTTCACGGGTGCGTTACTTAGCATAAAAGAAACGATGGGCTCATGCGGGCCCCACCCCACAAATATCCTACCAAGAGGGTAGGATATTTTGAATTGTACCCTTTTCGCTTAAACTTAGCTTAAGCAGCTTTATGTGGCTTTTAAGTGGCTTATGTGAAATAAAATTAAAGTTTTCACACCACTTTATTTTATTTCTTAACTTGAAGCCCAAAAATTAAAAACCACACCCGAGAAAACGCGACTCCGGAAGTGGCGTTTCTAAGCAAGTACCGACGCTGTGATTCCATTGGTGCCCTCAGAATTTGATTCCGAGCACCGGTTCAAAATTTAAAAAAACCCGCTCGTTCGTTCACTAAACATACCCGAGCCAAACTTCGGAAAATGATTCCGGGCACACCAAGCCTCAGAATCAGGTGCCGTCAAAAACCGCGTTCTTGTAAAATTCCAAAAAAAAATTAAGAAAAAAAAATTCCTTGAAGTTTACGGGTCTTTACAGAATGAATTGAATCTAAGTGTTTGAAAAACCTTGTTGGGACACTTACATTTAATGTTGAGTTCTTATGAAGGTTATGGGTTGACGTAACCATCTTAAATCATGAGAATTAATCTGGTCTAGATATTATGTAACTTGGAGGAAAGTGTTGGAGAAATATTGGTTGGGATTTCAGGATAGGGGATTCCACTCAATGGATCAAGGAGCTGAATTTTTTTGTTGGAAAAGACATTCATAATTAAATACCTTCATGTATTTTGACCAACCTTCATTGGGGTTATACAAAGTGGAATATGGATCATTTACACTAGAATTTCACAAAAACTATACATTCAAAGATCAATGGTGAGGGATATTTGGACTTGATAAAATAATGTAAGATTTAATAAAAATCCATAAATTTATTATTTCTCAAACAATATTTAATCAAGAAAAGTCCCAATAATGTAAGAACCTGGTTATTATTCTTGAGGTAGGGGTTTCTTCTTTTCCTTTTTCTTTAAGTGTTTTTGATAAAATAAGGGAAATGGGGAAAAATCCCAAAATTTGTGGGTCCACTTCATGTACTTTTTCACATGTCGTGTACTTTGTCCATGTGGGATGAGTACATAGGGTGAGTAGGCTTGTCAGTGATGAAGGGTGTAAAAACTAACTATACTCCGTGTACTTATTATATACATGTTATGTAATCAGTCAGTAGGTGAATAGTAAGGCAGTGGGAGTAGGTGCCAGCGGAGTGATAGTACATGCCATGTACTCAAAATTACACGTCGTGTAATCATGTCGATAGATAAACAATGCGGTGGTGAAATGTATCCGCCAGAGAAATGGTTAAAAATGGAAAGTACACGTCATGTAGTTTTTTTTATTAAAATGGGTCATAGCCTCCTCTGTCAATAGAGGAATATGACAACGTCGAAAGAGGGTCGGGAGAGAGGGTTGGATCTTGGGGGAGCTTCTGATCGCACACTGGAACTCAGATTCCTTCGTTGATGGTCTCGATTGAACCGCAAAGGTGAGTTATTCACTCTTATTGAACCCTTCCTTCCATTTTATTCCTGATGAGAAGTTATTTCAATTTGAATGCATTTTTGTTTATCCCAGATCTATGTCGTTATCATGTGTTTTGGAAGGAATTGTTCATGTATATTGATTATAGGAGATCAAGGTGGGTGGTCTGATGATTAATTCCAACTGCTGAGTGTTTTAATGTACCATTATGCAATGCGCCAATGTTTGGGGTGTCGTATGGCTGAGGCCTTGATTAATTAAGATATCTATAATTTCAAAGATAATATGATGATAATTATAAACTACTGTCTGGGATCATTCCTTGTATCCAGGGCCACCCTGTGGGTTCATTTCCCTTGTTTATCCATTTTTTTAGGATACCCGAGGGTATACACTGATTTTAACATGCATGAGTTTTCTTGAGAAAAAATGTGTATATAATTTCTTTCTTATGTGTTGGTCTTGGCCCGATTGATTTTTTATCATGAGGGTAGTCGTTCTCATGCCTGAGGGAAGGTGTTTTATTTAGCCTGAGGGAAACCTTTCTTATGATTGTGGGTAGTTGATTCCGTGCCTAAGGGCATTATCTCGTATGCATGAGGGAAATATTCATTTTGCCTATGGTAAATCACCTGAGGGATTCGATTCTGATTACCTAAGGGTAAGGTTTTTCATGTCTTAGGACTCTATTTACCTTGCATATTCGCTATGGCGATTTCACATGTTATATATGCGAAGCTAAATCACAGGCTCGGTATTGTTTTCCTTGTACTTGTTAGATAGATTGTAGTAGTTTTGCTGCGGCACTGTACAGGAGTCTGTCGGCTGATGCTGTGTCTCAGAAACTTATAATTTAATTATATTAAATTGTTAAATAAAAATTAAATGGATATGGAACTTGTAAAAACATTTAATTTTTATTACTTCCTGGTTTACTGCATTTCATTACTGCACACTATTGTTGCACAAACTCACTGAGAGTTGGGCACGAGCCTTTGGTGGTTGCCTACTGGGATTTTTTTCTCACACCCACATAGGGTAATGTCATGGGCCCAAACAAATTATATTGTTGCAGGTGTAGATAAGGGAAAGAGTCCCTATATAGGTATTTGATGTTGCAGAGGGGTAGGGGAGCATGGGACCAAGCTTAGGATTACGATGCTGCCAACTTCCTGATGCGCTTTTTTATTTTGCTTTTTTGTATTTTTACCTTGTACTGTATTATTACAGATTGTAGTGTATCTAGTTTTTGCTACTTTCGTAAACTTAGGGACATATTTCATCAATATATATGACTGTTGGTCATTTCTTTATTTCAGTACTATTTCCATTTCACCATTGGTATTGTTTACTGCTTCCTCTTTTGTATGATTGTATTTTGTTCCACTACGTTACACTTTGAGAAATGAGGGAATAGTTTCCATACTATATGACCTAGGCCCTCACTGAAAGTCAGCAGCCTTTGGCGTTTGGGGAAATGCGCTTGAGGTCATGTGAACAACCGGGTTTAGGGCATCCGTTGAGTGGCACCCGGATCCAGGACGTTACAAAGAGGTATCAAAGGCATTTCATTCCATTGACATACTATTTAGAGCCTATAGTCCGGGATATGACATAATTAGTATTCTGTAATAAGTTGTTCCTAGGAGTAGCTAACTCATGTATAGGGAAAATCCAATCAACCTCATTTATTTTCAATTTATTTGGTTCTGCAATTTTACAGTTGATTTGATTTTCACTATTGCATGATTCACTTGTGGTGTGTTGTTTATATTGTTATATAGGGTTCTATTTAGTTGCAACCTGATGAGATGAGGGTACTCCATCTCATGAATCATTTAGGCACATGTTATAATCACATGTCATGAATAGTTTCCATACCATGTAGGAGCATTACAAATTTCATGTTCTTGTGATAGATGTTGTGCTAGAAAATTCATGTTGTTGTGATAAATGCCTTGATAAATACCTACTATTTGATAGGGTATTATTATGTGAGGTTCTGTAAATGAACTCCAAACATTGGTTTTTGAGGAGTATGGGCCCTCATCAACCATAATATGGTGGGTCATAGACTTTTTTACCTTGTTATAACATGTATAAGATTCCAAGCTTTGATTCGCAAGGAGTATGGGCCCTAACAGATCAGAATTTGGAACTTAGGTGTTGGTTTTATTGTTTTTCTGTGCTCTAGGGTAGTTTCTAAGTCTTCCTATTTGGAAAAACCCAGAATACATGCCATGTAGTTATGAGTACATTCCATGTACTCTTCTATTTAGGAAGAAAAGAAAAAAATTTAAGTACACGCCGTGTAGTCTCTAACAGTGTCATAGGCCATGTGGGAAGAAACACAGGATGGGGAAGTTTCAGAGGGAACACGCCACGTACTAGTTGTGCATGTCGTGCATGTTGACCATGTGTATTCCCGTGTAACTAACAACACGGATGGAGGAAATATTTGTTTATACACGTCGTGTCAATGAATAACACACCGTGTAGTGTAAACTGGGAATCTGGCAGTATAACTAACAAACACGGGTCAGTGTTACCTCTTCTTGGACATGTCCGGTACCTGTGGTACACACCGTGTAGTCTTGATCAGTGAGAGATAGTGTGGACTTCGTCATGTAGGTGGGGAAATGTGTTGGTGTACACGCTGTGTGTGAGTGTAACACACCATGTAGTGTCAGTCGAGTAGCTGACCGTGTCACTAACAACATGGGCAATTGGAATCTAAGTAGCACACGACATGTCTATCTAGAACATGTCGTGTAGTTTGATCTGTGTTCCCGTCCATGTAACGAACAGTACGGGTTGGTGAAGCTCGTCTAGTATACACCGTGTAGATCTTATACATGCCACGTAGTCTCATTTAAGGGAGAGTCATGTGGCTAAGCATTGTAGAAGTACTCAGGAATGGGAATAAAATTCAAGTATACACCGTGTGTAAGGACAACCCGCCGTGTGTTTGGGGTGTTACACGACTAGTACTGTCAAAGTACACGCCCATGTAAAAGACTTAAGTACAACATGCTATGTTTTTGGGGTGTTACATGACCAATGATGGCAGAGTACACGCCCATGTACAAGACATAATAGAACACGTTGTGTAGTAATTATACACACCGTGTAGTCTTGTTTTGTAAAATTTGGATGTTTTTTTCTCATGTTCCCTTCTTACACTCCTTGTTTTCAGTACATGATAATCTCAATCTAAGGCATGTGTTTGATCTTTAAGAGTCATGTCGCCGAGACAACCTCGAGTTGTTTTCCAAGAGAGGAGAAATGATTGTACTCTAGAGACAGTAGGCCACAGTCTACCGATAGATCCTCCAGCAGAGCCAGATGCGGCTCGAACCGTTATATCGAACACAGGAGCGGAGGAGTAGTTCCATGAAGGCATCGTGTGGTTCATGCAGACCTTTCAGGGAGCACTGTTGGCTGCCACATCTATGGTAGAGCTGACTTGTATATTCCAACAGCAGCATCCGTCTACATTTTCAGGGGATGGTGTACCACAGGATACAGAGTCTTGGTTGGGTTCTATGCATACTATCATCGAGCATCTAGAGACGCCTCCAGGGTGGAGGGTTAAGATTGCTACATACATGCTATGTGATTCTGCCAAGAGATGGTGGGATGTTACCACCCTCAGATCGATGGCCAATTAGAGCATACGATACAGGTTCCTGAGGACATGCTACGTGCATGCATCTTAGACTATTGGGGCTCTTAGGAGAATCACATACCCCTAGTCTAATTTCCCTACAATATTAGTTTTCAGGAAACTATTGATATGGAACCTTACGAGGCATTATATGGTAGGCCATGACTATCACCCTTGTGCGGGTTAGAGGTAGGTGAGGCAGCTTTACTGGGACCACATCTCATGCAGGAGACTTCAGAGCAGGTCCAGTTATTAGAGAAGTGGATGGCTATTGCACTGTCCTGTTAGAAATATTATCTTGATTGCCGGAGACGACCCTTGGAGTTTGTGGTCGGGGATCGGGTTTTCTTACATGTTTCACCGAGGTTGGGACACTGGCGGATCAGGATATAGGGTAAACTTTCACCAATGTATGTTGGGCCATTTTAGATTCCAGATAGATTTAGGTCAATTTCCTATCGGTTGCAGTTACCACAGAGGTATTGGGCCTTGCACAGCGTCTTCCATGTATCTCAGCTGCGCCATTATCACTCGGACCCATTTCACATTTTTAATCCAAGGAGGGTGAGCTTCAGGATGATGCATCCATTGAGGGGCATCTAATTCATATTGGTGATAGGAGCACGAAGGTTCTTCGAGGCTGGTCAGTTCCTCTCGTAAGGGTGCTATGGCAGCATGGCCGAGTGCAGGATGAAACCTGGGAGCAGGAGACAGACGTAAGTGCTCAGTGGCCAGATTTGTTCTCAGCTTTATCTTCACCACCCTTGGAAGGGTAATTTGGGTATTAATTTCTTTAAGGGGGGATGTTTGTAAGAAACTGATTCTTATTCTTGAGGTATGAGTTTCTTCTTTTAATTTTTCCTTAAGTGTTTTTGAGAAAATAAGGAAAATGTGGAAAAACCCCAATATTTTTGGGTACACGCCATGTACTTTTCCGCACGCTATGTACTTTGGCTATGTGGGATGAGTACACAGGGCATGTACGCTTGTCAGCGATGAAGGGTGTAAAAACATACTAAACTCCATGTTCATAGTATATACATGTCGTGTAATCAGTCGGCTGGTGAAAGTTAAGGCGGTGGGAGTAGCCGCCAATGGAGCGATAGTACACACCGTGTACTAAAAAATATAGGTCGTGTAATCATGTCGACAGCTAAACACTGCAACGGTGAAAAGTATCCTCCAGAGGAATAGTTATAAAATGGAAAGTACACGTTGTGTACTTGAGAGTAAATGCTGTGTAGTTTGTTTTCTTTGCTTAAAATAGGCATTAGCCTCCTCTATCAATAGAGGAATCTGAGAACGTCGGAAGATCGTGGGAGAGAGGGTCAGATCTTGGAGAAGCTTCCAATCGCACACCGAAATTCGGATTCCTTCACAGATAGTCTCGATTGAGCCGTGCGGGTGAGTTCTTCACTATTCTTGATCCCATACTTACATTTCTTTCCCAAAGGGAAGTTATTTGGGTTTGAACTCATTTTTGTTTATCCCTGATCTATGTCATTCTCGAGGGTTTCGGAAGGCGGTGTTCACATATATTGATCAGAGGAGATCGAGGTATGTGGTATGATGTTAAATTCCAACTGCTGAGTGTTTTTGTGTACCATTTTTCTATACGCCCATGTTTGGGGTGTCGTATGGCTGAGGCCTTGATTAATTAAGATATCTAGAACTTAATATATAATCTGATGTTAATTATAAACTGCTTTCTGGGATCATTGCTTGGATCCAGGGCCACCCCGTGGGTGCGTTTCCCTTGTTTAGCATTTTGGCCAGGATACTCGAGGGTATATCGTGATTTTAGCATGCTTGAGTTTTCTTGAGAGAATGTGTGTATATAATTGCTTGATTATGTGTTGGGATCGGCATGGTTTCTTGTTTATCATGAGGGCAGTGTTTCTCATGCCAGAGGGAAAGTGTATTATTTAGCCTAAGGGAAACTTTTCTTATGCTTGTGGGAAGTGGCTTCCGTGCCTGAGGGAATTGTCTCTTATGCATAAGGGAAATATTCATTATGACTGTGGGAAATAACATGAGAGTTTCGATTTGATTTCCTAAGGGTATGGTTTTTCATTTCTAAGGACTTTGTTTAACTTTCATATTCATTGTGGTGATTTCACATTTTATATATGCCATGCTAAATCACAGGCTTGGTATTGTTTACCTTTTACTTGTTAGACAGCTTGTTGTAGTTTTGTTGTGGCACTATATAGAAGACTGTTGGATGAGGTTGATTCATGGGAACTTATAATTCAATTATATTGAATTGTTAATTAATAATTAAATGGAAATGGAACTAGTAGGAACATTTACTTTTTATTACTTCTTGGTTTACTGCATTTCATTGTTGCACACTGATGTTGCACAAACTCACTAATAGTTGGGCACGGGCCATTGGTGGTTGCCTAATGGGATTTATTTATCACACCTTATTTAGGTCATGTCTTGGGCCCAAATATATTATATTGCTGCAGGTGTAGATAAGGTCAGGATTCTTTATATAGGTATATGATGTTGCAGAGGAGTAGGAGAGAATGAGACCAAGCTTAGTCTTGCGATGCTGCCGGGTTCCTGTTGCGCTAGTTTATTTTTCTTTGTTGTATTTTTCCCTGGTACTATATTATTTCAGATTGAAGCGTATACTATTTTGGATTCTTTAGTAGAATTAGGGACATATTTCATCATTATATATGGTTGTTGTTCATTTATTTAATTCAATACAGTGTCCATTTCACCATTGGTATTGTTTACTGCTTCCGATTTTGTATACTAGTATTTTGTTCTATTGTGTTACACTTTGACAAAAGAGGGAATTGTTTCCCCACTATCAGACCTAGGCCCTTGCTGCTAGTCGGCAGCCTCTGGAATTTGGGGAAATGCGCTTGAGGTTTTGTGACCAACCGGGTTCGGGGCATCCATTGAGTGGAACCTGGATCCGGGACATTAAAAATAATACGCTCTTTTAATTGTAGAATAAAATGGTATGTCAATCATCCACATTATCCCTATATTCAATATTTGAGAAAGAAAACCTCATAACTATAAGTAACATCCAATATTTTTTTAGACGTCTTCAGGTTGTGCTACACCATGATGGAAATCTTAAGTACTATAATCCCCAATGCTTGATTTCCAGTTAAGGAGGTGAGTGATGACGATTTACTTGTTTATGAAAAATATCTGAACTATGTAGTAAACGTTCAATGTTTGATTCTATCATCAATGAATAGTGAACTCATGAAGTCTCATGAAAATATGGATGCATATATCATGCTTGAGAAACTCCATAATCTTTACCATGAGAGAGCTATATAGGAATGGTTTGAGATTTCCAATGTGCTCTTTCAGTGAAATTTGGGAGAGGGTTCCCCATCTAGGCCTCATGTAGTCAAGCTCATTGGATACATTGAGCACATAGAGGTTCTAGGTTTTGTACTCCCTGAAGAATTGGGAACCTATCTTATTCATGAATCACTCTATTGGATATTATCAAGCTTTGGTATAAATTTTAATATAAACAACATTGAGAAGCCTCTTCCATATCCTCTCACTCTTCTTCTCCATGTAGATGAGTATACAAAACATAAAAATCCTTTTATCCTTATGGTGAAAAAACATGATGGTAATGTAAATAGATTTAATCCCAATGAATCTTCTCACCCTTCCAAGAAGAAGAAGATCAAGGGTAAAGCAAGGGAACATAGTGCCGTCTATTTCACATGTGGAAAGAAGGGCCACTGGAAGAAAAATTGCACCCATCCAAATAAGTTAGGGGAAGATTCAGGTGTATTTATTATCCAGTAAAATTTATATATTTCATCAAATTGGGTATTAGAAATAACTTCCAGTTCTCACATATATATTCAAATATAGGATCCAAGTATATTTAAAAAGATTCACCCAGGGGGGTAGATCTACAAGCATCCAATGGAGATAAAATTATTGGTGTAGCTATTAGGGAGTACCCCCTCATGTTTCTGACTGGAATAATATTGGTTTAAAAGGGGTTTTATTATGTGCCTTATGTTACCAAAAAAATTATTTCAATATCAAAACTAGATAAGAATGGCTTTAATTTCCAATTTGGGGATATAGTTTTTTTATTTTATAAATATAGCATTTTTTATGTTATGGGACATTTAAATAATGGTCTTTATATATGGATTACATGAATAGTGTAATGGCAATTGTTAATAAAGTTACCTCACATAACCCATACACCACCCAACCTTTGCATCATCAAATTGGTCATGTAAATGAGAAACCCTTAAGAAAATTACATCAAGATGGATATTTAGATTCTTTTGAACTACAACCACTTGATTATGTAAATCATGTTTAGAAGGAAAATGTATAGATCCCCATTTAGTGGAAAATGTGAAAGGGATAAAGTTTTTATTTAACTAGTTCATATTGATTTGAGTAGAGTATTTTCTATCAATGCAAGGGGTGGGTACTCATACGTCATAACATTTACTGATGATTTTAGTTGATATGGATATGTCTACTAAATGATGTATATGTAGGATTATTTTGATAATTTCATGGAATATAAGAAAGAAGTTTTGAAACAGTTTGGAAAGAAGACTATGAAACTCCACTAAGACTCTAGTGGAGAATATCTTAATCAAAAATAAATTGATTATTTATGGGAGTTTGAGATAATATATCAACTTACTCCTCCTTATATGCCTCATTGGAATGATGTAATAGAATGGAGGAACCAATTTTTGCTGGACATGTAGAGATTAATGATGAGTCGTGTGAGTATTCCATTATCCTTTTGGGGATACACATTAAAAACAGCTACATACATAGTAAAATGAATGACAACTAATGTTAAAGATGATATTCTATACCAATTATGTAATGGAAGGAAGCCTATGTCATCAAACTTGCATGTGGGTGGTTGTAAATAATTTTTAAGGGGTCTTTAGGTAATAATATTGAAATCTAATGACCCTATATATATATACCAATCATTGGAATCAATGTGTATAGACCTACCCCAATCCATTACACTGAAATACTCTCACTATGTCCAATTTAGTGAAAAATATGGAGGATGGGGGAGTGTTGTATTATTCCACGATCCTTCTCAATCCTATGGTAGGGAGAGGGAGGGTGAATTCCATTGAGTATTTATCTCCCCCACACTGTATGTACTCCACTACTTTGAAAAATACGTCTTCCACCTCCATGATGTTCATCATGTCTCATGAGTAAGAGAACCGAAAGAGCGAAGCAGTATTTATAGGTCTCACAGCGGGAAGCAACAACCCCTAAAGAATGCAATGAAATTCCTCTGCCGAGAAGCATTAAATTATAGATCTTTGGAGACAATTTAATATTACGACCCCTCAATATATATCCATATATTCTCCCACTTCTTTCACCATCTAGTGTTTCCTTTATTTTATTTTCTTTCTTTATTTTTTTATTTTTATAAATTTATGACTCAAGTCAAATCGAACTCATCAAATCCTAAAACTAGATATTCCATTTTAATATTTCATTTATTTTTAATATCATTTCTCATAAATATATTAATAAATTTAAATTCAACTGATTACTTACTGAATGGTTAAATTTTTTGGTTAATATTATAATTTTTCTATTTATTTGTGAAAATATCCCAAGGTGGTTTATATGCCAAAAGTTTTATAGAGCTATTTTTATTAATTTTCTAATAGTTTTTATTTTATATATGATTTTTTTTCGAAATGAATTTCATAAATACCTTGGTTTTTTTTAATAATTCACTAACATCAAATTAATATATTTTTTATAAATTTGTTAAGAGTTTTTAATTTATAAATAAATATTTTAAATATTCATTAATGCTTTAATTTTATAAACACATAAATATATAACTTGTTTTAATTACAGTTGATTGGATTTTTTTTAAAAAAAATCGTTTTTAAATCTCATAACGTCTATTTTTAATACATTTGATGGATTGTAATTTTCCGTTTTATTAAAAATTTTAATTGTTTTCATCTTTTAAAAAAAATTTAAAAGCTATTCTGTTTTTTACCACTATGTCTTAAAATAGTTAAAAATAAATGTTTATTGACATATGTTTAATTAAAATAATATAGTTTTTGACTTTATTAAAAAAATTGAAAAAAAAGAGATTAAATATTTAGATTCATCACATTGAATATAAGGGTGTTTTAAAAATATGGATTTCATTTGGAAAATTTATTTATTTTCAATCCTCATTATACATGTTTTCCATTTTCTTAATTTTTTTAAAACACTTTGTTGTAATTTTTTAATTTATAATTTTTTAACACATGATATATATTTTGGGTTTTAAAAACAATCCACTGAATCATATAAAAATAATATATGTTTTACACCACAAAAAATGTTACGTGGTTACTTTTTTATTATATTATTTTTTTGACATTTTTTAAAAGATTATTAATTTTTTCATTTCAAAATTTTATTTTATTTTTTTTAAACCAATTCTCTCACTTTAAAGAAACCCATGTTGTTTTAAGCCACATAACACATTTTAAAAGATTTATTAATTTGTTTTTTTTAAATTAAGTGGTTTTAAACAATACATGAATATTTTAAAAAAAAGTTTCAATGTATCTATAGCTCATAACATATAATATTTATTTCAAAAATAGACTAACTTTATAAAACAATTTTGTATAATTATATGTTTTGACCTCCTTTTATCTTTTATTATAAATTTTAAACGGTTTTTGTCGAGGAGGAAGCGAATCAGCTCCAGAATAAAAACTCAATTATGTCAAATATATATTGAGAATCACCAAAAAAATTGGAGCGCAAAAATAAAATTATAAAATAAATGGGGACATGGAAATTTAATGTGAAAAGACACTCGATTACAAAGGATTAAAAAACCACAAGGGAACTTCAAGAAAATGCAGTAACAATCAGAGAGTACACATATCAAAGTACAATACCAAAACTTGAATTGAAAATACCACATACTCTATCATATGTTTGGATTTTCTAGCTCCACCCTTTTTGAGCACTAAAAAATGATAATAAATCATCATTTTTTTAAGAACTGCTAAAGGGTGCTTTTATCGGTGTTTTTCATAGCATTGATAAAATTATGTCTTTTATCATCACTAAAACAACTATTTTAAATGGTGATAAAACATATATTTCATAAAAAAGGTTATATATCATTAAAAATCAAATATTAATATATAAATATATTTATATTGATATAAATATAATAGATTTTATAAAATATTATTTATATAATACGAAATATGATCATGCCCTTACTATATCATATATATAGTGCAAAATGGTTTATAAACTATTTAAAGATAATATTAATTAAAAAATTGCTATTTATTATTTAGTATTTTTCATTTAATAACAATTTGAAGATATTAAAATTCAATTAATTAATAAATAATATTAAATAAGTTGAAAACAAGACTCGAACATCAAATGGTGATAACTTTTGATCAGGGTGCCTATTTGATCACTTCAACATATCAAATCAAATCATGCGAAAATAAATTGGTTGGTTGATCCTTTAGATTGTTTTCATTCAACTTTAGATTTCACCCCTTCCCCTTTTCCAAATGTTATAATATTCATCAGTTCAAGAATTTTTTAATTAATTTTTAAAGGTATTTCATAAGAAAAAATTAAAATGAGTACCTCCTTCTTGAAATGTATTTTTACTAGATCTAATAAAAAAAATTTGAATGCTACAATTGATTTCATGACCATATTAATATCCACAACATCATGTGGAATGGGTTTCTCAGTTCTTGTCTCATGATCTATGTGAATCCCCACTCTCACAGGACCTTTTGGAGGTTTTTTATTGTTTAGAATATCTCTTTGGATATTGTACACAATACCCCTCAAAATAAGGCAATGAGTGGGTGTTGATTGATATAAATCGAAATTATTTTGACCTTATAGAATATCAGTATAGGAAAGGTATCAATGTCTACCTAATTCACAACTCAGGAAAACAATTATGACAATATTGATTACCTCTTCTAAGAAAGCACTTTGAGGGGAATGACTCCCCTCAATTATAGTGGGGATGGGGGTGGGGGATCTTCACGTAGTGGTTATTCTTATATTGTTTCTTTACATTACTTACTTCCCATAACATTTTATAATAATTCTGATTGGAAAATAATTTTTTTATTATAAAATATCTAATTATGCCTACAAATCTTCCATTTTCTTATCTTCATACCGCTGTTCATTTCTTTTCTCAAAATATGTTTTGGGTGACACACCAAAATCCACACCTCTGACATTACCATACTATTCTGGCCACTTCAAGACAAATACTAGTATTATTTCATTAGTTACTGATGATTCTTTTTTATAATTAAGATAACAAATAAAGGAAAATAATTAATCATTATTATATAATACTTATTTAACGAAAAAATTATTATTATTTCATACTTACACCTGATTCCCACACTTTTTCTATGTTTTCATTTATTAGTATCCCATATTTATTTACATGGTCGACCTTCTATAGAACATGATGTGGGATAAAAGTGACATTGTTTTTTGATTCATCAATATTCATATAAATAAAGGAACATACTTATGTTGTTTCATGTCACATAAAAGTATTATAGTAGATTAAAAACATGTAACATTTTTTTCAAGTCAATGATACCCCAACCTTGCTTTACGATAGAGATATGTTGGTTTTCCTACTAGTTGGTTATTTTAATAACACGGTTGCTATTTCATAAATTAAAAATTCTTAATCAAAGAAAATAATACACCTATTTTTAAGAAAAGTACTACCTGTCCAAATGTACCTAAAAATATGTCCCCTCAAAACGACTAATAAATGCATCCCACACTTATTAGTTTACCAGGTATGTATACATATATGTTGGGTGTGATTTTATTTTCCTTTTAGCATCATTGTGATGATACTTTTTATGAATTATGTGAAGGACTCAATAATCCTTTCCAACAATAATTAATTGAAATTTCATTCGGGAGTTATCTAACATAAATGCACTGTGCAAGGGATAATGAAGATTAAATCAACATTTCATTATTATTTTTTTTATAAAAATAAATATTGTATTTAATAATGTTACCCTAATCTCTTCCCAAGTTAATGTGTTAAGAATAGGCACAACATTTTTTCATGAATCTTCACTAATCATCACGTGCATATGAGTGGTGAGAAAAATGTAACTACTGAACATAGCCTTTTGGGGTTAACAAGTGGACCATGTGCATTCCATCTGACCTCGAATTTGATTCCATTATTTCTTTCCTTAATATTTTTTGTAAACATTATCATGCTATGATGATCCTATTCTTTCTAGGATACATGTTATTCACTATCTACCATTTCTTCATCTTCAACATTGTCAATATATAATTTATCTAGATTTGTATCATCAACATCTGAATAAGTTCATGGTTCCTCTGCATTGGGAGCACCAACATATTGAGAAACCTATTATTCATCGGGATTGGGATCATTAGTGTGTATAGAAGTTATCATCTACAAAAGTGGTTGAACATTTAATTTAGATTAAATAAATGCAGTTTTTTAAATATAATAATATGAGGAAACATAATGTATATTAAAACAAAATACAACCTGGTTATTGAAATCACTATTTTTAAGGTTGAAGGATTTGACCCCTATATCGAGTATCCATGTACCTTCATTATGGTATCTTCTAACATAAAAGTCATTGTATACATTAGAAAAATTGTGAAATAATTGTGATGTACCAATGAAATGGTCATTCTCAATTGAATATACCTCTAAACCATTAGTGTTTTTGGTCAATAATAGAACAATTGACCACATTCAATTTCTGTGATATTGAACATAAAAAGATTATACTACCTATGATTCCATTATAAATAGTTCTTATTTATACCCTTCCTTACTAAAATCAACTTTAATGAATCCCAATTCATCAATTTTAACAACACTCAGGTTATCAACCCACGTGCTTAGAAAAGTAGACACATGGAATGTTTTATAATCAAACTCCCATATTTGTTTAATGATGCTAATTTATGACATATTTACATAAATTTTATTTCAATCCTTAGTAGGAGATACATGCATTGATTTAGCAAGAAGTATAACTCCACTATTTTTCATGGTATTCCTTTCGTCATGTTTATTTATATATAACATATAACCATTAATTACATGTTCATTATAATATAATACATGGCCACATGGTCCTCTATCTCGACTCCTTAAAAAATGGTCTTGAAACCAACCAATGAACTCTTGATTATGTGTATTTGATATCCATATTTCATACCTTAATGGATTAAAATTCCTAATAATTACATTTTTGGATTCAACATATGGAAAAACTATACAATTTTAGGAAAAATATAATGTTACACCTACTCGCGTTCTATAATAGTAATTTTTACAACATATATTCCGAAAATTCCATCACCCACAAGCCACCCAGTGTGATGATATTTTAATAGACCAATTCTTTCTACATTGGATCTGTAGTCGTTATCAAATTTAACTGATTCCTCAACAACATATTTCTCCATAATATAGAATTATAGTCAAATTCACGTTTGGAAATAACCTTTAAAAATTTTCATATAACATTCAAAATTTCCAAAGAATAGAATAAAAACTCAGAAATGGGGGTTGGATCAATTATTCACTTTTATATGTTTCAATAATTTTTATAACATAACCCCTACACTTGTTAAGATTTATTTCCTTTCCTTATTTTTCTAAATACTCATGAATTAAGGTTCAACCTTAGTGTGAGAACCTACGTCCTTCCCATTACCACTCTTGTGGCTCAATAGATATTTTATATTATGATGAAGTGAATATAGCTTATGAAAACCCCTATTATATTCCTTCTATCTCTTGATATGAAATATTATATAGACACCCATCAGTTTACAAGGTTTTTTATAAAAAATTGATCCAAAACAAATGAATAAGGACTTTTTTCAATCTAATCCCCAAATTACCAGTATAGATCCTTAGTCGGATTAGGCTAGATCATAATATCTCAATACAATAAGGTTAATAAAATTCTACCTTACCCAATATACACTTCTCAAACTCTTCTCAAACACATATTATTATCTTCTTTATTCCAATTGGATCAATACAATGGACTCAATATGATTAACCCATTATCAATCTGCAAATCTCAGACTCTGTTCAAATGCTCAATATGATCTTCCACAGTCTGGTAAAAAAACATTCAGGTGTATGATCATCTTTAGAGATCTCAGTATGGAAATAAATAACTTGGATAGAATTATGTAATTCTTTTCATTTTATACTCATAATGAAAAGATAGGAAATATTAATGAAGTGTGCCTCGATTTTTTGGTGACCCGGAAAAGTAAAAGCAGGAAACTTGAAAACATTCCCCGCTTCCTCAAATTTCAAAAACTCTAAAAATATCTCACATTTAAAATTCATCTTTGACTTCTTCAAACCTTCATAGATTTCTCAAAAATTTATGATGAATTTAATTCCAGGTTTAACCACTTCAACTCTTCACCTATATTCTTCTTTGTAATCATACTTCTTTAATTTCAGGTCTTTTATTCAGTATGATGAAACCTCCTCAACTCATTATAAAGAATCTTTCTCAACTCATTATGATTAAACTTCCTTGGAATCATATTCTTATACTTATTAAAATATTTATTTCCTTAAAAATATCATTATGATATGCCTTTATTTCTCAACTCATTACAATCTGGATTTTTTTTTTCAGCTCATTATGATTTTCCATTCTTTCTCAGGTCATTACAATCTAGATTTATTTTTCAGCTCATTATGATCTGCCTTTCTTTCTCTCATCATTATGGTATTTATTTATTTCTCAAATCATTATGATTTTCCATTCTTCATTTTATCATTATGAATAATTGAATTTATTTCTCAAATTCATCCTGATGGAATCCTCATAATGATAGAATTCCCATTATTATGGATTTCTCATAATGATGGAATTTCCATTATGATGTAATTTCATTTCTGATGGAAATTCCACTCTGAAACTTTTTCATTCATAAAACATCATCTGTTGTAGACATTCTAACTTCTAAAAACTTCTGAGTCAATTATATCTAGATCTAATATATGCCCAGATTTCTGAAACTGATATAATCATTATGATTCCACCATTTTTTCAAAAGATTTTATCATGTTCATTTTCATGATTTTTGAGAACTCTAGGACCAGAAAATAATTATCTAATTTAGTTCATAAATTTTGAGAACATTCTAACTTCTGAATTTTCTTTCATCAAAAAAAAAACTTCAGCATCATTACAAATTCTTCACTCAACAACATCTTACTTTCAAATGAATTCCAATTTTAATGAATTTTTGTGAAGATATATCGGAATCTAATAAAACATTAGATCAAAAATTTCATCATTCTGGTTACTTCTACATCCAATGTTTATCAATAAAAAAAGTGAGTCTAGAAACATGTTTTCAGAAAATAAATATCTTAAATAAAAAAATTCTCCTCCTTTATGTATGGGTTTGTATATTCTGCAACTTTTTACTTTCTTATATAACTCATAATGATGGACTGGGTTCGATTCCTAAATAACAAAAAAATTATTATACATAAGTTTATTTATAAACAAATACAAAAACATTATTAAAATAATTTATCAAAAAGGTTCTTCACATTCAAGGATTTACATCCATCTATAATGTACAAGACCACATAGTCTAATCACTTTTAAAAAGTGAACCATCAAGTGAACCATCATATCAAATAATTATTTTGGGAAGAATATGTCAACTTCAAATAATATGACAACAATTTCATGTTCCATAGTTAAAAATTTCCCTTGGTCTATAACATTTAATAATATAAAATTGAAAAAATGGATCTTGGTTAATGTATGACAGACATTCTTGGGATAAATGAAATGTAAATCTCATTTCATTAGACATTTCATAAAAAAATTATATTCATGTGATTTCATATCCCTTAAAATTAAATCAGTCATTAACATGATATTATTAATATTTTATGAATAACCTTATAGAAAATTTACACCATTAATGAAGTTGCAAAACTAATATCTCTTTTTCCTGGAAAGAGTTTGAGTAGCTGGAGGAAGAAAAGTTCATTTTTCACTCTTTGTTGGTTCCAACTCGTCCAATATTCTCATAGAAATCATGTCCAACCTAGCCTTAATTCCAACCTTTTTTGGGTGCATTTATTAATGTTCCAATGACACTATCACATAAATTTTTTTCAACATTCATAACATGAAGAAAATTCTTGATATAAAAAAATCAAGTATAAGAATTCAAAAAAACCGATCACTTTTTCAACCTGGTTTTTGTAAGGATTTTAAAAAAATGCATACCAAAGGAAGTGTCCATAACTTTTACTTTCCAAAATAGATGATCACCTATTAGGATTGACACGACCATATGTTCTTATTAACCCTCATTAAATGATGTCATCCATTATCAGCACTTATATCATCGATGTAGAAATTTTTGATGTATAACAAACATAATATTTGATGAATATTTTAACCTAGCTAATTGATTGTGTACCTTATTCATAAATAGGACACCCTTGAGTTTCTTTACTACTATATCCTAAAAAAATCCATAAGTTGTAAAGTCATTTATCATTATGTACAATATGGATTTCAATATGAAATATTCATACCTATAAGAATCATACAACATAACACTTGAATCCCATAATAATTTCAAATATTAGATCAAAGGATCAATATTGACATCAATATCATTACCTGGTATTTTTTGTCCAAATATGAGTAGATATAACATATTGTGCTTTCATTTCATGCATAACCACAGTTGAATGTTATAATTTACCAATATAACTAGCCATGTACTGTGAGTGCAACATTGAAAACCAAAATAACTCACTCCAACTGTACATTACACAAGACAAATCATTCTCAGATCATTTTCAAATTTAGGATACTTGTGATCAATTCTCTTCAATTGAGCAGAGTATGTCGGGTGATGAAGTTTCCCATCATTATTTCTTGAATCGGTGTGCCACATAAATAATATTACCATCTCTTCACTTCAATATAGGTGCCTAAAATATGCAATGATTGGAAAGTACCATAAAACCTTTATAGGACCTGATTCAACTTTGTTGTACCCAGAAACACCACACTTTGGGAATTTTTTAAGTGATTTGTGGTCCTTAAAAAATTTTATATAGTCATTTGAAAAAATAAGGATTATTTCAGTGATCATACCCACTGAACATATCATTTTTTAGAATCATATTTCCATCAAGGAAGCTTATTATCATCTAGGGGCATATCATTAAAGAGAGTAAGTAATACAGTAAAACTGGTGTCACTCCATCTATTGCCAAATTTTAAATTATACAGCTTCAGTATGGATGATAATGTTATATATTTAGTAAAACCATTATACAATGGTGTCTTTACACAACTTTTTATCTTCTTAAACAATTTTTGATAATCATGAATTTCATCTTCAACTGTCTTTATCATTACATCAATATGATTGGTACCATCATTCACACTGTTAATCACATCCTTAATATAGTCTTCATCATTTTACACACTTCTAATCATATTAGATGATCCATAAAACATAGTTGTAACCCATTCACTTGCTACATTCATTTATTTCCCATGTTTAGTCCAACATTTATAACATTGATCTATAATGTGATAGATCAAGTGTCCATCCAACTTCTGGAGACTAATTATTTTTTAATAACAATAGTGTAAAGATGGAAAAAAGGATTTGATAAGGGTCATATTCATGATATTTTGAGAACATGATGAACTCTTTCACCCCATCCTTAAACTCTTTTATCATATAATTGGAATCCATCAATTTTTTATTCATATCCTTCATATTTGATTAAGTAATATTAATATTTATAAAAATAAATAAATACATAGAAAGTATTAGCATGGAACCCATAAAAGGTCATTCTTAATGAATCATTTAAGCTACTTTAATTCATTGTTCTAAGATAATAAGAGTAAAATGATCAGTATTCTGATTGTTTTATAGTGGTAGAAATCATTGAATGAAAGTAATGTGTGACATATATAAATTTGTAAATAATGTAATTAAATTTTCATATTGTAAAAAACACATATAAATTATGTTGGATTAATTTTCCGAGTATGAGTATAAGTTTCAAAAGTATAGTGAAATATTTTTTATAATGAGATATCAATATAAAAAATTTAAAAAAAATCATACAAACTTAATTAAAATCATTTCATAATTCCTATAAAAATTAAAATTAAATTAGGATATATTGAAATGGTTGAGGTTATTATATATGGTAATGGAAGAAAATGGGAATTTGTTTTTAATTTTAATCCATCGGAGAGGAAGGGGTAATTGTAAATTTGAACCGTTTACCATCTATGCACTGTAAAAACTCTACCTACTTATCATTTACAGTCACTACCTTACATTATAAGTGAGCATCTCTTTTTTTCTGCACAACTAGAAGCTCCATGTGATCAAACTGAGAAATAATGAAGAATAAGTGAAAATAAATGTGAAGGAGATGGAGAGGTTGAACCAACAATGGATCACGGAAAGGGAGATTAGGTGGAAAATCGACTATGAAAAGTATGATATATATATATAATCATTATAATAATATTAAACTAATAAATACAGTATTATATAAATAATTTTTATAAAACAATAATAAAAAAAATTATAAAATATTGATTCAGATGTAAATATATAAAAAATAAAAATATGTAAATTAAAAGAGAAATATTTTAATGAAGAATAAGTAAGGGTAGTGATTGATAAATTTTATTTTTATAAATAAATAAATAATAAATTTTACATAGAGAGATTGTATTCATATTAGAGGAGGTATATTATACAGGAAGATAAAATTTATATAAATAAAAAGAATTTAGGGCATGCATGTATGGTTTCTTGCAATATTTGTAATGGATAATGTTTTTTATAAGTTATGGAAATAATATTACAATATGAGTTTGGTGTCTTTTTAGTGTTACAAGTAAAATTTTTCATCTTTATCATGTCAATCCATTACATGTTACTTTCTCATAAGTTTCACAAGTACACAACTGCCTAAAAATATTGAGCATCATTCTATTCTTTTCATATCCATTTATTCTTGATAAAGATAAAATAATTATATTTAAACTCTAAGTCACCATATACAAAACTCTATAGATTATGTTCTAAATGAAACTCAATATATCATAACTAGACTAATTATGATGTTGCACGCAACATTACATCACATGTTATAGATATTGTGCTTATACATTGAAAAAAACATTGTTATATTGTTCGGAGATCCATCACCTGGGATTTATGCCTCATGTTTGGCCACTTATGATTCGTAGAAGCTGGATATCAATTCGCAGAATGTGGATATCAATTCAGGGAAGTGGGAGCTAGATTCACCCAAGACGATGCACGATTCAAATTCAACATTGTGCATTGATAATGGGAGAGGAAATAAATGGTAAATGCATCAAGTGTGTGGTTTATAATGGGATTATAAAAAGGATAAGTCTTTGAAAGTGAACTATTCATCAAACTTTTAAAGAAAATACTCTTAAAGAAATTTCATTCTTTAATTTACTTCTTGCATAGGCTATTTCTGAGAGAGCGCCATCTCAAAATTTCCATCATTGAAGTCACCTTATTGGAAATCCAGAATTATCTTTCCCTTATCAATATTTAGGGATTTTTTTAAAATAATTGTTATATGTGGAAAAAATTCTTATGGTGATGGATTTTTCAATACATCATGGATGCCCGGGATTTTCTAGATGCTCAGTTCTGATGATTTGAAGAGTCTTATTTCATAGATTATGGTTGCACCACATCTAGAGGAGAAGACTTGGATTCTTGTGGAAAGGTTGTGGTGAAGCTATTCAGGTTGTACCGTAACATAATTGTGGAGAAAAATTATTTCCATGGGACTTGGGTTTGTGGAATAGGCTATTACTACATCGGGAAGTTGATCAAACCCACAAATACAAGGGTTTTAGATGCTCTAGTGACTCTGTGATGTGGGATACTAGCTTCACCATAACATATATCGGAGAATAATGATAATATGAATTAAGTGACCACTACAGAATAAGGTATTTTGAGTCTTGAATACATATTAGATCAATGCACATTCCGGTCATTCAAACCATTTGGAAAAATTAAAACAAAGATGGTCGTGGGGGAGAGACGATCAGATACCTTGGATTTTGAAGGTTTCAATTATTCCACAATGATCATGGGAGAGTTATGATATAGATTCAGTTATGTGAGAGCATGAACTGTGAAATTGTATAGACTCATTCAGGGTCATATTTAAAATATTGATAAGTCTTTCATTAGCACTTCAAAAAAATCACTGATAAAGAGTGGTTTTATCAATGCTAAAATAGTAAGTGTTGATAAAGACATAATTTAAAAATATAATTAATATGATTGAAAATTATAAATATATATAATTATAAAGAATATTAAAATTATGTATAATTATAAATAAATATTTAAAAATAAATTTAAATATATATATTTATTTATGCTTCAAATGGTGAAAACCATAGGTTTAAAACCCATGGAACAGAAAATTTATTAAAATATATAGAGACAAAGTCAAAGGGTTAAAAAAATGTTCATATGACACACACCACCAAACCAACTAAAGAGAAAAAACAAACTATTCCACAAGAAAACAGAGACATAGGGTCTACATAAGCATCTTATATGGCCCCGAGAGTGATAAAATGTAATCCATTTTTAGGAAACTCATGGTCCACATTAATCATTAAATCTATCGACATCATCCTCCTTTACCCCATCTACCCTAGGTTAATCTGAGAATTGTACACTAGAATCATTGCCAAGATTGGAAATAGGGTTCATTTCATCATGCATTGGAGTTTGAAATGCCTGAGGAGGCTCCATAGAAGCATCATTCAAACATTTTATAGTACTAACATCTTCAAATATAGAGGAAGATGGTTATCCATCCTTCTTTCTACCACCATCATCATGCATAGGGAGGTTGGAAGTCTCTATATAGCCTCTAATGGTTTAATTAGATACCCGTTTTTTCAACACACCATATTTTTCAAAACCCTCAAGATAATGGTTATCAAACTTCAAATTATAAACAAAACCATAAATTGAGAAAAAAAATTAACCTTTTAATTTTGGGTTCCACCCACATTTGCATCTAATTCCATTCCATAAGAAGATTGATTAGAATCAGGAAATAGTAAGAATTAATAACCATGTCCACCAGAGTTAACTACCTGTAATTCAAGTTTCTTAACTTGAGACACTTTTCAATCATCCATATTCCCATGATCACCCATTATCTTCATCAAAACATCCTCCCCGTCTAAATATGATATTCACTTACAGTGCTGAATAGAGAGATTTACAGAAGTAATCTACACTCAAGAGAAATAATTCTCCTCAAGGAGCTCTACATGATCTTCCCCAACATTCTATACAAGATCATCACCTTCATTGGACTCACACATATCTCCCAAATTAATTCATGTAGAAGGTTACAAATGTATATCATCATGTACATAGTAGCACTGAGATTATCACCGCCAAAATGAACAGTGTTAACATTCTTATGTCCAGCAACCACATCAGTAAAAGACAACTTCTCTTGAATCAGTTGAGGAGAAACAACCTCCTTATCACCATCTCTACCCAAAAAATATGTGGATAAATTTCACCTTTTAAAAGACTGACCATTCACAACTTTATCCATAAGTCTACAAGATATATTTCCCATTAGATTAACCTTGTCAATGGGACCCTAATCAGTATGCTCACTATTTCAAGCAGGACAAAATACATATTTGATTATAATTATAATTATAAATAAATATATTTATAAGTATTTATATATAAATATAAATATATATGTATATATAATTATATATATTATAATGGCTCATACCTCTTTGGTCCATTACTTTGTGAGAAATATAGTGTTTGAGGTATCCTGGGAAGTCAAGGTGACTCATTTTAGCACTTTTCAGAATTCCCAATTCTCCAAGTTTTCCAATGGGGTCTCATCCCTATAGTGTCCCAACCTGGAAGTGGGTCGCTATTGATGTATCACCCTGGTGGTGCTCGCTGGTAGTGTCTCACCCTGGAAATGTCTCGAAGGCATTGTCTCACCCTATCGGTGTCTTCCTGGCAGTCGCTCATCTAATGGTGGCTCACTGTTGGTCACTCATCTGAAGGTGGATCATAAGTAGTGCCTCGTCTAGTGGTTCCTCATCAATTGGTGGCTTCTAGGTGGTGCCTCATTTAGCGATGTCTCATTGTCAGTGACTCATATGATGGATCATCATCTCATGGTAGATCATGAGTAGTTTCTTATCTGGATGTGTCTTGCTTGGGGTGCATCATCTAGCAGTGTATCTCTGGTGGTGCCTCATCTAGAGGAGCCTCTTATGGTAGTGCCTCGTGAATAGTGTTTCTAGTTCTTCTAGTTTTCCCCTATTGATGTATTTCTTTGACATAAAATTATTTTAATTCCTTTTTTAAAGGAATTTGAGACAAATTAAAAGGCCAAAAGTTATATCTTTAATTCCATATGTTTCTAGAGTCCTTTAAATGGTCAAAAAATTTGGTCTTCACTAGATCATCCTTTAATGAAAAACCAAAACTGTATCTAATCTTGTGACTCATATCCAATCTTCCTTTAGCCGAGATATATTTCCCCTTATTATTTATTTTTTATTTCTCCGGATATGGGACGTGCTGAACTTATCTCCCCATAGGAGTCATGTGGCCATGCTATAGCATTTGGTTAGTGATTCCCTATAGAATTTCCTGATGTACGCGCACCTGTATTTTTGGTGCTACAAGGAAGTTTCGATCATTTTTCTTCCTAGTAAGATTTCCTTCATATATCTTAATTGTGAATCATGCGGGGTGGGTATATTGATTTTTCCCCTGTGAAGATAGTTGATTCTAAACTAATAAATATAATCAACTGTTTTTAAAAATAAATATATAGGGGACTAGGGAAAGTGATGGATGATCTTTTTGTGTTATTGTTATTGTTGATATTGTGATTTTTATGGGATAACTACCAACCAAAAATTGTGTTCATCGGGGTTCCATGATTGTGCATTGGATGGTTTATAAAATGAAATTTTTTTGGTATCTAAATTATTATATATAAAAAAAATTTCTACATTTATTCAATTAATAAATGGATTCCCCATGTATATAAAGTTACTATGATAACCCCTAAATTAACAAGTGGAATTAAATAAGTGATGCCTTATTAAATATTAAACATGTTTTTTCATAGAACGTGTAGTGAAGTGGTTATGGGAATCATTATGCATGGATGGTAGGTTTTGATAATATGATAATATTGAAAGATGAGTTTAAAGAAGGATAATAGAGTTTTTTATGGGTAATTACTGCGAATGTATTCCTTTATAACATGAAAAAATATTCACCCCATATCCAAAGGTTGTGGTATGATGTGTCATTAATGAGAAATCTGTTAATTTACCAGCACTCTTCACCTTCTGAATGAATTTTACTACGTTTCCTATTATATGACGTTTCAGATAACTACCCGAGTAGTGATAGAATAAATAAATAATTGTTTAAAAATGTTTAGAATGTTTTGGTTTGGTTTGTTTAATGGATTTTTAATGGTTAAATCAATTGGTTGGAAATGCGAAATGGGATTTGTGGCTTGTTTTTTAGTGTTGTGCATTTAGAGGTAGTAGCAAAGGTGATGGCGTTTTGAGTTAGTGGTTTTCCAGAGAGAAAATAGGTTTGTCTTGAGTGTAGATTACCATATATATATATATATATATTTATTATTTCCTTGTGATTTTTGTATTCACCCAACCCTAGTTTATCACTACATGTAAAACACCCCCATCATCATGGTGGAGGGTGTCTTTTCGAACATCTGTTGGGGAGAATGGATGGTTGGGTACGCAGAATTTTAAACTCTCTCTTCCTGGTGAGGTAGGTATGGAAGAGGTTGTGATGGTTGAAGGTTTTTTAGTGCTCTATATGGAAGTTTAGATGTTTTGGTTGCTTTGATAGCCCAAGTGTTTGAGGGTGAGGTGGTTTGCGCTATCCCAGGTGTCTTCAAGATGAGATGTGATGTTTTTACCGGTGTGTCTTCCGGATAAGACATGATGTAATTTTTTATGATGCCTAGGTTTTTGTGGGTGGTATTTGTTGTGAGGCCTAGTTTTGTGTGTGAAGGATGTGTTGTGAGTCTTAGGTGTTTGTGAGAAGGACGTGTTGTGTGGACTAGGTGTGTGCGGGTGGTATTTGATGTGGTATATGGAAGGTATGGGAGTTCCATGACGTAAGACATTAGGTGAGAGAAGAATACTGTTGGGAAGGTGGTGTGGGGTACCCTATCGTCGATGTGAATTACATTATATTATATTACATGACTTGCATTGATTTTTGATTGTGCCTTGGTGATGTTGGGTTTGGTTAGTATACTTGTACATGTGATGTTTGGTTCTGTTCTTTTCTCACAGGTGTATTAGTATGATTCTTTCACATGTTCTCAAGAGACTTTGGATTTACTAAAGAGTATACTTGTATGCTCACATTACGTATATAAAACTGTTTTCAGGTTTCTAAGAGGATTATGTGGACAGTTTTGGGCATTAGTTTCTCAGAACACTGGATAGTTGTTGTGTCACTATCTGAGATTTTCTTTTTGGTATTTACCTTGGAGACTTTATTGTATTTGTATCAGTTCTATTTATATATGCACAAGGGATTGTTTTTTCTCCATTATATTACGTCTTGGGGTTTTTGTGGATGACTCATCATATCTCAAGATATTGTTTCCTTATAATGGGTAATGCCTCCCATATTGTGAGATTTGTACACCCTTAGTGATAGTTTCAAACCTAGGTTCTACTGGTGGTGGAAATCATGGGTCATTGTCTCCTTTTCTTTATTTCCATCCCATGATGGGTATCTTTAGAGGGAGGGGCATGACAGAGTGGTATCAAAGATGATATTTGAGAGATGTGATGGATGTTAGAGTTATGCATAGTGATAACTACATGGGATGGTATTGGAATAGTTATTGTTGACCTTGGTGCGTGACCTAGGCTAGGGAGACTAACTAGGACAGGAGGATTTAGGGGCCCCAATGATCCAATTCATAGAATATGAGCTTTTTGAATGACCAAGTGGAATTGGACTACTTGCATGTTAGAGACCTTGGAAGGGTAGATGCATCAAAATGTCTTGTGTTCTTGTTTGAATTGGGTTATTTTTGGAAGGCTAAAATGTATGAAATAAATTAAATGAGTTAAAATTAATCTTAATGAAGATTACATACTACTCAGTCTTAGGAAATCCTTGTTTACCTTTTTGTTATAGCTCCATGTCTTCATTCACGCTTGGCTCAGGCAGTTGGGCTTCATTTGGCTGATCATGTTAATCATCATAGGGTTGATACAGGTGAGTAAGAGGATTAGTGGTAGAGGACATTGTGTTCTTTAAAATAGTATGATTTTGGGAATTATGAGAGAAATGTTTCAGATGTGGAGATAGAGAGATGGCTAGAGGTGCTTGAGATCACTTTTAGCTAGATCTGGGCCCCGATGGGGTATTGGGTTCCTTTGGAAGTCAGTCAGATGAGAGGAGTTGTGTGGTACTAGTGGATGATATATCTGGGAGAGCGGAAAGAGGCATATGTTTTGTGGGGTGACTTCCAAAATGATTTCTGGGTAGATTCACTCTCATAGACCATGAATTATGAGAAGATGCATGAGCTTCATTCACTTCATTAGGGGAGAATGTCATTTCATGGGTTGGGGATTAAGTTCAAGGACCTTCTGTATTTTTTCCTATACATTTTTCCAAATGATGATTCTCGTGCAAGACATCTTGATAAGGCACTCCATACTTCTATCTTGTATGTTGTTACTCCTTTTAAGTATCGATCGTATTTGGAGGTTCATAAGAATGTGGAGGTGATCAAGAGGATGCACATGAGAGGAGGTATACTTTGAGAGGGGATCTAGAAATTTTATAGGAGAGGAAGAGTCGTTGGTGGAATATCTTAGGCACTAGGACCATTGAGGTTTCGATGAGTAGGGATTTGACCTCAACGGCTTCCTTTTTGGACTTCTGGTGTTTGTTGTTTTCTTACATTTCATGGGAGCTTCGTGCCAGTTTTTTGTTGTTGTCCAATATAGGGTCATCCCTAGAGACAATTCCTAGTAGTTCCCAGAGCTCAGTTTGGTGAAGGTGGACATGTTTAGTTCTAGACTCAGCAACACCTTCCAGTGAGACCATTTTAGTAGCAGGGAGAGTAATATTTTGATCCACAAAGGGGAGATAGAGTAGGTAGAGGCTAACCTCAGGTTGTTCATTATGTTCAAGAACTGTGACTCGAGTGTGGTCATGTATGTGGTCATAAGCATAGAGGTAGGGGAGCAGGGCGGGGACATTTTCACATAGTGGAGGCACCTCTTCCATAGGGGCCAGAGATTATCAAAGGTATGATTAGTTTTTTTAATACCTCTTTTAAGCCTTTTTTAATCAAGAGTTTCACACTCTTTTTTTCACCCTCTCTAGCCCATTCTATGGAACTAGACATAGAGGGGATTCCCATGGCCCTGGTGTTGACTATGCTATTCGGAGGCCAGACCAGCTTGTTTGATTTGTTTCAGGGGTGTAGACGTATAATGTGACCGCATTAGTATCGTGGGGATCTTTTACATTTATAGATACATCCATACGATTTCTTCCATAGCATAGACTGGTAATATTCCATACATGGCTTTATCGAATACATTCAGAGGAGAGTCATGTTTTAGGATATAGATGGCCAACATGTTGTTTTCATTGGTGAGTGGGGTTATCAAGTGGTAATTTGGCATGCGAATACCCTTATATCCTTATTGGTTGATTTTTTAATAGAATCAATGGACACATAGATGGTAGAGGTTATTGGTGTAATTAATAATTTCCTAGAATTTTTTCCTATATAGGCTGTGACATTGTCCCCGCAACATGTTGTTGAGTTCGAGAGAGACTTTCACCATAGTGATTCTCAAATTTCGATGCCTCCTTATCATATGGATCCTTCTGAGTTGTAGTAGTTGAGGATTTAGATTTATGATTTGACGAGTTAGGGTTTTATCTAGCCGAGTGTCTCATCGTGGGGTGCTCCAGTGTTGTTCAAAAAGAAGGAAAATAGTATTCTAAGGCTGTGTAAATACTACTTATGGTTGAATCAGGTGATGGTCAAGAACTTTTATCCTCTCCCAAGGATAGATGATATTTTTGACCAGATGAGAGTGGTGATCTAGTTTTCTAATATCGATATGTGGTCTGGATATCACTAGTTGAGGGTGAAGGAGGGTGATATCCCAATGAATATCGTCAGAAGCTATTATGGGCACTTAGAGTTTTTAGTGATGCCATTCAGTGTTATGAACACACCATTTGTGTTCATGGGACTCATGATATCTGTCTTATATGAGTACCTAGATAGGTTTTTCATCATATTCATCGATGATATCTTAATATAGTAAAATTCATTGGAGGAGCATGTTGAGCATCTCAGAACATTCTTTCATATTCTTTGATGTCATCATCTCTATGGAAAGATGACCAGTGTATGTTCTGAGAATTATTGGTGAATTTCTATAGGCATGTAGTGTCTCAGTAGTGTGTTTTAGTAGATCAGTCGATGGTTGATAGAGTTTTTTCTTGGGAAACACCCTAGAATTTGGTATATGTTTGTAGTTTTCCTAGTCTTACAAGCTATTATCTGAGGTTTGTATTCAATTTCTCTCAATATGTATCCCTATTGATATATTTGACTAGAAAGGACAAAGATTTTTTGTGGAGTGATCTATTCAATCTAGAAATGGGTTTCCTAATGTGGATGTTGGTTAGTGCCCCGGTGCTTCAGTTGCCTGAGGAAGGGGTAATGTTTGAGGTGTTTTATTATGCTTCCTATGTAGCCTTGGGGTGTGTCATTATACAACAACAACCAGTGATCTCTTATGGGTCTAGGAAGTTGTGTCCCCATGAGCTTAACTATGCCATTTGTGATCTTGAGTTATCCATGGATGTGTTTTCAATGAATTTGTTATTGCAATACATCATTGGGGAGCTCTTTGTGGTCTTCCTAGATCACAAGATCATGAGTTATATCTTTTATCAGCATGATCATAAATTTCTATAGGGGAGGTGGGTGAATTTTATTCAGGATTATGATTTCGTGATCTCCCACACCTCAAAGAAGGGGAATATTGTGGTTAATGATTTGAGTAGGAAGTTTTAGAAGGGTTTTGTTTGAGAATATGTGGACACTTGGAGAGAAATAGAGGAGTTGGTAGTATTTCACTTAGATTCAGGGTAGATAGAGGTAGAGGAAATTTGTTTCAGATGACAGTGCAATCTTCTTTGATGTATCAGGTGGAGGAGTCTCAGTGGGGATAGCTGTCACGACCTATCCCCCGGGGCCCGTGCTGTAACTAACCCAAGACTATCTTCCATAGTCCAGGGGCTGGTGACTAGCACCGTAAAGGAGTATCCCCATAATAGGAAGTAATTTCCTTTAAACCTGTACAAACACACAAATCCATGAGTACAACATAAGGAAGTCATGATGTAAACAACAATAGTAAAAAGTGTTCTAAAAGTAAAGTATCCAGAATATAAGATCAATTAGAAAGTACAAGTACAACTCAAAAGAGGAAAAATAGCTCCTGGATTGTCCACTGAGGATACTACCTAAAGGGTAGGTGTAGCTCACAATCAGTAGTCCAGCGTCACGTCATGTCAAATGATCCACCTCAGATCACCATCTAGTCCTGCCTCCCCTAGACATGATCAAAATTTTCCACCATCCACACAGGACACAATAAGGTGCAGGCGAAGCGTGTGCAGGGGTACATATAAAAATACTCAGTAGGGACCCTGAGACCCTCAAGGGTCTCCCAGAGTTGCACAAAGGAAAAACCACAATGCAAGACCTCAATCACAAAGTATGAAGCAGTCATCAACGCTTCATAGGTATATTCCCATACATATACCTAAGTTATCAAGATATACTTGTCTCATACATGATTGAAGAATATCACAAAGGTAACACCACGAAGGTAACACCATGAAGGTAAAAGGACTACCCAGGTAACACCACGAAGATATCACCATGAAGGTAAAAGAACCACACAGGTAACACCATGAAGGTAAAAGGACCACACAGGTAAAACCACGAAGATAACACCATGAAGGTAAAAGCACCACACAGGTAACACCATGAATATATCACCAGGAAGGTAAAATTACCACATTGGTATCACCATGAAGATATCACCACGAAGGTAAAAGACACATATCACACCATGTATTAATGAAGTATAGATGTACAGATGATTAGTCGTGAAGCTAAATCATCTTATACTCTCAAGAGGAAATGCAACTGACCATACGAAGTCTGGCCGACATAGGATCAATAGGTACTAACCCCTGAAATGTTCCACACATGATCTGACCCGCCCATAGTCGATAAGTACTAACCCCCGAAATGACCCACATAGGATCTGACACACATAGGATAGAAATGTGCTGACCCACACAGGATCGTTGAGAACTGACCCACATAGGATATGACCCACACATGATCTGACCCACATTGGATCAGAATGTGCTGACCCACACAGGATTTTTGTGTGCTAACCCACACAGGATCTGACCCACACAAGATCTCACCCACACAGGATCGGTATGTGCTGACCCACATAGGATAGCTGAGTGCTAACCCACCTTGCAGCTGACCAACATTGGATCGGTATGAACTGACCCATTCAGGATCACTAAGAAATGACCCACATAGGGTCTGACCCACACAAGATCGGTGCTGACCCACATAGGTTCACTCAGTACTAACCTCAGTATGATCTGTCTCCAACCTCTGCCTCACTTCTAGCCACTGGGTTCCCGCTCTAAGCACACTTGATTCTGAGATAACTTCTCCTCAATCCATCGTTGGTATTTCAACTGATCCTAAGTTCCACGAAAATTAACTCAATGATCTGTCATTTCATAAGGGTTCCATCGCAATAGACGGGGCATCAACTGGACATCTGGTCTGTAGGTTATAGGCATTTTAGTGCCAAGGGCTCGGTTGGATTTGGGTATGATCCAATCCAGAAAAACTCTAACTTTCTCAAAATCTATTGTGGATTATCTCAAAAGGACCACCTTATCAATAGGGTCCTTACGTCACAGATGGTGCGTTGATCAGACGCTCGATCGATTAGTTACACCTCTTTCTGTGAAACGGGGATGATCGCACCTCAGTTGGGCCCAGCTCGGTCGAGCCTGTCAGAATATGTCAAAGGGACTACTTCCCAAAAGGGATCCCAATACCATTGATGGTGTGTCGAATAGACACCTAGTTTTTTGGTTACATGCATTTATTTATTTAGGGACTGCTTGGGTCTAGTCCCGGCCTGACTCGGTCAGTTCAGCCCAACACAATAGGTCCTAGGGTCTACATGACCCTGCTCGGGTCCATCCCACAAAGGGTCGGCCGGGTTTACTAGGCCCATCCCATTGGGGTCGTCCCAGTTCGGTTCGCAGGTCCGAGCCATGGTTGGCCCGACCCGTCAGGTGGGGCTCGGCCAACCCACTAGGTCGTGAGTCCGGGCTGACCCATTGGTGGGTCCAGTCCACTTGCCGGGTCCGATCCGCTGGGTGGGTCTAGTCCGCTGGGCGGTTCCGGCCCGATCGGTCAGCCCATGTCCGGCCCGATCCTCCAGATGGTGAACCGATTTCTCCAGCTAGCCCTGCGGGTGCAGGGCCATTTTGGCCAGCTGGTGGGGCACTGCCACACAGCTTAATGATCATCTGTTTCAGTCAACCGGGGGTCCTCTAACCCGGCGCGGCGTGA
This sequence comes from Viscum album, assembly GCA_963277665.1. Lineage (NCBI taxonomy): Eukaryota > Viridiplantae > Streptophyta > Magnoliopsida > Santalales > Viscaceae > Viscum > Viscum album. Next base: position 2,082,281,296 of record OY728120.1, read on the forward strand.
GGTTCGTGCCACTCTCCAACTTCAGTATCCTTTAGTCACGGCCTCCTCCAGTGGCGTGTGATGGCGCACCGCTCTGCCTTCCTCTATGGCCAGCCAGTGCAGGCTGCCACTACCCACCCTGCTACAAGCCACGACCCCCTTTTCTACTGGCGCATGACAGCACACCACTTCCTCTTTTGTGGTCAGTTGTGTCGGTCATCGTCTTCGCCCATCGCCGCTATAGCCACAGCCTTCTTCGCTGTCAATGCGTGAAGACGTACCACTGTCTCCTCCATGGTCGAACATTCTCGGCTGCCATCATATTGGGGTTCTTCCAAACAGAATAGAATACTCATGAATAAGGCACCAAAATTCCAAAAAAAGTGTAGGGTCCAGGCCTTGTTCATTTGGCCCATACCCTCTGTGTTATCTTGATTGCAAGAGGGTGAAAAATTATTTTTCAACTCATGAAATTAAATAATAAATAAACCCTACCTCAATTTCATTGGACAACGTCCATGTTTGAGGAGGTGTCAGCATTCATCATTCTGGTAACAACCCTCCAACAATGATGATCGATCATCATTCGTTGGTTCGGGGTTTGGGGTTTTTTTCACTGCTTTCTAGAACCGGTCACATCCTCCAAGGGGATGGAATCGTGGAACATTATGAGAACTTTGTCGATTGATGAAGTAGTGCCAATACCTCCCCCCATGCTCCATATAAATAGGAGAGGGGGAGGGTAGGTAATTATTGTGGAATTTATAGGAGTTCATTTAATAGAAACCTTCCTAAATTCCAACGACACAATTACTTTTTATTTTAAGGGTCAATCCATTTATTGGCTTCACTCGTCACTGGTCCCACTCTACCGCTTGTCTGTTGGAGGAAAATAAATAAACAAAATAAAATAATAAAGTTATATTATTATTCTTTTAAAAATCCCAAAATCTAACTTTTTGAGCAAACTCACTACGGTTGAAGTGAAACCTCCCTTAAGAAAATATCGGCTCTGTGGATTCAACGGTGCCCTCAGATTTTTAATCCATGCACTGGTTCAAAAGTTAGAAAATGATGCTCGCACATTTACTGAATGTACCTTAAAAGAAGTTCAGAAATTCATTCCGAGAAAATCGGTCCTCGGAATCACACGCCATCAATTTTTTAGTCACATAATAATTCTATATAACTAAAAAAATTACATGTAAAATCTGGGACTTTATAATACCCAGAGGCAGAGGTGATGCACAATCATGTTGACCATGGTGACGCTATGAAAGGATGGTTGGAAGACTATCAAAACCGGATGTTGTTTCATGAGATGTTTTTTAATCTAGTTTAAATGTAAGATGGAGTCCTTCATGAGTCTAATATATTTCCATTTATGGAATACTTAAGAGTTTCCAACATATATTGTGGCTTGAGGGTGTAGTTTTTGTGGCTTGGGATGAAATGGGAAGTGGCATAGTTTGTGGTGAAGTGCTAGGTTTTCTAGGGGGAAAATGACAATAATCATGTTCCTAGTGGTTTTTGGCTACCCTTATTAGTTCCTATGTGGAAATGGGATGAAATATCAATGGATTTCATCACAGGGTTACCCAGGGATCAGGGTGGTTGTGATACAATCTGGGTGGTTATGGATCAGTTGATGAAATCGACCCACTTATTAGCGATCATGGAGTCTAACACAGTATATTTCTTGGCTAAGAGGTACATGGATGAGGTGGTGCAGTTTCATGAAGTTATAAGGTCCATTATCTTGGATCAGGATGCATGTTTTACCACATGAGTCTAGAGGGTATTTCATCATGATTTTGGCACTCAGTTACTCCTCAGAAATCCCTTCCACCGTCATATAGATGGGCATACAAAGAGGAATATCCATACATTGTATGATATTTTTCTGTAATACATCATGCAATTAGGTGGATCTGGGGTATGACATCTGCCCTTGGTATAGGTTTCCTTTAACAATAGATATCAATTTTCCATTAGCAAGGCCCCATTTGAGGCTTTTTAAGGGAGACGATTTCATTCTCTTTTGTGTTGGAAAGAGGTTGGGGAGATATTTGTTCTTGGTCTCGATGTGTTGTAGGGTATGACATAGAAAGTTTATCTTGTTCATGAGAGGATGAAAGAAGTGTAGGACTAGCAGAAGTCTTATGTCCATCGCAGAAGGAGGCCCATGGAGTTCAATATTGGGACCACGAGTTCTTGAAGGTTTCCCCTCGACATGGGCAGTGGAGGTTTGGAATATGGATTTAGAATTATCCTAAGTTTTTTGGGACCCTTGAAGTTTTGGGGTGAGTTGGAGAGGTGGAATACCATTTGGTGCTTCCACCGCAACTCGAGAGGATCAATAACATCTTCCACGTCTCTCAGCTTCGTTGGTATCTTCATGATGAATCCCATTTCATTAAATGGGAGAGTTTGATATCTAGGATTACATGAAATTTGTGGAGCATCCATTAGATATCCATGATCATAAAGATAATGTGTTTTGTGGAAAGATTTTTCCCTTGGTTCATGTGTTCTGGAGGCATAGTGTCCAAGAGGTGAGTACTTGGGAGTGAGATATGTATATTTGGGCCAAGTACCCAGAGTTGTTTTGAGTTTTTCCTTATTCTATATTTTTTCTTCTGGTGTGATGTACTCTCTGGAACCTTTTTGATTTATGATATGATCCATTTTTCTTGTTTTATAATGTGTGAGGTGTGATGTGTTATAATGTAACGACATGTGAAAAGGGTTGGACCTGATTCCTAATAGGGACGCATTAACTGTGATGCGATTAAAACCATGTTGTTGATTCAGTGCCACCCAAAGTGGATAGTATCATGACATGGATGATTGAATTCCCTAATTCATGTGTTTGGAATGGTGTGGTTTTTGTTATTTTTTAGTGTATTTTATGGTCAATTGGGTTGATATGTCAACAACCATGAGGACAAAATCCTGGTTTGTAGATGTTAGAGGAGGTTTTCTTGGGTGTAGAGGTTTATAATCCATCTTTTAAATAATAATAGGTGGTTTATAATTAGGCTTTTAAGTTTTTATTTTATAGTAGTGTTTCAAGTGTAATGAGATCCTTGATAGGTATCTTGAGGGATGGTTGTTCAGACCCTTCCTCTCTTTCTCTTTGGGTTAGTTTTTAATTCTTGAGGAAGAGAATAGTTTGAGAGGTACCTGATGTAATGGCCCAGACCTCTCTGACCCATAACTTTTTGTGAAATATAGAATTTGAGGTGTCTTGGGAAGTCAAGGAGACTCATTTAATCTCTTTTCAAAATTACCAGTTTTCCATGTTTTCCAACAGTGTCTCATCCCAATAGTGTCTCATCCCAATGGCGTCATGCCCTCATAGTGGCTCACTAGAAGTGCCTCACCCCGGAAGTAGCTCCCTAGTGGTGTCTCACCCTAGAGGTGGATCATTAGATGTGTCTTTACCTATATGTGGATCACTAGTGGTATCTGACCCTAGTAGTGTCATGTTGGTTGTGTATCACCCAGGTAGTGACTCGCTAGCGGTCGCTCATCTAGTGGTGGCTCACTGGCGGTTGCCTATCTGTTGGTGCCTCACCTTGTGGTGGCTCATGGGTGGTGCCTCTCCCAGTGGTGTCTCAATGGCATTGTCTTGTCTAATGGATCCTCATCTGGCTATGGCTTACGGGTGGTTCTTCATCTGGTGGTGCCTCCATGCTGATGCCTCATTTGGAAGAACCTCTTTTGGTGGTGCCTTATGAACAGTGTTCCCTGTTCTTCTTGTTTTCTCCTTTTGAGGTCTTTATTTTATGTAAAAAAAATTAATGTATTTTTAGACTGATTAAAATTCCATAAATTATAAATTAAATTCCCTAATCATTTAGAGACTTTTAAATGATCAAAACACATTGTCTTGGATAGATCATCCATTAATGGAAAATCAAACTTGTGTCTAATCCCGTGACATGGATTATAACTTCCTTATGCTGAGATATCCTTACCCTTGTTCTTCCATATTACTTCATTTTGATACAGGACATGTTTAATCCCTGTTCCCAGAGGATTTGTTTGACCAATCTGCAGTAATTGGATTGTGATTCTATGGAGAATTACCTGTTGTACTCACACCCCTATTTTTGGTGCAACTAAGAAGTATCGATCTCCTTTTCTTCCATGTTTTATTTCCTTCTTCTTTCATAATTGTTCATCATGTAGGATCATTATATATATGTTTTCCCTTGTTAATATAATTTATTCCAAACTAATAAAGATAATTTAATTTGTTTAAAAATCAATAATCATGGGACTGGGGAGAGTGATTCATGATCTTATTATGTTGTTGTTATCGTTGATTTTGTTATTTGTATTGGCTAACTACCCACTGAAAATCATGGTCACTAGGTGTCCTTGTTTTCCCATTGGATGGTTTTTTGAAAACATGTTTTTGGTTTCTAAACCCTTATATATAAAAATTTGTTAACAATATATGTTTAGCTAATAAATGGATGCCTTGAAATTATATAATATCTATGATAACCCCTAAATTAAATAATGGAATTAAATAATGGATTCCTTATTAAAAATTAAACATGTTTTTCCTTGGTAGGGGCATTGATGTGGTTGTGGGAACAGCTGTTCATAGGGAGTTGGTTTTGTTGATATGATAATCTGGGCAGATTAATTTGATGAATGAAAGTGGTGTTTTGTATAGGTAATTGCCAAGAGTATTTTCATTAATAACATACAAAAAGTTTCACCCAATATATATATTTCATGGAATGATGTGTCATCAATTTTAAGTGTCTTGATTTACCAGGACTCCTCACCTTTTGAAATATTTTTATTGTGTTTCTTATTATGTGACTTTCTTAATAACATCCTGGATGGTGATGGAATAAATGAATAATTTTTCTAATAATGTATGGAATGATTTGGGTTGGTTTTGTTAATATAATGTAAATGGTTAAATAAATTTTTTGGAAATGTGATTTGTGGCTTGTTGTTTGGCATTGTGCTATTAGAGGTAACAGGAAAGGTGACAATGTTGTGAGTCGGTGGTTGGTATAAGAACTCATTGGTCGGGCTTGAGTGTTTGGTATCATATATATCTATATATCCTTATATTCTTTCCTTTTGATTTCTATATGCACTCTTCCCTAGTTGATCACTATGTGCTGAACACCCCCATCATCACGGGGGAGGGTGTCTTTCCCAACATCCTATGGGGAGTACTGATGGCTGGGTACTTGCTCTGTTCTGCTATCTCTTCCAGGAAAGGTAGGTATGGAACATGCTATGATTTAAAAAGGTTTTTTAGTGATATATATGTTGGTTTTGATGGCATTGGGGTCTTTGGGAAAGATGTGATATCCCAGGTGTTTTCCAGCGAGGTGTTTTTCACTTTCTCAAGTTTCATCGGAATGATATGTTAGGTGCTTTCCTTAGTGTCTTATGGATGAAGCATTGCGCGATGTGTTGTGAGGCCCATGTGTGTGTGGTTGGGATGTGTTGTGAGGCCTAGGTGTGTGTGGGTTGATAAGTTGTGAGGACCATTTGTGTGCTGGTGGGATGTGTTGTGGTATAGAGAAGGGATGAGAGTGCTAGGATGTAGTACATTGGGAGAGAGCGACATACCAATCAAAAAGTGGTACAGGTTACCCTATCATTGATTTGATTTTCATTATATTATATTTCATGACATTTTTTACTTGGTGAGTGTGTCTTCACGAGGTTGAGTTTGGTTTGTATACCAATATAGGTTTTGTTTGGTTCTTCAATATTCTCACGGGTGCATTAGTATGCTTCTTTCACATTTGTACGAAGGACTATGGTTTTCTTGCGGAGTATACTTGTATGCTCACCCTACATATATAAAACTATTTTTTGGTTTCTAGGATGATTAGGGGGACTATGATGGGAATTACTAGCTCAAGCCTTTAGATATCGGTTGTGTTGTTGCATTAGCTTTTATTTTGTGTATTTGCCTTGGGCAATTTATTTTTTTTTGTATGAGTTCTATTTATACATGCATATGGGAAATATTTTTGTTTTTTATTTTATATTTTGTATTGTGGTTTATGTGGATGATTCATCTTATCTCCCAATATTAATTCCTTATAAAGGGTAATGCCTCCCATATTTTGAGATTTGTACACCCTTAGTGTTAGTCTCCAACCCAGGGCCTACTGGAGGCGGGAATCGAGGTCATTTTCTTCATTGTCAGCCCAAGAGGGGAATCTTTGGAGGGATAGGATCATGACATATTTAATAATTATATATGAATATTTATTTATTAATATATAAAAATGTATAATTATAAATATAATAAACATATTTACTATTTAAGTATATTTATTATAATTTGATATTTATATATATAATTATAATTATAATTATAATTAATAAAAATTATTAATATTTTTATATAATCCTAAATATGTTTATATAATATATATATATATATATATAATGGATGGAGAGCCTCTCTCTCAATAATGGTGGGCCTCTATCTCCAAATATCAAAGTGGATGGATTCAGTAATCCAAACAAGATATTTGATGGTATTTTTCATCATATTTAGATGTTTTTACCTTGTTTCCTTCCCCATGTGGCGGAATATCATGAATAAATGGGTGATGTTAAATCTGGTGAAGAAATTGGAGATGGTCTATCAACCATTAGACCTCTCTCTAATCATTCAAGGGGCAAGAGAGAAATATGGTTTGACCGAGAGATCAGGATGAGTGATGTTCGAGGACGATGAAAAGGCGTTGGTAGTGGACTATGGTCTATTTGGGAGTTGATAGTGATCATTCGCAAAGGTGGGGCGCCGAGTGGAGACTCTGGTTCAGTTCAGAAATGATGGTGCTGGAAATTTGGGGGCAACGATGATATGGGAAGATCGTTGGAGATTTGTGGTGATGGAAGTCAATTACCGCTAATGATGGAGCCAAGCGACGACCTTAGGAAGAGGGGAGTAGGCCGGCGTGGGGTATGGGTCCCGAGCGGCAGCCTCTTCCGAATGGCGGTGATGTGGAGCTGGAAATTGAGATACGACAGTGGGGATGGCGGGATCTAAATCGTGTGGCAAGGCTTGTCCTTCATTCTAATTGAGGATCATGGGCAGCAGAATCACGGATGTGGATCACTGGAGGTGATCGCAAGTAGAAAAATTATACTAGCATCACATTGTTTTATTTCTCTTCTCTTCTAATGAAATAAAACACACACGACCCTCCATATTTATAGGGATACATCCATACAACAAAAATCAAACATTGATAATAAATGTCCACGATAGGTTGCAGTAGGTGTCGTCCAAGCTTTCAATGCCAAGCGTGTTGAAGTAGACTTCATAGAATATCTCCAAGAATCCATCGCTACATTGGATGTTTGGAACCGTCCATGGAATATTGGTTTAATATCCAACAGCCCCCCTTAAACTCCTATTCCATGTGACCTAGGATTTTTTCATCATATCCGGGAGGCTGACCAACCGGTGAAATGACTTCACCAATGTCAAAGCCTTCCTTTTGCTTGTATCCTTCAATGGTGTCGATGGAATGAATCTACTTATCCATCACTTTCTTTCACATGTCATCGCTTTTAGCTTCCTCAAAGATAACTGAAACAAATGTCACCAAGAGATAATACAAATTTACATACTCCTCAATTGGTTCTGTTCTCTCATATATATCTGCAAGGCTTCAAATGTTTTGAGGACGTATATAAGAGTGTTCTCATTCGATGTCTACAGATGTCAGAGTATGCGATGATGGAGTTAGAGGTTATTCAGTTCTTTGTTCTTCCAATGGCACTTCTTCAACTATTTCTTCATCCTCTAAAGTGACTTGTACCTCTCTAGAATCATCATCTTGATTCCACGTCCATATCTACTTTTCATCAAAGATATCATCTCTGTTGAATATAATCTTCTTTGTGATGGGATTATACAAACAATATCCCATTTCTCGGTCTCCATATCCCATAAGGACATATTTCTTACCTTTGTCCTCGAGCTTTGTTCGTTTCACCTCCAGAATCCTGACGTAGGCAATAGAACCAAAAACTCTAAGATGAATCACACGTGGCTTGTGAGTAATCTAGGCTTCATATGGTGTCATTTCTTCAAGGTTTTTTGTTGTGAATCTATTCAGTATATACACTGCACACAAAGCCACTTAAGCCCAGAATGTCATGGACACTCCTTTGTCTTTCAGCATACTTCTCGCCATGTTGAGAATGGTGTGATTTTTCCATTCGGCTACTCCATTGATTAGGGGTGTGTAAGCCGGTGTCAGATGATGTTGAATTCTATGCTGCTTGAGGTACTCTTGAAAAACATCGGAGGTGTACTACCCACATCTATCACATCCCAAAGTTTTTATGTGATGATTGCTTTGATTTTCAACGAACACCTTAAATTCTATGAAGACGCCAACCACTTTTGACTTCGTTTTGAAGAAATATATCAATGTTTTTCTATTATAATCATCGAAAACTGTCAGAAAATACCTCCTTTGTCCATCTGATTTTGGATTCAATGGACCACACATGTCGGTGTGAACTAGATCCAGTGGTGTTGTAGCTCTCCAGTTAGCCTTCTTTTAAAATCTATTTCTTTGTTGTTTGCTTAGAACACAGCTTTCACAAATATGATTCGGGTGTCGAATGATAGGAAGACCATTCACCATCTTCTTACTTACTAATAATCTTAAACGTTCAATGTTTAAATGCATGAACCTGAGATGCCATATCCATTCTTTATCATCACGTATCATCACCAAACACCATGGTACATCGGGTTGGATCCTAAGTGGAAACATGTTGTTCTTTGCCATTGGTACTTTTTTGATCAACCTTCCTCTATCATTGAAAATTTCCATTTGTTTATTTTGCATTCTTATGTGAAAGACTTTTTCCACCAACTGCCCAAAGCTCAAGATGTTGGTCTTCATGTCGGGTACATAGTAGAATTCGGAGATTAAATAATGATTTTTGTCTTTTTGCTTGATTAGAATATCGCCTCTTCCATAGACAAATACTATCGAGAGATCGTCAAATGAAATTTCTCCTCGATCCTGCTCATCCAGGTTCTTAAACAAGTACATGTGCCATGTCATGTGATTGCTGGTTCCAGAGTCAAGATACCACATACCTTGATTTTGTGTCGATTTTTTTGCCATCAACACATGGGACTCGTCAAAAACAATTCTGCTTTGATGATATGTACCTCCTCGATGTCATTCTGCATGGGTCTCTTATACCAACATTCATTGCTATAATGTCCATATTTTTGACAATTATAGCATTGAATGTTTCTTCTGTCTGGTAGTCGATTGTTGAATCCACCCCTTCTTCCTCATCCATGTTCTCGTGGAGCAGAGGTTTGATATTTATAGCCTCCTCGTGTTGGGCTTCTTCCACCACGTCCTCCTCTTCCTCCTCTTCTTGAATCAAATTGTTGTCCACAGAATCCCCTGCCTCAGGTTCTTCGAGATGTCCCCCCTTGCCTATTTTCAGAGTTGTTGATGTACAACTTTGATTGTAGGGCATGATCCACTCCATTAGTAATGCTCCGGCGGTTCACCTTCAATTCATGGGAATGAAGAGACCCCACGAGTTCTTCGATAGAGATCGTCTCTAGGTCCTTTGTTTCTTCGAGGGCAATGACTATGTAGTCAAATTTTGGATCAAGAGATCGCAAAATTTTCTCACATACTCGCATCTCAGCAACGTCTTCTATATTTCTTCACAGTTGGTTCACCAAAACCATTACACGAGTGTGAAACTCAGCAACGGTTTTAGAAGTTTTCATAAATAGGGATTTGAACTCACCTCGTAGAGATTGAAGCTGAATCTGCTTTACTTTCATAGCACCTTGAAATGATTTGCGAAGGGTATCCCAAATATCCTTCGATGATTTCGATGAAGCAATTATTTCTAAAGTCACTTCGTCAAGGCCTTCATAAATGTAAGATTTCACCTTGTAGTCCCACTTTCGTTCCGCCGAAAGAGTAGCCTTTTGATCATCCGGTAGAGCAGCCTCTGCTGCATTGAATTCCAGCTTGGTGTATCCATCCTCCATGATGTCCATGACAACTAGGGTTCCATGTACCATGTGCATTTTGATGCACCAGTTATCATAATTGTTATTCATCATCTTTGGGATCATAGCTTGTGAAAATGCATTCACCATGAAAACAAACTATATTTTTTTCGGAAAGAAAAATGACAGATGCAGATATCTGGAAGAGGTTTGTTATTTCAGGAGTTGCAAACTGTTATATATTTTTTGTTTTAGCAGTGCCGATTGATGATTTCTTTTTTTTGAATTGCACACCACAATTGTTTTTTGAATGGAGTGATTTCGTGGAAGGGTAATATGTGGGAGGTAAGAACTTGAGTTTTTTTTAATATACATAGGCGTGGGAGACAAAAATGAGGAGTGGGGAAAACAAACCCACTTTAACTAATAGTCACCTTTTCCTTTGTTGAAATGAATATCAACCTTTTCCTTTGTTGACAAATGAATTCCCAAATGTGGAGGGGAAAAAACTCTCACAGATTAAGAATAGTTGAGAATACTATTCATATTCTTCTTCACAGGAGAAACTATTTGGATGCAGATATTATGGGATCTCAAGGATTTATTTTGGCGCAGATTACCATCGACCTCCGTCTTCTTCCTCTGATACCACTGATGGATGATCGTGGGTAGCAGAATCACGGATGCGGATCACTAGAGGTGATTGCAAGAAGAAAAATTATACCAGCAGCATGGTGTTTTATTTCTTCTCTCTTCTAATGAAATACAACACACACGACCCTCCCCATTTATAGGGATACATCCATACAACCAAAACAAACATTGATAATAAATGTCCATGGTAGGTTGTAGTAGGTGTCGTCCAAGCTTTCAACGCCATGCATGTTGAAGCAGCCTTCGTTGAAGATCTCTAAGCCTCCATCGCTATAGTGGATGTTTGGCACCGTCTATGGAATATGGGTTTAATATGCAAAACGTTCATGTGTCGGCATGTCTGGGTTACTGGTGATGGAAGCTTGATGGCTTTGGATCTAATGTGGAAGAGATGTAGGGATCATTCCAGCGATGGGATAATAATGGTGACCTACGTAAGTAGATGGGAAAGAAGATGAAGCGATGAGGGATTTAGGATAGGGGGTCATTTTATTTATTTTTTAATTTAAAGTGGTTGTTTGTTTTTTATTTTGAAAACTAGGAGTGTCTAGCGCCAATTCATTTGGTGCTAGAAACTTTTTCCCGGGAGCGCCAATTCATTTGGCACTCTTGTGCTTTTGTTTCCAAATCCGACACAACCCCTCCCCAATCCCTATATATATATATATATATCTTATTTCTTATAATTATAATTATAATAATTATATTTAGAATAAATATAATAACTAAAATAAATACAATAAATTTATAATAATGTTTATTATAATTATAACAATTATATAATTACAATAATTAAATAACTATAAATATAATAAATATATAAATATAATAATTGTATATTTATAATAAATATATAATTATAAATATAATAATTATATAATTACAATAATTTTAATAATTATATAATCGTAAATATAATAATTATATAATTATAATAAATATACAATTATAATTACAATAATTATATAATTATAAATATAATAAATATATAATTATAAATATAATTGTTAAAATCATTAATAATTATATAATTGTTATAAATATAAGAAATATATAATTACTGTAATTACATAATTATTATAAAAATATAATTATTGTAGTTATATAATTATTATAATTATATAATTATTGTAAATATATAATTATTGTAAATATATACTTATTATATATATATAATTAATAAGGTTTATTTATATATATATATGATTATAATAATTATATAATTAAAAATATAACAAATATATAATTAAAAATATAATAAATATATAGTTATAAATATAATAAATATATTATTATAGTAATTACATAATTATAATAAATATGTAATTATAATAATTATATAATATTTAATAAAGTTTATATATATAAAGATAAATAATTTTAATAATGTTTATATAAATATAAATTTACAAATTTTAAATATACGGTTTATTTATATATAATTACTCATAAATTTGTGAATTTATATATAATTATTGAAATAAATAAATAAACCATATTAAATTTATTTATAAATTTATATATATATAAATAAACATCATTAAAATCATTTATATTTATTATATTTATTATAATATACTATACTTATGCTTTTATTAAATTTATAATTATGTATTTATTATAATATTATATTATGTATTAAATTTATAATTATGTATTTATATTTAACAAGGTTTATTTATAGTAAATATATAATTATAAATATATAATATTATAATTATTATAATAAAACTTATTAAATATACATAATTTAATATATGTTATTATAATTATTATAATAATTATATATATAATTATTTATATTTAAATACATAAATATAAATTTAATATTATAATAAATATATAATTATAAATTTAATAAATACATAACTGTAATATAATATATTAAATACTTAATTATAAATACATAATCATAATATATTATAATATATTATAATAAATACATGATTATAATATATTATAATAAATATACATAATTATAATATATTATAATATATTATAATAAATAAATAATTATAAATTTAATAACTAAACAATTTCAACATATTATAATAAATATAAATAATTAAAAAAAATTAATAATGTTTATATATATATATATATATATAAATTTATAAATAAATTTAATATGGTTTATTTATGTATTTATATAATTATATTGAAATTTATAAATAAATTATAAATAAATTTAATATGGTTTATTTATGTACTATAATACATAGATATAAATTTAATACATATTTATAATATTATAATAAATACATAATTATAATATATTATAATAAATATAAATAATATAAATAATTTTAATAAGGTTTATAAAAATATATATAATTTTAATATGGTTTATATAAATATACATATATATATATATATTTAATATTGTTTATTTATGTATTTAAATAAGTATATATAAATTTATAAATTTATAAATAATTTTATATAAATAAACCTTATATTTAAAATTTATAAATTTATATTTAAATAAACATTATTAAAATTATTTATCTTTATACAAATAAACTTTATTAAATATTATATCATTATTATAATTACATATTTATTATAATTATGTAATTACAATAATCATATATTTATTATATTTATAACTATATATTTATTATAATTTTAATTACATATTTATTATATTTATAATTATAAAATTATTATAGTCTTATAATTATTATAATCATATGTTTACATAAATAAACCTTATTATATATATATAAGATGTATATATTTACAATAATTATATATTTACAATAATTATATAATTGTAATAATTATATAACTACAATAATTATATATTTATAATCATTATGTAATTACACTAATTATATATTTATTATAATTATAACAATTATATAATTATTAATAATTATGACAATTATATAGTTATTAATAATTATAACAATTATATTTATAATTATATATTTATTATAATTATATAATAATTATAAGTTTATATTTATTATATTTATAATTATATAATTATTGATATTGTAATTTTATATTTATTATAATTATATAATTACTATATTTACAATTATATAATTATTATAATTATTGTAATTATATAATTATTATATTTATAATTATATATTTATTATAACTAAACAATTATTATATTTATATATTTATTATATTTATAGTTATTTAATTATTGTAATTATATATTTATTATAATTATATATTTATTATAATTATATAATTGTTATAATTATAATAAACATTTTTATAAATTTATTGTATTTATCATAGTTATCATATTTATTATAAATATATTGATTATAATTATAATTATAATAAATAATATATATATATATATAAAGGGTTTGGGGAGGGGTTGTGTGGGATTTGGAAACAAAAACCCAAGAGTGACAAACGAATTGGCACTATAGGGTAAAAGGGTCTAGTGCCAAATGAATTGGCGCTAGACAGACCCAGTTTTCAAAATAAAAAACAAACATACCCTTTAAATAAAAAATCAAAAACAAAAAGACCTTCTATCCTAAATCCCCGTGAAGTGGTCTAAGATGAGGGATTCACCATTGTCTAGGGTTTTGTCAGTGACGATGAAGCTGACATTAGGATGTTACCTGACAATTATGGCATCTGTAGACCTCAAGATGTGCAAGGACTTGGTATGTGGCTTGTAGCCTCAAAAAGACATCAGCAATGGGTGTTTTCATCAAACTGGATGGCCTTTCCATGCCACATGGTCATGGTAGGGGACTTGTTCAGGCTTGTAATAGGTTGTTGGGTTATTTTGTTGCATGGATACGGCTATCAAGCTTCTTCCCTTCATGTTTATTAGGTCGTTGGGGCTTTATGTGATGGTCTACAGGCCTTTCATGTTGTCTTTTTCAGGTGGTAGTGTTTTGCCACTTTTTTGGTGATTTTGTTCCACACTAATTGTTGTGTCTACAATTTTATTTTTATTAATATTTTTTGGGCCGAATACCCTCAGTACCAGAAACTTTATGATATATTTATATAATTATATATATATATATATATAAATATATATAATGATAAATATAATAAATATATATTTATTTAAATATATATATTGTAAAATAATTGAATATAATTATAAATATATTTATATAATTATATATCTTTATATAATTATATATAATTATATAATTGTATATATTTATATAATTATATTCGAGGAATGGAACGAACCTTGAGTTAAAACCCTGAGTCCCAGAAAATTTATTATTAAAAAAGAAAGTGTATAACCAAATAGAAAAGACTGATGCAATACTGAAAGGTCACACTAACAACACCGCCAAAGTATAAAAGATCATTCAACTATCACCTTCTTTAATGTCTACCGCCCCTTCCTCAAGAGCCACCCTATCCTCATATATGCTTACTTCTCTTCTATTTCTTAGGAACCTGCCATGTGTAATCCTAATCATCCATGCCTGATGAGTCATCTTCCTCATCATGAGGTTCAATACCTCTAGTTAAATAATTTTTTAAAATAAAATTAGATCCATATTGATTTGAGACATTATCCTAAAAATCAGAGTCCAGTGGGAGAGTGTCGCACTCCTAAGTTTCAGCCTCCTTGCTATTTTACCACCAGTAAGAAGACCATCCACCCAATACTCAAGATATTCTTCTTCACCTTTATGTACTCCCATGCCTGTTGATGCATCTTTATTATCATCAGAAGCATTCGTAGAGACATTTAGACAAGAAAGGTCATGTTGAACACTTGCCTCATCAACAACTTCTTCATCCCTTTCCCTAAGTGGCAGGTGGACATCACCCAAACAGACAATTCCCACTTAGTTTGATCCTTCAAGAACACTAGGGGCCAAAATCACCTAGGATGTAGTAACATGTGAACTATATTTCCTATATGTTACCAGTTAGAAGACCTCATCATCCAATGCAATTTCTCTACAATTAGAAGAATGAACTTGGTAGCACCCTCTTAAAGGCTTTCCAAAAGAACTAGTAGCCATTAAAAATCCAGCTTCTTCTTGCCTTTCCTATCATTGACCATGAAAAAAATGCTACTCTAAAGTAAGCTACTTATCAATCTCTGCTTGGTTAACATTTTCATCATCAACCGGACCATCTCCCTAGGTATGACATTCTCTATCACCAAATCCTCTGATAAGGATATCCTTAAAAGAGGTCTCCTCATCTTCCATGTTGTCCCTATACTAACAAATTCTATTTCACCCATTCCCTTCACCACCAATTCCAACCAAATTCATTCTGGATCCCATTATGTTCTCTCTAGACAATTAATCAATAGAAGTTTTAACCATATAGACAGTGTTTGATTGAACAACTCTAGACTTAGATCCATGCACCTTAGGAGGGCTAAAATCAAGATTGTTAACTGTCACTGCACAAGTTACCTAATTCAGATGTTCTATAGCTGACTGCTTCATAATCCCTTTACTAGAACCATGAGTAGATTCCCTATAAACATTTTGATGATTCCCATTCTTAGAGAGGGACCCGCAAAGAACACCCCTATATAAATTCTCCTTCGTGTGTCTAATGGTATGATAATCCAAACAAAATTCATAGATCATATGATATTTAATATATAGGAATATCTCGACATCATGCATAGAGAACATAACTTAATCAGTAATAATGGAATTGAGGTCAACCATAATGAGTATCTAAGAAATGTATCCAAACATTGCGACATCTGTGGATTTTTTCATATAAATATGGATGCCCACTGTAGATGAAATATCAAATACGATATGCATATTCTACATGATCCAGTTCAGACCCAGAATCCCAATCCAGACTTGAATGTGGGTATTTTTGAGATTGAAGGGATTAAATCAATATTCCCATTCTTGAATATAGATCATACTAGGTTTAACGGGGATTGAACTGAAACCCCGGGCATGCATCGTCAGTTCCTCTGATGGGAAGAGAATTTGGACAAACCCCTCTACCAATCGGGATACAATTCCAATTTATGGAGCCCCAAACCAATGATAATTTCTTTCTCAAATTATCAACATTCAATGGAATCTCACCTATGGGAAAAATCAATCGATCATTTATGGAATGCTAACAGATCTTGAGTCGATCAATGATAGCACCTTTAATATTTAAGTATATATTTTTATAAATTTATAATTATATATATAATTATAATTATATATAATTATATTTCCAAATATTTATATATAATTATAAACAAATTAATATAATTATATATTCATAAATATATATATTTATACAATTGTATATATTTATTAGTTTATAATTATATATAATTTTAAATATAATAAATATATTTATTAAAATTTTATAATCATTTATATATTAATTTATTTATATTTATAATTATAAATAAATATATTTCAAAATATTTATATATAATTATAAACAAATAAATATAATTATATAAACATAATATATATATATATAATTATATATATATATATTAATTTTTAAGTATATATAATTATAAATATAATAAATATATTTATAAAAATTTTATAATCATTTAAATATTTATTTATATATATATTTATAAATAATTATATTTTGAAATAATTATATTTATTTATATATTCATATAAATATATTTATATATTTATATATTTATATATATATATATATATATTTATATAAATATTTATTAATATATATAAATATATATAATCACTCCTCTCTCTTTACAGGATCGATCCCATGCAACATTCATTGGAAAGGTAATGTCGTCAATGTAATGGTTGATTTAGTTCCAGCCTTAGAACATTATAAATTGGTGATCACTCAGTCATTGTGCATCTTATCTTTCCAAGAGGCTCTACATCATAGAAAATTTTGGATTTGATTGAGTGGGTTTTAAGAATTAGGGGCTTTACAAATTGGAAATGTGTTTCACTGGGACGTGGTTTTTTCACATGAACTTCCCCTCCAAGGATATGAAGACGAGGGTTTGGGGATTTGGTTTGATTTCTATAAAGACAAGGCTACTAAACATCCCAAAATGAGATCATAAATTCAACCATATTGAGGTAGAAACTTCTTCTATATAGTAATGGGTCAATGTATTTTGTTTAAACATGATACTTTGGCATCCTAAAAGCATCTATGATATTGCAATCTCTATATATATTAATATTAAAATGGATTAGAAAACGAAGGTGTGTATATTTGGACATTATGCTCAGTTTCTAGTGGAAGTGGACTTGTGCTATATCTTAGTTGATAAAGTTATTCTCTAAACTAATGATGATTAAATTGACTTGATAATTGAGTATGAAAAAGATACACGGTTTTTCTCAGATTGTAAGGTAATAGGACATGATAGTTCTAATTGAAGGATATATATAATTTGTTCTTTTTGTTCTACGCATGGGCATGATGAAAATTCATGTTTTAAAAAGGGTAGAACTGGGAAATTCACTATTCAAGGAGGCCTTGAACCTATAGTTCAGACATTGCCTCAGGGAGGAGGGAATGTTCAAGTGGATTTAAAGGATAGGGATCAACTAAGTGATACTCCCATTATTGTTATGCTTATTGGGAATGGGAAAAGGATAGGAAATGGTTTTCTGGATATTCAAAGACTCACGATAGGACTTTTGGTGGAAAAGAGGTGGAAGCATAGGGGATTAAGCTTGGATGTGAGCTAGTCCAGAAGCAGGGTGAACTCTCATATTACAAGGATGGGCTCTTTAGAGTTTCTCTTGATGAGACTCAAATGGATGATATGCTCATTAGATATGTAAAAAAGGCACTTTTATAATGAAATTATTTTTGTTTCAATGTCTCATGGTAGGATTGTTGGTGGGAAAAAGGCTTCTTGGTCATTGGAAAAGATAGTAGGGGAGGGGCTAGCTGTTGAAACAAAAATTTCTAATGAAGTGATTGCACAAGAGATAGCTGATAAATAGTTATTTCAAGAATATCTTATAGACTCAAGAGCCCAAAAGGGAAATCAAAAGATGAATGTTGAGGTCTCTATGCATTCAAAGTCTCATAATGGCTCTCAAATCCAAAAAATATATGTCAATGCATTGGAGAAGGATCTATCAAAGGCTTCTCAACCTGAGATGGGATCTCTCGTGGCATCTACACATGTTGAAATATTTCCCATTGTAGTGAATAAGCAAGAACCTCTGATCATATGTAAGAAAATTTTAATGGATGAAGAGGGTTTCCAATTGGTCATCCCTTATAAATCTAAGGCATCTATGCCTGCATGTGAGTTGGTGAAAAAATCACTTAGTCTAGGACCCCCTGCAGGTAGAACATCCAACTATCAACCCCTCATGTAGGTTTGTTTATGACCTTCATAATTTTTAATGGACTTACCAGTCTAGTTTTTCTAATCTTATAAAAATTGCATATATCTATTTTGGAAAGGCCTTGAATGAGAAATGTGACACTACATGGGTCAAAAATTCTAGTATCATTCTTCTAGATACCCAAGAAGGAGAAAGGAAAATTGAAGGCCTCCATAATGAGGGAGAAAAATATCTTTTCTTACAACATGAAGACATTTTTCCATGACAAAGTCATATGTATTTCGTTACAGTGATTATCTAATAGTCCAGATGTTTTAGTCAATAAATATTGAGGACAGATTTCGATCCAACTCAGAGATGGACATTCGGGATATATCTTGGAAATTCAGGATTTTCTCCATGTTGGAGGTATCCTCTGTATCGTCATTGGATGAAAAATATTTTCACCGACAAAGGGAAAGATATGAAGGAGAGGTCGATACACAATGGGCATGGGAAAATATCCTATGAATTTGGGAACTAGAGTGAATTCTAGGAACTTCCTGATTTTGGTGTGGGCATCATTGTGCCCTGTTTGACTTGTTTCCATCATTCTATGTTTTTCTTTTATTTATAAATTTGGAGTTGGGTTAGGTTTCCAAATTTATAACTGAGCAGTTTATATATAATTAAAAATATAATAAATATATTTATTTTTTAAACATATTTATTATAATTTTATAATTATTTGAATATAGATATATATATATATTTATAATTGCAAATATTATTAATTATATTGAAAAATATTTGAATAGTTATAAAAAAATGTATATAAATTTATATAATTATATATATAGTAATATATATATATAATTATAAATATAATAAATATTTTTATTATGGAAATATAATAATTAATATTTTATAATTATTTAAATATATATATAAAAATTTATAATTATAATTATAAAAAAATATTTATAAATATTTGTATATAATTATAAATATATTTATATAATTATATATATAAATATATATATATATATATATATATATATATTATTATTTAAATTTATATAATTCAAAATTCAATAAATATATTTATTATTTAAATATAATTATTATAATTTTATAATTATTTAAATATTTATTTATATTTATAATTATAATTAAATATATTTGTAAATATTTGTATATAATTATATATATTTTTATATAATTATATATATTCATATAAATTTACATAATTATATATAAATATATATTCACATATAATTATATATAATTATAAATATAATAAATATAATAATTATAATTTTGTAATTATTTAAATATATATATATATATATTTATATATTTATTTATATTTATAAATAATTATTTTTCAAAATATTTTTATATAATTCTAAATATACTTATATAATTATATATATATATATATTAATATATAACTATATATAATTATAAATATAATAAATGTATTTATTATTTAAATATATTTATTATAATTTTACTAATATTTAAATATATAATATTTATTTTTAATTTTTTAAAAATTTTCTTAAAACATTGTATATATTTATCATTTTATAATTCACTATTTAAATTAAAAAATTATTTAAAATCATTTAAATAGATTAATTATATAAATTTCAAACATATACTAAATGTTAAAACATAATAAACAAAAACAAATAAATATTATTAATATAAGTTACAAACATATTGAAAATATTACGTGTTTAGTAAATACATATATGTATAAATAAATATTTAAAAATGATTAAATTACGAAAATTATGAAAATCACTAAATTCCAAAAAAATATTATGTCAAAATTAATAATATATATATTAAATGTGAAATAAGTACATGACATACATACATATGTACACATGTTACAAATAAATGTACATCCCATGTACATGTGCAAATATTCAAACACATATATCCACATGCATACATCTATACATGTACAACATCTATATATACACATACCCAAAATGCATAGACACAACGTAATGCATACACATATATGTATATATACATTAATATATATACATGTTCAAATGTCACATATTAACAATACATTATTTATATTTATATACTTTTGAATTATTAAAAAGTATAAATTAATATATCATATTTGAAATAATTATATACATGTATGTTTTAATTAAATTATATAAATAAACATTTTTTAATATAAAAATGATAATTATATATATATATATTAATAATACATTTTTTTGAAAGTATTTATCAGTGCTGATAAATACGAACCTTTATTAGTGCTAAAAAATGTGCTCATAAAGGGTGTACTTTTATGAGTTTTTTAGCACTAATAAATGTTACCTTTATTAGTGCTTTTAGATAGCACTGATCAATGTTACCCTTTTATCAGAGCCTTATGTTTACTACTGATAAAAGTTAGTACTGCATAAAGCATAATGAGTGATAATGTTATATTTTTAATATAATTTTTTTTATTTTCAAAATAATTTTATAACTCATAAAAACTACTTATTTTTAACTCACAAAACACGTTATTTGTGATCTACTATTTTATTTTATTAATTTTTTTAATAGTTTTGACTATTTATATAGATATTTTTTTGAAAAAAAAATTATGTTTTTTTACATAAATTCTTGGCTCCCCATACAATTCATGTACTTTACACCGTAACTCTCCTTGTAAAACCCTAAGATTTTAAAAGAAAACTATATTCGATAACATATACAACATGAAACACCAAACTTAAATGAGCCACAAAATTTTACTATTTAAATATGACTATTATAACATAGCCATTGAATTGGAGTGTATGAATAGTTTTAAACACATTTTGAAAATATATATAATGTTTTTATATTATGTATAACAATAAATAAGTACTGAATTTTCATTAATATCATTTTACACTTCAAAAATATACTTTCTTCAAAAATGGTTTTATTTTACAATTTTTTTCTTCGAATTAAATTTAATTTATGTATGTTATAGAAATTTTATTTTAAAAAATAACTATAATTTTTGAAATCATCATATTAAAATTAACTTAGTGTGAAATTTCTAGTTTATTCTGAAAATATTGATTTCCCAATGAATAGTGAAAATAATAATTTTCATTTAATTTTTTTTTGTTTCAATAATTTAAAATTTTCATTTTTTTAAATGATTTAAAATTAAAATAAGTGATATAATATTTTTAATAATAAAATTATTTTCATTGAAATCAATTTTATTTTTTGTTTAAATATAAAAATAATTTTATACTTAAAAATACATTTTTCTAAAAAATTGTCTTCGTTGCGTTTTGTATTTTGATCTTAAATTAATTTCTAGCACTTAAAGAAATTTAATAATAAAAAATGGAGTCCATATTTATAATTATTATTTCTAAATTTTTTAAATAGTTACATTTTATTTTTTGCTCATTAGGAATACTAACCATATTATATAATAGCCACAATGATAAGGGTAAATCAGGTAATAAAGTTTAAAAATAATATGATACAGAATAAAAATGACCATAACACATGCCTTTATCCTATTTTATAAGATTATTTCGGTTATTATTATCCAAATATTAAATATATGGCCACTTCGACCCATATATCATTGATTATGACCTTCATAGTTATTTAAGGAAAGAATAAATACAAAATGTCACTCTATTCACATTAATAACTATAAATTTTTATTACAATGAAAAAATAATAAAAGATCAGTTATAAATATTTGTTTGAAGTATAAAATACTTTTTGATCATGGTTATTTATTCACAATTTTTAGTTATTAAATAATTACCTTAGATGCTTACACAATGCCGATTAAGTATTTATTAAATTAATAGAAAAAATAAAATCAATTATATGAAAAAATATAGAAGTAATATTTTTTAGTGAGTTAAAATGACCCATAAATTTTATAGATATATATATTTCATATTATTTATTTTTTAAAATTTTATAATAAATTTTCATATTTGTCTTGATTCCCTTAATGTCAAATTAAATAAATAGAGTCAAAATTGAAATTATAAATATTTTATGAAAATTAATATTTTATTAAATTATTAAATATCATAAAAACCATT
The DNA here is from genome assembly GCA_963277665.1 of Viscum album. Taxonomy (NCBI): domain Eukaryota; kingdom Viridiplantae; phylum Streptophyta; class Magnoliopsida; order Santalales; family Viscaceae; genus Viscum; species Viscum album. Next base: position 2,082,304,305 of record OY728120.1, read on the forward strand.
AAAGATCGAAATTAGGATAATATATGGCCTAAAATTTTATTTATTACAAATATATTATCTAATATTTAACTTGGAGTAAAATTGTAACCATTAAGAGTGAAAATAGTGTTATTGTCATTAAGTTCAAAATAGGTTAACTAAGGGGCTACACCAAAAGATAACATTTAAAATATGACATAAACCTATCTAAATTTTATTATTTTAAGTTATTTAAACCATATATTATTTTATTCTCTAAATTATGTCCACATTTTTTAACTTTCACAAGAAAATGAATTTATTATATTTAAATATTTTTATTAATTCCATTTGTATCCTTTCACTCACAATAAAAAGGCATTACCTATTCTCTATTATATACACCACCTAGATTCTCTTATCTTAAAAAAAATCCTACCAAAACCTATTATAAATATCCTTATCCATGTTTTAGAGGTGTTGGTTTTCCTAAAATATAAACTCTAGGTTCCATAAGAGATGATCAAATAGAGCTCTTTCAAAGAAGTGGTACTCACCTTTATCGACTCTTTCAAATTTATTCAATCATAAACATTCTTTAAATATGTTGTAACCATAATAAATTAATAATTAAATTATAATAAATATATTTATATTTAATTATTATTATTAAAAAACCATTTTCCATATCTTTTCCATCCTATGAAAAGTAAAAACATGGCTCGTGCGTACATATGGATTACTATCTCTACATAGTAGGGTAATTAGTTTTTCATCACCACATTAATTGGATGGTTATAAAGATATAACAAACAAATATTTATAATATTTATGAAATAAATATCCTTCCAATATTATATTACAATATATACCTTATTTCCCTCCAATCCATTTGAAAATGATACTGTTAGTCGTACATGCGTGTGGACTACCACCTCCATGAAGTGATGTGATCGATTTTTAATTTCTAATTTACATGGTTAGCAATAAATAGATATTTAATGATTATATAAAATATTTATATCATTATTAACATTTTTAAGATTATGGATCTATGATCAAAGTACAAGGACCAAAACTAATGAACCAAAACATACATGAAAAATGAAGGAGTTGTCACCTAGAACATTGATTTTAATTAAGAATTGTTCATAAAATGGTTGTGAAAATTTATAATTAAATATTATATAGTATGAAATTTAATATATTATTACCTTATTGGATCTGCTTCTTGTCTTTCCTTTTTGTTTCACTTTTTTCATGTGTTTTGGTCCTTTCAAGGACGGAGAGCATTTTTCGGGAAAAATGACCTAAAGATCAAGAATATATGTTTGTTTGAATTAATAGAGTCTTGGTATAAATGTTTCAAATGATTTAGAGGGTTATATTATCGCTTAGATATATTTTTATATGGATTGGGGTTTTTTATAGATCTCAATACTACACCCCTTTCTAGACATATTCACGTCATGAACTGGGTACACGATGTGAATCAGTTATAGAGAAGATTCTATAAACCGGTTCATGGTGTAAAAAAATATCAATACATGAAATTTTATCACATCATGAAATGGTCAATCAAGATTAATTCAACCTGAGGTGACACCTTTTTTGATGTATTTTATAAATCGTGGAATTCATGTCGTGAAAGTGTTTCACAACAAGAATTGTTCGGGATCAATGGTTTTTACCATGTTGTGCGTATGATTGTTTTATCATTCGATGTGAAGTAATATCTGTCAAAACCTAGGTGCACTATTAATAGATTTTGGGTTTCCCATCTCCTTCTAGATTACATTGTTTCATGCTTGAAATTCATGGTGTTTATGTTGTATCTCTCCAGGTAAGAGCTCTTTCTACATCCTCTTGGACATTTGTTATGGCAGCCCTGCAGCACAAATTTTTTTGATTTGTTGATCCTGTGGTGATTTTATTCTTGATCATTTCAATAATCCCTATGTGATATTTTTTTGAGGGTTGGTTCTTTTTTGGTTGTGGTGCAGCGTGCAGTTTCATTGAGGCATGTGTTGTTTCATCTTCTATACTGACTGATTTTATTGTTGAATTGTTTTATGATGTGGGAATCAGTCCTGAGGCCTCAGTTGTTATCTCTGCATTCATTTGGGTGGTTTTGGATCCCATCACTTTAGGATTGATACCTGAGTTTGAGGTAGGAATTTCTGCCTCTATTCTATGTTGGATGAAACGTGAATGATTGGGTTTTTTAAAAAATTAAATTAATTGTGACGATTTGTTGATTTGTGAGTCTTTAAATGGGTTTTGAGAAAATATGGTATTCCACTTGATTTGGAAAAATGAAAAAAGTATTTTGAAAGAATTGTGAAATATATTTATGAAATGGTTTTTAAATAATGGTTTCGATGAAATGATTTGGAAAATGTAGCATATGGAAAGTCGTGGGTACATAAGAGAATGATGTAGTAATATGACTCTTCCATTGATTATGTTAGGGGGTTCACTCATTGGTTGTTTCTTTACTTTCTAGGACAATTATTATAGGGAATTTTTAAACACTTTTGTGTGATTCACTTTTTGGGGTGTTCTATTGTTCTTTAGATTCAATGTATATATCTAGGGGTCTGATGCACACATTTGTCTATGTTTAGGTATGTGTTTCCTTGCTAGCCTAACCAATAGTGATCCCTGGTGTGATGTATCTATAATTTGGTCTATATTTATTTAATTTGATTTCTTTATTGGATATATATGAAATTATTTGAAAGTATTTTACTTGGATTATTTAGAACTATGGAAAAGGGGAAACGTTTTACAATGATTTTGTTATAAAAAACATTAAACTAATTATCATGCCTTGTTTTATTTAAATTCGTACATGTTTGGATTATCATAAAGAGAATTATTATATAAAACCTAGGTGATATCTTATTGATCCAATTAGCTCACACCCTACACACCCCTTTGGAGGTGTGTAGACTTTGTTATGTTTTTTGATGTAGGGAAAGGCATGGAGCCACAGTGAGGTGCCATAGTTTCATTAAATTGATTTTAGGCTGATAGTGTTGAGATGGTGGGAGTTTTCCCATGGTATCACATATAGTATTCATTTTCTATTTTAGTTATCTTTTTTTGGATTATACTTTTGGTTGTTTTGGATACATGAGTTGTATCATGTATACTGTCTTCTTTCATTTATGGTATGTATTTTTTCATATTTTCTATTTTTTTTGTTTCTCTACACTATGTAGATATACCATGTTGTATGCTATTGGTTATGATAAATCATTCCCTATAGTTATGTTTTGATACCTAGGTTCTATTTTCCAACCCATGGGGATCAGTAATGCCCATTGGGTATGTCACAAACTAGGGTGGGTGACGGTTTTTTAGGGTAACTTGGGTCAGTTCATGATATTTATGTATCAGATCATAGTTAGGCTTAGTCTTGGGAAGTTGGTTGATGGGAGATAAGATTTTTGGGACTTGATAGGTAGGCTGTAGTGAGTTTCTGGAAATATCTTACCATGATGAGACTCATGTTACCAAGGGATTTCGCGGTATGTGTCTTTTGTGTTGAGTTCTTGATGTGAATCTCGGTTTTTTTTATGGTTTTCTAGTTTGAACTGAGATTTCCTATTTTTCAGATCATATATTTTATCTTTGGTGTGTAGTGATATTCGTTTGATATGTCTTTCATGGGTTCCACAATAGGGTGAATTAGATGATACTCAAGGGAAATTGCCTTTGGATCAGAATATTATTGAAGCTATCATATGATTAGTTCATGTTGTGGAAAAAATGTACCAAAATTCCAGAACATAATTATTGTGGTACATTTAAGGGTTAGGGGAGAAAGGGATCGTTATTGGCAGATCTTACCTAAGAAACCACCATCCTTTAAGGGTACTAATGATCCCAAAGAGGTGGAGGAATATCTTGAAAAGATTTCTCAAATCTTTGACTTCATGGATAAACCTGAGAATATCATGGTGAAGTGCGTGGCATTTAGACTCAAGGGTCCCAGCATGTGAAGGTGAGATTTACTGGTATAAGAACTATAGAAAAACCCACAAAAATAGTGCTAGCCTTTTTTAGTGATAGATAAAATAACTAATAAATGGAGTCCATTATCAATTATAAATAAAAGCATTGATAGTGGTTAATTTTTATCAATGATGATAAAGGCCACCATTTATTACTGTTTTTTATTTGTCACTAATAATGGGTGGTCATTATGAGTTCTTTTATCTAGTGCTGATAATGGGTTTTCCCATAAAACCCCCCACATTAGTCTTCTTATTTGTCAGTGCCACACATTATAAGCATGGGCACCCCACTAACACAACATTCCATGGAAATGGGGAATCGACACCCGCATACACATCTATATACACGAGCCACATATGCCACATCCTAAATGACCTGATCCACCTGCCCCCCATCTCGGCCTATACATGGTCTGACCCAGCTTCCCATGTGAGCATGTACATGGCTCAACCCACCATCCCAAGAAGGCCACTACAGGGCCTAGATGGCTTGACCCACCATCCCATGCAGACCTATACATGACCCCCAATTTTTTTATACTCTGATAAAAATTAAAATAAAAAGTAAAACTATTAAAAATAATAAATAAATTGAAATAAATAAATTAATTAAATTTTTAATGAATAAAATATTAAAATATTAAAACAATTATTAATTAAATATTTATTAATAAATTAAATAATATATATATATATATTATAAATATTATAAATGTTATATATTAAATATAGATATATAAAATTAATAAATTGAAATAATTGAACAAATAAATATTTAAAATGATTAGATTAAAAAAATTATTAAAAATTTTATTAATTAAATAATCATTAATAAAAACGAATATATTTCATATACATATATAGAAATTAAAAAATATTTATAAATAGTGTATATTAGTCAAAATAGAGAAAACTATGGGTTATAGCCCATGGTAATGAAAATTATAAAAAAAATGAAATAAACACAAAGTGTAAGGAGATATGGGAAATGAAAGCTAGTGACAAGCCACTACACAAAGAGAAAAGTATACAGCTACCAAGGAAACATGAAAATAATATTCATCTACAAGATCAGACACCACCCATACCTCTCAGATGAAAACCTCTCCTCCATGTCTTTGGTTGTTTCTATGTCTCATCATCCCCATAGGGACTAATATTGTCATTTGGTTGGGTGGGATCCTCAAGAGTTTGAGGATAGTGGTCTCTATCCAGAATTGATCCCTCTAATACTAATTTATAGTCAGAGTTTCTTCTTTCTCTGATAGTCTCAATGCCGGAGGATTGTCCTTCAACATAGATAACCCCATTAGCATTTATAAATTCCCCATTGAAAACATCCCTAATATTAGTCTTGTTTAAGTTATCAAGCAGAATAACACAGTTTTTACCAGAGTTGGTGGATCATCTGTATCAATAACATTTTTATTTGCATCACTAGTTTTAATATCTTGTGTGGTATCAGGTCCTTTAAATGCATTAACAGTACTTACAACAGTATATTACTTCCTGGATTTACCTCTCACTGGAGCTTTAGCATCACGCTTCTTCTTTCCCCAGTGACTTGAGGTGATTAATTTCTCCTTAATTAATTAAAAACTCTCAAATTATTGAGTAATAATTTCACCTCAAACAATTAAATTAGCATGATAAGTCTCCTATAATACTTAATACCATGTTTTGTGTCCCTTATACAATGTATCTGGGACAACTTCCATAGCATCCTGATGCTTTTCACCATTGGTAGAGACCACAACCATAAGTTGTTGTCTTGATTATTGAGCTAACTCCTGACAAAGGCCATTAATTTATAAATTGGAAGAAGATACAAAATCCTCTACATTAATGTTCACTATTTCATAAACCACCCTTCAAATATCTTGTTTCTCTTCCATGAGAGGAAGGACCATTCCAAGAGCCTACCCTTGAGCATTCAAAGATCCATATTCTACATTACCTAAGAAAGTACCATCCCCTGACCATGAGCCATTCCTAATTTTTCTTATATTATTAGGACAATGACCCTTCTTTGAGTATATAGAATAAGAATTCATCTTAAAACATTTATCATTAGAGTGCCCTATAGCCTTTCAGTGTGGGAAAAATAAAGGTACACACGCATAGAAAATATTTAAATTAAGATCATCCACATTAGTAGAAAGAACCACATTCTCAATAAGAGTATAATTAAAATCCACCTCCACTAATAATATAGTAAAATTTATGAACATGGATTCTTCAGTAGCCTTGTCAACCTTGACGGGAACTCCCACAACCAAGTCCATATTTTAAATAATTCATGGGTTCCATAAACACTAGTTCAATTAAAAATACTTGAATCCAAACCTAAACACTCTTGTTTCTGACAACAATTGGATTGAAACTTGCATCCTACTCATGAATGCAATGGGTCCCTAGTTTGAGGGAAATCACACTAAATCCCCATGCCTTCATCTTCCTATCATCAAAAGGGATAATAAAGTGGTAATATCCATGCCCCATTATAATACACTTATGTTATCTAAATCACTAAATGGCTAAAAGACGAATCATGATATCAACCACTTTCTAGGGTTTACTTCTCGAAGGTAAAACCAAATGAGAAATAATTTAAAATTTGAAAATATTTAATTGATCTAAGTTCAAATATTGATTAGCCCTAATGTGAGTTTAATTACCTCTCTTGATGATTCAATTTAGATCTTTGTCTTTTAATGATGAAAAATCACCCCAAAAATCACCATCAATCTTGCTATTCCTTCACACATGATGTGAGATATCATCCTAGCCCTTTGAAGAGGAATTTTCTAAAGCTAGAGAGCTGATGATTGGTCCCCCATCTAGCAAGTAGCACTCAACATCCCTTGGAAAAACCATCTTCCTTGAAAATCCCTAGGAACCTCTATGGATTCTCAATCACCCGAAGTTGCTGCTCCAATCTCTCCTTCAATAATTAATTATTATTATATATTAAATATTGATATATAAATTAATTTCTTTATTAATCAAACAAAAAATATTTAAAATGAATAAATTATAAAATTATTAAATATATTGTTAATGAAATAATTAATAATGAAAATGAATAAATTTAATATATATATATATATATATATATTAATAAATAATATATATTAAATATAAATATAGAAAATAAATTAAATTTAATAATTAAAATCATATTAATTTCCCATTGACTTTTAATGGTTTTTATACATAATTATTCTTTAATATATTTAATATTCAAAATATAGAAATATATTCATATATATTTCAATATTAATCAATATACATAATATTTCCTAAGATATTATTTATGTAATAAAAAGTATGAATGATTACATTAAATAAGTCATATATTTAGTGAAAAAAATGATTTATAATTTTAAATTAATATTAATTCAAAATATAGACTAATTGTATCTAGTAATTGAAATTTAATTGAATTTCATTTGATTTTTAAAGTTAACATATATCAAACGCTTGTAACAATAATTTCAAACATACATATATGTAACTAATCCATTCTTATATACAACGTACACACACATTATAAATATATAATTTAGTAAATTTCAAATATTCATTTTAGAATTATATTTATTAACACAATATATTTAATATATATTAAGTTTATAAGTGATAAATTTTATTATTTTTTGTTTTTTTTCAATATGTGATATTTATTATTTTTAATATATTTTTTCTGAATTTATTCATTTTTAATATTATTTTTTCATTTATAATCTTAGTTATTTTCTTAACATTTTTTTAATTAGTTCATTTTCATATTTTCACGGTCAAACATGTTTTTAATTTTAACATTTTTCAATATATATTTCTACATTTTTATTCATTAACATTTAATGTTTTTAATATGGTGTTAATTTATATAATTAATATGCATTCATATTAATTTTAATATGTGTATTTATAAATATTCATTTTTAGATTTTTTAATAATATATAAAATTAATGAAACATATTCATTTTTTAAATTAATTATTTCTAATTATTATTTATTTAATTAATAAATGTTTCATATTACAAAATTCCATTGTTCAATTTAACATGTATCAAAATTGTGTTGTATATGTGCACACACATTAATTTCACACACATGTTTATGTAATTAATTCAATCTTATATAGAAACATATGTAAATAATATTTATACAAGTTATTATAATTTTCATATTAATTTAGTAAAAAAATATATTTAATATATTATTTTTTTAATCTATACATTTTATTTATTAATTTTAATAATTAATTTTTTTTATTTGATTTTTGGAATTTAATAATTTTATAATATTTATTTAAGCATATTACTTACTATGTTTTAATATTATCAGTATGTATCATCTCCATTTCAGTATATATCCATATTATATTTTTTTAATAATTTATATACTTAATAAAACTTATCGATTTTTTCAATATCTTTAAAAGTCTACTCATTTATAGTTTGAATTGAATTTTATGGAATCCACAGATCTTATGTGACATTGCCTCAGTGATTGGGATTCCAATAAAACTTTATCAAGCTATGAAAGAAGATTTTTTTGTCCACTTTTCACTTTTTTTGTGTAGGTTGACCATAACACCACATGCATTGACAATGTTTTATTATCTACTCTAGAACTGAGTTTTGATCTAACTATAAAGTATAAGAAATTTACCTTTTATTGAACTAGTTTTTAGAATATTGGACATTTTATAGAAATAAGTCATAAATAGATTAGCTACACTTTATATAATTTTAAGGGCCCGGAATCATTGGGTTTTAGGCAGAAGGGCTCTTTCAGGGCTGGGAATGTTGTTGGTGAAAAGTAATATTATGCCTCACTTCGTATTGGTTCTATGGGAGTTGACAGAGAGGTTGTTGTTGTAGTTTCTCAACTATTTTAGGAGAATAGGTAGAAGGTAATGGATTCAGGTGAAGTAGGACTACCTAAGGTTTTCCCAGATGCATAAGGTAAGGGATGAAAAATATGGGATGATGTAGTGCAAGGGGCTTCTGATGTTTAGGGACTCGATACAACTATTTATGAGGGTGAAATTCTTGCATAAGAATTTAAAGATAGTACATTTAGGTAAGAGGAATTAATCATCTCAATGGATTGCAATGGAATGAAAAATATTTACATTGAAATACCATTGAGGGGTAATTCCATTAAGCAATATGCTACAGGAAGTATTTCTAATGAAATTGAAGGGCCCAACTCTATAACACAAGCTGCTACAGCTATTGATTCTAATAGAAATGTGATTAATATAGAGGTTTTATTGGAATAAGGAGTTATCTCTTCTCAGGTGGGTGTTTTTAGTTCCCCCGGTTTGAGGTATGTGGATTTTTTATGGATTTTTATGTGTTTAAAGTGCATGGGATGAGTTGGGAAAAGGTTGGGAGAGTTGAGAATGGTTTTTTATGAGTTTGGAGGCTTTTCTATGGGTCCACGGTTTGAGCATGGTTAGTGGAAACCATGCGGATCCTCCAGGAAACCGTGCAGGGGGAGACAGTAGGCTTCACACGGCCTGCGCACGGTTTTCCAAACTGTGTGAGGCAACCGTGCGAACTTTTTTTCTTGAGGCAGTAGCGTGCACATGGTTAGTGCACAGTTTTCCAAACAGTGCGGAATAACAGTTTCGCCACTTAAAAATAGGGTTATAATTTCCGGACTCCCTCAATATTAACCTATTTCACTCCAAACATCCTCCCACTCATGGATCACTTGGGTTCTTCATTTCATAGGGGGTGTAGGAGCTTTCCCACTCATTTTAGAAGCATTTTGAAGAGGGTTCATGGTGTTTGGACGGTGATTGCTCCTAGGTAAGTCTTCTCTCATGATTTCTTTATGTTTTCCTCTAGATCTACATCTCTATATTTCTTAGTTTTCTAGATGTACACTTTTTGTGTGTAGATCTAGGGTTATGTTTGACATGGATGATGTTTTTAAGGCTTGTGAATGTTAGGGAAAGGGATCTAGAGAGGTTGTGGTGGTGTGTTCTCCAGATTTGAGGCGGGGTTGCTTGTGGGTTGATTTCTCGGGAACACTAAAGGTAGGTGGCTTCTCTCTCAACTCCACTTATTTAGAGATAATGGTTTTGGTTACAATTAATTTTTTGTGTTTGAAATTATTTTTGCTTTTATGTGGGAAATTAGTTAGAAATCCCTTGGGTGATGTTTTGGAGATTTATGGGAAAAGGGTATTTTATGGTGAAATTCTATAGTTGTGGATTTTAAAATGGAGATTTTAAAAAGGGATGCTACGGTTGAATTTTGAAAATGATTGATGGAAATGGTTTTCAATAAAAATGGTTTTTTTATTGAAATGTTGTTTGGCATGGAAAATTGTTTTCAATAGATGGGTGATTTATTAAAGTGGATTGATATGCAATGGAATTGGTTGATTGCATGTGGTTGTGACCTCGGTGGGTTATATGCTTGGAATTGGATTGTTTTTAATGTTGTGTGTAAGTGGCAACAAGTACCAGTATACAAAATGGATGGATAGTGGACGGAAGGGCCACCATTAAGGATCAGTGGATGAGAAGTGCTGCTTAGTGTGAATGGGTGAACGGGTTGGACGGATGCTCCACCATTTGGTTGTTATGGTTGTTTTGTTGTGCATTGATTTTTATTGTGGAAATTGTTGTGCTAATTTTTACATGATGATATGGCTTGTGGAATGTTTGTTTGGATTTACCTTGGTGGTTTGGTTTGGGTGAAATGGATTGGTAATGGTGTGGTTGGCTTATGGTAATGGTACCACTTGTGATTATTTTATATAAACTATTTTACATAAATGTGATAACGGTTTTATCCCAGTGGTGTGTGTAGGGAAGTAATTTAGGGAAAACCTACTGAGTTTTAGTACTCACCCCCTACATTGGCACATTGGTGTCTTTTCAGATGTTGTGTATCGTGACGTGGGCAAAGGTAAGGCATAACCCTCCTTTAGTGGAGCATTATGATCCCTTGGTGGAGCTTGAAGCTTGGATCTTGTTGTGGAGCTGTGGTGGTGCCATGGCTTGTGGTGTTTGTTTGTTTAGTTTTCGCAGTGTACTCAGATGTTGTATGGACATGTCTGGTTTTATTGGTTTTGAGTTGTGTTGTGGAACAACTTGGCTGTCTTTTGGGAATGCATGGTTGGGTAATTTAATTTACATGCATCATATAGTGGCTGTAAGTGGATGGTTTTGTTGGTTTTTTCTAAAGGGAAAATCAATCCCCAACTTGATCTTGAAGCCCTCGGAATTTATTTCCATCCTTTGGCGTCTTGGGAACGTTGCTTAAGGACAAGTAGCCCTCACAGTCTCCTCAAGCCAATGAGGTAGGGGCGGGGTGTTACAGTGTTTCCCCTAGGCATAAGAAACACGAAACTCACAATTCCTTTCCTCTTCTTGATGCATCCTTGGAGGGGAGATCTCTCCTAGTGAGTGATGTGGAAGGGGTGAGGGGGATATCATAATATGGATTAGTCATCTATCGTGGTTGAAGATAGAAGTTTGTAGCTTTCTTAGGATATGGTGAAAGGGTCTACAATTATTTCTCATGACTCTGTTATGACCCTATCATACTTTGGTAAAAATAGTTTTAGTCTAATTGACATCTTAAATAAGTCTAATAGTACAGAGTTTTTCAAGAGGAATTTGGAAATGCTCATGCGGCTATCCATGTTGAATAACAATCCTCATAAAATGAGACTGCCAAGGAAATGGTAAATTCTGATCTAAAGGTAGTATTAGAGGGCTCTAGTCTTGCATAAGAACAGGATCCTAGACCTATTGAGGATCCCACCCCACCAGATGACAATATTGATCCTCAAATATTGGATGAGACATAAAAATATCCCAAAACAAGGAGGAGGGGTCATTACCCGAGATGTATGGGTGGTGGTCGATCCCAAAGATGAATAATTATCTCTTTGTGCAGTGGTTGGTCACTGCTTTCATTTCCCATCTCCCTTTATTCATTGTGTTTATTTTATTTTCAATAAATTTCAGGACCATGGGATATAACCCATAGTTTTCACTATCTTGGTATAATAAATGTATTTAAATAATGAATATATTTACAATATGTATATTTATATTTATATATAATTATTAAATATATGTATATAATTATATAAATTTCTATAATGATATAAATATATGTATAATTATATAAAATATTTATAAATATACATAAAAATATATTTACTTCTAAATATATTTAAAAATAAATTTATTTATAATTATATTTAAAAATAAATTTATTTATAATTATAATTATATATAAATATCTAAAATTATATTTATAGATACATATTTACAATTATTTTAATATATTGATAATTATATACATTTATATTTATTTATAAGTATATACATTAAAAAATTTAATTTATGATAAATAATTTCATATAAATTTAAATAGTTATAAAATTACAATAAATATATTTATTATATTTATAATTATATATATTTAAATATATATATATATATATTGGTATAAATATATAAATATATAAATATATATAATTATGTAAATATATTAATAATTACATAATTTTTTTAATTATATTTATTTATAGTTATAGTTATAAATAAATAAATAAATATTTATGGAATTATAAAATTTTAATAAATATTTTTAAATAATAAATATATATATATTTATAATCTTATTTATAAATGAATATATTTAATTCTTTAATTATTTATTAATAATTATATACATTTAAATTTTATAATTATTTTAAATAAATTAATAAAATTAGGTCATTATCACTTCTAAAAAAGTGATGATAAAACGTATCTTTTTTAGTGTTAGAATTTTAGAGCTGATAATGTAACTTTTTATCAACACTAAAAAAGTGTTGATAAAGCACTACTTGAAATTTGGGATATAGCCATGGTTTAAACTGTGGATATAGGTCCTCAAACCGTGGCAATAGTTAATAGCCACGGTTTGAGAAACCATGGCTAAGTTTGGCATGGCTATAGGCCTAGACTTATAGCCATGGTTTGGAACCGTGGCTATAGGTCTAAATCCATGGTTCAACCGTCGCTATAGGTACATAGCCACGGTTCAAACCATGGTAATATCACTATATCCACAGTTTAGAACCATGGCTATATTAGAGGAGGGACATAATTTATTGCCACGGTTGGAAACTGTGTCAATAGTCCTACATCCACGGTTAGAAACTATGGCAGTAGACCTATAGCCACGGTTAGAAATCGTGGCTATAGGGTCTGAAAAACCATAAAAAATAGCCCCCCCCCCCCCCCCGCAATAGCCCACCCACTGAAGACCCCTCCCACTTAGACACTGGACACCCTCAACCTATATAAACCCCCCCTAGATAGCCCCACCTGCAAATCCCCCCTCCTGGAAAGACCTTGGACACCCCCCCCCCCCCCCCCGAGACAGACCCTAGACATCTCCCCCCAGGCCCTAGACCCCCCCCCCCCCCAGAGAGACCCTAGACACCTCCCCCAGACCCTGGACCCCCCCTAGACAGACCCTGGACACCCCCCGGACAGACCCTGGACACCCCCCGGATAGACCCTGGACACCCCCCTAGACAGACCCTGGACACCCCCTGGACAGACCCTAGACACCCTCCCAGATAGACCCAGGACACCCCCCAGACCCTAGACACCCCCCAGACCGACCCTGGACACCCCCCTAGATAGACCCAGGACACCCCCAAGACCCAGGACACCCCCCAAACCCTAGACATATCCCCCTGGACAGCCCAGACCTTCACGTACCTGGACAGCACCCCCCCCCCCCACCCTCCTGGACAGCCACCCCCACCATCCTGGATAGACCCTGAACCCCCCCCCCCCAAACCTGGACACCCCCCCCCCCACACCCCCTAGACCCTGGACACCGCCCAGACCCTGGACAGATCCCCATGGATATCCCAGACCTCCACTCCCCTGGATAGCCACCCCTCCACCCTCCTGGACAGACCCTGGACCCCCCCCCCCCCCATAGCCTGGACAGCCCCAGACCCCCCAGTCCTACACCCCCCTCCCACTCTTCTTGTTTCCCCTCCCCCTGCCACTTCCAGCCCCCACTTGCACCCCCTACCATCCCCCACTTGCACCCCCTGCCAGCCCGCTCCCCCTGCCAGTTTCCCCCTACTAGTCCCCTCTAAATTAAATTATACACGAAAACTACTTACATAATAAGAATTAAACAAATCCAAATATAAAAAAATACATAACTGCACTTCCATGAGTCTCCTTATAATACAAACGATCAAACAAGTCTGTAACAAGCTCAAAAGTACCTACAACAAAAGGTAGAACATAGTAGTGCTCATCCCCTAAAATTATGGTAAAAAAAACATCTTAGAATATTCACAAAGATTATAACTCAATAAAAAAGAATAGTGCAACCCCCCATGCTGGACCCCCCTAGACAGCAGCCCCCCTGCTGGACCCGCTTTTCACCACCCCCCTTACACCCCAACTGGACACCCCCCCTCGCACAAAAGCCACCCCCACATCTCTTGCACACCTTGCACACACACCCTTGAACCCCCTTGCACACCCCTTTCCCCCTACTGGACCCCCCCGGACAGCATCACCCACCCCACCCCCATTCCTTGCTGGAGCCCCCTGGACAACACCCCCCCCCCCCCCCACTGGACCCCCTAGACAGCCCCCCTGCTGGACCCCACATGGACAGCCCCCTGCTAGACAGCAACCCCCCCCCCCACACACACATCCCTTTCACATATTCTGGAGCAACCTGTGTGCTATCATCATGTTAAAAATAAAATCTCACATGAGGAGGGAAGAATGAAATCCATGTTTCCCAAGGCTGCTTCAAAATCCAGAATTGCATGCCTGAAGAGTCCATTAAGACTTGCAGCTAAATTGGAAAGGAAAAACTGGTTGAGAAAATTTTCTCAACCCAACAACTCACATTGATGAGCAAGTACGTCCACCTTAATCCCTGATTATTTATTATTTTTCTGTTATTAGTGTGCCATACAATGCAGGGAATTGAAGGTGAAACTACTTCTCAAGAAGAGGGAAAATGAGGGGAAGTAAGCCGGAATAACTATTCCAGATCTGAAAAAAAGTCACCATCTTGGTATGATTTATCAAATGGTATTCTAAAGAACATCATAATGAATGATCTACCTGGATGGAGTGAAGACAGTGCATCTCCTCGATGGGGAGATGAATGGAGAAGACCCTTGAGAAGCTTCCAGACTTATTTATTCCATGAAAATATGAAATTTTGGTAAAGTGATTCAAAAAATAATTGATGAGGTATTAATTTCTCTCATCACGGATAATGACCAAATAAAGCCTGATATTAAGGGGGATAAATTGAATTAATCATTGACAAGAAGTTGAGGAAATTTGAGATCTCAAGGATGATTTCTAAAACTTTCTACATGTACTTGAATGTTTTCAACATGTGTATTGTGATGAGTGCTAGATCTCAGGTTGTAATTCCAAAAATAATGAATATATCAATTTGCATCATTTGGTTTCAAATTGAGGACATCCGAACAACCCCTAAATAATTCATGGGAATTAGAATCAGTTGGTATCAGGTCCACACCCTTTCCCCCTGCACACCCCACCCCTACCCCTCGTGAACACACCCCATGCCCCCCTGTACACCCCACCCATTCCCCCCTGCACACCCCACCCCTACCCCCTGCACATCTTGGTATGATTTATCAAATTTTATTCCATATAACATCATAAGGAAAGATCTTCCATGATGGAGTGAAGATAGTGTGTCTCCTCGATGGGGAGATGAGTGGAGAAGACCCTTGAGAAGCTGACAGACTTATTTATTCCATGGAAATATGGAATTTCATGAAAGTTCATGAAATAATCATTTATGAGGTATAAATTTATCTAATCCCTATTAATGACCGAATAAAGTATTACATTAAGTGGGTGAAATTGAATTAATCAATGATAATAAGTTGAGAAAATTTATGATTTCATGGATGATTTCTAAAACCTGCTACATGTATTTGAATGTTTTCAACACGTGTACTTAGATAAGTGCAAGATATCGGGTTGTAATTCCAAAAATAATGAAGATATTAATTGGCATCATTTGGTTTTAACATGAGGAAATCTGAACATCCCCTAAATGTGTCCTAGGAATTAGAATCATTTGGTATCATGTTCAAACCCCTACCCCCTTCACACCCCACCCATGCCCCCTGCACACCCCACCCCTTCCCCTTGCACATCTTTGTTTGATTTATCAAATGGTATTCCAAATAACATCAAAAGGAAAGATCTGCCATTATGGATTGAAGATAGTGTGTCTCCTCAATTGGGAGATGAGTGGAGAAGACCCTTGAGAAGATGCCAGACTTATCTGTTCCATGAAAATATGGAATTTATGGAATGTGCATGAAAAAATCATTGATGAGGTACGCATTTCTATCATCCCTGTTAATGACTGAATAAAGTCTGATATTAAGGGGGATAAATTGAATTAATCAATTACAAGAAGTTGAGGAAATTTGAGATCTCAACGCTGATTTCTAAAACCTTCTACATGTACTTGAAGGTTTTCAACATGTGTATTAAGATGAGTGAATTATCCTAGGTTTTAGTTCCAAAAACAATGAATATATCTATTGGCATAATTTGGTTTCAAATTAAGGAAATCTGAACAGCCCCTAAATGATTCATTGTAATTAGAATCATTTGGTATCATGTTCACTCCCATGCTGACCCTACACACCCCAACCCTGCCCCCCCCCACACACCCCACCCCTGCCCCCTACACATCTTGGTATGATTTATCAAATGGTATTCCAAAGAACATTAGAAGGAAATATCTGCCTTGATGGAGTGAAGATAGTGTGTCTCCTCGATGGGAAGATGAGTGGAGATGACCCTTGAGAAGCTGCCAGACTTATTTATTCCATGCAAATCTGGAATTTCTGGAAAAGTGATTGAAAAAAAACATTGATGAGGTATGCATTTATATTATCCCTATTAATGACCGAATAATGTCCGATATTAAGGGGGAGAAATTGAATTAATCAATGACAAGAAGTTGGGGAAATTTGAGATCTCAAGGCTGATTTCTAAAACCTGCTACATGTACTTGAATGTTTTCAACATGTGTATTGAGATGATTGAAAGATATCAGGTTGTAATTCCAAACAGAATGAAGATACCAATTGGAATCACTTGGTTTCAACTTGAGCACATATGAACAACCCCTAAATGAGTCATGGGAATTAGAATCAATTGGTATCATGTTCACACCCCTGCCCCCTGCACATCTTGGTACGATTTATCAAATGGTATTCCAATGAATATCAGAAGGAAATATTTTCCATGATTGATTGAAGATAGTGTTTCTTCTCGATGGGGAGATGAGTGGACAAGACCCTTGAGAAGCTTCCAGACTTATTTATTCCATGATAATATGGAATTTATAGAATGTTCTTGATAAAATCATTAATGAGGTGTGCATTTCTCTCAATCCTGTTAATGATAGAATAAAGTATGATATTAAGGGGGATAAATTGAATTGATCAATGACAAGAAGTTGAGGAAATTTGAGATCTCAAGGTAGATCACTAAATCCTGCTACATGTACATGAATGTTTTCAACATTTTTATTGAGATGAGTGCAAGATATCAGGTTGTAATTCCAATAAGAATGAAGATATCAATTTTCATCATTTGGTTTCAACTTGAGGACATCTAAAAAGCCCCTAAATGAATAATGGGAATTAGAATCAGTTGGTATCATGCACACACACCTAACCCCCCCCCCCCACCCTGTGCGGTCTCAGGTGACTCATGCTGTAGTGCTAGTTTACTAAGTATTTTATTAGATTTTTCTCATTTAAGGTGGAAACATTCTAAATTCCATCACCATACATAATCAGGTGTTCTATCTCCCACATCTACCACCCTTTCTATGTATTACAGGCATGTAGGATGCAAATGATTTGATAGACAACAACAGGTGCATTTTTTCTCGGGTCCAGACACTTGTGGATGAGAGAGTGATGATAGAGACCTCCATTTTCCATAAATAATCCATTTGATGGTGAAATACCATTAATCAATATGGAAGACATCTGTGGATGAGAGAGTGATTCTAGAGACCTCCATTTTCCATAAATAAACCATTTGATGGTGTAATACCATTAATCATGATAGAAGACGATATGATCATTCGTAGAAAACATTCATGGATGTTTTCCATGAAAAATAAATTACTAACATGATGAATTTGGACTATTACCATGTGTTTATGGAGATGTAGAATAGCCTCATAAATATCTTTGTGTAATCTTCTTTTTTCATAGAGCTGCTATGAATTGCCCATTTTTTTGCTGCAATCAAGGACAAAAAGGATCATATGTTCTAGATAATCCACCATCCGGATATCAAACTATAGGTAATGATATTTGATATGACATCATACCCAAACGGATCCGGCTACACCATCCAACAATCTCCCTTGTTAAATCCCTTGTTGTGGGCTGGAATGCTGGTGGTAGTGGGATGAAATGAAGGTGGAAGGGGGCTGGTGTGGGATGGATGTGGCTGGAGTACGGACAAATCACGGAATTATCATGGTGTGACCGCGGAGGGACTGCGGCGTGACCACGGCATGACCGCGGCGTGACCACGGCCTGAACGCGGCGAGACCGTGGTGTGATCGCATCGTGTTGGCCTGATCCTGCGACATCCATGGGGTAGCATCTTCCGGCCAGGAGATAAGGGAGTGGGAGTAGGTGGGGAAACATTCCGGTCGTCTCCCCACTGGGAGAAATTGTGATTATTCAGTCTCAACATTGATCATAAGACTCATAGAATACTATCACGGCGAACAGCCGCGGGGTGTCATCCTTGAGCAGGGCCAAATCACAGCATTACCACGGAATGAACGCGGCGTGACCGTGGAATGACCGCGGCGTGTTGGTCCGATCTAGGAGCATCCACGAGGCATCATCTTCCGGCCAGGAGCAAAGGGAGTGGGAGGAGACGGGGCGACATTCCAGTCATTTCCCCGTCTTCCGAAATTGTTATTAGTCAGGCTCAACTTTGATCACAAGACTTATGGAATACTATCACCATGAATTGTCGTGGGTTTTCATCCTGGAGCATAGTCAAATCACGGCGTGGCCACGGTGTGACCGTGGCGTGACTGCGGGGTGACCGCGGTGTGACCGCGGTGTGACTGTTGCGTGACAACGGCGTGTTGGCCCGGTCCAACAACATTCGTGGGGTAGCATCTTCCGGCCAGGAGAGAAGGGAGCATGAGGAGGTAGGGCAACATTCTGGTCATCGCCTTGCTGGTAGAAATTGTGATTAGTTACTCTCAACATTGATCACAAGACTCATGGAATACTATCACTGTGAACCGCCATGGGGTGTCGTCCTGGAATATGCCCAAATCACCGCGTGACCGCGGCGTGACCGCGGCGTGACCGCGGTGTGACCGCGGCGTGACTGTAGCGTGACCGCAGCATGTTGTCCCGGTCTAGTGAAATTCACGGGGCAGCATCGGCCGGCCAGGAGCGAAGGGAGCGGGAGGAGGTGGGGAAAGATTCTGACCATCACTCCGCCTGCAGATTCTAGAACAGATCAACTATTTAATATGTTATAACAAGGGGTCACCAGAGAAGGTTGTAGCAAGTGGCATAATGACAGAATGTCTAATGGTAAACAAAAAAACGTAAAATAATCATGCACCATACACAAACCATTTACAAATGCATTCACATTGCCTAAACATGGGAATATTTTTATAATATTCAAAGCATGAAAAGGAAAGTGTCATGGTCAAGGAATATGCATCCTCAGGAAATGTCATTTGAGTTAAACGAGTATGATAAGACAATTTATATTATTCAAGGAAAACAAAAACTGACTAGCCACAAAACAGACACCAACAATAGGCATATAAAAGACTCAAACCAAATCTAAACATGATACAAATAACTATCACAACTCTTTGGTTTAGAAGATAGCACACCTCTTTTAGAGGGGTTTTATTATGAAATCATGGCATTGCTTTATCACACAATTCATTTAATTATATTTAAAATTTATTCAAAAACTCATTCAGCACAAATCTAATGCAATAATTTAAGCAACTAGATCAACATAACTGTCACCATGAGTTTTCGAAGACAGCGCACCTCCGTTGGAGGGGTTTTATTATAAAAACGTGACTTTATTTATCAAATTAACGAATTATATTAAAGAACACTTATTCAAGATATGAAATTCAATATAATTAAGAATAATTATGGTAGAGGAAAAATTCAATTTAAAGAATTATTGAATTAAAGAGGATAGAAGAGGGATCCAACCTCAAGGTGGAACCAAACCATCCACTTCAGCACTTGGAGCTTTATAGCTAAACGTTGTTACTCCCCCACTGGGTATATACACCTTCACACACATGTAAGGATACCTAGCCCCTATTCACACACCCACATGTCCATGAGCATGTGTAAGGGGATCCTTGCACATATTTTTATATGCATATTCCAGTATCCACTCACCTATGTATGCATTTATATATATATATATATATACAAGGGAAGACATAGCCCAATACGTTCATATTCACTACCATGGTTGACTATACATGTAACGGGGGAACCCACATACATATACTTTCTTACCTATGCACAGGCAGGAGAGTCTCCCTTAAATTGGATACTCAAAACCCACGAGCAAGGATCAACACACTACAGAAAGAATATTAGGAACATTAAAACACCTAAAGGATGATAGATAACCAGGGAGAAACCAACCAAAATCATTAGATCCTTACATTGATTGGGAGAACCAAATCCACCCGAACCAACATGAAATGATCCAAAACCCTATTGAAAACATAATATGGAGTTAAAAACACTGAAATCTCCAAATACATGAGGTGTGATACGAGTAGTAACCACATAATCTTACCTCGGATCAAAGCTGATGGACTAAATCAATCTGAACCCCATTTTCACCCCTTTGCAGTATATAATTACCCTTTGTCCCCAGAAAGAAGTAAAAGACCTATGTGGCCAATGCGATAAATAAAATAAAATAAAAACTAAACTAAAACATACCTATCTCCTGTGACTATACACGTCACCGCCCAACATATAAGAACCATAATTCCCCATGGGTCAAATCATGTTCCTACAAGAAAGGGGGAAATATATCCATGTTTCAAAATGATACTATCAAATAGTACATTCCTATTAATTGACAATTATTCTTCCTGTTAATGGTATATAATTATTTTGGCTCGAGTTTCATCATAAATTGGTTTTGTTCGATAAAATTTTTTATCCCAACCAATAATAAAATTTTACTAGAGGACAAAATTTCTAATCAAATAGAATATATAATAAAAAAATGGATCCACACATATGAGGAAGGTTGAACATGATAAGAAAGAATGTTTGATCATATAGTCAGATGAGTTATAAAAGGACAAACCAAAAAAATGAAAAACATTGAGAGTTCTCTAATTGATCAAGTGAATATGCAATTTTCAAACAATAATGAACATGTGAAATAAGAGAAAAGTGGCCATAATGGCCTCGATTTTTAAAAGAAAAGGTGTTAAATCCATACTAATATCAACTAGTGGTATTATACAAAATTTGATTTTTTGCAACTAATATCAAGACATGATTTAGTGAAAGAAATTTGTTGTAAATAGGAGGTCTTATTGGGAGAAACCTAATCATGAAGAAATGGGGGAGTTAGAGATGGATTGTAAGGTTTATTCAACCTTATCTACGATTAAAGAAACTTATAGTGACTAACTACACCCCCCTGCCCCACCCCCTTGCCCCACTGCCCAACCCCCCTCCCCTACCTTGGAGACCACCTACAGAACACCCCCCTGCCCCCTTGCCCTGCAGACCTCCCCACTCCACCCTGCCCCCTCCCCCTGCCATGAAGACCCCCCTACCCTGCCCCCTCCCCTACCCTGCAAACATCCCCCCTGCACCTTTCCCCCCTCCACCCTACCCCCTGCCCCCTGCTCCCTCCCCCATGCCCTCCTGCACCCTCCCCCTACCTGTTTTCCTTCCCCCGGAGCCCCCCTTACCCCACCCCCCTTGCACCCCCCCACCAGGATAGAAGATAAATCCAATATACCAGTAGAATATATATAATCAACTTAATAGAAGATAAATCCAAAATACCAGTTGAATATATATAATCAACTGAAGTGTATATAATATATGAAAGAGACAGTAGACCCAAATATATATCCCATGAGATAAATACAAGGAAAACAAGACATATATATGAAAATTCTACAGAACATGAAGTACTGAGAAATTACTCCACATTTCACATACTATTGGGTCAATCTTTATCTATATTGTTGACCAATACTATCACAAATCCCCATGATCCATAATGAATCTCCTAGCATCCACGATCATTTTCTCTGAACAAGCCACCTGAAATATATGTTTATCCAAGCCATCCCCCACCACCCCCTATACTAGCCTCCCCCCTAAACCAGTCCCCTCCCCTACAACCATCCCCACCCCCCCCCCCCCCACACCCAGCATGCACCAGCCCCCACCCCCCCACCCCTGCACCAGCCCCCCTAACCCCCCCCCCCCCCCCAGCACCACTCCCACCCTTCCCATATACTAGCCTCCTCACAAAACCGGTACCCTCCCCCAAAACCAGTCTCCCAAACACACCACCAACCCAGCCCCTTAGCCTGCACTAGCCCCCCAACCCCCTAGCCTACAACTGTCCCCCTACACCACCCCCACCATGTCCCATGTACTAGCCTCCCCCATAAACCGGCCCCCTCCCCCCCTCTAAACCATTCCCCTCCCCCACAACCACCCCCTTCCGCCCTGCACCAGCCCCCCTAAAATTTTCAAAACAACAGTTCAACACAGGTAATATTATGTAAATAGAAGATAGAATAATGAATACTTAAATAATACCAATCCTGAAATGTATTAAAAAAAATTAAATCTATACATATTGATTCAAAAATATAAACTCACCAGAACAAGACATTACATGGAAAAGATTCATGTAAAAATTATAGCAGCTTAACATGCTGAATAGAAACTAAAATAACCATTTTGATTAACCCCAAATCGAAAATAACAATTAGTATGAGAAAACAAGATCAAATAGAAGTGATCGCCAAGAACACTAATCAATATAAAGTATTCAAGAAATCATAAAAGGACACTGATATTTTTAAGTGCTTTGCAGAATTGCAAAGAAAGAATCACCATAACCAGGATTCTCAAAACATAGTAGAATAAAAGATGTTACCCTCATGGACCCTCAGTGGTGTTTCAGTTCCCCCTATTCACCTATTTTTCATCATCAGTAAATCATCATTTTCCATCAAACCTGGTTTAGGTTTAACAACATATCAATTAAAAAGTTTAACATGTACAGGCGGACAATTAGAAGTCGAAATTCCCCTTTTGAAGCCAGCAATGAGAACCGTAGACCACAGGCTACACAACACCCATTTTAAAATCATTATTTATGATAAGTAAATATTCAATGAAAAATTAATGAACAACAATAGTGACAAAATAAATTAGTTTTTTTGCAACCCATACCCCGGAAAAAAATTGAAGGTTCAAGATACAGTGAAAACTTGAGGTGAAATGAGCATGAACCCTCATGTAATTGAAAGACGATATAAACATGACTTATAATAAAACTTTATATAATGAGGAAAAGGAGTCCCCATTTGATCCAAAAAGCGTAGAAAAATACCATATAGAAAATCCTGTTGCAACATCCACTTTTTCCACTCTACCATAATTAGAAGTGTATCACTTAATCAACAAAAAGTCTTCATATTCCTCTTGGAATGAACTAAAAATCAAGTAAATAAGCATTTTCCATCCCTCTTTCCAAGTTAATCAAATGTAGAATCAACTAAGAATGATTATATGAAATAGAAATTTTAATCATTCTATCAGATAAGCATTAACAGATAGTCTTCAATAAGAATTTCCTTAAACAAAAGCGTGATTAAAAAAGGATGATCAAAGTGCATCTTGGAAAACCAAATTGATTTATAATTCAATAGGTAGATATGATTAAGAACTCAAACCATGATTTCCACCAATTTGCAACTTCAATCTGGAAATTTAATACAATTGAAAATTAAAAATGCTATATTTTATGGTGAAAAGAGATAGGGAACCAAAACATGATTTCCACTAATTTTTAACTCCAATATGGAAATGTAATACAATAGATAATTAAAAATACTACATTTTATGGTGAAAATAGATAGGGAACCACATGTTCATGGAAGGATATAATCATTCATTCTCCTCACACCTACACTAATATAACACTATTAATTTGAAAATAATGAAATAATGAAGGGTGGAACAACAAGTGCATGGATGAAATAAAATAAAAGTGAAAATGATGAATATAATGAAGGGTTACCTTATATAAATATCTCAAAAATTATATAATAATCTCTTAAAATATAAATTCACCCCCTAAATAATACCCTGGAATGACTCAAGATCTCAATCCATTCACTCTCTCTTTAGTGTGTTAGGTTAGGTAGTGGAAAAAATGTTTTCGATATGCTACTTTCACCTAACCATGGTAATTGAGAATGATTAATCACTCCTTTATCACCCCTCACTCCCCTACATCATATTTGAAATGAATGAAAATTGTGGTAGTATTATGTGTAAACCAAATTAATAGATAGATCCATGATAAAATTTAAAGGCGCATAGATAATAATCTACCGCTCATATGGAAACAATCTGATTTCATGAAAATCACACTAGGGAAATGAAAATACAAATTCATTTAAATCCATGGATTTTTATGGGGGATGTCTCCTCAACCACACCATAGTAGTCTAAACATCATCACCATATAAAAAAATTAACAAATCACAAACTATTATGATATATTATAATTTTGTTTAAGACCAATCTATTTATAAGTGGGAATGAGGTTATTTATCTAATTACCACATTAAGGCCATCTTCCACTTATTATTTTAGTGTTGATAGATCAATCTCATTATTCATTGGATGGGTTACATGTGTCTATCTTTGAGGGTTGTTGTGTCTTTATATAGACTATTGAATCTCTTATATTTTCTTGACACTCTTGTAAATAATACAATAATATTTTGGAAAGTCTTTCCAAGATGTCAATTTTTTCTTTTGAATATAGAAATTTACCTTTATCCAAATTTTAACACCAATAAACAATTTCCTCATGTTCCTTTCGTTGAATTTCAACATTCCCTAACCAATTCACTCCTTATCCAGCTCTGATTTTTCAGTTTCTAATATTGGTATTTTTAGTTTTTTCCTATGATTTTGAAGACTCTAATGGTTTAGGAATCAATGGTTTAAGTTTTAAAATAGTTTTCCCACTCTTGGGAATAGTCACAACTTTGAGTTGTTCATGAAAGTATTGTATGTAATAAGATTATTCTAAGATATTTTGGAAGGGTAAACCTGAGTGGGAATGGGTTCCATTGCAATTTCAATGTTTTATATATCTAATCTGAATGAGAAAAATTGATAATTCATTTTGAATATTTTTTTAAAAAATTATTCAAATAATTTATATGGAAATGATTGGATTCGATGTAGACATAAGGATTCCTAATATGCCACCAGGGTACAACAAAATGTTACTCTTGAGACCCACAAATGGTGATATCAGTGGCTTAAAACATCATCCAACAAATAAATTTTTTTTTCTAGTTTTTCATGATAAAAGGAAGTGTTCTTAACAAAAAGTTCCTCATAGGTATCAAACATCAGAAGAAGTTCCATAATCTTCATAGAAGAACATGAAATGGTACAAAAAGGAAAATGTATATAATGTTTCTTTGAATGATATATACATTCCCAATTTTTTTTGGATAGAATATTTACCTCACACAAGACCTAAAATAAACATCTTATTATAGATATCAAATATGATAAAGGTGTATTGGTTCTGTTTTCCAATGATGAATAAATCATTATTCAAAAACTACTTTTTAAAATAAATAAAAGAGTTATAAGAAGGTACAAACCAAGTTCAGAAATGAATCAAACAAAGGGGAAGACAAAAAACTCTCACCTGGAATTATATCAGCCTATAATGGTGATGATTATGGGCATCTTTGATGATCAGCTTTCCCCCCTCCCCTGGAAGTGATCTGAGACCTATGACCAGAGTAACCTCTTATTAATAATTCACCTTTAAAACAAGAAATTCTTCCACTTTGTTCCTTTCATGCCAGGCATGAAGAACATCAAAGTTGTTTTTCATAAACATTTTGCTTCTGCATATGGTGTATTCAGTAGTCCAAGGTGTGAGACTGCATCTGAGAAGGTAATTGAAGACCATTAGATAATCAGTCTCAATTGCATGAAGAGTGATATGCTTATACCTGCAAATGGTGAGACCACTGAGTCGGGTTCATCAGGGAGGATGGTTCCATGGTGACAGAGGTTGTAGGGGTGGAGGATGCCCCTATGAGAGAGGTCGTCGGGGAGGAGGGCACCGTTGTGGGAGAGTTTGTTGGGGAGGAGGGCGCTGCTGTGAGAGAGGGCTGCATGGTGAGATCTTCGGGGAGATCATCAGGAGGCGGAGACATCATCGGGGAGGAGGGTTGCGCAGTGATAGGTCTGTGAATCGGGGGAGGAGGAGGAGGGATATGGGGAGGAGGAGACGTTGTTGGGGAGGAGGGTTGCGCGGTGATAGGGCTACGAATTGGGGGAGGATAGGAGTGATGCGGGGAGGAGGAGACATCATCGGGGATGAGGGTTACACGGTGATTGGGGTACAAATCAGGGGAGGAGGATGAGGGCTGCAAATCGGAGGAGGAGGAGGATCCCGATACATATTTTGAGAAAAAAATGACACCCACGGTGTAATATTTATTTAGCCACATACATTGAATTAAACCGTGGAAATAAAAAATATATAGCCACAGACCTATAAAATCATGGCTATTGGTCTGTGGCTATAGCCTAAATTTTTAGTAGTGAAGATATATTTTATTAGCACTAACTATTTTATAGTTCATAAAACCACTCCTCATTAGCTCTTTTTTGAAATCATTGATAAATGTGTTCCCAATATTTTAAATAGAACCCAAACAGGGTTCTCCTCACTCACATCATTCAATCTCTTATGGAACCAAATCGCTACCGCTTGTATTCCTCGATCTTCTCAGATAAATCGATCCTCTCAAAATCTATGGTATGTGATTATTTCTACTCTTATTTAATTATGATTCATCCCACACTGATTTATTATGTTATCACCTAAATATCCACTACTTTTTTCATGACACCGCCGTAATCCCATTGCACCATCGGCTGAGTAGAGCGCCTCCCTTATAAGAGAGTGTAACACTTAGCCCACCACCTGTGTAGTGTGCCCCAAAAACTACCAACCTCGGTGATTATCCTTCACCTTATGTGGAAATTGGATAATATACATTTTACTAAATGAGGAGTTTGGGGTTACACATGTTGGCTAGTATGAGTGGGATGCATTAATTGGCCATGTTGAGTGAGTCGCGCTGATAGGTCTAAGCAAGGTGAATGGGTTATAAATATGGGTGGATTCCCCATTATTGTAAATTGGATAATCCAAAATCTTATCTCTTGAAATTTTTATAGGTTTTATTCTTAATTATTTGAAATCATTAGACACTCCTTATAATTATTTAATTTTTTCCTTAATGGTTATCATTGATAATCTAATTATTTGAAACATTTGTTGATGTATTTTGATCTGTATTATTTATTTATTCGATGATATGCATATTTATTGATTGATTTATTAATTAATATATATAATTATTTTCCTAAATTCATATATTTAATGAATTATCTTATAATATTTTTTTAAAAAATTTTAAATTTAAACTTCTACATGATAGAGTTCTTTTAAAAAAATTTAATAATGAGACTATCTTAATTTTCACTTCATTATGAATGATTTATGATATAATTAATGTTTTATATTTATATTTGAAATAATGAATTATGTTTTAGAATTTTTTTTATTTTTATTGTTTTAGTATTGTTCAAAAGATGGAGTGATGGTTTTTTTAGTTCATTAGAATTCAATGATTCTCTTAATTTTATTCTAACATTTTAGTGGAGGATAATTTAAACAGGGTTTTGGTCGCTCCCTTTTCACAACTACTATTTTATTCTTCCTCATTTGTATAAACATATTCCCCTAACTATTTATGTCATTGAAATTTTGGATTTTGGAATAGGTATTGATGTTGAAGAGGATTATCCTACATTCAGAGTGTCAGTGTAGGTTAATCAAATTTCAAATGGGAGGGTGTTGAGTAATAGAATTAATATCAGCATTGGATATAATATTGATAATAAATATTTTTAATAAACAATGATTGATTAACCATGAAATCCTAAGAAGAGAATATTATTTCTTTCTGAATATCATCTTTATGTTTTCTTCATTTCTTTTACTATTTTTCATATATTCATATATATATATTTATCATATTAATTCTTAAAACCTGCCATTATATTAGTGGTATATTATAGTATTATATTCTATATATAAATAGTGAAAATAATAGAATGGTGTGTGTGAGTTTCTTCCATGAGATATCGACCCTGAGTATACACTATATTGTATGCATAGGTAAAGAAGAATTTATTTATTAGGTATTCATGAATAATATGTCTTATCAACATTAAATATGGCCCCACATCTCATGTGTTGTAGGTCTAAATAAGATATATTTTCACATAGATATAGAGAAAGTTTTTGGGAACATTTTCTTCTATTGTAGATGGTCGATATTATACTTTCATCTTGTTCATTAGATGGTGAATATCAAGAAACTATAGGATATAAAAAAATTATTTATTTTTTTGTCAAAAATTCTTCTCAACACATCTAAATAAGATAAAATTTTGAGGGTTCATGTGCAATACATGAAGGGATAAATTCTAGTTAACCACTTCCCAATATTCATCAAATTAATTGGATTAACACATTCAAACTTTTTAAGGTCAATTTTTTGATCCAAAATCATCCCTCTCATGCTTATAAATTTTTATCTCTATTTCCCTTCAAAAGTGTTTCCCATTTTAGTTATCCATTTTAAGTAGATAAGTAGGGGTTATAATTTTATAATAGTATAATATATTTTCAATACATATTATTCTAGTTTTATCTTCGTGTATTCCTATTCTCTTTTGTTACTATTTTTTGTATCCCCCACCATGTCCCTTCTCAACTCCTTGAAAATGGAGAACTAATATCATTATTGGAGGATAAAGAAGAATATTATTCCCTTATCGATATTGAGTTCCCAATTTCCTTTACTAAAGAAATATTATTCCAAGATGAATTACGTCAAGGGAAATATTTTTATATTGATTAAAATTGATTTATTTCTATTAAAATTTAAATTTTCACTAACTTTTCCTTTGTTTAAATTTCTACCACAAAAACACATGGTCAAACCCTATAATTTAAAGAGGATTCCATGAATGTAGTGGTCGAAAAAAAGGACCCATTATTTCTCCTTCCCCCACCATGAATGTGTTACTTAATTGATATGGGAATGGTATTATAGTAATTTATCAATGGAGTTCCCTAAAAAAACTTTGAAGGAGTGTACATTTTAGGGAAAATAATTTGGTCATTAAAATCACTCAAATCACAGTCACAGTCATATTTTGATTGATAGTTGGAACTGCCAGACAATGATAGTAAAAAACAAGTACCCAGTTGGGGCTTTAAAAAAATATTATTTTCCTTTCTTATTTATTTTTATTTATTTTTATAATCAATAAATTAATTTTTTTATTCTTGAATTAATTTAGGTTTTATGTGGCATCTTCTAAGAGTACAACTCAAGGTTTTCATTAATCTAAATAAATTTGTGTTGTATATTTCATTCTCATTCCTTGATATTGTCTTATCCTTTAAATTATATATTTTCTTAAATGGATGGGTATTTAAATTCAATGAACATGGAGTATTTAAATATTCAATTTTGGAATTTTCTGTGTGTGTTTCAATTTTTCATGCTTTGCATAATTCTGCATGTTTTGTTTTATGTTTTTTTAGTATTCTTGAGATAAATGGAATAATTTTATAAATTGAAACCACATTATTATTTTTTGTCACATTACTTGGTTTGAATATTTTAGGATTTAAATTATTAATTAATAGATTGTATTTCTTGTTTTCCAATATTTTAATTTATGTAAGTGTTGTTTATTACGAAACTTATGTACATTAGTACAGTCCAAATTGAATATATTTCCCTACCCGAGAGGATTATGAAGCATTTTTGTAACTTCTTTACATTTATCTATTTCTTGAGAGTCATGAGTTTTGTTTTGTGATCTAGAAATTGACATTTCTATCTTTCAAATTATTGTAATTCATAAATATTTTTTGACATGATTGCGGCAGTTCTTTGGCTAACCATATAATTATCTTGAGACCTACCCTTTACATATACCATTGTTTAGCCCTTAGAATAAATTAATTTTCTTCTAGGTTTAGGCCACATTACAAGACATTTTTTCCTCACCTATATTAACTATTAATATTTGTTTATAGATATTTCAAGTTTGAGTGTATGGGAAGGTATTTTTGGGTGTTTCTTTGGGATTAAAATAATTATTGGGTGTGTGGAGTGTGTGTTATCATTTTTTGTATTTGAGAAGTTATAATGAGTAATTATTATTTATACTTCATTCACATAATACTTTTCTCCAAAAAAATGAAAAAAATATAGGAAAAACAAACAAACAAAAAATGGAGATGAGCTTGATTTATCCATTGTGCTTTCATTTATGACTCATGTCCATCTCAAAAATTGAGTGAATGAATTTGAATTCATTCATTATATTTTATTTCCATATCATAATATATGAAACAATGATAATTAAGATGAATTCATTCATTTTATTCTTTCCTTGACTCATATCCCATGTCAATAAAGAATGGGATGTTTTTTCTCACATATTGTAAGGGAAATTGAGTGAGTTATTTCCTTTGTTTTTACTTGAATATTCAGAAATCAGTATTTTAGAGTTCAACTTCATCTTTTCCAAATTAAATTTTTAAATGAATCTACCCACCAACCTATAGCTTCCAATTTACACTGAAATTTCATGATGATTAATTAAATTTTTATGGCTCATGGTGTATAAGGATGAAAATTTTCAAAAATATAGGATGATCAAACATGTTCTTAGGAATTAGAAATAATCCAGATAAAAAATCCATATGTGAGAGATAAATAAACTTCTATGGAGAATGGTATAAAATCTACATGAGGATTAACATTATTGGAACCAAGGATATACTTTTCTAGAAATGTAGTGTGGTTTGTGTTTGTTGTCAATCATATAATTGATGATCAGACAATATATAAAGAAAGGGATCATTACAGTTCAAGCCATAAGTATTAT
This sequence comes from Viscum album, assembly GCA_963277665.1. Lineage (NCBI taxonomy): Eukaryota > Viridiplantae > Streptophyta > Magnoliopsida > Santalales > Viscaceae > Viscum > Viscum album. The sequence continues at coordinate 2,082,335,766 of OY728120.1, forward strand.
TGAAGGTGGTGTAGTTTACCAATGTTCGCCAAATTTTTGGGCCCCAAAATTTGGAGTTTGGTGTTGGAAAACAATGGTTTTTCACATAAGAGTGAATGGTTTGTGAAACAATAAAGAAAATCATCAAAATAAGATAATTGGATAACTCAGAACATGGATTGCGTACCATGTTCTGGGAATGGTTTTCGGCCACGTACCTAGTAGTGGGAACTATATGTGGAGTGATGTGAAGAACAAAAAATGGTTTGAAATGGTGGTTTTCAGTGAAGTCATACGGTACATATAATGTTGAAGGTTCATGAGATTGCTTCACTTCGTGAAATAGGAGATGTACATAGTTGAGGCTAACAGTACGTGGATGGAGTTCAGTATATAGTGAAGGTTGTCCCACATTGAAAATTTTGTTAAATTGGATTAGGGAAATTTGAGGAGTTATGTTTCTATTTACGAAGCAGTAATCTACTTCACTATAGAATGATATTGGAGATTAAAATTTCTGGAATAAATCATGTAAAGTATGAAGTGGTATACGGAAGAGAATATGGTACAAAGAGAGAATCATCCACCTGAGGAAGACAATCCATAGAAGATAGTTTGGTTCATGTATGAAGCCCTTGTAGTACACGGTAGAGAAAGGCAGTGCACAGAGTATGAAAATATGCATAGGAGTGGAGTAGTGTGTGGGGTAAGGTAGAATGTGGAGCAGGAATGTTTGTGGAGGAGCTGAATGGTATGTGGAAATAGAATTGGTATGAAGATAACGTGATCCAAGAACCATACCTGCTACTCAGTATGCGGAGGAGGTGAAGTGGTATGCAGAACACCAAAGGAAGCCTCAAAAGTGACCAAATCAGTTTTCAAAATTAATTACCAAAATATATCATTATTAGAGAAAGTAAATTACATATGTGGGTGATAACGGGTCTTCAATAGATCATCCATTTACAGTTGGGGATCCATGATTTAATGCTAAACCATTGAATAGACATTCAATTCAACAAACTGAGTGAAAATATTTCCAATGTAGTGAGTAAGGGGGAGTCAGTGGAAGTTATTTGAGGGAAGAAGTGAGCTATCCCTAAAACCTTGTAAAGGAAGTGCGCCTGGAATAAAGTGACTGTGCTAAACTCTTGTAATCCAAAACATTTTATGATTATTTATTTTTGGTATGAATGAAACATTTTCAGTGTATGCACCTTCGATGTAGCCCTTATTGGTGAACCATGTAAATTTTTTATGCCATTGCTTTGCATGTGATTGTATGTTTTCTGCACTTCCCCTTCAGATAGGTTTACTAGGTTCCTATCAACATGGGAAATAGATACATTAGTTTAAAAGACAAATTTGACACCCTGATTCACCCCTCCTCTATCTGGGTGTTTCAGGGTCCTTGAAGTAGTATCAGAGGGTAAAGGTTACTGGTGTTAAATTAGTCCTATTTTTCCTAACATGGAGAATACTATTAATGTCATGGGAGTTTATTTATTTGACAGAAGTAACTCTCAGATATAGAATAACATGATTAGATATCATCTAAGATCTCTTAAAATGGATGTATGTTTTTCCACTGCATAAGGAATACAGTTCACTAAACCAATCAATCTATCTATGACTGATACAGATAGGAAAATGTTGGATGCTAATGCTAAAGCATATAATTCCCTAAATACAGATCTTTATGATCAAATATATCTGAATTTGATGAACTAGACATCAGAAAAGTATATCTAGTAGAAACTAGATAATATTTATGAAGGTGAAACTAAAGTTAGGAGGGTGAAAATCCATGTTTTACGCAACAGGTTTGATGATCTGATGATTCACCCTAACGAAAATGAAGCTTCATTCTTCAATCTAATTACAGATGTTGTAGGGGAAATTAGAGGGATTGAAAAAGAGATCAATGACATTGATATTGTAAATAAAATCTTGAGAGGACCTCATCCCATTTATAATTAAATGTTTTCATCTCATGAAGAAAGGGTTATTTACAAACATTTTTTAGATGATCTGCTGAGAAGTCGGCATGCATATGAGATGAGAGTCAAACCAGATGATGCAACGACTCGTGTAAGAAAGGAAATGGAATTCAAATCCACCTACAAACTAGAAATTTCATGAGACATTATTGATGATTATGATGAGGAAAAATAAATTCTTTTACTCATTTACAAGAAACTCAAGAAGGGAATAGGGAAATATGAAGGCAAGATACCTATGTCTTGTTTTTTCTATGGAAGAGTTTGGCACATTGCCTCTCATTGACCAATAAAGTTCAATGATGAAGAAAGTGAAGATGGAGACATTCAAAAGACTCGAAAAATATTTTTCAAAAAGAGAGACTTCAAATATGGAAATAAATTTCAATGAAAGATTTTTGTCTATGATGAAGATGATGATGATAATGAACTCCTTGAGGAAGAGGAAGTAGAATTAAAATCTAGGAACCATGCTTCCATGATGAATATAATTGAAAAATCAGAACCATCAAAAGATAAGGCTAGTGATAATCATATGACCACATATTCATAAACAAAGATTCAACTTAATGATGATTTTGGTATGCTTAAAAATCAATGTAAGAGATGGAATGAGTAGAAATGAATTGTTTTAGATTAATCATAATATTTTGATCAACATGTAGCTGAAGTTCAATGACTAGAGAAATGTGTGAAAGTAAAGTAATCAACCCTTTAAATCCTAGAAAATTCCGTGGAACTAAAAATCAGAATTTAAGAACAGGTAATGGTCCTCAATGGCTTTAACTCTAGACTATAAGATAAATCCAATACTACTAAGGGTCTATAGAAAGAAGTTGTTACTCTGAGAATTATACTTAAAAGTGAATCAATTTCAATAGAATCAAAGAATAAAATACAATTTCAAAAATTCTCAGATGTTGAGTTTATAGAAAGAGCTAAGTGTGGTTCCGATGGAGTTGAAAAAAAAAATTGATTGACCAAAGACCCATATGAATGGGAAACAATGGAATAAGTTGTGATATTGAGACATCAAATGCTTCAAATAAAGGTGGTTAGAATAAAGGAAAGTTGAATGTGAGTCATTTTGAAAAGTAACCTGAAGTGTTGAAAATAAAATCCTTAATTTAATATGAAAGAAGAACTAAATAGTATCCTCAGGTATCCAGAAATGAAAGGCATCCAAACTTTGTGCCCAAGGAAAGATACATGAGAAGGAATCATAATGAGAATACATTTCCACTTATGAAATGTCAATTTTGTGGCTATTGGGGACATACCATTCTATACTGTGAAAAGGCAAGGAGCTATATGAATGGGGAAGAGATAGGAGTTCAACAAAGGAGTACATATCCATATCATACTTCATATATAATAAATAATTTATAGGGATATTGTTTTCACTATTATAATTTTGGTCATAAAGTTGTGTATTGTAGGCATAGGTATGGTATTAAAAATTCATACAGTGCTTAGATACATATCAAAACTCATCAACTAGAAAGTGTTTTTATTTCAAATAGGTTTTTTCCTTTGGAAGAGGATTTTGAATTTGAATAACTTGTGTACATGGAAGAGATAATTGAAAGTCCATCAGTGTCCTACACTCAATATAATATCTCATGGAAATAAAATAAGAAAATTGAGATATCTAACTTTGCTGAAGTAGCTCTCAAAGCTACCAAGAACAACAGCACATGAATTATTGATAGTGGATTTTTGTCCCATATGACAAGAAATTCAGACCTATTAATGAATATCAATAAAAATGTCGATAGAAAATTGATATTCAATAATGATGGTGCTTTGATGATCAATGGAAGTTGAAATACTGATCTGGATAATGGCGAGCTGAAGACGACTGAACTTCTTTATGTGGATGGATTGCATAACAATATTCTGAGTGTGAGTCAACTCTGTGACTCAGGCCTTGTTGTGACATTCAATCATAAGGGTTTCACTATAAGAAGAAAGATATGGAATTTTGTTATGGAAGGATACATAATAGAGGGAAACTTGTATCAAGTCGACAGTAAAGAAAACATTTTCAACTTGACAATTGATGAAGGAAACAACATGTGGCATCAAAGATTGGGGAACATCAATTAGAAATACATGGAAAAGATATCCAATATGAATATGGTAATGGAAGCAACAATTTCTTAATTTCACGAAAACCTATCGATGAATCGCTAAGAATGAAACTGGACGGAAGAACAAAGTCCTACAGTTTGACAATGGATTGGAATACACATCCATTAAATTTAAAAATTACCTAGAGAATCATGGGATGAAACATGAGTTGGATGATATGAGAACTCCATAGAAATATGGAGTTGTTGAGTGTAGGAATCGATAGGTAAAAAACATGGCCATAAGTATATTGATCGAGAGTCGTATTCCTCAACAATATTGGAAAAAGGAGGTTGAAGCTGCAGTGTATACTCAAAACTGAACTGGGCTATATATGGGTGAGAAAAATACACCATATGAATTGTGTCATGGAAGGAATCCCTCTTTAAAATATTTTTTTTATTTCGTAATAAAATACTTCATCTGAAAAAATGAAGGAAATTAAGGGAAGTACGGTGATAATGCAGATGAAGAAATATTTCTTGGATAATAAATGAATAGAAAATTCTACAATTGTTTCAATAAGCTCTTAGGAATAATTGTGCAAATCAATTATGTTAAGATCATTGAAGAGAAAAAACATTTCTTCTTCAAGGAATTCTTATACTGGTGTGATATAATATAAGGAAGAATGTGAACCTGGAACAAATGATAATAAAGAGGTAGAGTAAGGTGTAAAAAACTCTCAAAGGTCACATCATGATGTTGAATCAGAAGAAGAATCAGAAGAGGAATCCATAGATGGAGAGAATTCAGTCAAACCCCAAAGGAGAAATCAAAGAGTAGAGATTGACCACTCTCACATTATCAAGGATTGGAATGCACCTAAACAAACAAGTAGAATGAGAAGTAATTAAAAATCTTCATTTCAATTAGTTTTGGATGCATCCTCATATGAAGATTCTACAATGGATTAGTCATGTTTGAATGAAATGAATAATGAGTCAGATCATATTGACAAAAATCAGACTTGGGATCTTGTCAAAAGAGGGAATGGTCACAATGTGATTGGTACAAAGTGTATTTTCATGAACAAATTTGACGATCATGGAAATGTGATCGAAAATAAGGTGTTCTTTCTATATAAAGGATATTCAAAGATTAAAGGTGTTGATGTTAAGGAGACATTTTATTGAGTAGCGAGATTAGAATCAATCAGACTCTTCCCTTCCATGGAAATCCAAATAGGATATAATGTGTATCCAGTGGATGTCCAGAAAACATTCTTAAATGGTGTCTTGGAAGAAGAAGTTTACATTGAAAAACCTATGGGGTTCTTTCATTGAAATTATGAACAAAAGGTTTGAAAATTAAATAAATATCTCTATGTACTGAAACAAGCACCATGGCCATGGTACTCTCGGTTAGACTCTTATCTGAGAAAGCTTGAGTTTAAAATAGGAGGAGTATAACACAATATCTATGTGATGAATTCTCAAAATGATTATTTCAAGGTATTGGTATATGTAGATGATATTATTTATGGTGGAAGTATGTAGGGATCAATGGATGAATTTTATAATCACGTGAAATTAGAATTTTAAATGTCCATGAATGGTAAACACACATACTTTTTAGGGTTGATGGTGATTCAGAAGAAGAATTATATTTTCATTTATCAGGAAAAGTATGCAAGAGATCTGTTGAAAAAATTCAATATGAATTATTCCAACCAATGTAGACTTCTATTTCTGTTGGAACAAATATCGGGATTCATGAGGAAGGGACTTCTATGGATCCCACCACATACAGAAGAATCATTGGAAGCCTATTTTACCTGACGATGACATGGCTAGATATTGTCTTTGAAACATGACTTGCAGACCGATTTTAGAGTAATCCGAAGGAAGAACATATAGTAGATGTGATAATAATCATGAGGTACATTCAAGGTACTCATTATAATGTATTATACATTGCTATAGGAATAGAGAGTAAACTATCAACATTTTATGATGCTTCCATGTTTGGAGATATAGTGGACAGAAATTCCACCATTGGTGGAGCATTCTATATTGGGAAGAAATGTTTGGGCTTGTGCATCAATAAATAGGAAATTACATCTCTTAGTAAAACTGAAGTCGAATATATCTCTGCTACCAATTCATACACTTAGTTACTTTGGATGAAGTAGAAACCGATAGATATAGGTGATGAGTTCAAACATCCAATGGTGATTTACTATGATATCAAGAGCTCCATTGATATTATAAATAATCTTATTCAACATTCTCATATGAAACATAATGAAATCAGATATCACTTCATCAAGGAAAAAGGTGAACAAGGTGTGATCAAAATGGACCATGTGGGAACTGATGATCAAGTGGCTGACATTATGACCAAGCCACTGTCAGTAGCTATGTTTGAGAAACATTGGTTGAACCTTGGTGTTCAACCACCTCCCGGTATATAAGGAGATTATGAAATTCCCCTCTCTCCTATTTTTTTAATAGTGTTAATGTATATTTGGAAGTGATTCAGGTTTATGGGGGAGATACTGTCTATGGGGAGTATATTCTGAGATCTATAATGCTCAAATACCAGTCTTTGGGTTTATTTCCAATGGGCATGAAATGGATAAATTCAATGTGAAAATGTGGAGGCTGAAAATGAAATGTTGTGGTTGCAGGCTGGTTACTGGAGAATGGAGAACTTCAGTGGAATGAATGTGAAGGGAGAAAACAATTTCATGTCATGATGAAGTATTTAGAGCTTTCATTAAAACACATGAGGTTATTATTCATTTCATCCCTATTGTTTTCTACAAAATGCATTGCTCATATAGACCCAGTGTGTTGGCTTAGTTGATTCTTCCATCTTGGGTTTTGATAGTGGCTAGTACTCTATTGAATTTATCTGAAGATTTCCAAAAAACCCAATGGGGGAGATTTTTTGAACCAAGTTTGATCTTATTAAGAAATGGAGTATTGTTTGTGTCTTTTTTCAATACTCTAATGAATTATTAGGAAGATTTTAAAGAAATATATCATAAGATTTCAAGTTGTAAGAAGTAATGAAGGTGGCGCAGTTTTCCAATGTTTTCAAAAATTTTGGGCCCCAAAATTGGGAGTGTGGTGTTGGAAAACAAAGGGTTTTAACATATTAGTGAATCGTATGTGAAACAAAAAAGAAAATAGGAAAAATAAAGGAATCACATACCTCATAACATGGAATGTATACCATGATCCATGAACGGTTTGTGGCCATGTATCTGTCAATAGAAATGATAGGCAGAGTGGTGCGCAGAACCAAAAACGGTTTACAACGATGGTTCTCTGTGAAGGAGTATGGTATGCAGAATGCTGAAGGATGGAAGGTTATTTTATGTTCACAAAATAGGAGCGGTACGCGGTGAAGGCTAACAGTGCATAGATGGTGTTTACTATATGGTGAAGATTGTCCCACATTGAATATTTGGGTAAATTGGATTAGAGAAATATGTGGAGTTATGTGCCTATTTAAGGAGAATTAATCCCTTTCCTTAGGGAATGTGATTGGAGATTAAAATTTCACAATGAAATCTGGTGAATTTTGAAATGCTTCGTGGAGGATAAGACAATAGGCAGAGAGAACCATTCGTGTAAGGAAAAAAGTACGTGGAAGAGAGTGTGGTTCCCTGAGGAAGCCCTTGTAGTACATGATGGAGTGAGGTAGTACATGGAGCAGGACAATATGTAGAGGAGTGGATCAATACATGGAGTAAGGTAGTATGTGGTGTAGGGAAGTTCATGGAGGAGTTGGATGGAACATGGAAATAGTAGTTGTATGCGGAGGAGGTGAATTGGTACGTAGAACACCCAAGGAAGCCTAAAAAGTGACCAAATCAATTTTCAAAATTAATTACCATAACCTATCAGTGTATGAGAAGGTAAATTACATCTATGGCAGGTAATAGGACTTCAAAATAGCATCAATTTTCAGTTCTGGATGCATGATATAATTCTAAACCATTAATGTGAATTTCATGTCAATAAACTGAGTGATGATTCTTCCAACCTAGTGAGAAATGGAGAGTTAGAATATGTGATTTGAGGGACAGTTTGATATCCATAAAACCTTTTAAAGGCAGTGCACTTGGCATAGAGTGACTGTGTTAAACTCTTGTAATCCACAACATGTGAAGATTAGTTGTTTTTGGTATGACCAACACACTGTCTATGTATGATCCTTGGATATAGCCCTTAGTGGTGATCCAAGTTAAATTGATTTTTTATTTATTTGCATGTGATTTTTTTGCACTTCTTCTTCAGACATGTTTAACAAATTCCTACCGAAGTGGGAACAAGATCCATCAGTTTAAAAGAAAAATTTGACACCCTATTTCACCCCTCCCCTCTCATGGTGTTCTAGGGTCCTTAAAACATGATATTGAATTAAATTATATTATTAGTGAGGTGTTATAGAATTGATACCTATATAGGATGCATGATAATTCTTTGGTCATGATATTTTTGTCTTATTTTTAATTATATTGTGTGTTTCTATTGATATCATGAAATATTGATAGAAAACAAGGAAATTAATAACTAAAAATTAATATAATTCTTATATAAACAAAGTAGGTTGTATGAAAATGTGATATTCATTAATAGAAAAAAATTAAACAATTGAATCCTCGAAAATGATCTATACTAATTTCAAAAAAACTCCCATGGTATAATTGGAAACATAACTCAACTCTCAAAATTAAATAATTATCATGCCTCCTAAATATATATCAATTTCCTAACTCTTCACTAATCATAAAATTTAATTCAATATCATGTTAATCCCCATGTTCATATCACACATAAGTCACCATAAATGGCATTAAATTGATAAGATATATTTTTCATAAATCTATAATGAATAAATTATTATTTACCAAAGTAGGAAATATAGAGTGCACCCATGGTCATTCTCTCAAGGAGTCCACTCACACACATCATTATCCTATTTTCACTATTTATATCTATAATATTAGACTATAATAAAGTAACAATATAATAGGGATTTTACGAATAAAGATGAAATATATATGTATGTATATATATATATGAATTCCTGAAAAACAAATGGATGTCAGTAAGAAATGGAGAAGTTGTTCTTCCTAGGAGTTCATAGTGAAGAAATCATTACTCATTAAAAATATTAATACTCAATATTCTATAAATTGATGAGATATTCCATATCACTAAATATCCTCCCATTCAAAATGTGATTACCCAAAACTCACCCTATGAATGTAGGATAATCCCCTTCCATGTCAATACCTAATCCAAAATCCACCATTTTAATGAATTAATATTTAGGGGAAGGAATATTTATAAATGAGGAAGAAGGAAATAATAGTAGTGAAAAGTAGAAACTAGAACCATAATCAATTTAACCACCACTTAATTATTAGAATAATATAATGATAATCATTAAAGAATAATGAACTAAAAATATCATCAATCCCTCTATCAGACAATAGTAAGATCAGTTCTCCAATTTCATATAGTTAATAAGGATCACATTGAAGGAAACACATAATGTAAAAAATATAATAGGAAGAGGGAAAATAAAATTTAGAATAATATATATTAAAAATATATAAGACTATTACAACAAAATAACTCCTACTTATCTACTCAAAATGGAAAAAAAATATCTAGCTCCTTTGAAAGGAAATGAGTATAAAAATTTATAGTCATGAGGGAATGATTCTGGATTCAAAAATTGTCCTCCAACATTTGAAATATTATTTTCCTAATAAATTTATAAATATTGAGAAGAGGTAAATGTGAAATTTATTCCTACATGTCTTTCATGTTCACCGTCAAAATTTAAGCTAATTTGGAATTGTGCAGCAGAAGTTGTGATAAGATTACTAATGAAAACTTTTTTGTTCTAGAGACTCTTCATATTTTCCTTCTCTAATTTACCATGAATTTATGACCATGAAAGAGGTATAATCATGATAAATAACAATTTAAAAAATTTAACTAGGAATTATTTATATATACATGTAAAATTTCAGCCTATTTGGACCTTCCAAGTGTGAAATGTGGTCCCATCTTCAAATGTCGCCCGAACCATCCATAGATTCTGAGGTTTAACTTATGAGATTCAGTTGGGATATATATTATTCAATCAATATTTTTTTATAGTTTAATTAAATATATCCCACAATTTATTGATTCTTAAAAAATAAATTTCATGATTTTTATTAATTTAGAAAATGTTGTGATCGAAATAACAAAATGATATAAAAATTAAAAAATTTCCAAAATAATTTATTTTCACAATTGAGACCAAAATATTCTTAAAAACATATAAATGGGACAATTTCCTAGAAAATAAAAAATTAGTGCGACTAATACATTGAATTATATAATAAATCATATAAAATATGATATTCATCATTGAGAAATGTATGTGCATCCCTTTTTTCAATTTTTTTATACAGTTTGTGGATGAGTAGGACCAATAATTAAGTCAATGTTTTGGTGATGAAGTTGTAACCTTGATTAAAGAATGTGTATAAATTATTAGTTTGGTTGAGTGGGAAAAATATCCATTTATAGAAGAATTATGGATTTTTTATGTTTGTAATTTTCACAATCCATTAAAATTAAAACCCTAAATTCTATTAGGGGTGAAAGTGTTGTAATATTTTAAAGAAGCATATAATTATGGCATGGTTATGTTTGGGATGATAGATATTAAGCAACATAATAATTTTAAAAAAACATTATAAAACAAAAATGGTTAATTATCACCCAAATAACCTAATTCATAATTCAAATCATAAAAATCTAGCTTAATTTTTAAGATATTAATTTAAAAATTATTACATCCTTTAATTTTAAATGTTATTTCTTATATTAATCCCATTTGATCATAAGGTATAATTATTATTTAGTCAATATTTAAGTAGTTATATTAGTGAGACACTTGTAAGTCCCACAAATAGTTCACAATAATCTGGAAAATTAATTCCTTCTTGAATTAATAATCATTTTCATTCCAAATAGACATAACAATATTAAATTTAATCATCACATTCATTATAATATATTATAATAATGAATTATAAGCCCAGATATGTTCAATAACACCTATATCATGTTATTCCAATAATTTGTAAAAGTATTAGAACCCTAATTACTTCAATTTCATCAAATTATATAAATTTATCAAAAAATAAAAGGAAAACGTGAATTGGAACAAAATGTAAAATGTAGATTAAAACCCATTAAACAAAATTATAGGACTAGTTATTGACTCACCATAATAATTATAAACAATAAATATATCATTGGTCTATTAATATATGATGTTCTGGTCACTAGAGGATGTTTGAGAGATATAGGGATTGATTTGAAGGAATAAATCATGAGATAATTATTTCATGAAAGATATAAAATGTTGACTTCACTACTAGAATTTTTACTTTTGGAGGCGGGAGACCTATAGCGGCCACCATTTGGTAGTCATTAATGCTATCAACAGCAATCGCCAAATGGCGGCCGCTCCACATAATACCTAATTTTACCCCATTTCCTGACTCCCCCCCAATTACACTCCCCGACCCCGCACCTCGACCCTCCCCGACCCTGCACCCTGACCCCGCAACCCCGACCCTGGCGACCCCGGCCCCGATGACCCCTCCCTGACCCCGCGACCCCGACCCCGGCGACCATCCCTGACCCCGGCGGCCCCGCCCCCCGCGACCCCACCGCCGGCCACCCCGACCCCCGGTGACCCCTGCGACCCCGACTCTCGGTGAGCCCCTGCGAGCCTCGGCAACCCCTGGCTACCCCGGAGACCTGACCCCCAGTGAACCCAACCCCCAGTGACCCCGACGACCCGACCCCGCGCTGCGCCACCCGCAACCCCGGCGACCCCCTGCACCACCCGCAACCCCGCGCTGCGCCACCCACATCCCCGCGCTGCGCCACCTGCAACCCCACGCTGCGCCACTCGCGACCCCGACAGCCTGCGCTGCACCTTCGGACAGTCCTGCCTAACCCCGCGCTGCGCCACCCGCGACCCTGACAGCCTGTGCTGCACCTTCGGACAGTCCTTCCCCCTTCGTCCCCTCTTGACCCCGCTACATCCCTCCGGCGAGTCCTCACGTCCTGCCTCTGTCGGACCCTTCCGGTTAGTCATGCCCCACCTTGTAGAACCCTCCCACGCTTCGTCCAGCGGTTCCACCACTTTTGATTCCGGTCTTCGAACCCCTGTTGTCAAGTCGCTCCGCCGTCATGAATCTGCAATCGAGTCACACCCAGTTTACCGCGGTCGAGTCCTCTACAGGTAATGTTTTGTATCCTTCAAATTTAGCTTTGAAGTCAATGGTTTTTAAATTTAATGATATATGTTTATTTAGAATTTAAATAAGATATTTCACTTTTGATTTCTATTATAAATACAGATATGGATAAGAGCTGGATTGATATGCAAGATAGGTTTTCGGCTGAATATTTGAGGGTATTAAGAAATTTATTTATTTCACCAACAAATTTCCAAGCGATATGATTAGTTGTCCATGCAGAAAATGTGAAAATAGATATCTCTTTAAATGAGATAGTGTTAGAGAACATTTGTTTTTGAATGGGTTTTTGAAAAACTATAAGACATGGACACATCATGAAGAAGATTCTATTTCATGTCATCACTCGGAAAGTGTTCATATAAATGTTGATTCGAGAACAGTTGATCTGATGAACATAATGCTCAATGATATGATGCACCATCTTCAACCTGAAGACAGTAATGTCTTAAATGACGACGTTGGATCGAGTAATCCCCATTATTCTGCAGATGGAGAAGCATTTAAATTCATTGAAATTCTTGACGATGCGCGTATTGAATTATATCCTGGTTTCACTAAATTTAGTAAATTGTCTTTCATCATTGAATTGTTACACCTGAAGGATTTGAACCAGTGGTCAGACACCTCATTCGACAGGTTTTTGGTATTTTTGAAGAAATTACTCCCTGTTGGAGTGAAGATTCCGGAGTCATTCTATCAAGAATGGAAGTTGACCGATGATCTTGGTTTTACATATGATAAAATTGATGTGTGTCACAATAATTGTATGTTGTTCAGAAAAGAGAATGCACAATTAAATAAGTGTACTGTTTTCTATACATCCAGGTGGAAGACCATTGAGATTAATCAAGGTATTCAGATTCTTCCTGAGTGATTTGTGAAGTGGTCGAGCAGACGGCATGACAATCAGACGTGTCGTGTGCCCGCGGTGACCGAGAACGCAGTTCTAGTGTCATAAACGGCCAAAACAGGCATCCACCAGTCAAATTCATAACAGAAATCCTCATATTGACCTGAAACCACCATGAAACATTCTAAATATTATCCGTGATGTGTATGTGTAGACGGCACGTCAATTGGATTTGCGGTTTGCGCTGTACGGCTCAATATGCATGTTTTAAGTGATATGTGTGCTTCATAAACGCACGTGAGGGGGGTCCAAACGGGACGAATGATGTTAGAATGGCCTGAAATCAGACAAAAAATACGGGTGAGTGATTTGTGAAGTGGTCGACCAGACGGCACATCAATCGGACGGGTCGTGTGCCCGTGGTGACCGAGAATGCAGTTCTGGTGTCAAAAACGGCCAAAACGGGCGTCAAACGGTCAAATTCATAGCGTACGGCCTCAGATTGACCTAAAACCACCGTGAAACATTATAATTATTATATTTGACGTGTACGCGCATACGACATGTCAATCGGAAGTGCAGTTTGCGCAGTACGACTCAATATGCGTGTTTTATGTGATGTGCACGCTTCATAATCGCGCGTGAGGGGGGGGGGGGTCCAAACAGGCCGAATGAAGTCGGAATGGCCTGAAATCAGACAAAAAATATAGGTGAGGGATTTTTGAAGTGTTAGAGTAGACGGAATGTCAATCGGACGTGTCGTGTGCCCGCCTTGACCGAGAACGAAGTTCTGGTGTCATAAACGGCCAAAACGGGCGTCAAACAGTCAAATTCAAAGCAGATGACCTTGGATTGACCTAAAACCACCGTGAAACATTCTAATTATTATTCATGATCTGTACGCATAGACAGAACATCAATCAGACGGGTGGTTTGCGTGGTACGACTCAATATGCATGTTTTAAGTGATGCGCGTGCTTCATAAACGGGCGTGGGGGGTCCAAACCGGCCGAACAAAGTCGAAATGGCCTGAAATCAGACAAAAAATACGGGTGAGGGATTTTTGAAGTGGTCGAGTAGACGGCACGTCAATCGGACATGCAGTGTGCCTGCGGTGACCGAGAACGCAGTTCTGGTGTCATAAACGGCAAAAACGGGCGTCAAACGGTCAAATTCATAGAGGACGACCTCAGATTGACCTGAAACCACTGTGAAACATTCTAATTATTATTCTTTACGTGTACGCCAAGACGGCACGCCAATCGGACATGCGGTTTCTGTTATACGGCTCAATATGCGTGTTTTAAGTGATGAGCATGCTTCATAAACGCGAGTGGGGGGGGGGTCCAAACAAGCCGAACTAAGTTGGAATGGCCTGAAATTAGAATACAAATTCAGGTGAGTGATTTTTGAAGTGCTCGAGCATACATCATGTCAATCGGATGTGCAGTGTGCCCGCGGTGACCGAGAACGCAGTTCTGGTGTCACAAACGGCCAAAACGGGCGTCAAACGGTCAAATTCATAGAGGACGACCTCATATTGACCTGAAACCACCGTTCTATATTCTAATTATTATTCTTGACGTGTACGCTCAGACGACACATCAATCAGACGTGCGGTCTCCGTGGTACGGCTCAATATGCGTGTTTTATGTGATGCCCGCACTTCATAAACGCTCGTGAGGGGGGTCCAAACAGGCCGAATGAAGTCGGAATGGACTGAAATTAGATGAAAAATACAAGTGAGTGATTTGTGAATTGGTCGAGCAGACGGCACATCAATTGGACATGTCGTGTGCCCGCGGTTATCGAGAACGCAGTTCTGGTGTCCGAAACGGCCAAAACGGGCGTCAAACAGTCAAATTCATAGCATACGACCTCAGATTGACCTCAAACCTCCATGAAACATTATAATTATCATTCGTGACATGTACGCGCAGATGGAATGTCAATCGGACGTGTGGTTTGCACGGTACGACTCAATATGCGTGTTTTAAGTGATGTGCGCGCTTCACAAACGCACGTGAGGGGGGGTCCAAACTAGCTGAACGAAGTCGGAATGGACTGAAATCAGAAGACAAATATGGGTGAGTGATTTTTGAAGTGTTTGAGCAGACGTCACATCAATCGGAAGTGTCTTGTTCCCACGGTGACCGAGAACGCAGTTCTGGTGTCATTAACGGCCAAAATGGGCGTCAAACTGTCAAATTCATAGCGGACGACCTCCGATTGACCAGAAACCACCGTGAAACATTATCATTATTATTCGTGACATGTACGCGTAGACGGGAGGTCAATCGAACGTGCGGTTTGCGCGGTACGTCTCAATATGCGTGTTTTAAGTGATGCGCACGCTTCATAAACGCGCGTGAGGGGGGTCCAAACGGGCCGAACAAAATAAGAATGGCCTGATATCAGAAAAAGAATACGGGTGAGTGATTTGATAAGTGGTCGAGCAGATGGCACATCAATCGGATGCGTCGTGTGCCCACGGTGACCGAGAACGCCGTTCTGGTGTTATAAACGGCCAAAATCGGCGTCAAACTGTCAAATTCATAGCGAACAACCTCGGATTGAACTAAAACCACCGTGCAACATTCTAATAAATATTCTTGACGTGTATGCATAGACGGCACGTCAATCGGACGTGTGGTTTGCGCGGTATGACTCAATTTGCATGTTTTAAGTGATGTGCGCGCTTCATAAAAGCGCGTGGGGGGTCCAAATGGGCCGAACGAAGTCGGAATGGACTGAAATCAGACGGAAAATAAGGGTGAGTGATTTTTTATGTGGTCGAGCAGACGGCATGTCAATCGGACGTGCTGTGTGCCCGCGGTAACCGAGAACGCAGTTCTGGTGTCATAAGCGGCAAAAACGAGCGTCAAACGATCAAATTCATAGCGGACGACCTCAGATTAACCTGAAACCACCTTAAAAACATTATAATTATTATTCGTGACGTGTATGCGCAGATGGCACGTCAATCGGATGTGCGGTTTGCGCTGTACAGCTCAATATGTGTGTTTTATGTGATGTGTGCGCTTCACAGACGCGCGTGTGGGGGGTCCAAATGGGCCGAACGAAGCCGGAATGGCCTGAAATCAAACAACAGATATAGGTGAGTGATTGTTGAAGTGGTTGAGCAGACGACACGTCAATCGGACGTTCCGTGTGCCCGCGGTGACCGAGAACGTAGTTCTGGTGACATAAACAGCCAAAACGGGCGTCAAACGGTCAAATTCATAGAGGATGGCCTTGGATTGACCTGAAACCACCGTGAAACATTCTAATTATTATTCGTAACGTGTATGTGTAGACGTAACGTCAATCGGACGTGCAGTTTGCACGGTACAGCTCAATATGCGTGTTTTAAGTGATGCAGGTGCTTCGTAAACGCGCGTGGGGGTCCAAATGGGCCGAACGGAGTCAAAATGGCCTGAAATCAGACTACAAATATAGGTGAGTGAATTGCGAAGTGTTCTAGCAGACGACACGTCAATCAGACATGTCATGTGCCCGCGGTGACCGAGAATGTAGTTATGGTGTCATTAATGGCCAAACCGGGCGTCAAACGGTCAAATTCATAGCAGACGACCTCAGATTGACCTGAAACCACCGTGAAAAATTCTACTTATTATTCTTGATGTGTACGGGTAGACGGCACGTCAATCGGACATGCGTTTTGCATGCAACGACTCAATATTACACCTTTTAAGTGTTGGGCGTGCATCCGAAGGCCCGTGGGGTGGTCCAAACCGGCCAACGATGTCGGATTGGCATGCAATCGGACGAAAACAACGGGTGAGTGAATTGTGAATTAGTCGGGCAGATGGCACGCCAATCGGAGGTGTTGTGTGCCCGCAGTGACCGAGAACGCACTTCTGGTGCCATAAACGACCAAAACGGTCCTGTAACTATCAAATTCAGAGCGTACGACATTGTATTGACCTGAAATCACCGAGGGAACACTGTAATTATTATTCTTGATGTGTAAGAGGATACGACACGTCAATCGGATGTGCGGTTTGCGCGCAACGTCTCAATATGCGCTTTTTAAATGTTGAGCGCCCTTCCGAAACGCGTATGGGCTGGTCCAAACCGGACGAACGATGTCGGATTGGCCTCAAATCAGACAAAAACAATGGGTGAGTGAATTGTGAAGTGTTCAGGTAGACGGTATAGAAATTGGAGGTTTCGTGTGCCCGTGGTGACCGAGAACACACTTCTGGTGCCATAAACGGCCAAAACAGGACTGAAACTGTCAAATTCTGAGCGTACGACATCAGATTGACCTGAAATCAGAGGGGGAACACTTTAAATATTATTCTTGATGTGTAAGAGGTGACGATATGTCAATCGGACGTGCAGTTTTCCTGTAACAGCTCAATATGCGCTTTTAAGTGTTGGGCGCACTTCCGAAATGCGTGTGGGGTGGTCCAAACCGGCCGAACGACGTCGGATTGGCCTGAAATCAGAGGACAACAATGGGTGAGTAAATTTTGAAGTGGTCGGGCAGACGGCATGCCAATCAATGGTGTCGTGTGCCCGCGGTTACTGAGAAAGCATTTTTTGTTCCATAAACGGCCAAAACGGGCCTCAAACTGTCAAATTCAGAGCGTACGACATCGGATTGACATGAAATCAGAGGGAGAACATTGTAGTTATTATTATTGACGTTTAAGTGGAGACGAAATGTCAATCAAACGCGTGGTTTGCGCGCAACGGCTCAATATGTGTTTTTTAAGTGTTGGGCGCGCTTCCGAAACGCGTGTGGTGTGGTCCAAACCGGCCGAACGACGTCAGATTGGCCTGAAATCGGACAAAAACAACGTGTGAGTGAATTGTGAAGTGTTCGGGCAGACGAAACACCAATCGGAGGTGCCGTGTGCCCACCCTGACCGAGAACGCACTTCTGGTGCCAAAAACGGCCAAAACGGGCCTTAAACTATCAAATTGAGAGTGTACGACATCGGATTGACATGAAATCAGAGGGGAACACTGTAATAATTATTATTGACATGTACGAGGAAGGGGAACGTCAATCGAATGTTTAGTTTTCACGCAACGGCTCAATATGCTTTTTTTAAGTGTTGGACACGCTTTCGAAACGTACATGCGGTGGTCCAAACCGGCCGAATGATGTCAGATTGGCCTGAAATCAGACGACAACAACTAGTGAGTTAATTGTGAAGTGTTCCCATAGACGACATGCCAATCGGAGGTGCTTTGTGCCCATGGTGACCAAGAACGCACTTCTGGTGCCATAAGCGGCCAAAACGCACCTCAAACTATCAAATTCAGAGCGTACAAAATCAGATTGACCTGATATCAGAGGGGGAACACTGTAATTAGAACCATAGAATTAATGAATTTATATTTTTAAAAAAATAATCGAAATTATGAATATTTTTTGAAAATCGTATACTTTCAATCTCTTATAGTAAGTTTGGATTGAAATATGATAATTAGTTTCAATTATATGTTCATAGGCTTTATTTGGTAATAATTTTATTATTAAATTTTGATATGTAGTTATATTTGATGAGGGTTGCGGAGCATGCAAGATGATGATGGGATTTATGTGGTATTCAGAGTATTATTTATATTTTTTTTAAAAAAATTAAAAGCTGTAGCGGCCGCCATTTGGCGGCCGCTTGAGCCTGTGTTCGGGTCAGCTAAAGCGGCCGCCAAACAGCGGTCACTGTTGGTCAGCCCTACAGCGGCCGCCAATTGGCGGCCGCTGTTGGTCATACATGTTGGCCTTCAGCGGCCCCCAAATGGCTGTCGCTGATAGCACCAATGATAGACCAAAAGCGGTCGCCGTTTGGCCGATGCTAGGCGGACGCTATAGACCTTTAGCGACGGATTTTGGCAGCTGCTAAAATTCATATTTGTACTAGTGATTCGTAAATCACATGACCATGAAAATATGGAAATTATACTCATTAAAATTGATTTCAACAAGGTATTGGGAACCCAGTGAGTAGTTTTATAGATTTTCCATGATCTAATTTGTGGTTTGAGGTGTTGGAGGTGTTAGGAGTGAGCTTTTAGGTGAATGGTAGAATATAGGTTAATTGTGAGATAAAACATAAGTTGGAACACAAATAATGTTATAATGTGCTACCATTTCACCACGAATTTTTAACCATTGGTGTAGAGAATAATGTGTTTCTTCTAGTAATTGTTCTGTATTTTGAGAAATTTCAAATTTAATAGGAAATTTGATTGTGATATTTGAGGAGGTATAAGACTGCGGTATGAAATTTAGGAGTCCAGTCATTGTGTAATGACATATATCATTATATAACAATGTCCATTTCTCATATTGATATTAAAAAATTATTGACTAAGATTTATGTGGTAGATATGGGGAGATTTTTACCATGGTTTTTGAAGACCTACTTTACTTATTCGCGTTGTTTCCTATTTTGGGGTGTTACATAGTGATTGTTTGTTTTCCTGTTTTTATTATCAATTAAAGTGGTTTTTTGAATTTCAATAAATTCCTTGGGATTACTATAATCCCTATACATCATGGAGGCTTGATTTTGGTGATTTTAGTCACCCTCAGTGGTCTCTTAAGTACTTAAATTTGTGTAATCATGTTCTTAAAATATAAGGTGCTCCTATTTTTATTTATATTTTCTATATTTTTTATTTCACTATCAATGGATATGGAAATGGATAGTTCTCAGTTTTATCAGATTAAAGATAATGGATTAATGAAGGATTGATTCTTAATAGGTTTGTGAAAGGATCATTGTGAGCTATGAGACTTTGGTCATTAGTTTCCTCTATTCTTGGTGTTAAAATTGTTCAAGATATTTTTGATGTATGTGATTCATATTCTCACTTTTATTTACAAGGTTTATGTGCAATTATCATGATTTATTTTTCATTGGGTAAATAGGTTTAATTTTCCTAATCAAGTATGATAAATTTCATTCAAATTATTAAGTAGTGTGTTTAATATGTTTTCATAAATTACATGGTATTGATTGTATAATTGTTTATTGATTGTTGTATAAGAATATTGTTGTGATTTTATAGTTATATTGTTTTTTAAGAAAAATGATCTAGTTTGGTGAATTTTTTAAATATGGCAATCATTTAATAATAAGGGAAATGTTGAATTTTTTATTTGATATTTGTGTGTTTTGAATGAGTGTTCTTATTTACAGTGGGGTTTTATTAGAATATTTTAAGAGGATCTTTCCCAGGAGAATTACATATATGGAAGAAGGTAGTAGGACTTCTAAAGGGAGCTTGGACAGTTTGGGGGCTCATAGATCTGAGATAAAATTGAATATTGATAGATTTTATGTGCATGGGGAGATGAGAGGATGTGTCCTAGTGCGCGATAGTATAGGTTTAGTTCTATTTGGTTTTAGAACCTTCTATGGGCCAAGTAATTATATTTAGGCCAAAACAAGAGCATTTTATAGTGGCCTTTCATTGTGCAAGTTGTATAACATTTTCATTGTCGAGGTGGAGTCTGATTCCCAAATTCTAGTGTTATCCATAATAGTAAGATGATCAGTACATGGTATCTATCTTATTACCTCAGGAAGTATAAAATGATTATTGATAAATACATGGATGTTAGTCACACAAAGAGGGAAGGGAATTTTACAGGAAATTCTATATCTAGAAATGGGAATCCTAGTGTTACTCTCATTATTTTCCAACAAATTGGGTTACTGCCATAGGAATGTAATATATTCATAAGAGGTGATTCCCTTGGGAATCACCAATTTCACTTACCATGAGATCTATCTCTATATTTACCAAATAGTTAATTTTGCGTGAGTAAGAAAATAGGTTGTTTTTTTATTTTATTTTTTTGAATATTTTAGTACTAATGATGGTTGTGATTTAGTTTCAGGTTGTAGTGGAGGAATAGTTTTTTATGTTTTTTTGAAGTGGGGGCTTGATATAATTAATGAAGTTGATTTGGTTAGTGTGTCATTGTTTTTTGGGATATGAAGGCATGTTTAATTAAATTAATAAATTAGATAAATTGGAATCGAAATGGTATGTGATGAATAATTGAAGTATTTAATATGATGAATTAAATAGGTGAAAATGATATTTAATAATTGAATTATTAATGTGGATTTGTTTAATTTAAATCATGGTAAATTAAATTTTTTATGTCCCGAACCGCTCTAGTCCATCACATAGTAAAAAATATGGTGATTGAGGTGTTCTAGGAGGTTAAGGTGACTTATTCCAACACTTAGAAAAAAATTCATACTTCCAATGGTAGGTCACAAGAGTACGTACCAAGAGTAGGTTGAAATAGTAGATCCCAATGGTAGATCACAACATTAGGTCCTAATTGTGAGTCTTAGTAGTAGTTCCTAATGGTGATTCTCAAAATTAGGACCTGATGGTGAGTTGCAATGGTAGGTCCTGATGGTGAGTCACATGAGTTGGTCCTGATGGTGAGTCACAATGGTAGGTCCTGATGGTGAGTCGCAACAGTAGGTCCTAATAGTGATTCGCTGATGTTAGGCAATTATGGTGATTCACTGATGATATTTTGTAATATTGGATCACACCGGTGACTTTCAATGGTAGGTCACAGTGGTAGGTCCAAACAGTTTTCCAAATTTCTAGAATTTTCCTAATTCTTTCTGTTATTCCATTTTGATGTCCCTTTTGATGTAAAATGAGTTTAATGCCTTGTTTGAGTGGGGTTGAAGCCATTTCCAGGGCGATAACCCATATCATTGATTTTATAAATATCCAGAGACTTTTAATTGGTCAAACTGTGTGGTTTAATGTGATCTTCCTTAATGGGAATTCTAATCCATTTCAAATATTGTGAGTTTCAGATCTAATCCTTCAATGTTAAAGACTATCCCTTAGATCATTATTTCTTCCTTCTCTTGATATGGGATGTTTGAAATTAATCTTACCATAGGATATGTGTGGCTAGGTTGTAGGAGTTGTTTTTCATTTTCCTATTGGATTTTCTATTGCATATGCACCCCTATTTTGTTGCCACCATGAAGTGTTGATTTCTTCTTATTCCATGTGGATTATCCTCCATCTCTATTATTTGTGTATCATGTAGGGTGGGTATATGAAAGTCTAATTTGTTAAAATATCACAATACCAATTTAATAAAGATAATTGAATCGGTTTAAGATCAATAAAGGGGTTGTAGAATGTGGCATGTGATCCTACAGTTTAACTGATATTTTGATCAACGTTGTGAATTGTATGGGCTATATACCCACTGAAAATCATGGTAATTGGGGTTCCGTGGTTGGACGCATAATTTTTATAAATGAATTTCTGTCTACTTCTTATTAAACAAATTCATGCAATCTATTAACTTCATATATCCAGCTAAAAATTAATGGATGACCCACGATTATATGGTTTCTTTGACAACACCCTAAATTAAGTGGAATTGAATAAGGGATTCCCTACTAAATTTTGATATATGTTTTTTTATGTCATGTGATGTAATGTATTTGTGGAAATGATTGTGTGTTGTTGGTTGGATCTGGTGATATGATTGACAGAATATGCTTGTGTTGTTATGTGTGTGGGGGTGTGGATTATATATGGTTTTATAGTGGGGTTGTGATGGGTATTGTTATATAGTGGGGTTGTATGATGGTTATGGTGTGGTTGTGTAGTAGGGATACAAAAAGGGGTTATAGTTTTTAAATTGGTGATGAGTTAGGATTATTAGAAAGGGAGTAATAGGTTTTTGTGTGGTGCTCCTTTTTGTGTATTGGTTATTGTATTGTGTAAATATATTCTAGTTTCCTAGAATGTATGGAACTAATATGTAATATCCTTTTCTTGGTAAGAATACAAAAAAATAGATTATTTTAAATTGAATGTGGAATGTTAATATCTAAAGAATGAATGAATGATAATAGACAGTAATTTAATGGACCGATGTGTTGTTAATGTGGGATTATTAAATATTTGTGAAATCTGTTATGCATATAAACGTGGATTAAAAGTGTAATGTGACTTGTGGATTGTGTTCTTCTTGTATGTTTTTATTCTTATGCTATGTGAATGGTTTTATTATATCTACCCAAGTATTAATGGAATTAATACTATATGTTAATGACTTCAAATGGATATGTTTAATGATTAAATTAATGATGGGTTGTATTGATTCACTTGTTAAGGAATATTTATAAAAAAATTGTCTTGGAATGTGAATTTTTTTTTTTGGATTTTTGGGTGGTGTTGTGCATCTAAAGGTGGAAGAAATGTTAGTGGCATTGTGAAATGTTTAATGTTTGTTTGGAAACCCATAGGTTCGGTCCGAGTTCTTGGTAATACATGTATATATATATATCTTTATTTTCCTTTTGATTTCTATAAGAACCCCACCCTAGTTGAGAAATATGTGCCAAACACCCCTATTTTCATGGGGGAGGGGTTCTTTCCCAAACATCGTGGTGGGAGGATGGATGGATGGCCACCCGCTCTTCCCTGCTCCCTCTTCCAAGTGGTGATAGCCCAAAATTATTCAGGAAGGTTGTGGTTTGTGAGGACCAGGTGTGTGTGGGTGGGAGATGATATGCTTTGTTTTCCTAGGTGATGGGACTAGTTTTGAGGATCATGTGTGTGTGGGTGAGTTGTTCCTTCCAAGGTTTCTTCAAGATGAGACATGGTGTGAGGTTAATGATTGTGTGGGATAGAAGTGATATGCTTCATTTTCGTAGTTGATAGGACTAGTTGTGAGGCCCATGTGTGTGCAGGTGATTTGATCTTTCTTAGGTATCTTTGGGATGAGATATGGTTTGAGGCCCAGGTGTGTGCAGTCAAGATGTGATATGCTTCATTTTCCCAAGTTACATGACTAACTGTGAGGCCAAGGTGTGTGTTGGAGGGTTTTTATGTGGATCTTTTAGAAGAGTTCCGAGTGTGAGGATGTTTTCCATTAGGAAATAGTGGCTAAACCAGTGGGAAGTGGTGTGGGGTACCCAATAATCGATGTGCATCACATTATGTTATATTTTATTACTTGGATGTATCATTTAGTGAGTAGGCCTTTGTGAGGTTGGTATTTTGGTTAGTAAACCTTTTTAGATGTTTTTTGGTTCTACTACTTTCACACAGATGCATTAGTTTTCTCTTTTCACATTTGCATGAGATACATTGGTTTTTTCTAATGAGTATACATGTATACTCACCCAATGTATATAAAACTATTTTCAAGTTTCCAAGAGGACTTTGTGGATCATGCTATTCATTTCTAGTTCGGGCCTTTAGAGTAGTTTCTATGTCACTACTTTAGCTTTTATTCTTTCTTTCTTTCATTTAGAAACATTTATATGTATCTGTTTTGATATATACATGCATTATGGGATGGTTTAGCTTCATTTTATATATCTCAGGGAGTTTTTTCTAGTTTATTCATCCTATTTCCTAATATTGTTTAATTATGAAGGGTAATATCTCACAACTTGTGATATCTTTGTACCCTTAGTGCTAGTCGCCATCCTAGGACCTATTGGAGGTGGGATTCGAGGGTCATTATCTCCCTTTATTCATTTACAACCCAAGAGGGGTATCCTTGGAGGGAGGGTTTCATGATAGAATGGTATTAAAGCTGATGAATGAAAGATAGGGTAGAGTTTGGAGTTAGTCATACTGAGGATTGTATGGGTTGGTAGGGAAATAGTGTCAGGTTACCTTTTTGTGTGACATTGGCTAGGGAATACATTCTAGGAAACATGATTTTAATTCCCCCTATGATCTGATGCAAGCACTCTAGGCCTATAGGATGGCCAAGTGAGGTGGCATTGCCCGCAGGGTAGAGACCTAGGGGGTACGTACATCATAATTACTTGTGTTATTATTTTAATTGGTTGATTTTAGTGAAGTTAAATGGAATTAAATAAATCATTATATTTTATGTTTTTTTATCTGAATTTTCCAATGATTTTATTGCTAATTAAATTCATTAATTATTTGGTGAATCATTATTATAACCAAGTGGAATGAGTAATATGATGGTTAAATGTCTTAAATTGTTAGTTTGAAACATAATTGAGGATTTAATGTGTTTTCCCTCTCATATTATAACATGATTATTAATAAATTCGATTTTATTCCTTTATAAGAAATGTATGACATCCCATCTAGTTTTTCTCTTGTTTAAAATTGTTATAGAATCATACATAGTGTGTTTTATTTTGATCAACAATTTCAATTTTGGAAACCCTTATTAATCATGTTACATTGATGTATATTCCTCACTAGCATGATAAAATAAATAATTATGTATTAATTTTCCCATGTGAGTTAATATGCCATGAATTTTATTTACATTTTTTATCAAAATCATGTCTTGTTGACTTGTTATAAAATATGACTTTAGACCTTTAAATTCTAAAATTTCATAAAATGTTCATATTAGTTATTAATAATTCCTTTGAATTTGGATACATTAACAATAATGAATTTCTCTTTATTTGGCCTGATTGTAGTTCTACAGTATTGGTATAACTATATGTTGTATGTATGTGTTTGGCTAAAAATCCATGTGACATTTATTTCTAAAATTTGGGAAAATGAGAACCATTATTTGTGGTTGATCCTAAAAATGGTTTAAATTATTAAACATATTATTTTTTCACTCGTAAGATTTTTTATGTAATAAAATAACCTTACCTAACAAGTTAAGTCATGAGTAATTTGTTATGAGAAGCAGGCCTAATGGTGGAAACGTTTTTGTGGTAACAATGGAAATCTTGTTATTTGTGATTTCATGATTTATCATATTTAATATGATATATTTAAGTATATAAGTAGAATCATGACATCCTTATTTCATTATATAAGCTTGTTTTCTTTAGTAATGAAATGATTAACAAATGTTGATTTTGATCATAATTAAGAATGAAATACAGTAATATAACAAATTATGTTTTAACTTTATGATATGGGAGAATGTTTTATTTTTAAAATTTTGAAAGCATGTTGTATATGTGATTGGGTATTTGAATTATGCACAAGAAACTAGAATTTTCAAATTTTCTAATGAAGTTATAAATTTTTAGTGTTATTTATGGTTTCATTGTTATCATTGTATTGAAGTGTGGATATGTCATGATAAAAATAACGATTTTTGGAAAACATGATTGTGTTGTGAATATCATGGAATGTGAGACCCTTGATGTGACTGATTTATTAATATCACCATGTATAAAAAATTTAATCACATATATATGGTTAATGAAATATTTTCCCATTTAAAATTTGAAATTGTGTGATAATGACCATGATAAATAATGAGGTAAAGTAATGTAAGCCCCTAAATAATTGTGGAATACCTAATGTGTTGCCTCTATATGTGGTTGTTCTTGATGCGTTTCCATGTGATACATATGGTGTTAAACCCATAAAATATAAAAAAGGGAAACCAGATCCCTAACTGAGATGAGTTATATCGTGATGTGATTAAAACTGTGAGGGTTAGTCAGTTCCACCCAGAACAAATAATATCATGAAATGGGAGAGGGTATTCATAGATTTATCTTCTTAAGGACTTGTGTGTGAAAATAATTGGTATAGTTGGTTGGGGTAGTTCATAGGGTGATATGAAGTAGGTGGTTATGTAAAAAACGTATTTTCCTATGGATGTAGTGGTGTGGTGATTTGGTTGTGTGAAATATCTAATAAACTTTTGTTGGTTGGGATGTTTGGCCAATGGTTGTGTTGTGTAGTGATAGTGATGTGCAGTTCTATGGATGTTTGTTTTTTGTGGTAAGAAGGATTTTTTTATGTTGTTATGTGTTTTTATTATGTTTATGGGATCTATCACCTCTCATAAAAATTATGAGTCACTTAATGTTTGTAATAAAATAAACTGGTTGTTTTGGAGATCAAAAAATAAATAATGAATGGCTTGTTTCCTATGCCTAAATATTATTATAAAGTAAGTGGTGGAAATTTATTATTATAACCTTGATGGTTGAGATTGTTTTGTTTGGTCTTATATTGATATAACATGGTAGTACCACAAACAAATAAGGAGATGGAAACACTTTCCCTACATCAAGACACATTATATTACGTTGTGTTTTAAAGTTATCTAGGCGAGTCAGTGCCAACCAAAGTGGAAAATATCTTGATGTGGTGGATGGGTTTCATTGGATTGTATGCTTATGGTAGATTATTATATATTAATATAATTTTTCATATTGTTAGAGGAATTCTATTTGAAACTACTGCAAGTAATTATATTTCACCTATGAAAAATAGAAATTTGAAATGTTGAACACCTTATTGTTTCTACATAAGTATGTTCTAGGTAATTAATGATTTGATGAAAAACCTGGAAAAATTTTATACTTGGATAAGCTGTTACATTTAAAAATCATTTTTTAATTATGATGCATGCCATTTATTAATTCATGTTTTCTAAATATTTTATTAACTTTGATTTGTTAAAGAGCATGAAATACTTTTATTAGTAGAATTGGGTAAATTTTGTGAAAACATTAACCCTTCCAATTTATATAAGTGGTCTTGGGAAACATGTTGAAGAAAATTGGTTTTGGAAAAAAAAATTGAAAGCATTTTAACAAAGAGTATTTTGATAAATTCCATGAAATAAAAAGTATTCAAAAATTTGGTTTTGACATATAGTGGTTTTCCTATCCTACTGAATTCATTTATGTTTTTCATGGAAATGATTTAATAGGAATGTTTTCAAAAATAACTTTCTTTGAAATAAATTGTTAATATACATGTTAAGAAAGTGATAAAATTGTTACTCAATCATGTTAATCTAGTCCCTCATGATTTGTTAAACATGAAATGTTTTAAATGTTTTAAATTTAAATTTTATATATTAAAAAAGTAGAAAATTCATGTATATATTTTCATTCAATGGCATGTTTATGTGAATTTTTTGATATAAAAATTATCACAATGTTTCTATGATCTAAAATAATAAATTACATTTGAAATAATGTAAAGAAATTGTTTGAATGTGATCCCTTACTTGGCGTTATTGTGGATTTTTAATTTTTTTCCCATTTTATACTACACATTTAATACCTATCTCTGTGAATGTGTCCTTATTTAATAGGTATGTTCCCTAATGGAAGGTTTTTGAGTGACTGTTGTGTTCCCAATATATCAATATCATTGAGAGGTATCTCATAGGGTGGTTTTTCGAACACCTTTATACTTTCTAGGTTTGGTTTTGAATTCTCAAGGGATAGAATAGTTTGACAGGTATCTAATGTAAGGAAACATACCTCTCTTGTCTATTACATTGTGAAAATATGGTTTTTGAGGTGTTCTGGGGGGTCAAGGTGACTTATTCAAACACTTTGAAAAAATTTCCGACTTCCAATGGTAGTTTGCAACTATATATCCCAAGGGTAGGTCTCAATAGCAGGTCCAAATATTAGGTCACAATTTTCAGTCCTGACAGTGAGTTGTTGTAGTAGGTCTTCGTGGTGAGTCACAATAGTAGGTCATGATAGTGAGTCGAAACAGTAGGTCCTGACGGTGAGTCACAACAGTAGGTCTTAATAGTGAGTCGCAATGGTAGGTCATGATGGTTAGTCACAATTGTAGGTCCTAATGGTGAGTCACTGAGAGTAGGTCTTGATGGTGAGTTGGTGATGGTAGGTTGCAATAGTGTCTCGTACTGGTGACCCTCAATGGTAGGTCATAATGGTAGGTCTAAATAGTTTTCTAGATTTCCATATTTTTCTAGTTTTTCTCTTTTGACACCCATTTTGACATAAAATGATTTTAATACCATATTTGAGTGGGATTGAAGCCATTTCAAGGTATATAAACCATATCTCTGATTTTATAAATATTTAGAGACTTTTAATTGGTCAAACCATGTTGTTTAACAAGATCCTCCTTAATGACAATTCTAAACCGTTTCAAATATCATGAGTTTCAGATCTAATCCATAAAATCCAAAGACCTTCCCTTAGTTCTTTACTTCTCCTTTCTCTTGATACGAGATGTTTGAAATTTTCTTCCCATAGGAGGTGTGTGGCTAGGTTATAGGAGTTGGTTTGAGTTTTCCTAAAGGTTTTCATGCTGCATGTGCACCCCTGTTTTGGTGCAACCAAGAAGTGTTGATTACTTCTTCTTCTTCTAAGTAGTTTTTCCTTCATCTGTCTTATTTATGTATCATGTAGGGTGGGTATATGAATGTATCCTTTGTGAAGATACCATAAAACCAAATTAATAAAGATAATTGAATTTGATTAAGATTAATAATGGTGTTGGGGAATGTGGTGTGTGATCCTACTGTTTTATTGATATTTTGATCAATGTTGTGAATTGTATGGGTTATATATCCACTGAAAATCATGGTTATTGGGGGTCCTTGGTTGTTAATAGAATTTTTATGAATTCATGTTTGTCTTGTTCTCCTTAAAAAAATGCATGGAAACTATTAACCATGTATATCCATCTAAAAATAAATAGATTCCCCAATATTATATGGTTTCTTTGGAAACACCCTAAATTAAGTAGAATTGAATAAGGGATGTCCTGCTAAATCTAAAAGTATGTTTTTCTTTGTTATGTGATGTAATGTATTTCTGGACATGATTTTTTGTTGTGGGGGTGGATCTGGAGATATGATGGATGGAATTTGACTATGTTGTTATGTGTGTGGGTGAATAGGATTATACATGGTTGTGTAGTGGGGCTGCAGTGGGTAGGGTTATATAGTGGGGTTGTATAATGGTTATTATGTGGTTGTGTTGTAGGGATGTCAAAAGGGGATGTGGAAGTAAATTTGTGATGATGTAGGATTATTTGTGAAATTTATTAAGATTCTAAATTTGGATTAAAATTGTAATGTGACTTGTGGCTTGTTTTATGCTTGTATGGTATTGTTATTATGATATGTGGTTGGTTCTATTAAATCTACCCAAGTATTAATGGAATTAATATTGTATGTTAATGACTTAAAATTTAAGTGTTTAATTAGGATATTAAGATGGGTTGTATTGATTCACTTGTTAATGTTTATGTGCAAACAAACTAGTTTCGAACATGAAATGGGTTTTGTGGATTGTTGTGTGGTGTTGAGTATCTAGATGTGGTAGAAAGGTGGTGGCCTTGTGAGCTGTTTGTTTATTTATAAATCCATAGGGTAGGTCTGATTTCTTGTTAATATTTGTATATATATCTATATTTTCCATGTGATTTATATACACACCCCACCCTAGTTGAGAACTATGTGCCGAACACCCCCATATTCATGGGGGAGGGTGTCCTTCACAAGCATCCTAGTGGGGGGGTGGATGGATATCCACCCTCTCTTCCTTGAACCCTCTTCCAAGTATTGATATCAAAATATTTGTTAGGCACATTGTAGTCGGTGAAGCCTAGGTGTGGGTGGGTGGGACGTGATATGCTTTGTTTTCCCATGTGACGGGACTAGCTGTGAGGCCTAGGTGTGTGCGGGCAAGATTTTCATTCCCAGGTGTCTTTAAGATGAGATATGGTGTGAGTCCTAGGTGTGTATATGCAGGATGTGTTATGCTTCGATTGTCCCATTGATGGGACTAGTTGTGAGGCTCAGGTGTGTGTTGGGGTGTTATTATTTCCCGAGTGTCTTTGGGATGAGATATGCGGTGAGGCCCAGGTGTGTGTAGGTTGGATGTGATATGATTCATTTTCCCAGGTGACGGGACTATGTGTGAGGACTAGGTGTGTGCGGGCAGGTTGTGGCATGGTTATTTTTGAATAGGTGGGATCATGAGGATGTTTACCACTATGTGAAAGTGCCTAAATTAGTGGGAAATGGTGTAAGGTACCCATTCATCAATGTGCATTATATTATGTTATATTTTATTACATGGATGTGTTATTTTGTGAGTGAGCCTTGGTGAGGTTGGTATTTTGGTTAGTATACCTGTTTAGGAATTATTTGGTTCTACCACTATCACACAGGTGCATTAGTATTCTCATTTCACATGTTCACAATAGACATTGGTTTTTTGCTTCTGAGTATACATGTATGCTCACCCTACATATATAAAAACATTTTTCAGGTTTCTAAGAGGACTTTGTGGAACGTGCTGGACATTTCAAATTCGATGATGTGTATCAGTTTACACGTCATGTAGTATACACCGGTTATTAGTGTAAATTGTGCAATCCATGTGGTCATTATACATGGTCAACCCATGTGAGACTAATAACCTGGAGAATTTATGATATACAAGATGTTCATGTAGTGTACACAGTGTATAGTTCATCAAATACCACGTCCTAAGAACACGCTGAGCCACTTGGTGAGAAAATGGTCACATGGATTAAAGAGATACAATGTGTGTAGTTGAGTTGTACATGTTTTGTAGTCTATTGAGACACACATCATAGACCCAAGAATGTATCCCAGACACGTTGAAAGATAAATAAATTACATATAGCTAGTATATACACACCATGTATTCTAGCCAAAGTACATGCTGTAGACACAGGCGTGTACCCTTGATACATGACAACCGAGATACATGGTGTGTAGCTGGTTTGTACACACCGTATAGTCTCCCATTAAAGGATAGAATTTAAAATTAAATTAAATTGTACAATTATATAATTAAAATATCATTTTATCAATTGTAACAATGTTGTGTTTTTGAAATTTTAATTATGGTTTTAAAAATTACTAAATTTTAAATTTATTTATTATAATTAATATGTAATTATTGGTTCTTATATTTATTTGACAAGAATTCCATGAATTATGGGTATCTCCATTTATGTTTGGATGATAATTAAGATAATATATATATATATAATTAATAAATTAATTCATTAATGAAAACATGTTCATCTTAAAAATAAATAATGAGTAATGAAATGATTGCTAGCCATTTACTTTTGCATATTTTTTTCATGTATGACCATTAATGAGATTGACCAAGACCCGTGTATGTGTTAGATGTTTTAATTTAATTTTTTTAATGGGTTTTGAATTATATATTATTAAATTAAATATGATGGCCTATGTTTCATCCATCCCTCCATTATTATACAGGGCATCCGTATCCAAGGATATTTATGTAATCCCATTTTAACCAATCCTTTTGTTCCCATCACCTGCATGTGAGTCATAAATAAATCTAATTAATGGAGTATCCCAAGAAATGTGGAGGTAGTTCAAGACAGAACCATTATCATGGAAAATCAAGTGATAGATAGGTGGAAAGGTGTAATGTTGTATCTTATTCCAAGACAAACAATATGAGTTATTTTCCTTAGGTCAAATATTGATTTAATGTCTTCTCATTAAATCAACAATTAGATAAAGCTCATAATTGATCTGTTTAATTAATTATGTATTTCTTTCTATGAAATTATTTATTTTATGGATGATAGTTCGTGATCACATAAATAAATGAATTAACATACAAAGCTAGAAATTAAATAAATTTTTCGTAAACTTTTTATCCATAATGATTAATTAATTATGTAACATACACTTTATATTAACAAGACATGTAAAGGATAAAACAAGAGAAAAATTGTGCATAATTAATTGAAAAACATCAATTAAATATTATTTTAGACATGTCTATCCATTACATTTTTAGGAATGAAGGGATTGAAACTAACTGTTTGACCAACCCTCATTGGGAAACATACTTTTAATGTGGTGTTCTTATGAAGGGTATGGGTTGATGTAACCATCTTACATCAAGAGAAGTAGTCCTCACTAGACATTATGTAACATGGATGCAAGTGTTTGAGAAAATATAAATCCGGATTTCAAGATAGGGGATTCCACTCAATGGATCAAGGAGTCACAATTTCATAGTTGGAAAATACTTTCCTACCTAAATACCTTCAAGTATCTTAACCCACCCTCATTGAGGTTATGCAAAGGGGAATACAGATCCTTTCCACTATAATTTTAAAACAAATATACATTCCAAGTTCAATGATGAGGGATATTGGGACATGATAAAATAGTGAAAAATTTAATAAAAATCAATTAATTTATAATTTCTAACAAAATTTATTATCTTGAAAAGTACCAATATTCTTATCTTTTAATTGTAGTATAAAATATTAAGTTCATCATCCACACTATCTATATAATCAATATATGAGAAAGAAAACCTCATAACTAATAGTAACTTCCATGAGTGGTTTATAAATATTCATGTTTTTCTATACCATGAATGGAAATATTAAGTGTTATAATCACCAATTCTTGATCTTCTTGTTAAGGAGATGAGTGATGGGGAGTTACTTGTCAATGAAAAATATTTTAACTATTTGGTCAACGTTAAATGTTTTATTCTATCATCTATGTCTTGTAAACTCATAAATTATCAAAAAACATATATTCATATAGCATACTTGAGAAAATCCATGGTCTTTACCCATAGAGAGAGATATAAGAATATTTTGATATTTCCATGGTGCTATTTCATAGAAATCATGGGCAGGGTTCCCCAGCCGTGCCTCTTGTAATCAATCTCATTGGATTCATTGAGCACATAAACATTATTGGGATTAAATTCCTTAAAGAACTTGGCGTAGATATCATTATCACATCACTACCTCAGATATTCTCTAGATTTGTTATAAATATTAATATGAACAACATTGATAAGTCTCTGTCATATATCTCACTCTTCCTGGCCAATTAGATAAGGATATGAAACATGAAAATCCATATATCCTTATGTTGAAGAAATAGAAAGGGAAAGTGAAGAGATTTAATCTCAAAGATTCTTCATAGGCTTCCAAGAAGAGGAGGATCAAGGGGAATGTGAGGGAACATGGTGTTTTCTCTTTCACAGGTGGCAACATGGGCCATAGGAAGAAAAAATGTACCCATCCAAAGAAGGGGAAGCTTTAGGTGAATTTATTATTGAGTAAAATTTATCTATTTCTATAAATTGGGTATTAGATACCTCTTTTTTTGATCACATATATATTCAAATATATGAACCAAGTAGATTTAGAAAGATTGATCGATGGAAGTCAGATCATCAAGTATCCAATAGAGCTAAACATGTTGTTGTAGCTATTAGAGACTACCACCTCATATTGCTGACTGGAATGATCTTGGATTTAAATGGTTTTGGTTGTCTACCTTTAGTTACCAAAAACATTATTTCTATATCCACACTAGATAGGGATGAATTTATTTTCAAATTTTGGAATAAATGTTTATTCTTTTATAAGGATAACATTTTTTATGTTATGGAACATTTAAATGATGGCGTTTATATGTTTTATTACATGAAACAAGTAATGAAAATTGATAAAAATTTACTTCACATGAATCATACTGCACCCAAATTTTTCATCACCGTCTAGGTCATGTAAATGAAAAACACTTAAATAAATTACATCCAGATGGATATTTAGATTATTTTTAACTAAAACCAATTTTTGTATGTTAGGCATGTTTATATGGGGAAACGACCAAATACACATTTAGTAGAAAATGTGAAAGGGATAATGAGATTATTTAATTAGTTTACAATGATGTGTGTAGACTATTTACTATCAAAGAAAGTGGTGGGTACCCATACTTCATAACTTTTAATGATTATTTTAGTAGATATGGATATGTCTACATAATGAGGTGTAAGTTGGATTACATTGATAAATTCAGGGAATGCAAGAATGAATTTGAGAACCAGATTCATAAGAAGATTATGAAACTCCACTCAGACACTAGTGGAGAATATCTAAATCAATACATCATTGATTATTTATGGGAGTTTGAGATACAATATGAACTCATTCCTCCTTATATGCCTTAGGGGAAAGATGTAAGAGAAAGGAGGAACAAAACCTTATTGGACATGGAGAGATTAATGATTATTCATGTGAGTCTTCCATTACCCTTTTGGTGATACATGTTAAAAATAGAAACATATGTACTAAACTGAGTGAAAACTAAAGAAATATATTATATACTATACCAATTTTGGAATGAAATGAAACCTATGTTGTATTATTTACATGTGTGGGGATGCAATGATTTTTTTAAGTCCTCTTCGGGTAAAAAGAAAGAACCTCAAGGCACAAAGTGCATCTTTATAGGATATCCCAAAGAAACAAATATATATTACCTATAAAATCATTTAGATAAAAAGTTTTTGGTTGAAATTCATCCCATTTTTATTGTGGAGGATCTTATCTCTAAAAGAGATAGTGGGAGTGAGATAGACTTTGATTAATTTTAGGCTCCAGATATATATGAGTTGGTGGGGGAATAAATTCCACAAAGAACCTTGGAAGCAAAAATTATTCTACAGATACAATTACTTCATGGGAGTACTATAGATATTAGAAAACCAAAATGGTATGGTTTTCTAGTCACTTAGGATGGTGACTCATTATTAGTTTATAATAATGATCCATTAACCTATAAGGAAGTAGTATATGGCATAAATGTTTCAAAGTGGATTAATTCCAATAATTATGGAATGGAATCCATGTACCAAAACCAAGTATATGTTTTGGTAGATCCTTTAGTGGATACAGAACTCATTAGTTTCAAATCGATATTCAAGAGGAAACTAGACATGGATGGAAAATTAAGTTCTTATATGGCACGACAGGTTGCAAAAGGGTTTAAATAACATCAAGGAATTGAATATAATGAAAGCTTTTAACTATTTTCAATGATAAAAACATCATAATTATACTTTCCATTATGTCTTACCATTTCTATGATATTTGGAAAATATATTTCAAAATAGACTTCTTTAATGGGAACCTTCATAAAGATGTCTATATGACATAACCCGAAGGTTTTGGGAATCCAAATTATGTCAACAAGATTTTAAAATTGAAAAAATAAATTTATGGATTAAAGAAAGCATCTTGGTCATGGAATATTCATTTTGATGGAGCCATAAAAGAATTATGTTTCATAAAGAATGGGTGTGAGCCCTATATCTAAAAATGGTTTAGTAGGAGTATGGTTGTTTTCATAATAGTGTATGTTGATGACATATTAGTTATTGGAAACAAAATACCTGCCTTGCAGTCTGTTAAGGCATTATTGAATAAATGATTCTCAATGATGGAATTAGGCATGAAATAATTTATTCATGGGATCAAATTCCATCAAGATATATCTAAGAGGTTTCTTGTCATAAGTCAATGAACATACATTGACAATATATTAAAGAGATTCAGTATGGAAAAATCCAATAGGTAATTTTTTCCAGCGTCACATAGAATTCATCTTTTTAGGAAAATGTTTCCTCATACACATATGGAAGGAAATCAAATAGAAAGGATTACATGCACATTAGTGATTGGGTTAGTCATGTATGTTATGCTATATACTAGTCTATATTTATCATTTTCATTATGTTTTGTAGGAAGATATCAAGCTGATCAAGGTGACCACCATTGGATGGTAGTCAAGACAATCCTTATGTATCTGAGGTGTACTAAGGATATTTTTTTGTTTATGAAGGAGATGAGGAACTAGTCATCAGAGTATATATAGATTCTAGTTTCTAAACTGATATAAATAACATGAATTCACAAATAGTATACATATTTATTTTTAATAGAAGAGTTGTGAGCGAGAAGATATCAAATAAGGTTGTGGTCACAGATTTTATAGTATTACATGAGTATATTGTGGCTTCTATGACATCTAGATTAGTATATATGTGCAGCTTCATCCAAGGGTGTGACTTGATACCTATATGTAAATATCATATCTATGTATGTTGTGATATTTCTGCAGTGGTGGCTCTTGAAAAAGATCAAATGACATATCAGTGGACAAATAACATGCTTCATATGTATCATCTCTTGGGTGATATTTCTCAGAGAGGTGAAGTTTTAATGAGAACTATTTCCACATAAGACAAAGTGTTAGACCCCATGAATAATTATTTGACTCGATCGAAACGTTATTATCATGTGAGGTTTAGGGAACTAAAATTAATATGCAATTGGCTCTACTCCAAGTTGGATTTTGTTGGAGTTAGTGTCCTAGGACCAATTATTTGTACATTGATTACATGTATATTTGATATATTGAGTATTAAATAAACATATTTTTAAATATTGTTCATTTTTTTCATGATTTTAATGAAATAATGTCCAAGATTATTTTTGACATTGATAAGTTCAATGCAGTTCCCCACTATGTTGAGAACCTTGAAGTTCCAGGAAATTATTCATAATATAGTTCTATGGTTGGATAACATACTATGATGGGACGTGTAGTATATTGATCAATAGGTGTGAGTACTTATAAGTAGATGAGGCTTCTTCTCATGAAGTTCGTACTAGCTAATCTCAATGATGGTAGATTATGTGAATGTACCCACCAATAGAAATTTTGTATGTTTTGGTTTCATTAGATATTCATATCTTCAGGCATGTGTAATGGTCCTTAGACTTTAAAATTATTATTAATTCATTTTATAAATCATGTACGTACATTAATTTCGTAATGCATGTTGATAATACTACATGGTGAAGTTGGATACGTTGGGTGCATTATGACTACCATGTCATAAATGGATACGATGAGGGAGGATTTTTACCTTATATCATTATGGAAGTTGATATCCCAACCCTTTGATTGGAATAGAACCGTCACATTACATTCCATGGTCATGGTGTAACATTGTGTTCATTTTAGGTATTCAAAGAAAGTCATGTTGATCGTATAGGTTAGTGACACAGATATGCAACATGCTTGATTAGATATTTGAAAAAGGGATTTTATTACACATCTATCATTTGTATGTGGTTGTCGAGGTTGCAATATTGAGTTCTTTATCTTGGGTTCCTTGACCTATTTCTAGATACTAATCTTGGAATTTTGGAAATTACACTTAATCCCAATGAGAAATAATCCTAGAAGGTCAGAAACTAAGTGTTTCAATTGATCTTGATTAAATTATATTTTAATTTAATTAATGGAATAAATATTATTCCCATGACCGATGAATAATTTTATCCAAGTTATATAGATCATATAAATTAAATAAATATTTATTTGTCAGTATTTGAATTAAAATATATATATTTATTATATTTAATATTTAACAAAAATTTATTTACTCGAATGTGAATGAAATATATAATTTAGAATAAAAATATGTATTCAGATATTCAATAAATAATTAGGAGTTCAAATAGAATAAGACCATGTTTGGTAATAAATAATTGTTTAGAATCCAGTAAATATAATTTATCATTTTCACAAGATGAAGTGTACTAAAAAATAATTATTATATTTATTATTATTTGTGATGGGGTTGATTAAATGCTTTAATATTGTTTAAGGGTTGGTGTGCAAGAAATAAATATTTTTAACCAAAACCCTTACTCTGTAAATAGCTCGTTATGGAAATTGTATAGGTAATTGAAATCGAGATAATTTTTTCACACATTGAATTCTCTTTTGAAACCACTTTATCTCTTCCTCTTAAAAACAAGAATGCAAGATATAATTCTTCAAGACCAAAAAATGAGTGATTAAGAAAAAACAACACAAGACATTTGACTCATCACGCTAGCACCTAGAGATTGAGTGACGTTGCTCGAATATCATTGGAGATTATTTTGATCGTCACTTTAGGGATTCTACCCTTGAATCCTCACAAGTGTAATGAAGGAAGTCTGAAAGGGTCTTTCTGGATGATCAACATCAATTAAAAAGAAATAATCCTATTATGAGGTATATTATTTCTTCCAATCTAAATAAATTAATTATAATCATAATGTGGATGATCCTCTATTAGGGTTCCAGAAAATTGAAATTAAAAAATATAAATTATCACATCATCCTTCATGCACTTATGTTATGCTTGAAAACTTAAGTTGGGAGGTGATGATGGGTTTAGTAGTTGATTTATTGGAATAATCTTGTGATATTTATATGTTTTATAGAATTTTTCATCCTTTATAGAATATGAGATGATTTCTAGAAGGGATTCTTGTTATTGGTGAAAGAATATCATTTCTTTGAGTGTTTTTGGTGTTGTGTTTCTTTTGATGAAATCCTCTTTAGGGGTGTGTCTCTCCCTTATCTCACAATTTTAGATAAATTCAAAATTTTGGGGAGACCTATAATAGGTCTTCATTCCTCTTATATCTTGTACCATGTGATCATGGTTATGGTGCACTAAGAGAAATCTGGTGATGTTTGGGTATTGATTCTTCTATTTTTAGAGGATTTTTGTCCTGTTTGGGGGTTTAATTTTGATAGGACCTCCTTATCTAATCTACATCCCACCATCCTCTTAGACCAAGGTTTCATTAGTGTTTTCTTAAATTGCACTCTACTCTTGCAGATGATTTTATAGAAGTAGAAGGTAGCTTAGTGGTGTGAATATTAACACACCCTCGTGTTACAATTGCAGTATATTGTTTAAATTTTTTTCTTTTGATTTTTGGGGTCATGTTTATTCTTTGTGTATTTTGGGAGGCCCTAGTATGATGTCATCCTGAATTATAGTTGGTTATGGAATGAACCAAAAAAACCACACCACAGCCTATTCATTTCCATTGTAAAATTCATGGGGAGGATGGGTGGTCACACTATAGAGCTATGGTTGTATCATGGAGGTGTTTGTGAGGGGAGAACCACACAATAGAACATGGGTTGCATCATTGAAAAGGTTCTCATGCCTTAGTGGCTGGCCTAGAGGTCCTTGGTTCAACCAGATCAAAGTGATTCACACTGCATGTTGAGGGCCACACTATGGAGGGTGTCTAGTAAAGGTCCCCACATTGTAGCATAGAGAGACACACTATAGTGGTGGGTTCTTGGGTGTTGGGTTTTTTTGAGGAGAAAAATGATGAAACAGTTAAATTTATGCAATGGTTGGAATCAAGATAGTGGTAGAATATCCTAGTGTATGAGTCCACACAGTAGATGTTGTCTACCTAGATTTGTGATTTGTTGAAATTCCTATTCTACCCGCCACCACCACCACCACTCATTTTATTTGGATTATCCACCCTTAATCCCACATTTTCATCTGTTGAATTTGAGTTATCCCACTAGAGTTCTTCCCCACCATTACCCTTTGATTTGGGATTCTTATCCAACAATTCGAAGTGGGTTTTTAAGGTAACTCCCTTCCTTCATACTTGATCTTCTTCTCCTCTTCCCCTTTATTCCTTCCCTATGTATATCTCTTCTCCCAAAAACCATAGCGATCATGAGGTAGTAATTTTGGGTTTGAGTTGGGTTTAATTTGTAGGTTTGGATGTTTAGGTCATAGAGAAGTGATCACCTTACTCTAATTTTCTTTCTTTATCGAAGGTGACTTGTTGCGAATGGTTTCTTCTCAGATTATGGATGGTGTTTTTTCTGCTTCCTTTATTTGAGATGGAATTGGGTGCTTGATGTTTTCTAAATACTTGTTCATTAAATTAATTCTATATGTGATAGTTATAGTGTATTTTTAAGGATGTTTTAAATATTCTCACACATTTCATAATGAATGTTTAATGGTTTTATAATTTCTAAGGTGATTTTTTGAGTGCCAAGTGTTTGTAATGATGTCTAAGAGGCATGTTTCAAATGAATTTTATGATCAATGAAATTTGACTCTATTTGGGTCATGGAAAGGGTGAAGGTATGGTTTTATGATTTTTTTTTCTAAATATTGTAGCATTTTGAAATTTCAATGAGTTTATTATAAAAATGGAACATGTACTTGAATAATATTAAGGTTGTTTTTCATTGTGTAGTTTCAATGGATGTTTTTTAAAAGGAGTGTTAAGTGTTCGAAATGACTTGGCTTCCCAAGTAAATTTTTGAAAATGAATGTTTGTAACTTTATGAAATATATTTTCATGATGATCATGAGACCCTTGATTGTGCCATGTATTACACTAGAGTACAGTGCGCTTGGGGGATAATGATCTAGGAGAGTAGCTCCCTCCCATAGGCTTATTTTGTACATAAGGAGACCCACCAAGGGGAAGATGAATTGGATGTTTCAGTTTCACATAACGGCCCAGTGAGTGACTTCATTGACCAAGTCTAATATCATTCTGGTTGGAGCCTTGTGAGTCTCCCATGATGTTTGGTCCTTGGTGGATGATTCTAGGGGATTTCCATCCATTATATTATTGTATCCCCTAGTTTAATTTAATGATATGGTGCCTCATTTTATTGTCTATGTTTTTGTGGTTTCTATTGATGGCTAAAAATGTTTTAAAAATTTTATTTCAAATGGATATTGTACAAATTAAGTAATATGATATGCGGTAAAGTATCGGTTTTTTTTTGGAAAATGTATATGCTCATTTTATAATGTTTTGAAAAATGATTACTTCTCAGTGGGCGGCACTATACTTATTTTTTAAACAAGGTTGAGGTTTTTGAAAATAGGTTACAACATTATAATCTTTTTCAAGGTGCTTATATATGGTAAAAAAGTATTTTATATTTATATTTCAAACTAGAATTAATGAAATGTATTTTTAAGGTAATTGTGAAATTCATTGATGAGATCCTAGTGGGCATAGTTTTTCACACACTCTGCATACACCAATGGGTGTATGTAGTTCTCATGTTTCATTTTAGGTTCCAAGGATATGATCATTTTTTGAATTTATGTTTGGGTTGGTATGATGATGAATGTTATGGATTGAGGTGAGTAACCATGGGTCACATCATGTCATTGGGTTGTGGTTCGAGTTTGGTGTTATTTTAGGGGACGTTTATGTATCGTACATTTCATCCTGACTCTTCTTTTGGTTATTTTGTTTCATGATGTTGTTAATTACTTTATTATTATTTTATGTAATGATTTGGTTTATGAAGTGGCCAAAGATTAGCTATATACCACTGAGCGAGGGGGGGGGGGGTGAATCAATGGAATATTGTGTTTACCAACTATTTTACTTTTGATTCAACCTATGTGACTGATTAAAGTCTCAATCCCTCATCTTTAATACTCAGACTCACCCTAGAAGAAATATCTCCAAAGAAAACATAGTGCATAGGGATTTATATGGTTCAGTTCAAAGACCCACTCCTATCCATGTTGGTTAGACCCCCCCAACATGGATTCTCCACTATATCAGAATGTGATTACAACATTAATTGATCAACCCCCCCCCCCCCAATGACTTACTATTTATACCCCTAGTTCCAATAAGAATTAAGTAGTTTTTTAGACCCCCCCCCCAACTATACATTCTTCACTGTGATTGGTTAGACCCCCCCCCCAATCACATACTTCAGTAACTAGTTAAACTCACCAACTGTAGACTTTAATTTATTCTTGAATAATTGGTTCATATATAGGATGATCAGGTGATCCTCCTCCAAAATATTTTTGGTTCACACAGTCTCATGAACAGTTCCAGTTCATTTTCATTTATGTTAAACTTTCTCAAATATTTCTGATTACTGAATATAGTATGTTGGATTAGTACAAAACAGCTTGGGCAAGAGTTATTTCTTGTGTAGAAGACTCGGTCTCACAAAACATTAAAAAGTCAGAAATAAAAATACTTTGGAATCATTGATAGAAATAATTTCCCAAATTCAGTCTCAAAACACTAAATTATATCTATGAAATGTAAATTGCAAGTGGACTATTCAAACTTCATGCATGTATTTATAACATTACGTGGACTTCTCAAAATTTTACTTGCATTAATTCATGTGCATGAAAACGAATTTATTAATTGTATATTATATAATAAAATATACATTGTATTCTTTTTTCTTTAAGAGATTATACCAGCATAAACTTGCATGCATACATGCATTACCTCAATTTTATTTTCAACTGCTAAAACTTATGCATGGATATACAAACTATTTACTTCAACATTCTTGTTCACTTCCTTATGTTTACTTACAAGGAACACATGCACAATGGTTTCATATGTGGAATTTTTCGATCATGGAATATGATTTTATCGATGTTTCACAGATCTTTTGATAAACAGATCATGGGGCACAACCTAGGTTCAAGATAACCCCTCTAAAGATCAAATCATGTAGAAAATATAATCTAGCAGCATAGAAAAATATATCAAAATTATTGGACAGTGATACATAATAATATCTCAACAAATAGATCTCCTCTAAAGTCATGCTGGAGAAGATGACATGCAGAACCACTCAAATGATATCAGGGAAGAAGACAACATGAATCCTTAATTGGGAGTCTCTTAAAATTGGATGATCAAATCGAACGATGATATTTCTATTTAATTCATACTCAGGAGATTTTCAACATCTCATGACATTCAAGAACATTCTATGGGCCTTGTGGTGTGTTGGTTTTGGTGACATGTCAAGTCGACCTAGGCTAGTTCGTTGCAATGTCCTTATGAATCTCTATTTTTACAGAAAATTATATTCTCAAATAAATTTATCTCATACTATGAAGTAGTAAAATTGTGATTCTTTATTTATTTCTTCATTCAGAATGCCACTCTTTGTCAGTTTCATTATAATTATACAATCAGAGGCTATATTCAATATAGTCATTCTAAATATTTCTCAAGATTCGAACACAATACTAATAATTCTTAAATTGTGTACCTCATCTTCAAACTTGATAATCATTCCAGTCAGTTGATTGATAATTATTTGGGTTTTATTCAAGTAGGATTCTAATCCCCAATATATCAAATACATCTTCTCGGGATTAGGTTTTCTTGTTATTTTATATCTTCCAAGAATACTGCTTGAGCTTGATCCAATGTATATACATTTGTCTCTTTGTCAATTTGATTCTGAACATTATCACCAATTCAATGTTTGATATATTCACACATATCTATTGATGAGACTTCATGAAATTTGACTCTATATCAATATTATTCTGAACATTATCATCAACACAATTTTTGA
This sequence comes from Viscum album, assembly GCA_963277665.1. NCBI lineage: Eukaryota > Viridiplantae > Streptophyta > Magnoliopsida > Santalales > Viscaceae > Viscum > Viscum album. The sequence goes on from OY728120.1 coordinate 2,082,379,880, forward strand.
TATATTCATACATATCAGTAGATGAAATTTCATTACATGTAAAATATTATCCATGTTTCCCTTCCATGTGGGATAATTCAAATCATTACACTCAAATTGAAAAGAATTATTTCCAAAAAAATATTTCCAGCTCAAACTCCTTCAAAGATATCATCCCCATATATCAGGACCTTTTGATTTAAAATAAAACCATGAATTGTGTGAGAGAATGGGTACAACATGGGAGTAAGAACTTAGTCATGAGGCGAATTCAATCATATTCATAAGTCATCAATGATCTAAATTCAATTAAAATTGAAAAGAAAACAATTTCCTACATTCATCCAATTTAATGGTCACCAAATCAAAACATAGATTGAAAGAAAAATTTCCTATATTCCTCATATTGTGTGATACATCAATGGCTATGACAGACCAAATGCAGACCACCACACCTTGGCCACCGCATGCCAGATACCATCCTTGTGGGCTAAACATCATCGCCGAGATATATCCCTCATGTCCACAAATTTCCTATCCCACATATCATGCATTGAACTTCAAAAAACTCTTGTTGTTCTTCCCCACCTTGATTCTATTCACTTTGGATGGTAACTCGGAGTTCGACATTGGATTTTTATTCATCAACTATTTCCACCAGCTCTATGTTTTACTACAACTAGAATTATGGTTCTGAGAATCTCTTGCACAAGTAGAGGAGGGACATTCGAATATTTCCCTCCCAATAGGAAGGGGCGTGGAGTTTTGTAAAAAAATTAATAAAAATATAAAAAATATTACCTAAATAATGTAAAACCTAAATTAATTCCCAACATAAGGCTTCTTTTTTCAGTGAATGGAACACAAAGAGTGCCTTCTCCGAAAGCGCCTTCTTATAATTTTTTTGGGAAGGTGATTGCCATATATGTTCCTTCTTAAAATTTATCTTTAAGAAGGTTCTATGTTGAAATGCACCCACGAAGCATTGTTTTTGAAGAAGGCACTTTTCACATAGTTCCTTCTTTGAATCAATTTTATTGAAGGCATATTATACAAATGCACCTTCCATGAAAAATTAAAAAAGAAAGCGCTCTCTAAGAGGGTTCCTTCCTCTTGACTATAAATCACAGGTCATGCCTGGATCTTCATCACTTAGTCTGTGACCCCCCTCCATCGATACTCCTCCATTATCGTGCTCTGCGAAACTCATTCAGATATAAAACTATTGGTTTGACACTATTGAATCTAGATCCCACTCTTAGTGAAGTGTAGATCATGTTTTCTAGAACCATTTTACACAACCCGTGATCATGAATTATTTAAGTCAATAAAATCAATATCTTCTTCCTGACGAAGCATAGATCTGGCACTTCGTACCGGTCAATGACACCCTCTTCGGGGAACTTCTCACTCAGAACCCCCTGTGATGACCCCCCCCCCCCTCACGAACCCTATAATAAACCCCTCCCTCGCAACCCCCTACATCGAACCCCTCCATCATGAACCCATGTGACTAAACCCCTCCCCCAAGAACCCTTCCATTACAAACCCAATGAACCCCTCGTGGACCCCTACTTCACAGTGAATATCTCCTTCACTAAGGCCCTGCAGAAAGAGAACATGTATATTTTAATTTTTAATTTGAATATTTTGTGTATTTTATGGAAATAATATTTATTGTGACATTTATATTAGTTTTTAAAATTTGTATTTAACGTGTTATATTATTTATTTATCAATTTTATAACATGTAATTTTTCTTATTGTATAAGAATTATTTCATTTTATTGGTTATAATTTTTTTTTAATTGTATAAAATACATTAGTAAATTAATTAGTGATTTTGTAGTTAATATATTTATTGAATTTTATACTATATATATTAGTTTATTATTATAATTAATATATATGTTATGGAATTATGTAAGATATATATTATGTATTAGTTAATTATAAATTTTTTAATTAATATATTATTACATTTTAAATAAAATATATTAAATAATGAGTTAATTGTATGTTTATATTTTGAGTTAGAAAAATTAGTTATTCTATGTTTAATTTCAATTGATTAAGACATTAAATCAAATAATTCAATTTGAGATTTGATTATAAATTATGTTTTTTAAAAAATAAAAAATAAATTGTTGTTTTATTTAAATATTAATTATAAATTTTTTGTTATTAATTAACTTACATTTGTTCGTTATTGAATTGTATAATATATGTGTATATATATATATATACATTTCATGAATATTTTCACAAAAATTATTTTCTTCTGTTATGCATGTGTGTATATATATATAATTTAATTGTATAAAATATGTTAGTAAATTAATTAATGATTTTGAAATTTATATATTGTTACAATGTATGATATATAATATAATATTTCATTGAAATTATTATTGTAATATACGTTAAAATATTATTATTATAATTATGTAATATATGAATATTATATCATTATATCATAATTAATATATATATTATTGGATTGTATAAAATATATTATTTGTTAAGTATTAATTTGGTAATTAATATACTATTTCATTGTAAAAAAATATATTAATTAGTAATCTAATTGTATTTTAATATTTTAAGTTAGTGAAATTAATTATTTTATAAACATCAATTGTATATATATATATACATATTATTTTTTTCTGTAAAATAAAATGATGTGTATATATTAATATAATATTACATTTTAAATAAAATATTATTGCTTAATATTTAATTTATTAATAAATTGTTCTTTGTCCCATCACGATTGTCCATTGTTTCTATCAGTTTCCTTTGTTTTCATAGGAATTATAATCAAAATAATAATAGTTGAAGTGTGATTGTTTAAGATTTATCCGAAGAAATGTTGGTGTATATATTTAACTTGAGATTTAACTTCAAATAACAGTTTCAGAAATATGTCCAAACAACTACATGTGTTTTTTTATCATGGAGGTGAAATAATAGAAGATGAACATGTGATATTGTATTTTAGTGGTCCAATAAAATCAGTAAATCTTGATGGATGTGATACAATGAATGTTGTTAACATTAAGATTCATGATCGATTTAATCTTGCTGGGAATCAGTGTATATCATCTATTATTTATAGATTTCGTCAAACTCAAGATAATATATATTATATGTGTCATCATCTGGTCGATGATGAGGATTTGATGCATGATTATGATACATACGAATATCATGGAAGGATTAGTGCAATGGAATTGTATATTGATTTTTGTACAATTGAAGATACCACTCAAATCGAACAAATCATATCAAACAATGTTAAGGGGTATATGTTGATAGCTGAGTCGGTTTTTCAAGGTGGATTGGGTGAATAAAATACATGTAGAGTAGAGAAAAGCTTTCAAATGATAGTACATGTAGATGTTCCCATACCTTCTATTTTTATAATTGATCCACATATGTGTGTGATCAATGATGCCTATAATGATCTTTTAGAGGATAAGGAAGTATCTGACAATGAATATGAGATGATGTCAGCCCATGATCCAGAAATACAACATGCATTAATAGTGAAAACATCACAGTATATTACACCAGTGGTGCCCGAGTTTTATTGGGATGTAATGACACCAATAACTAAGTTCTATGGTATTTTTCAAAAAATAAATGTCTGAAATAATGATGATGAATTTTCTATTGGAGGATGGTTTGAGGGAAAATAGGTATTAAAAATAGTTATAAAGTGGTACCATGTGAAGAGTTATTACAGTTATCTCGTGGATGAGTCAATGAGAATGATATTTTTTATAAAATTTCAATAGTTTGGTGACACGTGCAAGATACAATTGCGAGCTACCCATGTCATAAATTCTACATTTTAGAAAATTACAAGATTTTCAGGACCACACACTTTTTTGAATACAAATCTGACTTAAGATCATAGAATCCTTGACTTGAAAATCATATGCTCTGTTATTATTAGTATGATCAGAGATAATCAGGATGGTCATGTTGAGTTAATATAGGAACATATGGAGAGTGAGTATGGGTATAAAATCACATATAAAACGGCTTTACATACAAAGAAGATATATATTGAGAAGGTTTATGGTGATTTGGAAACATCTTTTCAGGTGTTTTCTTATTGGATGAAGTGATTTGTTGAAACTATTAAGAATGTTTACCAATTTTAAATAGTGGATAATACTGTGAATAATCTCATCTATACAGACAAAGTCTAATTTTGTTAGATATTATGGGCATTCCTTCTATACATCACAACATTCCCACACTACAAAAAATTCATATAAGTGGATGGAACTTTTATATATGGAATGTATAATGTATTTCTCTTGATTTCTAGAATTTAGGATGGAAAAAGAATTCTCATGCCATTGTAATTTTCAATAGTGGAGAAGGAGAATATGGTCTCTTGGAGTTTTTTTCTATATTTTCTATGTGTTCATGTCACTGATAAGCATGGGATATTCTTGATTTCAGATCATCATTATGCTATCAAATAAGTATTGAATATCGGGGATGTTGGTTGGTTACCCCCACATGCTTACCATCATTACTGCATGAGACTTATTGCTAGTAATGTACGAACAAAATTTCATGATGAAAAAATGGAAAAAGTAATCATCAACTTAGTGAAACTCACAGCCGATTGTCACTTATCAACCAATCAATGTTCCGCTGCTCTGCTAATGTGTATAGCAGCACTCGGGTCGAATCCTCGACGATGATACTTTGAAATAGTCATTTGTTTTTAGTTGATTGTATTCTGATTGGGGGTTTTTGATTGCGGATCTTAATTGAAATGACTAATTTATTATGATTGATTTATGAAATTGATAATTATTGGGGTGAGTTCATTATTAGGGAGTTAAGCTAGTGAAATCCTTGAGCTGTGTTTTATATTGCATTTAAATTAACACCCACTTCACAAGTTTATGTCGATTAGAATTCCTAAGTGTTAAAGCTTTAATCCAAGCCTTAACTTAACTAGGATTCTAAAATCAATTAGTACTTGTTTATGGTAGTTTATTTATGGTTCCAATAATCCATGGAAACCACATTCTAAACAAAATATGTCATTAATCTATGACATATTAAGTCCATTATACACAATGTTAAATTAACGAATACTCATCGATAAAATACTCTCAATCACTTAACATCCCTAAATTTTGACTCACCCCAATGAGATATTTACTCTTCAATTTGGGTGTTTAATATTCTGGTTATAATAATTATGATGATAAATTAAGAATAGAAGAAAAATAAAGGGATTATAAAAGAGTGGTACGTCGAACACACACACACGAACAATGATTATAATTAAAAATAGATTTTTGATTGAATGTGGAAGCAAAATAAGGGAATGAGATTTAACTGAAATTAAACTATTCTAAGAACATTAGTATTAAAATACAGAAGGTGGAGGAGAATAAGAGATATTGAAGAAGAAACTTGCATTAAAACTGAATTACAAAAGAAAGGACTTACAAAACTAAAAAAATTAAGAACACAAAAGTAAGTGAAAACAAAGAGAGGAGGAAAGGTATCTCAAGTGAAAACATGAGTATTACAGGTCCTCAAAAGCCCTTTTCAAGGCTTTGGTCATGCCAATATGTTCTCCTCTCTTCTGAAATGCCATCCCTTTTGAAAGGAGAGGAGGGGATTTATTTATAGCCCAAGGTGGTGGACTGTTTACATTCCAGAAATATCCCTCCACTTGGCTCGCAGATATGGACATCAAGACAGCAGAATCTCTAGCAATCTACTTCTTCAAAGTTGTAGATAATAAAGTTTTCCGACTACTCTAAAAATGTGGAGTCATTTTGACTTAATAATTAATAGTTATGGCTAGTGGATTAAATAAAGTAAAACTGTCCATTTCAATCAAGTCTTTTTGAAGTCCAGAATGTGAAAGGGTTTTTGAATATTAATATGACTTCAAATCCGAATGGGTTATTCAACAAAGTCTTCTGACTATATCTCCTCTTTCCTACTGCAAAACCGCAGTTCGATTTGATGCTTACATAATTAGATATGTCATTCATACTATACAGATTTTAATTCTCGGCCAGAATGGTGGGATGGACATAAAAGCTTCATTTGGACCCTTGTAATTGGCTTTGGGCCTTGAAATTTTTATAAAATATGACATGTAGTGTCCCTAGATTTATGGTGGAAATTTACTATTTTTGGACTTATGGATTGAGCCCAGTAAATCCATCTTCAGGGCTGCTCCAGTTTGTTCACAGAATCTGTTTGTCATCTTGTGTAGTAAATGTGATCCTTCAAATGGCAGAATTGGCCCATGACCCCTTCTAATGAAATGTTTTATATTTAAAGGAGAATCCTAAATAACAAGAACCACACAATTTGGATCAGTATAGTGATAGTTATTATTAATATAGTAAACTGACTCAATTGGACTGCTTCTAAAAATACTCAAAAATTATACTTAATATTAAAACATTAATATTTCACACAAATTATGCACATTTCATATAAAATAAGTAAAGGGAGTATATAATAAGTCATGAAAATATTAATAACATCAAATCCCCACACTTATTTTTGCGCATGTCCTCATGTGAAACAAATATAAAAACATGACAAAATCATTTTTACTCACCAACAGATATTAAAATTTTGTTTTCTCCAATCAAGGGAGGTTTAGACTATTTCACTCATCCATTTTGAAATCCACCACATGTTTTTACAGAAACAATTTTCAAAAACTAATTCATTTTTTCATGCTGAAATTTATAAATGGAAAATGTGGACACTCAAAACTCACACCTCTCAAGATGATAAAATTCATTTGTGGAGGTTCACTCTTTCACCAACCAAAAGTGAAAATCATAGAGTTTGAAAATTGATCTCAGCTTACAATCCCTATACAAAGTGAAAAATAATCAAGAGGTCTTTTTAAGGTGTTTTTCTGTGGCTATGGTATGGTAGGAATATAATGTCCATGAATGAAGAAGAGGGGTAAAACACCAACATAGAAAAACAATGCACATTTTTTTTGAAATAAAACATTGAAGGAAATCAAAACACATATTTACAAGGGAATTATTATGTGAATAAAGACACAATATAGGAATCAAATATGAAGGTAATGAGAATATTAAATATTTAAAAAACACAAAACTTCCCTAAAAAATAATATAATGCAAGTGTTCCTTTTTTTTATTTTTTTCTTCTTTTTTTCGAAAGTGGAACTTGGAAAATATCTCACACTCATAACCCAACCCATGATTGATCTCCTAACGACACTAATTATACTAGTTATAACAAGATCAATGGTATAGGAAGAGTGATTTTAGACCTACCAAAGACACAAACCATTTTTTCATTTTTTTTTTGATTTTTTTTGATTTTTTTTCATCATTTTTTGAACATATGTCAATAACATTTACAAAATTACATAAATGGAAGTTCATTACATTCCCCAAAACACACTAAATGAAAACCTCTCCCCCACACTAAAATGGATGCTTGTCCTCAAGTAGATGATAACTCATTGAAAATTAATAATAGGGTACCCAAACAATGAATTCAATTCCCCTACACACTTAAATTTCAAAAAAAAAATTTCCATGAAAATCCATGTTGATATTGTGTTGGAAAAGGTATTGGGCTTTTAATGTGTATATAAAAGAAAAGGATTTCATATGCTCAAAGGGGATTTCAAAAGGAGGATTAATGTAAGGGAAATGGGAGGCTATTTGGCTATTGTGATTCTCATGTGGTTCAGAAAATGCCTCTATCATATTAATACACACTAAGGCAGTAAATTCAGCTCGAAGGTTTACAAACTCAAGACTCACAAATGGGGGTGAAAACACACATTTTTAAATGATTTCCATAGGTGGGCTTGGAATGAAAGAAATTGTTGTTCCTCACGGTTCGGTAAAATAATTTTCCAAATCAAAAATTGAGCATTCAAAATGTGTTGGTTTTGACACAAAATTATTTATCCAAAGACATAATGAAAATACAAAATTTTTGAGATAAAAACATGTCTATTAGCTCCCCAAAATTTTTTTACAAAATTTCAAAACTCGATGGTGAGTAAGCATGACTCTTTAATTTTTTTGTGTTTTTTTATGTGTTGATTTCTTGGTTTTTTAGATTGTTATGTTTTTTTGATTTTTTGTTTTTTTATAAAGATACAGCCACAAAAATGGAAAGTGAAAAAGAAAGGTTTTGAAAAATAAAGTGGTAAAAAAATTAAAGAGAGAGGAAAAAGAAGAAAGAGATAGAGATAGGAAGAGATAGAGAGAGTTAAAGGGAAAGAGGTGCCCCCGGGTTTGGATTTGGCGGGTCGCATTCTCCATCTAGTGGTAGGTCAGCTAGAGAAGTTGGGGAGCCAGTAGAAGTCGATGTTGATCTAAGATTGTGAATCCTCTCATGGTGATTCTTTAACTGATGTCCACTAACAGTGATTGTCCTTTTGGAAGAGGGGTCTCAGACTTGCACTTCACCAAATGGGTAAACATTAGTAATAACAAAAGGACCTTCCCAACGAGATTTAATCTTACCTAGGTGAATCCGAAATCGAGAATTGAAGAGAATTACCTTTTCAACTTCATGAAATACCTTTCTCGGCATGTGTTTATCATGGAGTGCCTTGGATTTTACTTTGTAGAGATTATAATTCCCATAAGAATCAAGTCGAAGATCCTCCAATTTAGCCAATTGCAACAGTCTTTCTTCACCAGATTTTTCAAAATCAAAATTACAGGTTTTCACATCCCAAAAATACTTATGTTGGATTTCAACTGGTAAGTGACATGCTTTACCAAAAACTATCCTAAAAGGAGACATACCAATGGCTGTTTTATAGGCAATTCGATAAGCCCAAAGTGGTTCACCAAGACTTTCAGGCCAGTCTTTTCTGGTGGGTTTTACAATTCTCCCAAGCACTCTTTTCACTTCTATATTAGAAATATTAGCCATGCCATTTGTTTGGGGGTGATATGCAGTTGATGTTTTATGATCAACCCCATTCGTTTTCAAAAGATATACCATGGTTTTTTTACAAAAATGGGTTCCTAAGTCACTTATCAAGGCACGAGGTGTGCCAAATATATGGAAGATGTCTGTCTTTAGGAACTCACTAACAGTATGTGAATCATCCTTTCTAGTGGGTTTGGACTCAACCCACCTAGAAACATAATAAACTACAAGTAGAATGTATGAGAATCCATTGGAAGGGGGAAATGGTCCCATGAAATCGATGCCCCAAACATCGAAGATCTCGCAGAAAAATAAAGGCTTTGGGGGCATTTCATTTCTCTTGGAAATTGTGCCAAACTTTTGGCAAGTGGGAGATGATTGACAGAACTCATGTGAGTCCTTGAACAGTGAAGGCCAAAAGAATCCAGAGTGTAGGACCTTTTGAGAGGTCCTTTGTGGTCCAAAGTGGCCACCTCCGGGAACTAAGTGACAGAATTCTAATATGGAAGAATGTTCATTTTCATCGTCACATCTCCGTATTACCATGTCAGCCCCAGTTTTCCAAATTTTATTTTCTTCCCAAAAATAGTATTATGAATCACTTTTCAACTTCATTTTCTGTTCTTTTGAAAACATTTCATGAAAAACATCAGAAACAAAGTAATTTACAACTGGGGAATACCATGGTATTTTTGGAGTGAGAGATGAATGGTGCTCAGTGGGGAATTCAGGATCAATAATTTCTGAATGAAAAGAATTAGAAATTCTACTCAAGTGATCAGCCATAGGGTTTTCTTTTCCAGGTCTATCTTTTATTTCAATGTCTAACTCTTGGAGCATTAGGATCCATCTTATTAGCCTCGGTTTGGAATCACTTTTCTTGAGTAAGAACTTAATAGCATAACGATATGTGAAGATGATGATTTTGGCACCTAAGAGATAGGACCAAAATTTATCTAAGGCAAAAACCACTGCTAGAAGTTCCTTTTTCAGTCATAGTGTAGTGAGATTGAGTTTCATCCAATGTTTTTGAGGCATTATAGATGAAATGAGGAATTTTTCCTCTTCTTTGACCAAGAACAACCCCAATGGATCTACCAGAAGCATCACACATTAACTCAAAGGGTAAGGACCAATCTGGGGGTTGGATTATTGGGGCAGATGAAAGAGCAGTTTTGAGTTCAATGAAGGCTCTCTTTCAAACCCCATCAAAATGGAAAGTGACATCATTTTGGAGCAACCGAGTGAGTGGGAGGGAAATCCTACTTAAGTTATGGATGAATCTCTGATAGAATCCGGCATGACCAAGGAATGAATGGATGTCTCAAACAGAAGTGGGTGGAGGAAGTGTTTGGATCACTTCAATTTTGGTAGGATTGACTTCAATACCATATTTTGGAACTATGTTCCCTAGAACAATCCCATTTTCAACCATGAAGTGGAATTTTTCAAAATTTAACACAAGGTTACACTTGAAAAACTTTTGAAGGACTACAGAGAGTGAATTCAAACAAGATTGAAATGAAACACCATAAATGGTGAAGTCATCCATGAAGACTTCCATGCAGTGTTCAATTAATTCTGAAAATATACTCATCATACAACTCTATAATGTTATAGGAGCATTGAAAAGTCCAAAAGGCATTCCTCTATATGCATATGTTCCAAAGGGGCATGTGAAAGTTGTCTTTTCTTGGTCCTGAGGTGAAATTGGGATTTGAAAATAGCTACTGCATCCATCAAGGAAGCAATAGTGTGAATTTCTGTCTAATCTTTCTAGAATTTTATCAAGGAATGGAAGAGGGTAGTGATATTTTTGTGTTTCAACATTCAATTTTCGATAATCGATGCATACACGCCATTTGTTCTTCACTCGAGTTGTGACTACCACTCCATGTTCATTTGTGACAACAGTTATCCCACCCTTCTTAGGTAAAAATTTAATTGGACTAACCCATTCACTATCAGAAATTGGGTAGATAATACCATCTTGAAGAAGATTGGTGATCTCTTCCCTAACTACCTCAAGGATGAGTGGATTGAGTCTTCATTGTGGTTGTCTAATTGGTTTGGATGACTTCTACAGATGGATGTGATGCATGCATAGGGAAGGGTTGATTCCTGGTATGTCATCTAGGGTCCAACCTAAGGACTTTTTCTTTTCCTCTAACACTTGAACAAGTTTGGACTCCTCAATTTCAGTAAGTGAAGAAGATATAATGCCAGGATAAGAGTGATAATGGAAAAGTAATGCATATTTCAGGTGTCCAGGAAGAGGTTTCAGATCGGTCTCATATTTTATTTGTGGGTTAGACATCCCTGGAATGGATGAAAAGAATTCAGTTGCTTCAGATTCATTTTCCTTAGTACTGTCCAATGAGGAGCAGTAGAGATCAGATTTGATGTGGGATTCAAGAGAGTTTTCAAGATCTTCTAGATTGATGGAGTCTATGAATGAGAGTTCCAAATCAACTTCACCATTTATGACTTGGTTAATCATGGTGCATATTTCACAAGATCCTTTATCATCAGAACAGGATGAACATGATGGAATGGGGTTCAATTGACTCTTAGAAGTGTCCTCAGAAGCATGGATTGAGAATGTAGAGTGGTCCTCAGATGGGTATCACATGGCTTGGAAAATGGTGAACATGACCCGTTGGTCACCGAATTCCATGGATAAGATGCCTGAATGGACATAAATCTTGGTCCTCGCAGTCATGAGTAATGGTCTTCCTATAATTAGAGGAGATCGAGAAGAGTTCTTCTCACCTTCCATGTCAAAGACATAGAAATTAGCAAGGAAGATAAGATCATTGACTTGGACAAGGACATCCTCAATTATTCCCTAGAGACTGGTTGTGCTTCGATTAGCTAACTGAATGACAAAACCTGTTGGGTGCAAGGGACCTAGACCAAGGTTAGAGAATATGGATTTGGGCATGACATTAATTGAGGCGCCTAGGTCTATGAGTGCATCATCAAAGTTGGAACTTCCAATTTGGCATGGAACTATAAAGGTACCTGGATCATTCCACTTAATGGGTATGGACTGCTGGGTGGAATCATTTTCGAAGTTCCTAAATTGCCTCTTGTGGGTGAACAATTCCTTAAGAAACATGGCATACATAGGAATTCTTTTTACGACATCTAAGAGTGTAATGTTGACCTCAACACGTCTAAACATGTCGAGCATTTCAAGATCGAGTTAAAAGGGCTTCCTTGGTTTAGAAACAGCTTGAGGAAAAGGAATTGGATTCCTAAGTGGAATGTAAGGAGGTGAGGGAATGGATTCAGGTTACTTTTCAAGTTTATTTTTATTTTCGTTTTCTAGGTCAACATTCAAAAGTGGGTTTGAGGATTTATCTTAAGGCATAGAATGTTTCTTTCCTGATCTATGTGCAATTTCACTTACATTACCCTTGGGAATGGGTAATGGTTGAGCTGGGAGTTGGGAAGAATTTTATTGTTGTTTCTAGCTCATGTATGATGCAAGTTGACTTATTTGAGATTCAATGTTTTAAGTATAGAATGGGTGAAGGAGGCAAGATCTTCCACTCCACTTTTCCATGGTTTCATGGAAGAAGAGGCTTTTCCCGGATTGGGATTTCCTTGATTTTGGTTCTTTGTAAATCGATTGTAATGGTTTTGGAATTGGGAAGTCTCACTAGGATAATGGAATCCAGGAGGAGGATTGTTCCTTTAAGGTTGAGGAACAAAAGGATAAGGTTGATGGAAGTTACCACCACCTTGACCATATTTAATTTGTTTGGGTTTTGAGGAGGGAATTTAGGGGGATGAGATACGGGATTACCATACCTCAGGCATTGGTTATAGGAAGAAGAGAAGGGATCAGAGTGAGGTTGGTTGAAGTTTTTAACAACCTCACCTGATAGTGGAGGATTGGTGTTCCGCTTAGCATATGCTGCATTAAGCTCCATTTGTCCAGATGAATCGGATTGATCCTCTTGAAGTTGTGGACATGTGTCAGTTGGATGAGATGGACAGTTGCATATTCCATAGTTTTTGACAGGTCCAGGAAACATTGATTGCGGAGAAGACGAGGTTGGGGATTTTGTAGCCACAGCTAGTTGTCGCACAAGACTTGTAAGTTCACTCATCCACTCGATCATTTTGTTCAGCTCAATTGATTGATTATCTTGGGCTTGTTTGACTTGAGCATGTGCTCGAGTATGGAATTGTTGTGTGTTTTCATCCATGTTACTTATGAGATCTCTTGTAGCTGCAGGAGTTTTATCAACATGAGCACCACCACATGCGGCATATATGAGAGTTTTCTCCATAGCCAGTAATCCTTCATAGAAGTATTGGATCAAGAGTTGGTCAGGAATTTGGTGGTGTGGGTATGTTACAACAAGCTTTTTGAATCTCTCCTAGTACTCATGTAGTGATTCACTTGGGAATTGACGTATAACACTTATTTCTTTTCGGATATAAGCAGTACGAGAAGCAGGAAGGAATTTCATTAAGAATAGTCGCTTCATGTCATTCCATGTGGTTATGGAACCAGGAGGAAGGTATTAGAGGCATGACTTAGCAGTGTCAGTTAGGGAGAAAGGGAATCCACGAAGCTTGATTTGTTCTTCAGAAACCCCTTGAGGTTTCATGGTAGAGCACACTACTTGAAACTCTTTAAGGTGGAGATGCAGATCCTCACCGGCTAACCCGTGGAAATGAGGAAGAAGATGAATCAAACCCTATTTGGGTTCGAAGTCATCCTATATGTTTGGATATTTAATACCAAGAGGTTGGTAATTCATATCAGGGGCATCAAGTTCTTTAGGAGTTTGATCCCTAGGATTGGCCATTTCAATTTCAACTGGTTGGATGAGGACTGGTTCTTGAATTATTTGAGTATCTCTGATGTTCCTCCTATGTTGGCGAAGTGTTCGCTAAATTTTAGGGTCAGACAAATCTGAGGGAGTTTTTGGAAGACTACGGGGCATTCGGAGAGATTATGAAAGAAAGGGGAAGACGGGTTTTTCTTTGTATTTTTTTTCAGTTTATGATTTTTAAGAGGAAGACGGGATTTTCTTTGTGTTATTTTTTCAATCAATTTTTTTTAAATTTTGTTTTTTTTTTGGGTTTTTTTACAATAACAAGAAACTAACGAATAATTAAAGCACCATCCTCGGCAACAACGTCATTTGAAATGCACGGCCGATTGTCTCCTATCGACCGGTCAATGTTCCGGTGCTCTACTAATGTGTATAGCAGCACTCGGGTCGAATCCTCGGCGATGATACTTTGAAATAGTTATTTTTTAGTTGATTGTATTCTGATTGGGGGGATTTGATTGCAAAGCATATTTTAAATGACTAATTTATTATGATTGATTTAAGAAATTGATAATGATTGGGGTGTGTTCATTATTAGGGAGTTAAGCTTGTGAAATCCTTGAGCTTCTCTTTATATTGCATTTAAATTAACACCCACTTCACAAGTTGACGTCGATTAGAATTCCTAAGTGTTAAAGCATTAATCCATACCTTAACATAACTAGGATTCTAAAATCAATCATTTCTTGTTTATGGTAGTGTATTTATGGTTCCAATAATCCATGGAAACCACATTCTAAATAGAATATGTCATTAATCCATGACATATTAAGTCCAACATACACAGTGTTAAATTATCGAATACTCATCGAGAAAATACTCTCAATCACTTAACATACCTAAATTTTGACTCACCACAATGAGATATTTACTCAGCCATTTGGGTGTTTAATATTTTGGTTATAATAATTATGATGATAAATTAAGAATTGAATAAAAATAAAGGGATTATAAAAGAGTGGTATGTCGAACACACACACACGAACAATGATGATAATTAAAAACAGATTTTCTTATTGAATGAGGAAGAAAAATAAGGGGATGGAGATTTAACTTAATTTAAACTATTTTAAGAAAATTAATATTACAATACAGAAGGTGGAGGAGAATAAGAGATATTGAAGAAGAAACATGCATTAAAACAGAATTACAAAAGAAAGGACTTACAAAATTACAAAAATAATGAATACAAAAGTAAGTGGAAACAAAGAGAGTAGGAAAGGTCCCTCAATTAAAACATGAGTGTGTATGGTCCTCCCAAGACTTTTTCAAGTCTTTGGTCGTGCCAATATGTTCTCCTCTCTTCTGAAATACCAACCCTTTTGAAAGGAGAGGAGGGGATGTATTTATAGCCCAAGGTGGTTGACTTTTTACATTCCAGAAATACACCTCCACTTGGCTCGCAGATATGGACATCAAGAAAACATAATATAGAGAAATATCCTTTTTCAAAGTTGTAGATAATAACGTTGGCCGACTAATCTCAAAATTTGGAGTCATTTGGGCTTAATAAGGAAACGTTATGGACGGTTGATTAAACAAAGTAAAACTGTCCATTTCAATCCAGTCTTTTTGAAGTCCAGAATGTGAAAGGGTTTTTGAATATGAAGATACCTTCACATCCGAATGGGTTCTTAAAAAAATTCAACCGTCTATATTTCCACTTTCCCACTGCAAAAGATCAGCTTGATTTGATGCTTAAATCATGAGATATGTCATGCATAAATACTGATTTTAATTTTCGGCCAGAATGGTGGGATGGATTTCAAAGATTCATTTGGGCCCCTTTTAATTGGATTTGTGCCTTGAAAAGTTTATAAAGGATGACCTGTAGTGTCCCCAGAATTATGGTGGTGAGGTAATGTATTTGGACTTCTGGATTGAGCACATTAAATCAATCTTAAAGGCAGGTCATGATTGTTCATAGATTCTGTAGGTCATTTTGTGTGGTAAATGTGATCCTTCAAATGGCCGAATTGGCCCATGATCTCTTCTAATGAAATGTTTTAAATTTAAATTAGAATCCTAAAAAACAAGAACCACACAATTTGGATCAGTATAGTGATATTTATTATTAAAACAGCAAACTGACTCAATTGGACTACTTCTAAAAATACTCAAAAATTATACTTAATATTAAAACATTAATATTTCACACAAATTATGAAAATTTCATATAAAATAAGTAAAGGGAGTATATAATTAGTCATGAAAATTATAATAACATCACTTAGTTATTGGGTCACATTTTCTAAACATTTGGTATATATGCGTATGTTATATCAATGTGCACTTTTTAAATGTTTCTCACATTCCTCTACCGCAATTGATCCATGATAATAGGCTTTCAATCATATACTGGAATAAATTAGAAAAATAAATGAGGATGTATACAAGTACATGATGCAAATCACAAGGAAAAAATGGCCATTGGAATTTGATAAAGGTCAGAGAAATGGGCACATGACTAAAAACATTGTTCAATGCATTAACGGTGTCATGAAAGTGGTTAAAAATTACCAATCACTATTATTGTTTCATAGAAATTATATAGACGAGTTAAATATTTGTTGAAATATCATAAGATGTCGATAAAGAACTAATACAGTGTCATTGATACTTAAAAAGTTTTATAAAAGATCTTGAGGTTAATATAACTCTTTCCACATCATATCAGGTGCACCATTTTCATATGATGTGAAGTCGAGTTGAAGTTGAATAGGTTCAGGATGGTTAGGTGATGATTGTTTTTGTTGATAACTGGACCTATGAATGTGGTTACATCCAAGCATACAAGATTCCTTGATCACATGTACTTAAAGTGTGTTCTCATCTTCACCTCACAGGAGAGATTTATTTCAATCCAATGTATCAACTTGTCATCTTTCAGAATTGCTACATCACAGAGTGGAGCCCAATTGGATATGTATCAACATTAAATTCCCCATTAAATCTTCCAATTTATGTTCTGAATCCAACATAGTTGTGTGTAAAAGGTCATCCAAAATCCATATGTATGGGAAATGAAATAGATAGGATTTAGGAAAAAAGAATGCATCTATGATGTTTCACATGTAGGGAAGAGGGACATAATCACAGATAGTGTCCTCAAAATGATATCATGGAGGGTTCATCATCACACCCTATATGGTTTTTTTATAATCAGCTAATTATTTCAATTGTTTTACTTTCCATGTATAAAGGTTTATTATATTAATAATTTCCATTATCATAATTTTTTTCACTCAACATACATACTATTTAGTATATTTATATGTTTTTCATTTCTTTTTCCATTTACATAGATTGCATATGCATTGCTACATCTAGGCCTCGAGGATCCATATATTATTATTGCATAGAGTGAGCATATATCATAGTATTTATGGGATATTGGTGAAAATCGGATATTGAAAGTTTGTAGGGATCATTAATTTCACCATGAGAGACCACAATATCCTATCATACCCTATCTGCATCAGTCTAGGTTCTCCGAGTTTAGCATGTTCTTGTATATATCCATTGAATGTTTACTTATTTCTGATTTGGTTGAGCGACGGAGACCAGATACTCATACATTTCATATGCCTTAGGGGGAGACGAAGATTACATTACTGTATATCTATGTATTATTGGGTCTACCTATGGATGGAGATTTTGTTATAGGTCCAATGATATATAGTTGGGATTAAATTTTACACAAATATTTTGACTTACCATTATGAGACGCCTGGGGGACCCTTTGAGGAGGCAGGTTATAGATGTCCTAGCTGGATACTCATTTCGTCTCTATTGATCTATATTCAAATGAGGTGACATTGTAGAGATATTCCCGAGCATCCATTCTGTGATTTATTGGAGGTGAATTATTATAAGATCACTCTTGATCATATGTTCATCTAATGCACATACCTCTTCTTAGAGGTTTTGAGTGTGCTGGGTGGTATTGTTGGGGTTCAGCTTGTTTGGAATATCTGTATAGCGATCCATATAGGGAATATCACTTGATATTAAGGATATTAGTTTTTTATTTGTTATTATTGGTGTGGTCATGGATATGATTCCCTACATTTTCACCCTAGATTTTCTCCGAGTTACCACTCGATGCATTGTGCTTGGGCCCATTTTCTCATAGGCACTTTAAATGATTAATACACACTTTTTTCTAAAATAATATGCTAATTATATAATTTATGAATTTTTTTTTGCTTTATATTCATAGGTGGAGCCACTAAAATACAAATGTTTATATCTCCATGTGTTCTATTTCATATTAAAATCTTATGTTTGATCATTTTTTCATTGACGAGGTATGCATGAATCACTGTTTATATAATTGTGTCTTCTATGATTAATCACTAATAAAATTTATTTATCTGTGTAGATTAGTTGGATTCCATATACCGGTGAGATTATAGGACATATTCAGTATTATTATATGATGGGGATGCATTATTTTACAATCATGGTGCGATTGATCCATTTTCAAAGTATTGAGTGGAACCAACCCGATAGGGCCATGTGACAGTTTGGATACCGAAAACCAATTCTGGATTTATCGAGGCGGATTGCTGAGGTTCATGGTATATGAATTATAGGGAAACAAGATCAATATTGGAATATTATACATGAGCCATAAATATACATGTGGGATTCACATGATTATTATTGTGTCACTAGAAATTTAGGTGGATGTCTTCATCATGGACCCCACATTTAGTACATGCTCTGATATATGAGAGTGACCAGACGATTTATCACTTATCTTTAAGGGTCATATTATACCTTGGTAATTTAATTTTATCACATTTATTAATTATTTATAAATATTTTTGTAATCTATTTTATAATGGTTTTTTTGAAGGTGATGGGATCGACCGAGTTTGTGATATGATCGAACCTAAGTCAGATGATCCATTAAGTATTGATGAGTTTCGTTCAGTTCTTGATTTGATGATAAGCATGCTAAAAAATGTTTAGAGAATCTCTCTACATTCAGAGCATGCTCCTCTCCATTATCCCATTCCACCTCAGGACACACTCAATCTGTCATACATTGTTGAGGATCGACCTTCATGGCGACATCATTCGCATCACTCCACATCTCAGACTGCTCTAGATACCACTACACAAGTAGAGAATAGACCTTCTTCATCATACATGGTATAATTTGAAATATTCCCAACACACCCATCTTTATAGTGGGCTACACAGCCACCGAATGGACCTTCCTCAAAACACATGGTGTCATAAGAGACTTTCCCCACACACCCTTCTTTGGAGTGGGGCAATAGTTATGCCACCGAGTTTGGTATTGTGACTTGTATACCATATCTATCTCCTATATTGAAAGATTCCATAGATTGGAGAACTCTTTGGGGGCTTCCACTCAGTGATTTTCATTTCATCAATTCAACTGCATTCCAGTTACCTGTATAGCACTCTAGTGGATTAGAGCTTGGTTGAAGTTCAATTGCTAGACCCACTATTAAAGACATCACACCTATACATGTGGCTGAGGATATCTCACCTAGACCTATAGTTGAGAACACTCTAGAACCTTCTAGCAGGACAAGTCAATATGGGCGAAATATCAGAAATCCAAGGTGTGGTACTAGATGACACTTATGTACACATTAGCATTGAAGTTGTGTTACTTTTATATTTGAGGAGGTCCTTGTTAGGAACCTATGTGTCTGAAGAATTATTTCCTTTGTAACCCCACCCCTAGACCTACCATGTATATGGATGTATTACTTTGACATTTCATTGATTTAAAAATTTAATTATGTATAATAATATATATTATTTAATAATATTGATGCTAATTATTCATTAAAAAAGGTATTTAAAAAATTTACCTTTGCATTGAAACTATTTTTTTGGGTGGGAAACAACACATCATTTTGAATCAATAATTAGTTCTTAAAATTAAAAAATCTATCTGTGGATGTTATCGTGTGATTTCACACCAATCTGAGCTCATTTAGCCAGTTCTTCCTCTGTGGCGCATGTTTTTAATGACCGGCATTTTCTAAGAACTACTTATTTAGTCTATTCGAGCATATCACACATAGTATTGACATTTTGTCTACTCATACATGTATAAAATAGTTCTATAACACATTTCATAAGATTTAACATCAATTGGTGATCTTTTTCTACGGTTTTAATAGCTAAACGCATGTTTTAGTATTTTAAATTACTGAAACTATGTTTTCAGTAGTCTTGGGAAAATGATAGCTCTTTTTGTCACACCATTGGTTACTAAAATTAAAACATCAATATATGGTTATCTTCATCTAATTTCATAACAATATGAGATCATTTATTCAACTATTCCTCTGTGGTGCCTGTTTTTTAAGACTGACATTTTTTTAGAACTCTTTATTTAGTCTGTTCGAGCACATCACTTGTCAGATTGATGCGCCATCTGCTCGCACATGTAAAAATAGTTATAAGGAACATTTCATAATACTTCACATCAATTACTGACGTTTTAAATTTATGAAACTATGTTTTTGTTCATCTCAAGAAAATTATACCTCGGTTTGATGCACTGTAGGTTCCTAAATTTCAAACATCAATCTACAGTTTTTTTCATCTAATTTTAAAGTAATATAATCTCATTTATCTATCTTTTCCTTTGTGATGTATTTTTTTAAAGTCTAAAATTTTCTAAGAACTCCTTATTTTGTCCATTTTAGCACACCACAGGTCGTATTGTTGTGCCATCTACACACATGTCAAAAATAGTTCTAAGAATCCTTTTATAAGATTTCACATTAATTGGTCAACATTTTCTGTGGTTTTAATAGTTAAACGCATGTTTTAGCATTTTAAATTACTGAAAATATGTTTTTAGTTATCTTAGGAAAATGAAACCTTGGTTGGACATTCATTTAGTTCCAAAAATTAAAAAATCAATCTATAGTTGTTGTCATCTGATTTCAAGAAAAATATGAGCTCATTTACATGGCTTTCCCTCTATGGTGCATGTTTGTAAAGACTGACATTTTATAAGAACTACTTATTTAGTCCATTTTATCACACCGCATGTTGGATTGATGCGATGTTTGATCACACTTGTCAAAAATAGTTCTAAAATAGATTTCATAAGATTTCAAATCAATTGATGATCGTTTTATGTTGTTTTAACAGTTATGTGCATGATTTAGATTTTTAAATTACCGAAACTACATTTTCAGTCATCTTAGGAAAATGACACCCCAGTTTGATGTGCCATCAGTTGATAAAATTTTAAAAATAATCTAATGTTTTTGTTTTCATATTTCCCAACAATTTGATCTCATTTAGCTAGATTTCCCTCTATGGTGCACATTTTTAAGGATTCACATTTTCTAAGAAATCCTTATTTAGTTCGTTCAAACACATCACACGTCGGATTGAAGCAAAGCTGCTCCCACATGTCACAAATAGTTCTAAAATAGCTTTCACAAGATTTCACATTAATTGAAGATTTTTTCTATGGTTTTAATAGTTAACCACAAGTTTTAGCTTTTTAAATTACAAAAACTGTATTTTCAGTCATCTTGGGAAAATGAAAGCTCAGTTTGATGCGTTGTCAGTTCCTAAAATTAAAACATTAATCTACGGTTGTTTTTGACTGATTTTACAACAATCTTGGATCATTTAGTTGTCTCTCCCTTATGGTTCATGATTATAAAGACTGAAATTTTCTAAGAACTTCTTATTTATTCCATCTAAGAACATCGCATGTCGGATTGAAGCATCATCTACTCACACACAGTAGAAATAGATCTCAAATAGCTTTTATAAGATTTCACGTCAATTGAAGATTGTTTTCTATGGTTTTAAAATTTAAGCACATATTTTAGCATTTTAAATTTATGTAACTATTTTTTTTGTCTCATGAAAATGACACCTTAGTTTGAAATGTTGTTGGTTCTGAAAATTCATGAACCAATATACAGTTGTTGTTGTGTGATTTAATAGAAATATGAGCTCATTTGGATGGCTCACTCTCTATGGTGCACATTTTTAGAGACCAACATTTTCTAAAAACTTATTATTACGTTTCATTTAGGTGCATTTGAATTCCTATAAAACATCCATTAACTATACAAAAGCATGTATTTCTCCCATCCACGTATCTCCACCAAGTTAATTTTACCGATGTGTCTGCCTCCCCAAATCTCATGAATACCTGCACACCTATTACCCTCTCTCCATGCCCATGATTCCCTCAGAATTGTTCTCCTCCCCTCAAAACGATTACAACTCCAACTACATCTCCACCACCTAGGTTTCCACCTCTGCCTCCTCCTCCAAATCACCCTTCATGTCGATATCCTCCACATTTAGCTTCTCTTCCTGTAACTCTGTAAACACCTTCTCCACATGCAACATTGTGCTCACCATGTCTGCCTGCATCTCCACCTCCACCTTCTCCACCTGCAACTCCGCCTCCACCTCAATATTCAACTTTTACACCTTCTCCTTCAACAATTACTTCAATAGTATTATATCGTTGCTTCAAGAGTCATATCTCCTAGAATACAAAACTAATTTCTCTCTATAGGTTGGGTTTCATTGATTTGATATCCAAAATCTCCATTTATGCATTAAATAAAATCTTGAAATCTCATTTCTCGATATAAATCTCGATCTCTTTTCATCCCTTCCCTAAAAACTATACAGTTTTTCAATTCCTGAAATTATTTTCTTTGATATACTACCCTAATACATATTCATGCTTCTTAAAAAACATAACCTAAAAAGTTTTTTCCTACAAATACCCCTCGATATTCACAAGGAACCATATTTTGAATAGATTATCTAAGTCATCGTCAAGAAAACTTTGGATTTCCAAGACATTTTCTGAATACTGAAGGATTTCCAAGGTATGGTAGATAAATATTTCTAATACCGGTTGTAGGTACATCTATAACACATCCTACAGATGTGATTTATCAAAATACTCCCTCAATCATGGAAATACTTCTTCTATCAAAGTTGTGCTATATGGAATCATTTATGGATGGTTGGATTTCGAATGCATCATCTAAAGGACACTATATTTCCATGGTAACATTGAAACATATTTGTAAAACCCAACAATATACATCCTATAGTTTCACTATTATGTTGTGTTTTTGATGCATTCTTGGAATCCCACATAGAAATGTAGTGAAACACTATTATCCAATGTGAAATTTCAAGGGTTTGATTATGCTTCTGAAAATCATTGATAAAATTATAATACGAACTTGTTACACTATGATTTTGAGTATGATCCTAATGATATTATTTTGTTTTTATGGTAATTTATGGTGAGTTATTCTATTCATTTACATTTTTATATCATTTTGTTGATGGCTGTTAATTTCAGTGTGATTTTCTTTGGGGAATGGGTGCTGATTCCAACATATCATAGCGGAATTTGGTGAAGATGATGGGGAATTTTATAGGATTACATAGTGGATGTCTTAGAAGGTTGATCACATGTCGTTGGAGACTATTTTGGTGCAACAATGATTCCTGGTGTGTTTTGATAAATTATTCCACATTGGATAAAAGAAATAATTATTTATTTATGGTTTATGACATCAGATGGGCATTTATGTGGCAATAAAAACTTGGATGAGGTGTAAAGGGGCGTGTATGATGATCACTAAAGCTTAGCAGGGATGGAAACATCATTTTGGGGGTACAAGATACCTTTAGTACAAATCTATACATGTGTTTATTCATGATTTCCTTATGAATGCATGTTTCATACACTAGGGGATGAAAGATGAAATAGTAGATAGACTAAGGATGAAATTCTAATGATTGAAAATTTTTAAGCCTAATTTTAAGAGCATCACAGTGGATGAAAGTGGTGCACTTGAATAGGGTTGAAGCTTGTGCAGGTAAAAAATCTAAAATTTTAATGCTTCTTTATCTGGTTCTCTTTGTCTTTGGAATGTTTATGGTTGGTTTACTTTTCACATGATGGTTTTATTATAGTAATTATTTCACTATACATTTTCCATGAGAATAGTTGTATATTTGAAGAGGGAGAGATTAAATCTTTTAATTCCTATGAATTTATAACATTATAGAAGCATCCCTATCACCTTCCGCCACCCCATTTTATAACATCCGACTTCATCATGATGATTGATTAATCCTGTCGCAGTCACCTAGAACCCATCATCGATTCCTCTATAGAGGGGATGATTATTAGTGTGTTTTGATGGTAATTTATTTTGGTTTATTCTATTATTCTCCATTTTTATATCATTTCATTTATGGATACTAATTTCAGTGATATTTTGGAAGGGAATGGGTCTAATTCCAACTTATCATAGTGGAATTTGGTGAAGATGATGGAGAGTTTTCTCAGCATTCTTAGAAGAAGCCTTGGAAGGTTGAGCACATGTCGTTGGAGGTTATTTTTGGTGCGAAAATGATTCCTACTGAGTTTTGATAAATTATGCCACTTTTGATATTGTTTATTATGTAATCTAATTTGAAAACTCTAATTCTCTATATTGATCACAGATTCATGTGATATATCATACTCCATAAGAATGAAATATTATGATGGTTATATAGCAATGAATTTTTCAGATTCCAGATACTACATGGAACTTTATAACATATTCATTGTTATTTTCTCATTCCTGTACAATTATAGTGTCAAACTATTCAAGTACACAATTTATTTTCTTCCAAAATACATAAAAAAACTAGACATTGTTTAGTTGTCCATATACTAAGAAGGGATTGGTTCCCAATACATAGTGACCAAGATACTAAGTTAATGATAGTATTTATGAAAGGTTGGATCGGTACCTGGCTTTAGCTAAGTGGATGGAGGATTTCCCCACCACTAATGTGACGCATCTTATTTCTGTTACCATGGACCATAAGCCCGTTATGTTGAATTTCAGTTGAAGTAATGTTTCCCAACCTAGAAAGAGGTGTTTTAAAATTGATTCTTTATGGTTAAAATATAAAAATATGAACATATTATCAAGGATTCATGGCTCTGAGGGTGTGAAGGCATACTTCATAAGCTTCAGGTAAGAGATACTAATTTACAAGCTTGGGGGATATAAACAACTAGAACCTTGACCTTGGAATGTAATGAATTGAGAGGATTATGTGGGGATTATGGAAGGGTTTTTCCTGAGTGATTTCATTTTTGTAGTAACATGTCTATGCATTTATCCAAAGAAGTAATACTAGAAGCATCAATAAAGTGAGGTTCTCTTGCAGGAAGGGGACCAGAATACTATGTTATATCATCAAAAGGAATCTTTCTAGAAGGGGACTAGAATATTGTTTTATTTCATCAAAATGCATATTATAGGAGGTGAATTAATTTCATTCATAAGCTAAATAGTTCATAGTAGAAATTCTATTGATGCTATTAAATGGTTGTTCACTAGTTTTTGTGACTCATTCTTCAAATTTGAATAGTTTCTCATCTTGACAGAAGTGGATGAGTGTCTCCAAATAAGGGTGTCTTTGGATATGAACACTAAATTACATAGTGAAATACATTAGGATTAGGTTGTCAATGTTTTGAGGATTATTCCTTATTCTATGGTCCTAGGGGATAGTGGTCTTCAATCAATGATATGATCATTATATAATCTTTTTGGGAATACTCATGATCAGTTTTTTTCACTTAAAGTATCAAATTTTTTCATACAACCTTAGTTCCATGATAAATAAGATGATCAAACTGATTTGAAGATGATCATACACTTTTCAAATTCTTTGTGATCTCTGTCAAATATTTGTTGGAATAAAAATGATCTTGAAATGATCAGTGAATGTTAAACATAATTCTCAATTTACATCACTAATGTGATGCCAACTTAGTAATTTATTTTTTATTAGGTACTTTTTAAATCTCAATTGAGCTGTAATGTTGTATTAATCTAGATGTAATGTTATCTATGTCATTCGATGGATTTATTTGTTTTTTGTAATGTAACAAAATTCTATTTGTTATTTATTATTATTGTAATTCTAACCATGTTTATCTATGATAAATTAGTTTGGTATAATTCCATATTCAAATAATATTTTTTGAAAATGTCTGGGTGTAGATACAATTATATTATATAACTCGGTGTTGTATGAATTAATGTTCTTTCATTATTTTGTACCTTTAATGGAATTACTCTAATGAACATCTGTCAACCGGATATTATGATTACAATCTCTGAACATTGAAATGTGAAATGGAATTTAACCAGATAATATTATTAGAAAATAAGTGACATATGTAATGTATGTTGTATGTTTGGGAGTGTTTGTGTTGTTTTTCATTACCTTTGTTCAAAATCATAGCACTTTTAAACAATGTAAAGATGATTATTTTAGTCCAAATATTTCTTCTTTTCAAATTTTAAATATTCCCAACACAATTCATATCACATATGTTATACATTGGGTGTTTTATTTGGTCCTCATATCCTATGTTGATAAAACAGTAAAAAACCATTTTTTTAATATGGAAAATGGTACATCCTAGATATTCTCTTATCCTATCAACACCCAGAAAACCATTTATTCCCTTTCTTTCAATTGGTTCTTCTTTATCTAAAGATGGAACCATTGAAATTATTCTTAGAGGATAATCAGATGATCACACCAATTTTTTAGTATTTATCAGTTTTCATTAGAATTCCTATACTATTATAGAAATTGAATCACTTTCCATTCTCGTGATGACAGAGTTGAAAAAAAGAGGAAGAAGACTCTTGATATTGACATCAAAGAAAGTATGCATCTATTATCTGCTAGTTTTACAATTTATTATACATCACCTCAAATGAAAACATGTTTTCGGTCATCGCAATCTAGAGTTCCATGTATTCATAGCAACTACATCCTTGGGAGTTTTAATAAAAGTCATGTTTGTTTTATAGGATAGTTTTCTTGGAACAGACCACAATGACATGTTTTCTCTTGATTAGTTTATATGGATTTACAATTCTACCATAGATTTGATCACAGTTTTTTAAATCATTTTTCTTCAAGTTCTATAATATGAAAAGCTCCACATGCGCTGACTACAACACCCAAAGTAGTTCATAATTCAACCTGGTATACATAATTATTGCTTCATCATATATTATTAATGCAGCGGGAAATTATTTTCAAAATATTGGAGTTTATTATGGGTCTAAAAAAAGTCTTTATGTGAGATGGATCAGGTATTCAATTTGTGCATATTGGAAATATTGTGGTATATTAGCCTTTCATTGGAATGTTTTCTCTTCACTTACTGATATCAATTTCCAAGGTTTGTATTGTGTGTTCTCTACTATATACTCGTTATTTCTGTTTTTTCCCTGGTTCTATGATCAAGGATTTTCACTGGTGATCATCTGTTGTGGGAGTTTCTTTAGACTCTTCAATAAAAGGGAAATACAATTATGGTTAATTAAAAAATAATGAATCTTGATATGTTAATGGCTATTTTAAGGTAGTAATCTGATTATCTATTTTCTATGAACCAAGACACTTATAGTGGATAGGGAGGATATTTATTATAGCTCGTTGATTATTTGAATTCATATGGCTATAGACAGTTGTTTGGAGAAAAGTTGTGGATTAAGTGGAAGCTCGAATCTAATGGGGTTTTCTTCAACATATTTTAAGTACCTAGATGGAAACTTACCAGTGGTAATTGGTGGATTATCTTTTGATCCCAAAGGTAATGGTAGTATATATTATTCATGATTAATTATTAT
The DNA here is from genome assembly GCA_963277665.1 of Viscum album. Lineage (NCBI taxonomy): Eukaryota > Viridiplantae > Streptophyta > Magnoliopsida > Santalales > Viscaceae > Viscum > Viscum album. The sequence continues at coordinate 2,082,407,427 of OY728120.1, forward strand.
ATTATGGATTCAATGGAAAGTTGTCATTACTACTAGATGTTGTTAAGCTTTATTGTTTTCTTGAAATGTATGACTCTACATTTTATCATTTAGATTCCTTCTCTTGAACACTTAATTTTGTTGGATGTTGAGTAATACAATAGAGTATTAAAGGATATATACCAGTCTTATATTCACAGGAGGGTGATACCACATTCACCTACCACTAATGGAAATTTAGACTATAGCCATGGTTTCAAACCGTGGATATAATCCCAAAAACCATGGATATAGGTTATATCCATGGTTCAATAGACCATGGATGGTATTGGAATGGATATAGGGTATGACCTATAGCCACGATTTGAACCGTTGGAAGAATAGTAAGCCATACAGGTCATATTTCCATGGTTTAGAACCGTTACTATATGGTTTTAGCCATGGTTTAAAACCATGGAAATAGAACTATAGCCACAGTTTGAAACTGTGGTTGTAGGCCTACCCATTTCATAAAACCCCACATCCCCCCCTTGAACACCCCCATTCAACCCATGCCCCATATGGACAACCCCCCTGCACCCCCTTGAACATCCCCCAGCACCCCCATGCACTACTTGGACAGCCCACCCTTCACCCCCGTGAACATGCCCCCCCCCCCGCACCCCCATGCCCCCCTGCGCAACCCCCTTACACCCCCCGGGACAGCCCCCTTGCACCCCCACTGGACCCCCATGCCCCCTAGATAGCCCCCTTGAACACCCCCCATAGACAACCCCTTTGATAACCCTCTTGAACCCCCTTGCTCCCCCTAGACAACCCCCTTGAACACCCCCCCTGCACCCCCATACCCCGTGGACCCCCATGCCCCCCTGCACCCCACTAGACATCCCCCATGCCCCCCTGGACAACCCCCTTGCACCCCCATTGGACAAACCCTAGACACCCCCCTGGACACCCCCCCTCCCCCTAGACACCCCCATGGACCCCCTCGGAAAGACCCTGGACAGGAAGAACCCCTTGTACCCCATGGATAGCCCCCCTTGCACCCTCACTGGACCCCCATGCCCCCTAGACAGCCTCCCTGAACACCCCCCTGGATAGCCCCCTTAACAGCCCTCTTTCACCCCCTTGCACCCCCCCTGGATAGCCCCCCTTGAACACCCCCTACACCCCCATCCCCCCAGACCCCCATTCCCCCCTACACACCACTGGATAGCCCCCATGCCCCCCCGGAGAGCCCCATTGCACCCCCACTAGACACCCCCTCTTCCCTAGACTCCCCCTGGACACCACTCCCTCCCCCTAGACACCCCCATTCCCCCCGGGAAATACCCTGTACAAGAAAACCCCCCTGCACCCCCAGGTGCATCAAAGATTTCTGGAAATATAGAAACAGATGTCTTGGTTGATGTAGTAGGGGGATTTCTCCAGACTGTTCAACAACTGTTTACAGCTTTGGTGTGGAAAAACTACCTAGTTACCAGTCTCTTTTGGACCGGGAAAGGAGCTGTGGAATTGGTGTTGGATAGCCAAGGGGTGTATTGAAGAGTCTCTGCAAAGGGACAGAGAACTGAGAGAATTCCTTGCTATTGAAAAATAACACGGCAGAATCCTAGGGTATTTCCAGAGGGCTAGATAATGGTTTCACTCATACACATGTTCTGATCATGTATGATGACACTAGTGTCATTAGTGTATATCTAAGAATTTGACACATCACTCGATGGATGGACATTTATGTAAGACATCATCCCCCCCCCCCATGGACACCCCCCTACCAGGTCCCCCCCCCCTCCTGGACACCCCCTTGCACCCTCCCCACTGCCCTGCAGACCCCCCTGCCCCCCACCAGTATCACCCCTTCCAAGTCCCCCCCCCCTCCTGGATACCCCCCCTTACACCACACCTACACCCTCCCCTTCCCTACAGACCCACCTGCACCACACCCCCCCACCTGTACACCCCCCCTTGCACCGCACTTGCACCCTCCCCCTGCCCTGCAGCCCCCCGGACAACCCTTCTACACACCCCACCTGCACCCTCCCCCCACCATTATCCGCCTTTCCAGATAATTGTTTTCCATCCTCCTCATTCAAGGAAGTATCTAGCTTATATGTTTATATATATATTCATTGGTGTTGCACCATGAATTAAAGTAATAAAATGATCTCTAACTCAGGTGGTAAATCTCTTCGTTCATAAAATATGTAATGAAATTTAAAAATAATGTATTCCATTTTCTTTTGGTTTTCATCCCAAGAATGGTTTTTATTGGTTAAAAACATTTAAATATAGTTTTACAAAACCAAAAATCTAAAAGAAGAATCCATGGGAAGAATTTTTGTTTTAGTTCCAGTGGTATTCATATCTTCTAGTCTCCCCATGCAATCTCACCACTAAGCCATCTCACATGAACTCCATTGATTTATGTTTCTAATTTTTTAAAAATATAAACAAAATTATTTCCCAAGTCATTCAAAGAATCAAATATGGTCCACCCGTGTCAAACACATGATCCTTATTCGTGAAAAACAGTCTTCATAGTCACTTAAACACCCTTAGAAACCCCTAAGAGTACTGTCATTTCCCGTCTCCCTGCCCAATTCTGAACTGCTTGGTTGGCCTAGAAACTACATTGGAAACCTTAGAAAGATTTCTAGAAATAAATTTGTGACTTGATCCACTATCTAAATGAACAATCACCGAAATATCTAACACATTACCTGATAATTTCATAGAATCAACCCATGATTCCCATATACTCCTGAACTCTAAAGCTTCTTTAGCCTATACTATTTCACCATAGCATAGAGATATTGAACTAGCATAAAAGAAAGGATAACTTACAGAGCTATTGAGTGAGAAAACAGAGTATGTTCGCAACTAGGAGAAAATTTTTCCATGGTTAGCGTCCAACGATGGCACTGTAGATGGACGAAAAAGAGAGGAAAAACCCGCGGAAAGAATCCATGGAACTGTAAATGAATGAGAATTAAAAACAAAAAGAAATAATAATTTTGTTGTGATGTTGACATCCATACAAAATGGATGACAAGAGTTGTGATTCAATATTTTATGGGAGATGATCTGTATGGTGGGATCATTATAGAAGAAAGTTATTTCAAATTTTTCAGACGACAGAGGACATAAAATTACACTGGGTGCAACTTTTCATGGTTGTTACCACACTATACTGGTTTTTGTCTTGGTACGGTGCAACGCCGAACTTGTCAAGGGAAATGTTTAAACCTACTCCAATGGACAAGTATGGGTAGCCGATGGAGAAGGAACCGTTTCAGAAACCTAGTGCATTAGAGGATCAGTTTGTTTCCACTCTAAAACAGTATTGAAAGGTAATTGTTAACCTGAGTATTAGAGTGGAAAGGTGGGAAAATAAAATTGTGTGGCCGCAGTGTCTGCAATTACTTGGAGGTGGTATGGAGAAGCAATTTGAACTGTAATTTCATTAATTACGTGTGAAAGAACAAGTATTCGGTCCTACAATGATTACAGTGGTGCTCGGGAAAGAGGAGTTTGTGCAACAACAACCCACTCAAATCAATGCAAAACCATTGAAATCAGTACACCAAACTACTGCAATGTTGGTGTCAAAACATCCCGTGTTAGTAGAGATCAATCCTACAAATCTAGGATGCAAGGATTGGAATTGGTATGGTCTAGAGTTTGAAGAGCGTATTGAATAGGAAGTGGATCCAATTGGGGTGGAAGAAGCATCGAACTTGAGCATAACGCAAGTATAACAAGATCGTCAAGTCTTTGAAGATTGTATTTTGGGAGAAATAAAAAAATTGGAGGTAGTAAGTTTGGAATTGTGCCAGATTGGTCATGGAAAGATTGATTCAGTGTGGAATGACTACATATTTGTTCTACTAGAAGAACAGATGTGATAAACTGTGAAAAAAACATCGCTCAAGTTATGTGATTTGGAAGAGAACACAATAAATAGAATTAAAGGTCTAGAGCTTCAGGTGGAACACAGTTCAAAAACTAGAGGACAAAGAGAGGCACCCATAGATAATCTGAGTAAATGTGGGAGCAACAAGGCAGAGGAAGGTCGTAGTTAAGGTGGACACAAAATTCTAGTGGTTTCAGTTTGTACAGAATTTGTGATGAGAATGTTGAAAAAAGTTAAAACAAGTGCTGAGGGAGAATGTTTGGGGATACAAACAACTCAAAAGGTTCAAAACTAAGATACAGAAGGGTTATTAAAGAGGGAAGGAATAGGGGATCTTGAAACCCCACACCGAAAGGAGACTCATTGTGTTTTGAATACTGAAGAAGTGGAGGAAGTGCGGGAGTTGGCAACAGGTTGGTGGCATGATGGTGCAATGCCACAGTTGGAATTACTATGTGGATTTCCTTTCAAAACTATTGAACTTATAATGGAGTTATTCCTACTATTTATTGACCAATGGAGCATGGTCAAGGCCTTTCTAGGTATCGGCTGGTTGCTAAAACTTTTTCGCAGTCATGGTATACTAGCAGCAATGGACATGAACGCTCCTGAGGCTATTGTGGACTCAGGACATGAGGGCTGGAAAGTCAGCTTCCTCACTGGAAGAAACTTAATTTGCAGTTGGAATTTTACAAAATAATGGTTTCAGTTTATTCAATTAGGAAAGATAGATCTTGGATATTTTTCTACTACGGAATGTATATGTGGGAATGTTTACTATATTATTTTGTCATGTGGGAGCTGTATTATTGTTCTAATGATGAATTTGCAAAACAGGAGCTGTAAATTGTACTAGAATAGTCTCCTTGGGGGAGTGATGGTTTCTGTCACATTGTGTTTGAAGGCCGGTGGTTCAGCAGGGGAGGATGTTTCAGATGCAGGGATGACAACCTTAATTTTTTTTCTCATCTTGATCCAATTTTCCTGAATAAACTTCATGTTCTTGCACCTAGAGTGGTTTTACAAATTGGACCATTATTATTGATAGATATAGTAGGTATTACAATGAGAATTTTTATCATCAACAAGTGCAGGACAATGAGAGTGGCCGGCTGCTATAAAGAAAATAATGAAGTTTCAGTTTCAGTATATCTTGGGAAAGGAAAGGAATCAAACCAGTGCCGAAGATGTAAGTGTTATGCATACTTTTGATAGCCCCTCGACAGCAACTGGAGACATGATTTCTTGGAATAATGGTTAGGAGGTGATTTAGGAAACAAATCTTCTCTTGGTTTTGGCCAATATAGATGCGGCTGAAGATTCATATTTAGAAAGAAGTAATGTTGCTCAACTTTATGGTGGGTATGAATGATCTTTTGAATTTTCCAACATTAGTAGGACGACGATATGGACTGGCTATGATTTTTGGTGATGTGATCCAGCACTGGGTTCTGAGAGCAGGGTTTAGCAGCACATTTCGAAGAGTGATCCAGCCATATATGATATGTTGCCTCTATAATTATGCTTACTCCTACAGAAGTAAGAGACGTTTATTTTTTGTTCATTAACTTCTACATAGTTTTGGTGTGCGACTACTTGTTAGGCCCGAGTCCTAATGAATTATGATAAACAGATTAAAAAAATTCATGGCGTTCTGTTTCTGAAAAACATTTACACTTCCAATTCTAAAAGAAAACCACTCAAATAAGTGTCAGAATAAAAATTTTCAATATGTAATCTGGAACCACTTATATAGAAGTACTGATCATAAGTGATACATGATATAAGCAGTAAAGGATCCTAAGTGAGATTTCCGATCATAAATTTAAGTCATTGATTGAGGATGGTTAACCAAGCTTATCTAAATCCTAGGCTCTATTTGATATGATGACAGAATTTTTGATGGTAGTATAAAATAATGAGAGGGGATGGGAAAGGGATTGGGGATTCAATTGTTGTGGAATCATCAGGAGGCGCAATGATAGAAACGATAAATGAAAGATGAATACAGAAAGAAAAAAAATAGACACAGGACACACAAATTTACGTGGTTTGGGAATAACCTTACATCCATGGAGATTCAGAACTTCACTAATTCGGGAGCACAAAATTACAGATTTTTCTCATTCCTAACCCTACCCTGAAATGGGCTATAAAATGAAGAAGACGATCGCTATTCTGAAAATTAAGTCTGCGTCGCTACTGTTAACAGTGACCACCTATGTCAAAAGTACTGCAGTCCTTTGACTCTGATGTCCGCACTACAACAGTTCTTGTCGGTGTCGGTTGGTCAGCTCGACCCGTGACAGTTGCGGGCCACAAGCATTCGGCCCAACCGGATAGGGATACACCAATCCAACAATCTCCCTTGTTGCATCCCTTTATGAGAAGGAGGTTAAGAGTGCCCTTTTTTCTCTAAATATTGATAGTGTGGCTGGGCTTGATGGGTTCACATATTAATTATTTATGTTCTACTGGGGTATACTTCGTGATGTTCTCTTTAATTCTATAAGGGAGTTCTTTAACCATGCCACAATGCCCTATAGAATTAACTCCAATTTTATTTCCCTGATCCCAAAGAAGGAAAATGTTGGGGATGTAAAGGATTTCCATACTCTTGATATTGGGAATACCATTCCAAAAATAAGTAGAAAAATTATTTCTATCAGGTTAGGTCTCATTGCTAGTGGGTTTATCTCTTCAAATCAGCCACCCGAACAGCCCGAGGACACCCCTGGATAGCCCCCCTAGACACCCCACCTGCACCCTGCACCCTACCCTACAGACCCCCCGGATAGCCCTTGGGCACCCCACAATATAGCCCCTCCTAGACACCCCACCTGCACCCACCCCCTATCTTGCAGACCCCACGGCACCCCAGACAGCCCTTGGACACCCCACCTGCACCCCGCCCTGTAGACCCTCCCCAGACAGCCCTTATACACCCTCCTTGGATAACCCCTCCTAGACACCCCACCTACACACTCTCCCCTTCCCTGCATTATCGCGGCGTGACCACAGCGTGACCGAGGCGTGACCGAGGCGTGTTAGCTCGATCCAGCGAAATCCGCGGGGCAACATCTTCCGTCCAGGAGCGAAGGGAGCAGGAGGAGGCTGGAATACTGGGGGAAGGGGGTTGGTTGCAAGTACTTGGGGGATGGTTTGGGATAATTCGAAGGTGGTAGGGGGGCTGTTACGGGCTGGAATGCTGGTGGCAGTGGGATGAAATGAAGGTGGAAGGGGCTGGTGTGGGCTGGATGTGGCTGGAGCAGGGCCAAATCACGGCATTAATGCGACGTGCCCACGGCGTGACCGCGATGTGTTGGCCCGGTCCAGCGACATCTGTGGGAAGCATCTTCCATCTAGGAGTGAAGGGATCGGGAGGAGGCTAGAATTCTGGTGGAAGGGGGCTGGTTGCAGGTGTTGGGGGGATGGTGCGAGCTGATTTCAAGGTGGCAGGGGGGGCTGTTGCAGGTTGGAATGCCGGTGGCAGTGGGATGAAATGAAGGTGGAAGGTGGCAGTAGGCTGGATTTGACCGCGGCGTGATCGCGGCGTGACCGCGGTGTGACTGCGGCATGACTGCGGCGTGACCGCTACGTGACCGCGGCTTGACCGCATCCTGACTGCGGCATGACCGCGGCATGACCACAGCGTTACCGCAGCATTATCGCGGCGTGTTAGCCCGATCCAGCAACATCTTCAGGGCAGCATCTTCCGGCCAGGAGTGAAGGGAGTGGGAGGAGGATGGAATTCTAGTGGAAGGGGGATGGTTGCAGGTGTTGGGGGGATGGTGTGGGCTGATTTGAATGTGGCAGAGGGGGTTGTTGCGGGCTTGAATTCTAGAGGCAGCAAGCTGAAATGAAGGTGGAAGGGGGCTGGTGTGGGCTGGATGTGGGTGGAGAAGGCCCAAATCATGGAATTACAATGGCTTGACCACGACGTGAGTGCGGCCTGACCGCGGCGTGACCTCGGTGTTACCACGGTGTGACCGCAGCGTGATCGTGGCGTATTGGCCCTTTCCTGCGACATCTGTGGGGCAACATCTTCTGGCCAAGAGCGAAGGGAGTGGGAGGAGGCTAGAATGCTGGTGGAAGGGGGCTGGTTTCAGGTGCTAGGGGGATCGTGTGGGATGATTCGAAGGTTCCAGGGGGGCTGTTGCGGGCTGGAATGCTGGTGGCAGCGGGCTGAAATGAAGGTGGAAGGGGGCTAGTGTGTACTGGATGTGGCTGGAGCAGGGCCAAATCACGACATTACCGCGGCATGACTGCGGCGTGTCTGCGACGTGTTGGCCCAGTTCAGTGACATCCGTAGGGCAACATCTTCTAGCCAGAAGAGAATTGAGCAGGAGGAGGCTAGGATGCTGGTGGAAGGAGGGCAGGTTGTAGGTGCTGTGGTGACGGTGCGGGGTGATTCGAAGGTGGCAGGGGAGCTGTTTTGAGCTCGAATTCTGGTGGTAGTTATATAAAATGAAGGTGGAAGGGGGAAAGTGTTGGCTGGATGTGGCTGGAGCAGGGCCAAATCATAGCATTACTGTAGTGTGACCGCGATGTGACATCGACGTGTTAGCCCGTTCCAGCAACATCCGTGGGGAAGCATCTTCCGTCCAGGAGATAAGGGAGCAGGGGGAGGTGAGGCAACATTCCAGTCATCACCCCTCCAGAAGATGATAGAATGGATCAACTATTTAATATGTTATAACAAGGGATCACCAAAGAAGGTTGTAGCGAGCGGAACAATAACGCAATGTCTAAAGGGAAACAAAACGATGGAAATGAACCATACACCCTACACAAACCATTTACAAATTTATTCACTTTTCCTAAACATGGAAGTTTTATTTATAATATTCAAAGCATGAAATGGAATGTGTCATGGTCAAGGAATATGCCTACTCGGGAAATGTCATTTGATTTAAATGAGTATGATAAGACAATTAATATTATTCAAAGAAAACAAAAACTAACTATCCACAAAACAAACACCAACAAGAGGCATATGAAAGACTCAAACCAAATCTAAACATGATACAAATAACTATCACTACTCTTTGGTTTAGAAGACAACACACCTCTGTTGGAGGGGTTTTATTATAAAATCATGGCATTGCTTTATCACACAATTCATTTAATTATATTTAACATTTATTCTAAAACTCTATCAGCACAAATCAAATGCAATTATTTAAGCAACTAGATCCACATAACTATCACTGTGAGTTTTCGCAGACATCGAACCTCCATTGGGGGGGTTTTATTATAAAAACATGAATTTATTTATCAAATGAAACAATTATATTAAAGAACACTTATTCAAAATATTCAATTCAATATAATTAAGCATAATTAAGAAAGATAAATTCAATTTAAATCATTCTTGAATTAAAGAGGCATGAAGAGGGATCCTACCTCAAGGTGGAACCAAACCATCCACTTCGGATCTTGGTGATTTCTAACTAAAAGTTACTACTCCCCCACTGGGTATACACACCTTCACACACATGCAAGGAAACCTAGCCCCTATGAACACACATGCATGGCCATGAGCATGTGCAAGGGGATCCTTGCACATATGCTTATATGCATATACCAGTCTCCACTCACCTTCGTATGCATTTATATATATATACATGGGCACACATAGCCCCATACGTTCATAATCACTGCCATGGTTGACTATACACATAACGGTGGAACCCACATACGTATACTTTATTGCCTACGCACATATAGGCGAGTCTACCTTAACTTGGCTACTCAAAACCATCGAGCAGGGATCAACGCACTAAATAAAGGATATTAGGAACATTAAAACACATAAAGGATGCTACATAACCAGCGAGAAACCAACCAACGACATTAATGTCTTACCTCGATTGGGAAAACCAAATCCACCCGAACCAACACAAAATGATCCAACACACTACTGAAAACATAATATGGAGTCAAAAAAACTGAAATCCCTAAATACATGAGGTGCGAGACAAGTAGTGACCATATAATCTTACCTCGAATCAGAGCCGGTGGACTGAATCAATCTGAACCCCATTTTCCCCCCTTCGTAGAATATAATTACCCTTTGTCCACAGAAAGAAGTAAAAGTCCTCAGTGGCCAATGTGATAATGAAAATAAAATAAAAACTAAACTAAAACATGCCTATCTCATGTGACTATACATGTCACCACCCAACATATAAGAACCACAATGACCCATGGGTTTAATCATGTTCTTCCAAGGAAGGGGGAAATAGATCCATGTTTTAAAATGATACTATCAATTAGTACATTCCTATTAATTAACAAATATTCTTATTATTGTTGTTATATAATTAGTTTGGCTCGAGTTTCAGCTTAATTTGGTTTTGTTCGATACAAGTTTTTATCCCACCGAAAAATAAAATTTTACTAGAGGACACAATTTCTAATCTAATAGAATATACCATAACAAAAAATGGATCAACAGCTATGAAGAAGGTTGAACAAGATAAGAAAGAATTTGCGATCATATAGTCTGATGAGTTATAAAAGGATAAACCAAAAAAAAAGAAAAACATTTAGAGTTCTCTATTTTCTCATCTGAATATGCAATTTTCAAACAATAATAAACATTTGAAAGAAGAGAAAACCATGTTTCCTCAACATAAATGTTTAGAATGTGAGAAATAAGAAAGCTCCAAGAAAATCAATCACTTTTTAGCTAAAAAGAAAAGTTCTCCAGTGTTGAGAAAAAATCTTAATAACTTAGATGTTGATCAACCATGGAAGAAATTTTAGATGAAAAAATATTGACCAAGAAAAAGAAGTACAAGTAGTAATTGGGGAATCAAAATAGGAGATATATTGTATTGATGTTTGAAAAATTAATATGTAGCTGGATAAACTAAATCTTAGAGAGAACTGAATTTTTTTCTAGAAACTTATGAGAACCCAACATTTGTGAAGCACTATATTGTATTACAACCTGAAAAATTAGTATGAACATAGTGGAATGTGAAACTATAGAGTAGAGAAAAATGATACTGAGATGCTACAGAGGAGAAAATACCATATGCATGATTCATCAGGAGCTGGATAAATCTACGCTTAGGGAACATTTCTACCCTCTTGTCTATTTTTACGAAGCAACAGTAAGATAGATTTTTTAAGAAAGTAGCATGTTTCGGTGATGGTGAATTGAAACGTGAAGTGAGTACAGGGTGTGCTTCACTGAGGTAGGTCTAATAAGAGACAAATATTACCATGAACACCTGTAGGAGTGGAGGGGATCCTAGTGGTGGAGGGAGATGTCAACCGGGGTAGGCAGGAACTCTAGCTCAAAAGGAGGTGATAATGGAGCTAGAGGAGAAACCGAGGGAAATTGATACATGGCATTGATGTGAACATATTCTTGAGCCAGAAAAGGAAGGCAGCATTATAGTCAGTAGAGGGAATTAGTTTGGATTGATGCGAAGGATGGTATTGGAGTACGACGGTGGAAATAGTGTGCGGGAATCCAAGGAGTGGATGGGAACCGAGATTAGGAGGAAGACGACAACTGGGCTCTGTGGGGACCATAGGTCGACATGAGACAAAGCGTGAGCATGGAGAGAAACTGAGGGAAACCACGTGTGGAAGAGGGAGTGAGGAAAAAGAAACGGTATAACGGAAAGAAATACAACAAACCATAGTTCGATAAGAGATGAACCCCGAGGTGGAGGAGAATCTGAGGTAAATCGTGTGCCGAAGAGGGGGGGTGGAGAGGAATGGATTGACACGAAGAAGGTGTGTGGAAGTCAAGCAGAGAAGAAACGTGGGTTTCTGAATGATGGAAACATGGAATGGAGAGGAACCCAATATTAGTATAGGTAGTAGATACCATTCCTCCACTATGTTTTCTTTCAATAATATTTTTGAAATTAGTAAATTGAACATGTTAAAGAACCCCAATTCACTCTGACATGTTTAGATGTTTAGTTTCAGAATTATGAAATTACTTATTGTTTTTTTAAAAATATATATTATTTTTGACAAATATAAGTAATGAGGAAGATGTAACATTTAAAATTTTCCTAGTGGGAATAATATCATTGGGCCCATGTCATCACATAGTAACTTCAATGATGGTAACTTTATTATCACTATTGAGAATTTTAAATCTAATAATGATGAACCACCAAAGAATAATATGTGGTTAAATATTCGATTTTATCACTATATGATAGATCCATAAATTCCATGAGCTCACCATTATCTTGGGGATGATTCTAGAACATATATATTTTTAAATATAACACCATATCTGATCATGATACATCTTGGTCATGTTTTCTCATACCTGAATCCAAGAAATATTAGAATAGTATTAACATATAATCAATAAGAAACACTATTGTGCGATTATTTATGATGGTAATCAACCATGATAAATAATAATCATGCTAGTAATCATATACTATATCAATTGGTATGTTTTTTCGGTAAAGATATCAAAATATAAGAAAGAATAAGATCACATGAAATCTTGGTTAAAATAGAGAATGTGGAAGTTTAATGTCATTGCACCACATTCTATGAGGGAATTCTTACAATGTAATGATTTCATCAAGGAAAACATTAATAAATAAGAAATAATTGGAGTATCTAACATAATGAGAAAAATAAAACAATGTTTCCATGTGCCACAGTATTTCTAACACATCAATGGATAACTAAATCTTGGAAACATCACATTCTCATGTGCCACAATATGTCTTGGTGAAATATGACGCAAACCATACAAAAAAAACTAAATATTAAAAGATATAAATAAGAAATAATAATTGAGGTAGAAGTGGAATATTTACCTCTATCCATTTAAAGTAGAAGAACCCCATAAGGCATTTTTAGAGGTGGAATCCAGAATAACAATTTTGTTATCCTTAAAAAACAACACCCATCCATACTGGGTAACTAATCCATCTCCATTGTGTACCTGATGGACCTTATAAACGGTCCGCTACACTTTCCATCCCACAGAGTACCTGGTACCCCTCCATCGGGTACTTTATAAAGGCTTTAGTTTTTTACAAACCCATTTAGACGCACCTAGTGCCTCCCAATTGAATACCCAATAACTACGACAATTTTTTGAGGTTATCCACCACCCTAAGATTTGGAAACCAACCCTCTAAATAACCATTAGCATAAAATGAAAACAAATCCCAGAGATGTAATAACTCTTGAAATTCCAATTCATATCCCAATTCTAAAAAATCTCCCTTCTTTAGGCAAAAAATCAACTTTCCTCTAAAATTACCAACCCTCAAATTGTGCGGGTCATTAAAAACTCCCAACCATAAGAATTTCAATCCTTGAGAAGCATCTAGGGTGATCCCTTGATTCCCAATTTAACCATCAAAATTTGATACCATCACTTTTTATCGATTCCAATTGTCCACAACTCCACCATGCGGATTCCCAATCTAGACTAATTATTTCTTCACCAAAAACCACTTGTCCCTTACTCCACGCATATCAATTATAATTAGAATAATGTATCTAATTAAAAAACCTCTTTACCATACTCAAACATGTGAAACTATTCTAGTTTACTTATACACACTGATAACAAAATAATGAAAGAAACATTATTCATAACAAGGAGGAGGAGTATCACATCGAGGGGGTTTTCCACATTGGAGGCACACTGGAGGAGGTGGGGAGGCCACCAACGAGCAGCGTCGGCGGGGGAGGTGAGGTGTCCCGCATTCCGTGGCAATGGCTCGTGGTGGGGTTGCCTTGTTTGGTGTCAGTGATGGGTACCGTCGTGAGGGGCACCATAGATGGAGGAGGATCCGGGGGAGGAGAGGTCACGATGGGTCGGGGAGGGAGGGTCACGCACAGTGGGTATCGGGGAGGAGGTCTCCACCGTGAGATACATCAAGGGTTCAGAGGGTCGTGAGGGGCACTGTCAATGGAGGAGGATCGGGGAGAGGAGAGGTCGCGATGAGTAGGGGAATGAGGGTCGTGCATAGTGAGAGACATCCAGGGTTTAGAGGGTTGCCGTCTTGAGAGATAGACTTCGGAGGGTCGCGATCGTAGGAGGACGGAGGCGGAGCCCAATGAGATTTTGAAAAAAAAAGTGATCGGGGAAGAATAAAGGATGAGGCTGACGGGATTTTTAAAAAAAAGACAGCACAAATTTTTAGCCACAGGAGTATATACTAAATCGTGTCTATAAATAAGCTATATCCACGGGTCTATAAAACCGTGGATATAGATATATGGCTATAGCTTAAATTTCTACTATTGTACCCTTCACTATCCTCCTCCTTGATCACCTGACCCATAATAAAGACTGAAAGAGCCTCATAATGGATACAATGAGTACCAAATATTTCATGTTCTAAACTACCATAGGATCATACATCCTCACTACCCACTCGGGTGCCCTAGGAATCTTTAGAAATCCCCTTCCCATCTGTGATGTGGTGACTCTTTACATTTTTCTAACCATGGGGTTGGGAAGCTTCACACAAAATAATAAGGTTGTCATAATAATCAATAGGGTCAGCTTGGGTATTTCTCACATCACCCTTTGAGTCCTTGAGACATTGATGCTCCTCTATTTTATGATCATTGAGTTGTATACCGTCATTAATCTTCATAGACATTTTGACACCATTAAGGTGTTCCTTGTGGTAACCATATGAGAATTACTTAAATCCCTAATATATATATAATTCTAAAAAGGTTATCTAAGGTATATGAAATTTTTGAAATTTTATCTTCTTTTTGTTTGTGAACTTGGTCTAACAATTTACTTAATATATTATATGCAGAGAACCTCTTGGCATTAATGGATTTGATATTGGTATCCTTGAAGATAACCACTAGGTAAACCTCTATGGCCTCCTAAAGTGTGTTGATTTCACTACAATAGAACCTCCAATCGATTTTGAAGTCCTGAGCTATCTCCATCACCAGTCTCTAGAATGAAATCATTCAGAGTAGCAACTCCATACACTTCTAGTACATACTGATCTCCCTTGCAAGTTGGAATTAATGATGGATGTTCAACTCCTATATATTAATTCTATCGAACCATGTGTTCTATCATATTTTATCATGAATTACGCCTCTATAGGACATTACATTATATTCTTATGACTCGTTTGTTGTTCAATATAATTTTTTATTCATATACATCTAGTGGGATATTTCAAGGTTTTATCAAATGCTCTTTTTGATTACCTCTTCAAGGGAATCGATAATTCCTTCATGTGGGTTGACGAATTAGTTTCCCCATATATCACCTCCTTTAAAATTTCCAATTCATAACCTACATGATTATGTAAGTTAATGTTCTAAATTATTTATAATTTATTCATTTTCAATTCACAATAACTAATCACATTTCTCTCATTCCTCTTATTAGATCAATCAGTTTTTCAAGATCTATTTCTTTACTCTATTTATGGGTGTCTTCTATCAAATCATTATAGTCCACTAATCCTATAGTGTATTTATTAGAAGTCGAACACCTATGTTAATATTTCATCCTCTTTTTGTAATTTTCCTATGATATATAATATTTCACTTGTTTTCTATACTTTTGATTTCATTGGTCAATTTTCATTTAATTTCATATATGTATCTCTATTTTATTTCATTTTTAACTTGCATTTGATTTCATATGTCCCTTTTTCTTTAGACTATAATTGACTTTTTTTATATTATAGATCAATACAATAAGGAATGTCCCTATCAAATTCCAGGTATGACACAACAACCTAGGATGTATCATTCAAATAGGTAAGGTAAATGTTTAATATTTTCCGTATATATTGTTGCAACTTGATTTTCACCCTCCATTCACTTGGTTGTATTTCCAAATTTTGATTTCTCTATTTTTCCATGGTGGCTATTCTGATATGGTAATAATCAAGGTTTTTAACATTGATTATCAAATTGGTGTATCTAAACATAATAAGTAGATGAGTTTTGACCGTTTATATATATTAATTTTATTGTTAGTTTTATTTTTAGAATGAATGAAATCATTTTATCAATGTTCTGCATTCTAAAAAATGCATTTCTATTGAAAAATGAAGGATTTTTTAAAACATGTAAGTAAATTTTTTTTCCAAATGCTTATGTATTATTTTCATTTAAATTTTTTTATTGATTTCTTTTCTTTATTCAAAATGCATAGGATTCATCTCTGGAACAGTCATATTTTTCCTCATGTTCATCCAGGTAGTAAATTGGCTAATTGAAGGCACACTGTTTCTACTGTTATTCATGAAAGGTGGTGGTTGAAACCCCTAAATGTCAGTGGTTCGTAAGATCCTTGATTGAGGATTTTTAATACATGCTATTTTCCCATGATAGGGGTGTCTACGGTAAGCGAGCATAGGGTTCGCTGAATAAAAGATACCCAGATTGTTCTTTGAAAAAGTGGTTTGCTATTGATGGTGGTTACAATCTTATGAAGTCCCCTAAAGGGGGTTGTCAGGCTGCCTCAAGTCCACTACAATTGTGCACAAAAAGGTCTAATATTGGTTCTCACTAGTTTGATATGATGGGAGCTCGAGTAAGATAGAGATCCCAGATCTGGATGGTTGATTTTTGTGCTGCTTTAATAGGGATATTTTACAACAAATTCATTTTTATATGTATTTTAGAAGAAAAAATTTATGACAGTCATCCCATGAATTCAAAAACTAAATTATTTTTATTTTAATAAATGAGTTTGATATCATTAATGTCCCACATATATTATTCCATGCATCATGTTTTATTGTGTCCTGCTATTATAGTCATTTCCTTCCATGCCTGTTTGTTTAGAATTTTCTCTTTCCTAAAATTATATTGGATTTCATTTCACTTCATTCATTGATATAATTGTAAAAAATGCATAAGAATACCCTATAAGTATATTCACATGTCCTATATATCTATTCACTCACTAAAACTATCTTATTTCCCCCATATTGATATTTTTTCCTTAATCACTTGGATTGACCTACAATTATTCAATTTCCTCTTATACCACCTTCAACAACACATCAAATATAATGATCTATTTCTTGCATCTATCATTGGTATGAACCAATTCATAGCCTAATATTCTATTGAATCTGACTTCACTCATTTATACAGTGAAATAATTTATAATACTATAATTTGTGCAAGGATAATGAAGGCCAATAGAATGAACTTTTCAAGATATCTATTCCTCTTAAAGAGATATTTCTCATGTTTTTTGGGTACCCCACTTCCTTTTATTGTGTCTTACACATATATATGATTTAGCTATCATACATGGATTTTTTGGGTACCCCTCTTCCTTTTAACATTCATATACCCTAAGGTGAAACGTGTTCTTTGAACAACCTGCTCAATTATTTAAATCAAGGAACATGAGGATTGAAAATAGAAATTATTAGGTAAATTATAAAATAGATACTTCATATTGATTCTATTTGAAAATATAGACCCCTCACATCGGTAGACAAAAATTGGTCACATACAATTTATATGTGATTATCTATAGTATGTGGATGGTGTTTTATTTGGATGTTTTTAATGATTTCATTTACTATTGGCACATCTGATGGTATATTTTTCTTCCATTGATTCAATTATAACTATGTACTCTCTGATTTTTAATATGTCAAATTTCTATGACATTTTACTTTTATTTGTAGAGACATTATGAAGATGAATTCAATCCAAAAATATTTGATACAGTTGCATAAGTCAACAATGGATTCAGTAGAAATAGATAAAATACAAATCAATGAAGATTAATGCAAGTTGAAAAGAAATATTGAATAGTCCATCCAAAAATTAATTATTATGTTCAACTATATATTTTTTTAATAGGTTTTGTTTAATGTATCAATAATTATTTACTCTTACATTTATTTCTCGTATATATTTCATGTGTCTAAAGGTTTGAGTAACTCCAAATTATGAGTGTGTTAATTAATATTATGCCACAAAAAATACACGGGCTGGGTACTAGTAAACTATAAACCACTGCAAATAAAACATAAAAAATGAATTAAAAATATAAAAATAGTGAAAATAAAAAAAATCATAAATATAACAAATCATAAATAATTTACATGATACAACCATTATTCATTAAAAACATAACATTTACCCTTTAGAAAATTTATGTGAATAAAATATTTTATAAATAAAATCTATATGAAATTTAAAACATTAACTATGAAATTTAATATTAATTGAAAATTAATAGAACGTCAAAAAAATAATGAGTACTAAATATTATTTATGTTATTATTGTTAAATATTATGAATTATGTTCTTAATAAATAAATAATAAATTTTAAATTTTTTACAAGAATTAAAACAATAATTATGGAAATGATGTAAATAATATAATACTTAACGTAAATAATAAATTAATAAATAAATCTTGTTTGATGAAATAACTTCACAGATGAATGTTTCATGATGGTATGAATAACACTCATCCCTTTCAATTGATATTTAACTTCTATGTACATATTTTCCCCGATAAAGTTTTACATTATTTTTGAAAACTCAAATATTGATCCTCTTATACCTTATCAACACATATCAAATGTAATTGTTTTACAAATTTTAAAAAAGAGTTTTCAATAATTGTGTTTTCTAATTATTAACATGTTTTAAATATCATGGATATATTTCATATCTTCAAATCCAAATATATATACTAATCCATTAAGTTTTTTTTAATTCTCCATAATCAGATATTTTATGAAAAGTAGTTTTTTTCTTCATATTAAATGTTTTCATCCCAAAAATTTTGAAAATGTTTTTTTAAAACAAACTCATGGTTTTGTCTCTTAGAAAATATTTATAAAAATAAAAAAATATTTTTAAAACATTTCAAGTTGAACATGTTTTCCATCATTTGATACTCCATTCCCATACATCATTATTTTTCAATGTCAATTAATTTTCCATTATTCTATCATTTTTATTTAAGAATGGTTATTTATAGAAATGGGCCATCATGTCATAATTTTCAAAGTAAGGTTCTACTATTATTATGAAAGATTTATTCATCTAACCGTTTATTATTTACCCATGATCTCAAAAATGAAAAATATTAAATCTCTCTACCAGAAAAAATATGTCATAGAAATTTTCTTTCCAAATAACTTTTTATTTATATCCATAACTTCTCATCCCATTCCTTTACACTCTGAATGCAATATTTCATTTTCCTTTTATTGAAGTGTGTTTGCATATATTCAATTCATCGAATGGTTTGGGAAAATATTGACAAAACCATATACCCATTAATAATATAGTTTAAATACGAGGTGTTATCTTATTTAAAGGTTATCCATCTCAAGTGATAATTAATGTCATTGAATACACATTTATATTATCATGTAATGATTATTGAGAAATTATCAATGATTTATATATATGTTACCATTTTAAAAGGATTAGAAACCAATTTTCCTTTAATGGTTTCTTTATTATATAATGATTGATTGAATTCATGTTGCACAATTATATATGGATGATGATAGGTGGGGGCTTATATCTCTCTCCATCAAATTGGATTGATGTTAACATATATTTTATTAATTATTCAATAATACGTATTGGTTGCTTATATGTAGGGATGTGATGGTGTGGTTCATCAAGGAATTGTTCCATACTAAATAGAGGTGAAACCACCCATTGTATAAGGGATTTCCGGTCCTCAGGTTATGTTAAAAAATTTATTTCTATTCCCATGTAAGGGTATGTCCTGGATCATGGTACGGTGATAGATCCATTAATCATGTAAGTTAACCCGACCACCACACACTTCACGTAAGGGTCATACCGAGTATATGTGTGGGTAAACTTCCCATCCAACCACTCACAAAAGGCACAACGACCTACTTATAAAGGTGAAACCATGCATTTAAAAACCACGGGGAATCATACCTCTTACATAAGGGTAAAAACAATCATTCCAGAATACTTCTGAAGATAACGTTATACAAAATAGTACTTAAAAAACACGAATAACATACAATAGGATATTGAAACAGATGAAATAGTCAAATCAAAAAAATTCAAAGGTCTGAAATAATCATGGAAGGAATCGCATCTCAGACCCCCTCCATCCCAGGATTTTCG
This sequence comes from Viscum album, assembly GCA_963277665.1. NCBI lineage: Eukaryota > Viridiplantae > Streptophyta > Magnoliopsida > Santalales > Viscaceae > Viscum > Viscum album. Next base: position 2,082,427,444 of record OY728120.1, read on the forward strand.
GCCTCCTATGCTCCTGTTGGTGCCACCGGCATCCTCCTGCGCTAAAAAGTTGCCTTCTTTAACCTACTCTTCTTGAGCGTTTTTCTAACTTCAATAATGAAGTCGCTTTATGGATGCACGCCTTTAGGAGGATCCTCCTTCGGCAAATCACCCCCTTGCCAAACGGTAGATTGGGAGAGTGCCCGTGGAGTTCAGCGTGGGCTTTTGGTTGATCAACCGTTTCCACCACCTCTTGATTTTTCTGCTTCTCAAATTAGGGAGAGTGGTCGTGCAACCGTTATTGTTCTGCCCCACCTTCATTGGTTTCCACCACCTCTTTGTTTTATTGTTAGTTTTCTGAGCGTCTGTTGCACAAGGAGAGCACGTACATTCAGATATTTCCCACGCGATAGGGTGGGGCATGGCTGTATCATCATCCTCCAGCACTCCCTGTGACCAATTCACTAAATATGTTTAAGGTGAGGAGGGACATTTAGATATTTCCCACATATAAAGTCAGGGCATGGACGACACCCCCTATGCCCAATTCAGCGAAGATGATGAAGGATAAGGGAGAGTGGGGGTGCATTCCACTGAGTCTGCATCTCCCTCACATATCAAGTAGTCCAGTGCATCCAAAAATACATCTTCCCTCTCCACATAGTCTTCATCTCCCTCTCAAATCAAGTAGTCGAGTGCATCAAAAAATACCTCTTCCCCCTCCACTGATTCTTCTCCTCCCTCGCACAGCATGTAATCCACTGCATCGAAAAAGACCTCTTCATTGTCCACCGTGTTCATCATGTCTCGTACGTGAACAAGTGAACCCGAAGATAAACCGATGATAGTCCTCCACATAGAAGCCTTAAATTACCAAACATTGGCAACACGACCCCCTCTATATATATATACGTCCATATATGCGACCATTTAAGACTCATTAATTTATAAACACATATCTTAAAAATGCATCAAATCTTCAATTTTCTAACCGGTCAAATCTCAAAACCTGATATTCCATTTTATTATTTTATTTATTTTTAATAACATTTTGCAGAAATCTATTAATAAATTCAAAGTCACCCGATTATTTACCCAATGGTTCAAATGTTTGGGTTTAAAGTATAATTTTTTTATTTATTTGTAAAAATATCTCGTGGCAGTTTACGTGCCATAAGTTTTATGGACGTTTTATTTTATTTTATTTTATAATAGTTTTTATTTTATGTATTATTTTTTTGGAGATAAATTCCTTAAATACATTGGGTTTTTTTTAATAATTCTCTAACCTTAAATAAAAATAATTTTTTTATAAATTTGTTTAAGATTTTTTAATTTGTAAATACATATTTTAAAAATGCATCAAATCTTCAATTTTCAAACCGGTCAAATCTCAAAACTGGATATTCCATTTTATTATTTTAATTATTTTTTTAAAAAATATGAATCTATTAATAAATTCAATGTCACCCAATTATTTAACCAATGGTTCAAATGTTTGGGATTAAATTATAATACTTTTATTTATTTGTGAAAAATATCCAGTGGTGGTTTATATGACATAAGTTTAATGGGGATATTTTTTATTAATTTTCTAAATTTTTTTATTTTATATATGATTTTTTCGGAAATAAATTCCTTAGATACCTTGTTTTTTTAATAATTCGCTAACATTAAATAAAAAATATTTTTTTAGGATTTTGTTCAAGTGTTTTTAATTTATAAATACATATTTTAAAATTGCATTAATGGTTGTTTTTAAATCTCATAACATCTATTTTAAATACAGCTGACTGATTTTCATTTTTCATGTTATTAAAATTAATAATAGTTTTCATGTTATATATGCAGATTTTTTAAATAAGTATTCTTTTTTACCACATTGTCTTAAAAATAGTTAAAAAATAAATCAGTTTGGACTTTATACAAAAATCATTTAAAAAAAGAGTTTAAATATTTAGAATTTTAACATTGAACATTGGTGTGTTTTAAAAGCAGTCGAGTGGCATTTAGAAAATTTAATTGTTTTCAAACCTCATTATACATGTTTGTTTCCTTATTTGTTTCGGTAAACATTGTTAGTATTGTTTTCTTTGTAATTTTATAACACATGATATATATTTTGGGTTTTAAAAACATTCCACCCACTCGTATATATAAAAAATATTGTTTTACACCACAATAAAACCCTTACGTGGTTATTTTTTTATTTTATTAATTTTTTTAACATTTTTGAAAACTTTATTAATTTTCTCATAGACATTTTTATTTTATTCGTTTTTCAAACCAATTGTCTCACTTCTAAAAACCCCCCTACTGTTGTAAACCACAAAACACATGTTCTGCTATTTATTAATTTGTGTTTTTTATAAACTAATTGGTTTTAATTTGTACATGCATATTTAAAAAAAAAGTTTAAATATGTTTCTAACTCATAACATATAATATGTATTTTAAAAACAGATTAACTTAAAAAAACAATTTTTTAGAATTATATATTTTGTGAGCTCCTTTAATCTTTTATTACATTTTATGAACTATTTTTGGTTGAGGAGGAAGCAAATCGAATCGAGAATAAAAACTCAATAGTGACCAATAAATTGTGAGAATCTCCAACAAAAACAGAGCGTAGAAAATAAATGAGGAGACAAAAATTTAACGTGGAAAACCCCTTCATTGCAGATGATTAAAAAACCATGGGGCCACTCCGAGAAAATCCACTGATAATGAAAGAATACACAACATCCAAGTAGAATCCCAAAACATGAATTGAAAATACAACGTACACTATCACAAATTTGGATTTATCTAGCACCATCCTTTATAAACACTAAAAAAATAACGATGATAAATCTGTGTTTTTTTAACACTGATAAAAGGTACTTTTATCAGCGTTTTTCTTAGCGTTGATAAATGTTTGTCTTTTGTCACTACAAAAACAACAGTTTTTAACGGTGATAAAATATATATTTCATAAAAAAGTTAGATATCATTAAAAATTATATATTAATATATAAATATATTTATATTAAAATAAATAAAAGATATTTTAGAAAATATGATTTATGTAATAGGAAATATATAATCACCCTTAATGTATAAGATATTTAGTGAAAAATAGTGTATGAAATAATTAAAAAATAATAATAATTAAAAAAATTATACTTATTATTGAGTCTTAGTCATTTAATAATAATATGAAGATATTAAAATTCAATAAATTAATAAACAATATTAAATAAGTTGAAAACACAACTCGAAATTATAATGGTCATAACTTTTCATCGGGGTGTCTGTTTGATCTATACCACATATCAAATAAAAATTTTCAAAAAGATCTACATCACGATGACTAAGTGGAACCCCGATCATCATTTTTTGGGTAAAAAAAGGTCTGAAAAGCCTCCAAAATTGATTTTTTTATCAGGATACACCCATTTTTTATCATTTGATGGAATTTCGTCCTTGTTTAAGGAAGTCTTCTTATCTTTTTTTCAACGAGACTCAATTTATTCTCAAAGTTTACAGTCATATGGATATTATGTCATTCAAATTTTATAATTTTTCAAATTGTACTATTGTTTATAATTAAATATAAACACGTATATACATTTTTGAACAAAACACAATATACATATTTGTATATATTAACACATAAAAAATTAATTTTATAAATAAATATGTCAACATATTTAAATATAAAATAACTTTCTGAATATATAAACCATATATAAATAAAAACAGTATCCATTTATTTAAAAAAATGTATGAATATTTATATACCAATACAATGAATATATAATCTTTATAAATACATAAATATATCTGTGTGTGTGTATTAACAAACAGATATATATTAATCTATATATTTTAATATATGTATATAAATATAAATATATAATATATGTAAATAAATATAAATATGTATAATTATACATTGAGACACACACACGTAAATAAATAAGTGTGTGTGTGTGTGTGCATATGTATTTATATATACGTATTTATAAACACACACAGACAACATACATTAAAAATGTATTTAAACATAATTATACACACACACACATATAAACATATGGACAAAAAAATGTAATTAAATATATATAAATAAGTAGACTTATAAATAAATAGTGAACACAACAATATAAGAGTGGTAAAGGAGCAGATCTGTAAGGGTGGGAGTTCCCAGGTTCTAAACTAGGTGAAGGATGGGGCACACATTGGGTGGGAACCAAACACTCTAGCACTAATAAATCGGATGGGGGAAGGCTAGACAAGCACTAATAAAAGTAGCCTTTTATCAGTGCTCCATTTTAGCATCTATAAAAGTCCCCTTTTATCAATATTTTTCAGAGATAATAAAATGGGTTTTTTATGAGTGCTATTTTTAGCGCTGATAAAAAGAACCCCCATTTAACGACGCCTAGATCAACATCGTTTTTTTTGTTTTGATAAAATCATTTTATAACATTTTTAATAGAAACTTCTACGGTAGTGGTAGAAAACCTATGTGAATATCCACATCCAGATATGCCTCTGTTGCCTCTCTGATAATCATCATGTGATAAAATTTCACCCTTCGGTGATCAAAACATAACACGCAGTGTCATTGCATCCCCTCAAATATGTCATTGTGCAACCCTCACTTGCCACTGCTCACTGCTTCCCACTACACGCTACTGCCCATGCCCAAGTCGGTGCACATGATTTCCTCTATTGGGTTGATGCACACCACTCTGATATTGGAAGCTTGCTCCTCACCCAAGTAAATTAAAAGTTTCACGAACCGAGCCGGGTCTCCATCCGACCCGGCGCCCAACCCGGTCCGTGGCATGGCCCGAAGGGCGTTCCCGATCCCCAAGGGGTGACACAAGTTCCCGGGTATCAAAAATAAAACTGAGGAACTATTTACCTGAATAAATAAATATAAAACAAACAACAAGATGAATAAATTGAAACTAAAAACAGACAACCAAACATACCCTTATAAAAAGTTCAAATTTAATGTTTACAACATGAACTAAAAACACAAAAGAAACTACGTCAAAGGAAAACCAAAAATCCAACTCAAACCTCCGTGCAACTTGAGGAGTCACATCCCCAAGCCACCGCCACCAAACCAACATGAGTATGGCACTAACAATCTGAACCACCAATGCTATGCTCGATGCCTCAACCTGGAATGCAGAAGAAACAAGATCTATATACACCCAAAGGTGTATGTAGAGTGTGAGCCAAAATCCCAGTGGGATGCCACCGAGAAAAAGTTTCACTTATAATTATTAAATGAAAAATACATTTGCAATTTTAATTAAAGAAATGAACAAAATGAATGAATAGTTTTAATGAAAACGGGATTAAGGAAAATAGTTTCAAATGGAACAACTTAAATTAAAACACACACACCCTTACTTTTAAAATTACCCATGTGTTACACTGATGACCGTAAATTAACCAATGAGCACTAATATGGGAGATGCCTCGTGGGTGTTAGCTAGCTTGGGCTCCTAGATCTTCGTGTCTCGGTGAAACGTGGCTTAGAAGGCCACAACCCTCAGAAAACGTGGCATAGAAGACCACGACCCTCAGAAAAGTATATGTTTAGTTAGTGCTGCAATCGTCAATCCTGCCCGTGAAACCTAGTTGATTCACCTCCGGAACACTAGCCCAATAGTCTAGTCCACCCTCCTACCTACCCGGGCTTCCCTCTTTGTGCTCAAGCAAGTTTCATGTTCATGTCACACATCACACTTATGCATAAAATCCCAACATGGTACTTACACATGCAAAAACAACATTTTCACACCCAAACCCTCTTATAAAACAATACACAAACCAAAATATTTTCAAAACATAATCGGCATATGTTACATACTCAATTAAACCATTTACACAATAAAAACACTTATCATTAAACAAACCACCACATAGACATATAAATTCCATTTTTAAATAAGGAGCACACTAAAAATATCTCAAAACTAAATCTGCATTAGTTACACAACCATTTAAAACAACTACACAATCAAAAAAACCACTTTCAACATCAAAAGCACTATTAAAAATATTTTATTAGACAATTTCCACACACGTCGCACGACTTTACGCACCAAACACATTTAAATGATTTAACCCAATCAATTTTTTTACCTTTAATAATTATTTAAAAAACAGTTCAAATTTTCATAAAAAAATTTTTATAGAGAAAAGACACCGATTTACAGGCTAGACTGACCCAAAAACTCTTACACGACCACACGCACACAACACCACCTCAGGAACACAAACTTCCCCACACACGTGATTAAAGGAATCACTTGTACAGTTTATAAGACCATTTCTATAATTAAATAAACTTCCAGAAAAATTTTCCAAACAATTTCAAGATATTCCACACAATATTAAAGGCAAAAAACACATCCAAATGTAATTTCTGACTGAACGGAAACAGATGCAACACTAAAACAACAATTGGAAAATTTGCACGCCCTACCAAAATACATTGCACAACTTATGAAACACTAGTAAGCAGTTTGACATGGGTTTTCACAGCAACAACATACTCATTTCACATTAACACAATAATAAACACATCAAAACATACCAAACCTCAAGTAAAAATTAAATGTGCACCAAACAAACTGATTAGTAAACATTCTAAATTAATTAATTAATCAAATGAACATAATAATTAATACTCATACGTGGAACCACCTACCTTGGGGTAGACCAACATCGTAACTTTGGTGCGCAAAGTCTGCCGCACTTCAATCGCACCACAGATAAACACAATTATACCCTAATTCACGAATTTAGACCAATTATATCCATATTAGATCCTAAAATCAAAACACTGCACAATTGCATCAAAATTTACACAAAAAACAATATAAACCTTAATTGTACAAACCACCAATGGAAGAAATTACCCAACCGGAGTGAAACGCACTCACACTGATGTTGTGGATGGCCAACTAAGCAATGGAAAGACTGCCAGGGGTGTGCCACACTGGAAAACCTTCCTGAAGGGTGGAGCGGTGCGTGTCCGGGAGCTGTGAGGCAGCGAGGAGCCGTTGGATTGGTGTGGGGCGCACTACAGGGTGGAGCGAGGTAGCGAGAAGAGAGGAGGGCGCCGGTCCGGGTGCGTGTCGTCGGAGGGGCTTGAGAGGAGTGGTCCGACGAGGGAGTAGGGAGAGTGCGGATGAGGGGAGAGGCGTAAGGGCTAGCGAGGGTGGTTCAAGGGTTGGGTGCCAGGGCGAGGTCGTCCGTCGGGAGGAAGTGGAGCTCTGGCTGGGACCAAAGGTGTAGGGGTCTCTAGGGTTTGGTGGGAAGGATTATCGCGCGAATTAGGGGAAGGGGGAAGGGCGCTGCGCAAAAAATAGGAGGAATGGGGGGGGTGTCTTGCGGGACAGGATGAGAGGGGTGAGGGAGAGAAAGAAAAGAAAATAAAAGAAAAGAAAATAAAATAAAATCTAAATAATACCTAAATAAAATCTAACCCAATTAAAATTAATCAAAATAATAATAATAATAATAACATGCTAATAATTTCTATAATTATGAAAAATATTTAATATTAAAAACCTAATTAAAATAATGAAGACAATAATAACAATGACTTAAGGAAATGAACCTAATTAAATTGTTAACCAACACAATAATAATAATAATAATAACAGCAGGAATAAGAATAATAATAATAATAATAATAATAACATTAAACCTATTATTATTATTATTATTATTATTATTTTGAACAGTTTTAAAATAATTTTATTTTTAGGGTTCACTTATGTTTATATCCAATCAACAAAATAATTAGCCACATACTGAGCAGGCGCATATTGTTCTGGTGAAGCCATATAGCTTCACCCGTTCCCTTCCCTCACATCGGGCACTTCCAAGAAAAATCATTGATTTATCAGAAAAACCAAAATCTCACGCCGGGACTGGCCCGCAACTCCATAAAGAAATTTTTAAAACTAGATAAAATTATAAAATAAAATAAAAGAAATTATTATGGATTTTTGGGTGTGACAATTCTCCACACCATGACACTTTCTGGCCCTAGAAAGTCCCAAAATACTAGGTCAACCAAGGGTTCCAAGCCAGACCATGAAGACACGCAAAACAAAACCTCAATCACTCGAAGATCGGGCAATCAAATCACCCATAACCTAAAACTTCAAAGAACTCAAAACCCAAATAACCAAGAAAGATAACCAACACCAAGGAATTCACCTCCAAACACAACTACAACATGGAACACCCTGACCCATAACTTAGGGATTACCAGGACAGCTCGAGATCTCCAAGAACAAACGTCCAGCAACCCACTATCTGAGCTAACCAATTAGCATGGTTGTGGTCAGGCAGAGCGGAAGTAAGGGATTTCCCCGAAAAATGCACTTTGAAAATAGAGTCTTCCACAAGCTCGTCCTATGGAGGTCTCCCCACCATATTAGGGTTCTTTTACATCATTGGTTCTCCAAACCAAAACGACTCACAAGCCCAGTCAAACCTTTAACACTTTCTTGGCCCTTGAAGATCCCCATGTTAAACCAAACCAACATAGGAAGAGATGCCAGCGAGACCCGTAGTGGTTCTCTCCATCATTTTATAATTTCCTAACTCCTCAGAACCTGCTGCGAGCATTCCCAGATTACTTTGAGCAATACTAACTGAACCCTTCATCACGAACCCACCAACACGGGCCAATTGCACAGAAAATTCCCATAGTGAACAACACGTCACCACATGAGATAGTTTTGATAGTAGAAAATCCTAACCTAGAAGAAAACTGGACAGGCGCGCCTTAATCCCATAAGACAAAAGCATCTCCTAGACGAGTATAATTTTGATCCCTAACTGACCACAAGAAGGTTCACGAAGCACGCCCGCCATCTTTACAAGAATACGGATGACCACAACAAGGATACAAGGGTTCATGCCCCTCAAAACATGAATTAATCCTTAAAAGGTGAGACCGCAATAAGGAAATTTATGATATCCCCATTCGTCACTACAGACTTATGTCGGGCCAAACTCGCACCATGTCAGATGAGTTTTGACTTTGCGCAAGCTTCACCCCGAGACCTATGGATGGGGCCCTGATGTATGATGCATCTACCGCCTCGTAGTCATAAGTTGACCACATCTGACTGGAACTTCCTCCACTTGAAATAAAACATGCATACTTCTCCTCGTGTCCCATGCGACAACTCCGCCAACATAACAACTGATAATTGCAGCGAATGACTTCGAGTGTCCGACTGACCACAATAGAGGAAAGAGATTGAGTGGTCTGTCAAATGAGTGACGAAAACTGATGGAAGGGGCACTCCAAGAAAAAGTCTCATTGGTCCACACTCCTCATCGGATAAGGAACCTTCACTTACCACAGTATAAACATGACCAACAACATGGACATGTTTTAAACTGACGGTTCCACACTACATATGGGGAGCATGGAACTAGCTCATTAGAAAGGTCAACACAACTCCTTAACCGCCTGTTTACTGGTTGAGAACCTATGAGATCAACCACTTTCCCTCGCCTTCACTTATTTAGGTGAAACCTCAAGATGTTGGTAGTCTTGAGGATCGCTAAAGGCAACCTCATTCATAGAGAAATGAGCTGATCACCGTTTACAGTTCTAGTCCCACTCCTCCAACCACACTCGAGATAACTTACGCCTACACACCATTTAGAGTTCCTCAAAAACCGAAGACACTTACATAATTACCAAATCATTCAACAATATCCAACTGACCTCGACGTTTACGAACAATCGACCCAACCGAGAACAACCCAACTCCACCACTCCACTGGGAGTCTAGGCTGAGACAAGAACCGAGAGACTTGCTGGAAACCCATGGGACATTTCTAGAGGGCATATCCCAACCAAAAAACACAAAATAGCCTTCCAAAAATCCAAACACATCACAAAACCAACATCCACACATTGGACACAAATCCAATAATTTCAATTAGAACATCAATTCATTCGTAAATAAAAGCACCCGCATGAAACACCAAGCACAGTACAATAAAACCCAACAACTCTTTTGAACCCATCTCTTTCACTCCGAACTCAAAATCATTTTCCAATTCCAAAACCATTTAAGCACAAAAAACCATTTTAGATAAAACCCCACTTTTTAGGAAACAAGAAGCCACATTAAAAATCAATCACTCACCACTGATATTCCTAGATGCCTCGCAGAGATGCATTTTTGTGTGCCACTCATGCACCCATCCACATGATCCACCAACTATCCATTAATAACTTCCACATGAACATGCAAGCACCCATAGTAACACCGCTAAATGAAATATGGCCCTTCCTCTTTCAAAACAAAACATTCCCAATATTATGAAATTAAATTTTTTTCCAAAACTATTTCAATAACTCCAGAAAAATTTCCAAGATTCTTTCCATTTATTATACAGGCTACTTCAATTTCAAATAACACAATACATCCTAATAGAAATTCAACATCGACAAATCAACTCCAAATTCCAAAAACAAGGTCCAAGAGAAACGCACCCCAAAAAATCATGCCAACCACACACTAAAATAAAATAAGAGTAACACCAAAGTCTTCTTCCCTTTTTAAAGGAAAAAAATTTCGCGCCAATCCCAAAACTGAAGCAAGACATCGCAAACCTTAAAGCACTTAGACAGAGGACTAGTGGTCGTGTCTAACCCGACTACATGGTTTAGCAGACCATGCCCTAGGAAAGCACCAACCAACAGGAGTGTCAAACCGTACTCTTGGGAATCACATTGGTCGCTACTCCATGTGAGACTGCGCGCAGTACCAGTTTACTCTTATTTTCATCCCCCATCCAAAAGGACCAATGCCAAAAACAGAATTCCCAGACTACCCCTGGTTACTAAAGGATCGAAACGAGAAAGAGTTTGCGATGCTCTTCTCGCACCTACCACTTCAGTACTGACAGTCTTATCCTTAATCTACCAGATATTCCAAATAACAAGGACACAAAACTACTCTGATACCATTTTTTCACGAACCAAGACGGGTCACCATCCGACCCGGTGTCCGACCCGGTCCGTGTCATGGCCCGAAGGGCGTTCCTGAACCCCACGGGCTGGCACAAGTGCCTGAGTATCAAAAATAAAACTTGGGAACAATTTACCTGAATAAATAAATATAAAACAAAAAACAAGATGAATAAAATGAAACTAAAAACAAACAACCAAACATACCCTTATACCAGGTTCAAATTTAATGTTCACAAATTGAACTAAAAACCCAAAAGAAACTACACCAAAGGAAAACCAAAACTCCAACTCAAACCGTTGTGTGACATGAGGAGTCACATCCCCAAGACACCACCACCAACCCAACATGAGGATGACACTAACAATATGAACCACCAATGCTATGCTCGATGCCTCAACTTGGAATGCATAAGAAACATGATCTACATACACCAAAAGGTGTTTGTAGGGTGCGAGCCAAAATCCCAGTAGGATGCCTCCAAGAAAAAGTTCAACATATAATTATTAAATGAGAAATAATTGTTAGTGTCATTTAAAACTGTTCAAGCATTTAAAACTGTTCAAGCATTTAAAACACACACACCCTTACTTTAAAAATAACCCATGTGTCACAATGATGAGGGTGAAGTAACCAATGAGCACTAATATGAGAGAATCCTCATGGGTGTTATCTAGCTTGGGCCCCTAAATCTTTGTGTCTCGATGAAACGTGGCTTAGAAGGCTGCAACCCTCAGAAAAGAATATGTTTAGTTAGTGTTGAAATCGTCAGTCCTGCCAGTGAAACCGGGTTGAGTCACCTCCGGAACACTAGCCCACAAGTCTAGTCCACCCTCCTATTACCCGGGCTTCCTACTTTGTGCTCAATCAAGTTTCATTTTCATGTCACACGTCACACATATGCATAAAATCCCGATAGGGTACTTACACGAACAAAAACACCATTTGCACAACCTAACCCTCTTTTAAAACCATATGCACACCAAAATCATTTCAAAACATAATCTGCATATGTTACATACTCAATTAAACCATTTTCATAATAAAAAAACACTTCTCATTAAACAAACCACCACTTCACACATGTAAATACCATTTTGAAATAAGGCGCACACTAAAAATATCTCAAAACTAAATCTGCATCAGTTACACAACCAATTAAAACAACTGCACAGTCAAAGAAACCACTTTAAACATCAAACACTCCATTAAAATATTTTATTAGACAATTTCCACACACTTCACATGTATTTACGCACCAAAAACATTAACACAATTATACCCAATCAATTTTTTTCACCCTTAATAATTATTTAATAAAACAATTCGAATTTTCATAATCAAATTTTTAAAGAGAAAAGACACCACTTTACAGTCTAGAATGACCTAAACTCTCTTACATGACCACACACACACAACGCCACATCAGGAGCACAAACTTCATCACACACGTGATTAAAGGAATCAGTCGTACAATTCAAAATACAATTTATATAATTAAGTGAACTGCCAAAAAAAATTTCCAAACATTTTGAAGATAGGCCGCACAATATTAAATTCCAAAACACTTCTAAATGTCATTTCTGACTGAACGCAAATAAAAAGAACACTAAAACAACAATTTCCCCCTTTTCATGCCCTAACAAAATACACTACACAACTTATGAAACACTAGCAAGCAGTTTGATAGGGGTTTTCACAGCAACAACAAACTCATTTCATATTAACACACTAATAAACACATCAAAACATACCAAACCTCATGTAAAAATTAAATGTGACCAAAAAAACTGATTATTAAACATACTAAATTAATTAATTAAGCCAATGAACTTACGAATTAATACTCATACGTGGAACCACCTACCTCAGTGTAGACCAACATCGTAAATTTGGTGCGCATAGTCCGCCACACTACAATCGCACCACAGATAAACACAATTATACCCTAACTCAAGAATTTAGACCCATTATATCCATATTAGACCCTAAAATCAAAACTCTATACAATTGCGTAAAAATTTACACCAAAAACAATATAAACCCTAATCGCACAAACCACTAATGGAATAAATTACCCAATCGGAGTGAAACACACTCGCACCGATGTTGTGGATGGCCAAATGAGCAAGGGAAATACCGTCGAGGGTGCGCCACACCGGAAAACTTGCCGGAAGGGAGGAGAAGTACATGTTCGGGTGGTGAGAGGAAGCAGGTAGCTGCTGGATCGGTGCGGGGTGCACTGTTAGGTGGCGTGAGCCAGCGGGTAGACAAGAGGGTGCCGGTCCCGGTGCGTGTTGTTGGAGGGGCTTGAGAGGGGTTGTCCGGTGAGGGAGGAGGTACCACGTGGTTGAGGGGAGAGGCGCAAGGGCCAACGAGGGTGGCTCGAGGGTTGTGTTCCGGGGTGAGGTAGTCCGCCAGGAGGAAGTGGAGCGCTGGCTGGGACAAAAGGAGTATGTGGCGCTAGGGTTTGGAGGGGGGGATTGCCGCGTGAACCCAGGGAAGGGGGGAAGGGCGCTTCAAAAAAACCAGGAGGAATGGGGGGGGGGGGGGTCTTGCGCGACAGGATGAGAGGGGTGAAGGAGAGAAAGAAATGAAGAAGAAAAGAAAATAAAACAAAATAAAATTTAATAAAACCTAAATAAAATCTAACCCAATTAAAATTAATCACAATAATAATAATAATAATAACATGCTATTAATTTCTATAATTATGAATATTATTTCATATTAACAACCTACTTAAAATAAGGACGACAATAATAACAATGACATATGGAAAGAAACCTAATTAAATTGTTAACCAATACAATAATAATAATAATAATAACAACAACCACAACATTAATAATAATAATAACAACAACAACAATAATAATAATAATAACCTTAATACTATTATTATTATTATTTTGAATAGTTCTAAAATAATTGTATTTTTAGCTTTCACTTAAATTTTTATCTGATCAACAAAATAATTAGCCGCATACCATGCAAGCACATATTGTTCTGGTGAAGCCATATGGCATCACCCATGCCCTTCCCTCGCATCGGACACTTCCAAGCAAAATTGTTGATTTATCTGCAAAACCAAAATCTTACGACGAGTATGGCCCGCACCTCCACAAAGAAATTTTTAAACCTAGATAAACTTATAAAATAAAATAAATTTTTTTATGGATTTGTGGGTTTTACAATAAGAGTCTACCTAAAATAAACCCACGCATGATAGATTTAAAAATTAAAACCAAAATGATAAAAAACTTATCACCATTTTAAAAGTTATACGCATCGAAATCCACGAGCCTCATTTCATAAAAAAAGTATATAAAAAATATCTCTAAAGATCACATGAGAAGATAAGAATGGACGGAAATTTTTAAATTTAAAAAATTATTATCTCCTTTTTAAAACATGGGTTGAACTCTCACAATCTCCTCCTTCATCCCATCAAAGAAGGAGACGAATTCCAAGAAACTCAGTTGGACCGTTAGCTGGTTAGTATCACACTAGCCATCACCCTCACCTAAAAATATGAAATCCCTCTTTTGAATCATTGATTGAAACCTGAAAGATTCCCCTATAAAATAAATACAAATTCCTAAGTCTTCATCATACCCGTGTCTGCACTGTCAATATGAGAATCAACTATATCTGGATCCCCCGTAATTGTGATCGCCACAAAATTTGGTGCACCTATTTTATTTAATTTCCCCTCTTCTCAACATCCTCTAAGATATATGAAACTTCAAGATCATTATCTTGATCTTTGATTTTAATTCTTTCTTCACTTGCGACACTCTTCGGAGAAAAAGAATTGGGTGTAAGACTTGAAAAACCCGACCTGACATGCTTCGACTTCCAAACCTTCCTCATCTTAGTATATTGTCATTCGACCAGGACCGCCCCAGACAAGCTCGTTTCCTGAGAAAAATTATAAAAACTTTTCCCTTTAAATATTTATTTTTAAAGGATTAGATAGGAGTGAACCATATCAGAGCACACACCTTGCAGACCTAAAATTATAAATCCATTTAGACCCACATTACATGCGGACTTTAAAAAATAAGTTCAGTCCACATGAAGACAAATTCATATGTTGGATCACTTAATATTAAAATGAAAAAAAACAATACTAAAATATAGGTTTAAAACTACACCTATATAAAACATTTAAATAAAACCTTATAAAAAAAGTACTCCCCTCACTGAGAGGTTCCCTCCTAGGGTTTTCCTGGGTTTTGTTGGTGCTCCATTGCGCTGGTGGTGTGGGATGTCTTTTCTTTTGAGAGTTTTTAGGATCTACGACGTATCTACACTCCTGAATGAGTCTTGAGTTCTTCTATTTTTGGTGATCTTCAGGCTCTTCCGCATTCTTCAGTGATCTGCGACGGTCAAATTTTTTTGGGTTCGTCAGCAGCCTCAAATGTCCTCGATTTCACGCATCTTCATCAGATTTGTGATGGATTTGATATGCAATCTACGATGGTTTTGATATGGGATCTTTGATTTACAGTTTTAAGATTTCAGATCAGTGATTTGTGATAGTCACTATTTGTGTCCTTTGATTCTGGATCGGTGATTTGTGACAGTTTTGCGACATAGATATGGGATTTGCGATGATTTGTGATAGAGATCTGTGATCTGTGATGGTTTCAATTTTTCGATCTTTTGGTTCATTGTTTCCCACTATTTTTTTCCACAGAAAATCAAAACCAAGGATTTTCAAGAGGGTGAGGCATGACTCACAGCTGTTTCGACGTCTTCATCTCAACGAATCCTCCATCAACAGGTATGGAGGATGATCTACATAATCATTTGAAAAAGTTTTCAATTACTAATCCTGAATAATCATCTCTAGAAGTCTGCACCGTAGAGGACCTCAATCTTCGGAATTTCCTATCCTGTATCCTAGTGGGAAAGATTTCATCTAACAGATATTATAACTTCAAGTCCCTAAAAAAATGATGCATTCATTATGGATATTGGAAAAAGGGGTTTCTATCAGGGAAATCGAACCTTCGACGATTATCTTAAAATTATCTCAGGGGACTTATAAGATCATAGTTTCGAATTGATGTATGTATTTTGATAATCTCCTAATTGTGCTTAACAACTTTGAAAATGGAGTCAATATTGGTGATATGACTTTCTCCCACTCCCCCTTTTGGATATGGTTGAAAGGAATTCCTTTATCAATTGAAATGAACAAGTTAGCATCGAGATAGGAAATTCTATCGGGGGGTTCATGGATCGTGATGATTTAGCTCTGTTCCAATGCGGTTCCTCCATACAGATTAGGGTTATGGTGGATATCTCTCAACCTCTTATGCATGTTTTTTTTAACTCTTAGAAGAAAAGATCTGGGTGTCTCTTGATTTCAAAAAACTCCTTTCATTATATTTTCTATGGAATCATTATTCACAGAGTTAAAGATTGTGGAATGAAGAAATCATATTCGAAGGGTCGGGTGACATTGCAATATGGCTCATGGCTGTGGGATAAACCCTCAGAGAAAAGTGAATCCTCAGAGGGTAAAAAAAGAACACTATAATTATGCTCATTAGCAGGGAGGTCCAAGGCCCCATATTTTCTAAGGTGGGGATAATCTCGTTTGGTCCGTCATCTTTCCTCATTTCCCTTAATAGATCATCCTTATTTCGTCTACTAGATTCGGAACCCTCAGATCATGGCCTTTATATGGAGGGGATAATCGATAAGGATTCTAAAGATGTTGAGGATTCATCCACCAAGAGTAGATATTTTATGATTCGTGGCCAAACATCTACCAGTCAGAATGCATTTTTTACTGCAATATGCTAGATTTCAGGCCCTCCTTCTTTTCATTGGCTCAATATTCCTTTATTGGATTTACATGATGATATGGAGGTACCCTTTTATGAAAAAATCTTGTCATCTATAGTGAAGGGGGTATCTTTTTCATTTTGACCGGGAGAGGGGATTCCATCTGACCCACTCCCCTGATACCTGATGCTCTAAACCTAGAAGTCCACCCTCCTTGTGCATCATTAACTATCCACTGTGGCGTGGAATAAGAGTCTATGATGAAATATCCCCAACATGCTTCCAATGCTTTAGTCATTAGTAATGATGGAGAGGATAGTTCCTGTTCAGAGATGGATGTTCCACCTTCATGGATGGGATAAGGGATTGAGGATGAAACTAAGCCCCCCTATGAAGAGAATTTGGTTTTCTCTAAATATATGGATACATGCCTCTCCCCTCATACTATTTTTTGTATGCCCTTATCTGGGGAAGGTGTCAATTTTCATGGTGGATTGAAGTCAGTGGCTAAAAATCCTTAAACATGGAAGACATTTAACAGAGGTTCTCTCGGCACTACTAGTCATGACCCAGCTGTTTGTGGCTCTAAGAAGGGTTATAAGGAACTCATCACTAGATGATTTTCTCCCAAAAATATGAGTAATGGAAGATAATGGTTCACTTCTTGATGTTTTAAAGGTGGAGGCTAGATTGAATCACCCCTGCCTTCCGTAATGAAAACCTTATGAAAGAATGATCATGGGATTAGAAAGTCACATTTAATTCATATGATTCACCAATGGAGCTCTATGTATTTTCCCGACATGGTCTTTTTGTCCAAGACCTTGCTGGAAAGCAAGTACATGCGAGGAATTTCATCAAAGTCCATTTTTTGAAACTGTTTCTTGATCAGATGGTTGGGCCATGAAAGGGGAATCTGTTTCATGTGGAAAGTGTACTTCAATGATTTGGTGGATAACATCTCTAATCATCACATTTTCAACTCAATTCGCCAGCCCCAGGAGCTGTGTGGCACTTTGTGGGTTTTTAGGGCTGGTTGCGAGTGAGCGATAAATGGAGATCTTAGGATTTGGTCATTTTTACCAGAAATTTTCTTTAGGGCCCCATTTTGTTTGGTGTGAATTTCAACAAGATCCTATACCACCATGGGAATATTGTAAACACTAGTTGGAGTGCTTCTTCCATGCACCTCTTCTGGGAATTTTTTCTTCAATATGGTATTTCAGATCATGGTTTCTTAGGGAGCCCGTTTATATAGTTTTATGGACATGATCATGCTTTATGAATTTCAGAAAGGATGGACAGGTTTTTGGCCTCTTTTGATTTGATGTAGTAATTCTTGAGTTATAAGGTTTCACAATTACCTCCGGTCGCATCTCACCAATGTACCATTTTCCTCTAGCCAGAGGGCAATAAACCAATGCGGAGCTTTCATTTCCAATGCATGTGGATCCAAAATGATAGATTTGGGGATGTTGTTAAAGCTTATTGGTTGTCATATCATAACTATGTTTTGGATAAAACTAAGGAGGTGGCTTCTTAATTACAATGCTGGAGTTGAAAGTATTTTAGGAATTTTGACCTGAGAATTTTTTGTCTTAAGAAAGTTATTGCTATATGCTATGAAAAATATTCTTTAAGATTTTCAATGAATTATTCCGTGACTTTGGAAAAGAAACTAGATAAGGAAAATAGAGAAAAATAATGTTATTGGTTCTATAGGTGAATGGATGAATTTATAAAACAAGTTGACCAAAATACTAGATACATTCATAAAAAGGCTTCTGCGAGAATATGATGAAAGAACCTCATTTCCAAGATGGAGGATGAGAACAAAAATATTACATCTGATGAGGCATCAATTCATAAGCTGATCGATGCCTTCTTTAAAAATCTATTCTATTTTTAGAGGTTCACCTACCAGGTGCAACTTCTGAGTTGTGTTAAGCCTAAGGTTACCGAGGTCATGGATTCAAATCATGAGGTGGATATCTCAAGGGAAGAAGTTATCGCATCCCTGAATAGCATTCATTGTTATAAGGCACCCAATCCGGATGGGTTCCATGCCCTTTTCTTCAAGCGGATTCAGTATATTGTGGGTTTAGACATTATTTATTTGTTATAGGCTTCATAGGACGGTTCTATAATTATGGTCAAGGTGAAAAAAACTCTTATTGTTCTAATCCAAAAAATCTCTGGTTCAGCTAAAATTTATGATTTTAGGACTATTAGCATATGAAATGTGGTATACAATATTTTCTTCAAAGTTATCTCCCACTACATGGGCATGTTCCTCCCATGGTTTATTTCTGAGAACCAGAGTGATTATGTTCCCAAGAGGCTCATTACAGATAATTCTATCATGGCCCATGAAACATTCCATTTGATGAAATATTGTTCAACCACTAAGGAGGTGATTTTGGATATGAAATTGGATGTGTCAAAGGATTATGATATGGAGTAATGTCCCTTACTAGACGAGGTTATGAGTAAACTTGGATTTGGCCTGAAATGGGTCAGAGTGATCATGAGTTGTGTTAAAACTGTTTCTTATAGAATCAATGTTAGTGGATTCCCCACAAATAATTTCAAACCATCTTGAGGCCTACGGAAGAGTGACCCAATTTCCCCTTAATTGTTTCTCCTTATCACTGATGTTTTCTCTCATATCTTATCTAAATAATCTCAGGATGGTCTTATCCATGGGGACAATTTTTATCAGCAATATATCCCCATTACTCACATTTTCATCAATGATGATTGCCTCTTTTTATAAAGAGAAACTTCTTAGTAGTTCCATAATATTCTAAGAGTTATTGATGCTTTCACCAATGAATCGGGAGAATGAGTGAACTACACTATGTATGAGATGTATTTTAGTCAAGTTGTGCATGAAGGGATAAGAAATATTATTATTGGTTTTTTGGGTATTGAGTTCATGGAGAAACAAAATAAATATCTGGGTCCTCCAATGGTCTTTAGACACTCAAAAAGTGAGGTCTTTTCTTTCATCCTTGATAAAGTCCACAGGAAAATCTAGGGATGGTCTGGTAAAAATATATATAGGGTAGGAAAGGAGGTTCTTATTAAATTTGTGGGCTAGGCTGTTCTATCTTATGTATTTTCCCCTTTCAAGCTCTTAGATTTCTTTCTCTATCAACTTCATTTATCCTTTAATAATATTTAGTGGGGTCTTGCAAATGGAAAAAATCATTTATATTGGATATCTTGGGAGAAGCTGTGGGCTCCTAAGGCTTTCGGTGACATGGGATTTCATGATTTGAATGTTTTTAATAATTCCCTTCTATTCATTCATGGTTGGTTCCTTTTACAGGACCCATAAAACTTGTGTTCTTGAGTTGTCAAAGATAAGTACTTTTCCCCTTATGTTTTTTGTACGCCCGCTTGGGTCCTCGACTGAGTTACTTTAGGAGGAGTGTTTGGGGATAAAAGGGCATCTTGAGCCATGAAATTTATTTTATAATTTCTAGTAGTTATTCGATTAATATCTAGCGTGATCCCTAGCTTCCTAGTTTGGAGGGATTGATTCTCACATCTTTACCTATTCACAGCCATGACCATGCTATTGTGAGAGAGCTCCTAGATGATGACCTTTCTGGCCGGATCTTAAAAATCTCAATCACTGGTTTACTGAGTATGATCATAAGGATATCTAGATAATTTTTGTGGCTTATGATGTTGGCCCACACAAGTTGTACTGGTCTTTTTATTCATATGGATGCTATACTGTTTGATCAGTTTATAGGTCATGCATCACAGGTAGTGAAGGTACCCCCTAGAAACATCATTGGAATTTAATTGTTCTTCCAATGGCCAAGCTTTTCTATTGGTAAATCATTAGGGGTATCCTACTCACATATGCTCACCTAACTGATAGTTACCTCTATGATAACGGTTTGTGATCACTCAGTTGGGTTACGATTGAGATGAATTTTCATGCCATTTTTTCCTGCCCCCAGGACACCGAGATTTGGACAAATTATGCGATTTGAGATCTCATTATTTGGAGAAACCTTGGGTGAATTATACTTATCATAGGGAAATGGTTCATATCCTTACCTAATGAGATGATTTTTGGTTTGTGTATCCATTTATGGATTATATGGTTTCACTATAGCACCTTCATTTTTGAGAACACTATTTAATACAATTGGGTTTGGATTTATAAGATGTATAATTGGGGATCTCTGTGGGTTGATTATGAGGGGGTTCTTCCACCTTCACCTATTTATTCCCATCTTGATAGATGGAATACTCCCTGTTTGGTTGTTTTCAAACTTAATACGGACACGACAACTCCCAGTGATGGATCTGTTGGCCTGGTGGTAGTTCTCTAGGATCATGTAGGCTCTATTATTACCACTCATCATTCCTTGGACATTTCTGTTTGGTCTCCTCCCATGACATATGCCACGTATATTTTGAAGGGCATGCATTTCATCTCATCTCTTAGCTAGAAGGATATTGTGGTGGAATCTGATTATCATGTTATTATCAATGCTTTGGATGAGGATGAAGGTGTCCACAAACCATTTGGGTCTATTATTGACATCATCAGATCATTGGTGCCTCTATTATCTTCTTGTTTCTTTGGTTGGGAGAGAGTGAAATAGTGTAACTCATTTTATGACTTTTTTTGGGAATCATTGAGGGTATAATTATTGTCTTTACCCTATTTTTCATGAGTTATGTACTTTTCCTTTGGTTGATATATATGTTATGGGGATTTAATTTTTAAAAAACTACACCTTTATTGCTTGAAAAACTACAAAAAAAAGAATGTCAAGAAAAGAATTAAATCTTATAACTTCTAAAATGAATTAAATAAGATGAAAGAACGAAATATTCTCTAAAACAAAATGCATTTTAGTTTTATTTTTATTTTAATAGTAAATTATTTTCATTTTCATTTTCTATTTTTCATAGATTTATATAATTTAATATATTTTATGATAGATGGTTGGAAAAATGTTTGACATAATATGAAAATTGTATGGACGATTAGGAAATAGTATGTAAATCAGAATTGATTAATCGTAAAATTGATAAACCAATCAACTAATATGATCATCAAATCAATTAATTATAAAATATATGAAATATAAATGTGAAACTAATCAACAATCAACAAATGAAAAATTACAAATGATAGGGATAAAATAACAATGAATCTATAGTTATATATAATTTATAAAAAAAATAAACAAATCCATTAATAAAAGTAAATAAAATAAAAATGATAATTAAAAATTATTATAAAAAATTATAATCACCTGTGTACAAATCAAAAATTTCAATTGAGATAAACAAATTACTGTTGATACGAACAAGATGTTGATGAATCCACAATTTAGATAATTTATGAAAATTAAAAAAGAAACAATAAATAAAAATAAAAAAATAAAAATGATAAATAAAAAGGGTTATAAAAAAACACTAATTACCTAGAGACAAAACATAAATTACAATTTAAAAACCAAAATTACAATTGGAAAGATAAAGCCAACGATAAATTTGCAATTCATTTAAATTATGAAAATAAAACAAAATAATTAATATAAATAAAATTTAAAATTTAAAATTTAAAATTGATCATAAAAAACTCTAATGAACTATGTAAAACAAATATAAAATTGAAACCTATATGGAAAAATTAAAAATGAGATGGAAAAAACACCAGTGAATCTGGATTTTATTCATAAATTTTTTAAAAATAAAACAAGAAATTGATAAAAATAAAAAAATTAAAATGATGAAATAATTATAAAAAATCATAGAGGCCTAGGTGTGGAATAAATTGAGTTTGAATACATGAATACAATGGTCAATTTAAGGATTATATTGATAAACTTCTAGAAGAATATTGAACCTATTCTATTACAATAAAAAACAAAAAAAAATCAAATTAGATGAACTAAGGACCAATATCTACTGATTTTGAATGATAAAATAGGATACAATAAGAGTGTGGGTCGTTTGAAATTTAAAGAAGCAGGATGCAGTAGGAGTATGGGCAGTGGCGGTGGGTGAGATGAGAGGAGATCGCTGATTTGTGGGAGATAGGAGTGTGGGAAGGGGCATCATGGTGAGGCCAGAGGAGAGATCACCAATTCATGGGAGATGGGGATAATACAATTTTATAGAGAGGCCACCCACCCCAGGAGTGTTTAGAAGAGAAGTGGCGGAAGAGAATATTAGGGTTAAGGGGAGAGGGGGATGAGTTGTGTTTCCCCTATACAGGGTGTTTCCAAAGCCCACAGGCTTATAGGGGTTTCCGGTGGGTCAACCGTATTCAACTCATATGTAATGATTTCATGTGTCACAAATCTAATGAATCCCTCTTCGAAACTTCATTCATCACATCATTACATGCCTTTATATACATCTTGTAAAGTGTGTCATCCATTAAGTCTCATGAATATACTTTCGATCCACTAGACAATGTTTATCTTCCATTACCAAATGAACTCCTAAATCCATCATTATCAAGAGCACACTCATATAACCAATTATGAAGTATACTTGAAACATGCCGCCCATCCCTAAACATTGGCGTACAATATGCGTTCATAGTTATACAAATATCATGAACACCAATCTCATTAGTAGAATCTCCATTTCCCATATTCAATATAACAGTGTCACATTCTTTGTATGAAGAAACAATTCCCTCTTCGGTGTAATATGGCATGATGGTGCCGAATCAACCACCCATTCGGTGTACAGATCTTACCCGTGACAATCAACACCAACTGAAATTAAATCACCCTCACTATGAATAATAATTTTAATGGTATCCTTATAATTAGTTTTGTGAACCATATTTTATTCTTTATGTTTTTTCAATGCACATTAGTTTCCCTAAACATAACCCTCCTTATCATAAAAAAAGAACTTGACATTTCTTCTCGTCTTCGACCCACCTCTTCGATTACCACGTCTATATGCCACAACTAGAATACCAATATTACCTGAAGATTAATAATCATTGATATTTATTTGAGTCTCATTAATCAATAACGATCAAATCACATCATCCAACTTCAATGTGTCTTTCCAGAACAACAATGTGGTGATGAGATTATCATATTATCAGGTAAAGAACCCAAGAGAAGGGAATTTTTTCCTTCTTTTTCCATTTAAAAAGGCACCATGTTACCTTTATCTTTGATCTTGACCACCACCGAAGACATCTCTATCAAATGTTTGGTGAACTCATCCAGATGATTACCTAAATCTACATTTTTTTCATTCACAAATGATACAATCATTTTTTCAGATATAAACAATATGTGAGGGATTTCAATTTATACCTGCTTTCAAGCTTCACCCAGATCTCCTCCAGATTTTTCAGATTTATCACTTCCCACTGTGTATTATCATCAAAATATATATGAATTCTACTTGTATCTAACTCTCTCAAATCCTACCAATCACCATATCTCATCATCTCCGACCTCTTTGATTTTTTCTTCAATGCCTCTATTGTATTCTCATGAACCAAAATATTTTTATCTTTTTGCTACCATAGAGTAAAATCATTTTTCCCATTGAACAATTTGATGTAAAAATAAATCCTAGGGAATGAATCACCTAGATCTAATTAGTAAGAAAACACATACAACCTCCCTTGAATACCACTTATTTGGGAGGAAGATGATCAACTCTAGAGTAAATACATATCTACGACAAATAAATTTTTTGAATCGCCAAAACAAACGAACAATACTAGAAAATGGTTCTTTCCCCAGGATTCTATACCCATGTTTAAGAAAAACCATGGGTATAAGTGTTTTCTTCTG
This sequence comes from Viscum album, assembly GCA_963277665.1. Lineage (NCBI taxonomy): Eukaryota > Viridiplantae > Streptophyta > Magnoliopsida > Santalales > Viscaceae > Viscum > Viscum album. Next base: position 2,082,452,081 of record OY728120.1, read on the forward strand.
GTCTATACCCATGGTTTTATTAAAACCATGGGCATTCAATGTCCCAATATCAACCCTTATCGGGATTCTCCTCTCGACTCCTATTTTCCATCAAGCTCCCCCCACTTCAACCCTCACCTCTCCAACTTCTGAATCCTGAACCTCTCGTCCCCTCCCCAACCTCTACATCCCGGCCATCCGAACTCTACCTCCTAGACCTCTCATCCCCTCTTCGACCTCCACCTCCCGGCCATCTGAACACCGCTTCACAGCCATCTCCTCCCCTCCCTGACCTCTGCCTCCTGGCTCCGCCTCCACTCCCAAACTCGACCTCCTGAAATCTATGTCCACCTCAACTTCCTGACCTCCACCAACTTACCCCCATCCCCTTTAAGATCCCTCAACATTGGCGACGTCCCCACTCTCGGATCCCTCACCTCCAACGATGTCCCTACCAGATTAATTGCATATAGGTTTGTATTTTCTTCTCATCCTTGCTTTTATTATTATTTCTAAACTAATAAATTATTATTATATTAATAGAATCGACAATTTTACTACCAAATTTCTCTTTTGAATTTTCTATTTAATAAATAATCATTCAAGTTAGATTAAAATTCTATTTCCTCGCATTGTTATTGAAACTTCCTTTTTGTTGGACTCCTATTGTTTTAATGCTCACAAATAATGTTTGGAGATTGTTGGCCTCCTCATGTTTTAATTCTTACCAATAATGTTTGAATCTTGTAAACTATGTATAATAATGTTCTATTATGTTTCAGTATGATTATGTTTAATCCTAATCCATTATCTGAATATCGCTTCTTAATATAGCTTACAGATATTTTTCTAAGTCTATGATACTGTAAGCTTTCTACCAGTTACATATTTTCGCAAAGGACCTGACACCATTTCCATGCTAACATTTCCAAGACACTCTAATAGGACACCATTCATAATTTTTACAAAGGACTAAACACCATCACTCGAGACACCATTTCCTTGAAACATTACCCATGCTACCGATTCCAGAAACATTGATACCGATTCCAGAATTCACAAAGGGCCAGACACCGTATCTTTGATACCAGTTTCAGATCTCACAGTAACTATCTCACTGTGACTCTCTCACCATATATGTCTCTTTGTGACTATCTCATTGTGGCTCTCTCACCATGACTGTCTCAACAAAATTGTGACATTGTTCCATACTTAACCATTTTTCTATCTTTTTAAATTAAATTTAGAAGTGGTTTATAATTGTCATATTTGAGTCTTTTAATGAAACTGATATAATTAATGATATTTTTATGTCCTGTAAGTAGACAATATGAGGTATGATGTGTAGAGATCATGCATATTGTTGGATCCAACTCAAGCACCCGAAAAATAAAATAAAATAATGTAACTGGAGAAAACGTTTATACACAATAGTGGAATGTGTACACAATGAGATGAACACCCATACATGAAGGAATAAACTGAATGAAGAACTCTTAATTCCTACTAGTTGTTAACAATGAAGAACATGTTGTGAACCATCTTGAAATCATCCTTGTAGCAACTCAAGGAAGAAGAATAACATCTCACTAAACTGAAAACCAGAACACTCAACTCACAACACTCTGTTTTCAAAGGAGGACTAGAACATTGAATCTACTTCATCCAAAGAGTCTAGAGCTACATTTTACAACACACAGTGCCTTATAAACTCTATCTCATTACACTTTTCTCTGTTGTGTACTCCTTTGTTACTTTTTGAGCAGTGTGTATATCCATATTAAAAACACACACTATCTCCTGCACTAAAATGGACGATATAGGATATCCTCACTATGATATTTTTTAAACCTTGTTTCACCCACGTATAACTATGAAAGAGGTCTTGTGTGACCTGGATGACAGTTTTCCCATAATGAACAGTGGTAGAGGTCTTGATACCTAGAAAGACTTGTGCACTAATTTAAACCCCGATCTAGGGTGTAGATAAAATATTTTTAAATATTTCCGGGTGCCAGGTGATCACCGAGTGGAGTGGATTAGGACCCAACATGACACTGAACCACTTGTTTTACCTGTTCTGTCTTTTAATTTAGTATTTCTCTATTTTAACTCATATTTAAGAAAAATAAATTTTACTTATATAATTAGTGTTGGATAGTAGTTATAACTATTTTTCTTTATTATATTAGTTTCAAAAGTTGTATCAATATCTCATATTATTATAAATGAGAATTAATCAATCTTATGATAATCTATTTGAACAGTCAAGAAGTTATAATTTTACTACCTTGGTTAACTGGCTAGTTTTATTTTTTGTTTGGGGAATATTTTAAATAAACTTTTTAACAGAAATTTTTATAGGAACTCAATTAACACCCTATTGAGTGTCCTAATTCAACCAACATTCAGTATCAATGTTTTTTTTCGTGATTCTATTTTTAAAATTTTAAATTAAAATATGTTTTAAAATATTTTTTAATTGTTATTATTGTTGTGTTTTAAAGATCTTTAAATTTATATTAGTTCTAAATTTATAGTTCTCTAAAAGCCTATTTATTTACCATGGATAATATATTGGATGCTTCTTCTACCAAAAAATCTCCATTCTTTAATGGAAAAAATTATGCACAATGGAAAATTAAAATGAAAATTCATCTAGAAAGTATGGGTTTTGAGATTTGGTCTTCAATTATAGATGAATATAATATTACTGTTACTGATAGGAATACTTGGGATGACCCAACTAAGTATTATTATTGCAATAATTGTATATCCATGAATTCCATAAACTATTCTTCAAGAGGTGAAGAGTTTAATATAATTTCTGCCTATAAAACAACCCATGAAATTTTGGCACCTTATTTGTTTCACATTAAGAAACCATTAGTTTTAAGGATATGAGACATAACAAATATACTATTAAATATGATATCATTAAAATGAAACCCGATGAGCCTATTTCTAAAATGTATCTCAGGTTTATTGAAATCATGACTACTATGATCTATCTGGGAAGGGATGTTACAGCTAAGGATCAAATCCTGAAAATACTCATACTCTTACCATATGGATGGAGGGGGACTTTAGTATCAATTAGAGAATCATGTGACATCAGCAAGTTGCCAGTAAAGTAGATGATAGGAAAGTTGATGACATTTGAGGACCATCTAATGTTTAACAAGGAAGATGAAAATGAACCAAAGATAAAGTTAGTGTCTTTCAATACCACTACTTCTAAAACAAAGGAATAGGAAAGGATGCATACTCATTATGACAGTACAAGTAATGAAGATTCACCATCTGATAGTGATGAGAAAAAGACTCAATTAGATAGAAGGTTTAAGATGTTTTATAAGACAAATAAATTCTTTAGGAAGCATAACTAGAAAGGTAAATATAAAAATAAGGAAAAATGTAAAAATCATTGGAAGAAAAGTGATACTTCTAATGAAAAATTATGTTTTGAATGTAAGAGAAGAGGACTGTAAAGGCCAATTTCCCTAAGACAAAATATAAAAATAGATTTGAGGAAAAAGATATAATGTATAAAAATTAAATGAAAGAAACATGGATTTCTTCTGAGGATAGTTCAAGTGAATCAGAGTCTCACTACTGGAAAAGAAGGTTATACCAACAGTTTCAAACCGTTGGTATAGGCTTGAAAACCGTTGGTATAGACTATGCAAACAGTTTTCCAAACCGTAGGGTAGTAAGCCATGAGGAAATCCCTATACCAACAATTTAATCTAAACCATTGGTATATCCCACTGTATTTGTTGATATACCAATAGTTGTAGGATAACCGTTGGTATATGTTTGTATAACATTTTCACCTACGGTTTCCAGAAACTGTTGGCATATATTGAATACTAAACACTATACCAACAGTTTTAAAACCATTGGTATAGTTTTTTAATTTCTATAAAAGTATACCAACGGTTTAAAACCGTTGGTATTCTGTTTTTCTAGAACCATTGTACCAATGGTTTAAAACCATTGGTATTTTTTTTTCTAGAACTGTTGCACAACAGCCCTCCAGTAGCCCCTCCAGTATACACTTGCATAAAAAATAACACAAAAACAACATAAAGACTTAAAATAGTATAAAAAACCTTAAATAGAAAAATAAAACACATAAAACCATCAAACTCTTTTAACCATGTCATGTAATACAATTCCCTATTTCAATCTTTATATGAAAACAATCATCCAGTAGAGTTAATAACAGTTTCAATAACTCAGACACTATTTACACCCATTTCAATCTTCAAATGACAACCACTCTTCTAGTAGTAATTCACCTCACCCCTGCACAACCCCCCCAACCTGCATAGCCCCCCCCACCTCCCCATCAAATTCTAATAGGCAGAATAGTCTGATAAATACTTATTAGAGTTGAATAAGAGATTGAAATTTGCTTAAATCCCATTTTTTATGATCCTAGATTTGGATATATAATTATTTGTGATGAATTTTTCATTGAACTTGTAATTTTTATAATATATGGTGGAAATATATTTTCATAGGAGTCTTGTCACTTATTTCCCCATGAGTGGAACTACCCAACTCATGAAAAAGAGTTTGAGACTATCGTTTATGAGTGTAAATTTCAGTTGTTGTATTCACTTAAAATGATGTCCATTTAAAACAAAAGAGAGACACTTTGAGTGGTGTTGGCCACACCGCGCCTTGGATTTTGGTGGGGTTGACTCATACATGTCACAAATGACTCATAGATCATTTTACTAAAGTATCAACACAATCCAAATGTGTTTGTTCGGTTTTCCGTATGCCAATTGTTTTTACATAAAAGTGTATCCATTATAATCAAAAGAAAGACACATTGAGTGGTACTGGCCACACCGTGCCTTGGATTGAGGCAGGGTTGACTCCTACATGTCACAAATGATCCATGGATCCTTTTCCTAAAGTATCAACAGAATAATAATGTGTTTTTTCTGTTTTCTGTAAGTCAGTTATTGTTTTCACTTAAAATTTTGTCCATTTCTATGAAAAGAGAGACACTTTGAGTGGTGTCGGCCACACTGTGTCTCAGATTGAGGTGAGGTTGACTCGTACACATCAAAAATGACCCATGGATCGTTTTACTAATGTTTCAATAGAATCCGAATGCATTTGGTCGATTTTCCGTATTTCAGTTGTTGTTTTCACTTAAAATGATGTCCATTTTAAACAAAAGAGATACATTTTGAGTGGTGTCTGCCACAACGTGCCTCAGATTGAGGTCGGGTTGGCTCGTACCCGTCACAAATGACCCAGGGATCTTTTTCCTAAAATATCATCACAATCCTAATGTGTTTGGTCATTTTTATGTATGCTAGTTGTTTTTTTCACTTAAAATCTTATCCATTTCAAACAAAAGAGAAACACTTTGAGTGGTGCCGGCCACACCAGGCCTCAGATTGAGGAGGGGTCAACTCGTACACATCAATTATGACCCATGAATATCTTTACTGATGTTTCAATAGAATCTGAATGCATTTGGTCGGTTTTCTGTATGTCAGTTGTTGTATTCACTTAAAATGATGTCCTTTTGCAACAAAAGAGAGACACTTTGAGTAGTTCCGGCAACACCGCGCCTCGGATTGAGGCGGGGTTGACTCTTACACATCAAAAATGACCCATGGATCATTTTCCTAATGTATCAACATAATCTGAATGTGTTTGGACAGTTTTCCATATGTCGGATGTTTTTACATAAAATCGTATCCATTTTAAACAAATGAATGAAACATTGAGTGGTACCGGCCACACCGGCCCTCAGATTGATGCAGGGATGACTATACATGTCACATATGATCCATGGATCTATTTCCTAATGTTTCAATAGAATCCAAATGCGTTTGGTCGGTTTTCTGTATGCCAGTTGTTGTTTTCACATAAAATGATGTCCATTTCAAATAAAAGTGAGAGACTTATAGTGATACCAGCCACACCGTGCCTCATATTGAGGAGGGGATTACTCGTACACGTCACATATGATCCATGTATCTTTTTCTTAAATTTTCAATAGAATTCGAATGCCTCTGGTCGGTTTTTTGTATTGTCTGTTGTTATATTCAGTTAAAATGATGTCCTTTTGAAACAAAAGAGAGACACTTTGAGTGGTTTCAGCCACACCCCACCTCTGATTGAGACAGTGTTGACTCTTACATATAAAAAATGACCCATGGATCGTTTTACTAAAATATCATCACAATCCAAATGCGTTTGGTCGGTTTTAAGTATACCACTTGTTGTTTTTCACTGAAAATCTTGTCTATTTCAAACAAAAGAGAAACACTTTGAGTGGTGCCGGCCACACCGGTCCTTAGATTGAGGTGGGGTTGACTCGTACACGTCACATATGACCCATGGACCGTTTTCCTAATGTTTTAACAGAATCCGAATGCCTTTGGTCGGTTTTCCGTATGTCAGTTGTTGTGTTCACTTAAAATGATATCCTTTTGAAAGAAAAGAGAGACACTTTGAGTGGTGCCGGCCACACCACGCCTCAGATTGAGGCGGGGTTGAATCATACATGTCAGAAATGACCAATGAATCATTTTACTAAAGTATCAACACAATCCAAATGTTTTTGGTCAGTTTTCTGTATGCCGGTTGTTTTTAATTAATAGCGTATCCATTTTAACCAAAAGAAATACACTTTGAGTGGTACCGAACACACCATGCCTCAGATTGAGGTAGGGTTGACTTCTACACCTCAAAAATTACCCATGGATAATTTTCCTAAAGTATCAACAGAATCTGAATGAGTTTGGTCAGTTTTCTATATGCTAGTTGTTGTTTTCACTTAATATGTGTTCCATTTCAATGAAAAGTGAGACACTTTGAGTGGTGACGGACCTACCGCACCTCTGATTGAGACGGGGTTGACTCATACATGTAAAAAATGACCCACGGATCACTGTGTTGTAGTATCAACAAAATATGAAGGCGTTCGATCAGTTTTCCATATGCCAGTTGTTGTGTTCACTTAAAATCCTATCCATTTCAAATAAAAGTGATACATTTCTAGTGGTTCCGGCCACACTGGCCCTCAGATTGAGGTATGGTTGACTCATACAGATCACATATGACCCATGGATCATTTTAATAATGTTTCAATTAGAATATGAATGTGTTTGTTCGGTTTTCTGTATGCCAATTGTTGCTTTCACTTAAAATTCTGTCCATTTCAAAGAAAAGTGAGACACTTTGAGTGGTTCCGTCCACAACGCGCCTCAGATTGAGGTGGGGTTGACTCTTAAACATCAAAAATGTCCCATTGAATGTTTTCCTAACGTTTCAATAGAATCCGAATGTGTTTGGTCAGTTTTCGGTATTCCAGTTTTTGTTTTCACTTAAAATGTTGTCCATTTCAAAGAAAAGTGAGACACTTTGACTGGTGTCGGCCACACCACACATCAGATTGAGGATAGGTTGACTCATACACATCAAAAATGACCCATGGATCATTTCCCTAAAATATGAACATAATACGAATGCGTTTGGTCGGTTTTATGAATGCAAGTTGTTGTTTTCACTTAAAATCTTGTCAATTCCAAACAAAAGAGAAACACTATGAGTGGTGGCATCCACAAAGACCCTTGGATTGAGGTGGGTTGACTCGTACATGTACCATATGTCCCATGGATCATTTTATTAATGTTTCAATTGAATCCTAATACCTTGTTGGTTTTCCACATGTCAGTTGTTGTATTCACTTAAAATGATGTCCTCTTGAAACAAAAGAGAGAAACATTGAGTGGGGTCGGCCACACCGCACCTCATATTGAAGAGGGGTTGACTCATACACGTCAAAAATGACCCATGGATCGTTTTCCTAAAGTATCAACACAATCCTAAATCATTTGGTTGGGTTTCCCTATGCCGGTTGTTTTTACATAAAATCGTATCCATTTTAAACAAAAGAAAGACACTTTGAGTGGTACCGGACACACATGGCCTCATATTGGGGTGGGGTTGACTCATACACGTCAAAACATCGACCATGGATCCTTGTTCTAAAGTATCTATAGAATCCGAATGATTTTGGTCAATTTTCTGTATGCCAGTTGTTGTATTCACTTATAATGTTGTCCATTTCAAAGAAAAGTGAGACACTTTGAGTGGTGTCGGCCACACCGCACCTCAGATTGAGGCGAAGTTGACTATTACATGTAAAAAATTACCCATGGATCGTTGTTTTGCATCATTAACACAATCTGAATGTGTTTGGTCGGTTTTACGTTTTCCAGTTGTTGTTTTCACTAAAAATCCTGTCCATTTCGAATAAAAGTGACACATTTCGAGTGGATCCGGTCACACCAGACCTCAGATTGAGGCAGGGTTGACTTGAACATGTCACATATGACCCATGGATCGTTTTCCAAAAGTTTCCAAAAAATATGAATGCATTTGGTCAGTTTTCCATATGCCAGTTGTGGTTTTCACTTAAAATCATGTCCATTTCAAATAAAAGTGAGACACTTAAAGAGATATTGGCCACACCATGCCTTGTATTGAGGCAGGGATGACTCATACACGTCACATATGACCCATGTATCCTTTATCTAAAGTATAAACAGAATCTGAATGCGTTTGGTTGGTTCTCTGTATGCCACTTGTTCTTTTCACTTAAAATGATGTCCATTTCAAAGAAAAGTGAGACACGTTGAGTGGTGTCGGCCACAAAGAGCCTCATATTGAGGTGGGGTTAACTTTTAGATGTCATATATGACCCATGGACCGTTTTACTATAGTTTGAACATAATCTGAATGCCTTTGGTTGGTTTTCTGTATGTCAGTTGTTGTATTCACTTAAAATGATGTCCTTTTGAAACAAAAGAGAGCCACTTTTAGTGGTGCTGGCCACACAACACCTCGTATGGAGGCGAGGTTTACTCTTAAACATCACATATGGCCCATGGATCGTTTTCCTAAAGTATCAACACAATCCAAATGTGTTTGTTTATTTTTCTATATGCGGGTTGATTTCACTCAAAAGCGTATCCATTTTAAACAAAAGAAAGACACTTTGAGTGGTAACGGCCACACCATGCCTCAGATTGAGCCGAGGTTGACTATTACACATGAAAAATGACCCATGGATCCTTTTCCAAAAGTATCAATAGAATCCGAATGAGTTTGGTAAGTTTTATGTATGCCAGTTGTTGTTTTTACTTAAAATGTTGTCCATTTCAAAGAAAAGTGAGACACATTGAGTGGTGTCTGCCACACCATGCCTTGGATTGAGGAAGGGTTGGCTCTTACATGTCAAAATGAACCATAGATCGTTGTGTTGCAGTATTAACACAATCTGAAAGCATTTTGTCGGTTTTCTGTATGCCAGTTGTTGTTTTCACTTAAAATCCTGTCCATTTCAAATAAAACTGAAAAATTTCGAGTGGTTCCAGCCACACCAGCCCTCAAATTGAGGTCTAGTTGACTTGTATACGTCACATATGACCCATGGATCATTTTACTAAATTTTCAATAGAATCCAAATGTTTTTAGTCTATTTTCCTTATGCCAATTGTTGTTTTCACATTAAATCCTGTCCATTTCAAATAAAAGTGAGACACTTCGAGTGATACCGGCCACACCGTGCCTCGGATTGAGGTTAGGTTGACTCGTACACATCAAATATGTTCCATGGATCCTTGTACTAAAGCATCAATAGAATCTTAATGTTTTTGGTCAGTTTTTTGTATGCCAATTGTTGTTTTCACTTAAAATGATATCCATTTCAATGAAAAGTGAGACACTTTGAGTGGTGTTGGCCACAACGCACCTCATATTGAGGTGGGTTGGACTCATACACATCACATATGACCCATGGATCATATTCTAACGTTTCAATAGAATCTAAATGCCTTTGGCCGGCTTTCCGTATGTCAATTGTTGTATTCACTTAAAATGATGTCCTTTTGAAAAAAAAGAGTCACTTTGAGTGGTGTCGACCACACCGCGCCTCAGATTAAGGCAGGGTTTACTCGTACATATCAAAAATGACTGATGGATCAATTTTATAAAGTATCAGCATAATCCGAATGTGTTTGGTTGGTTTTCCATATGCTGATTTTTTTTACTTAAAAGCATATCAATTTCAAACAAAAGAAAGACACATTTAGTGGTACCAGCCACACCGTGCCTCAGATTGAGGTAGGGTTTACTCTTACATGTCATAAATGACCCATGGATCCTTTTACTAAAGTATCAATATAATCCGAATGAGTTTGGTTGGCTTTCTGTATGCCAGTTGTTGTTTTCACTTAAAATGGTGTCCATTTCAAAGAAAAGTGAGACACTTTGAGTGGTGTAGGCCACACCGTGCCTGAGGATTGTGGTATGATAAAGATATATATTTTATATTATTTGTTTTTAAAAGTGTTACTAGGTAGTTTAAACTACTAATTGAGAGTCAAATTATCACACCCTAATCTATCACTGTGAGTTTTCATAGATAGCGCACCTCCGTTGGAGGGGTTTTATTATAAAAACATGACTTTATTTATCAAATGAAACAATTGTATTAAAGAAAACTTATTCAAGATATGAAATTCAATATAATTAAGCATAATTAAGAAATAAGATAAATTCAATTTAATGAATTCTTAAATTAATGATGCTACGAGAGGGACTCTACATCATGGGGTGTCTCCCATGGGTGTCTTGTGGTGTGTAGTGTCTATCTATGATTTTTGTGGTGCTTCCGTATTGTGGGAAATGTGTATTTCATGGTCAATTTAATAAATAAATTATACAATCAGAAAATAAACCCATATTCAATAGATATATACCCACTTTTGATAGAGAATACCATCCAAATAACCAACTCGGAAATCCGAGACCAGCTTTTTACTTTACCAATTCCAACTACATAATATATACAACACCAACATATGTTTTATGAACCAATCAATTAATGGGAAATAAACTCCTCACAATAACCCATAAAATCTCATATATCATCACTCACCTCCAATCCATAATAACATAATTAGGCTTCTATATTTGGTTTAAAATAAATAGTTATATTGAATTCAAAAATATCCTTACCAGAGTGAAAAACCAGGTTAAAAAATAAAGTGTTATACATAATTCAAAAATGTAATGGATAAATCTGCCTCTGATAACCATCACCATCACCACTGTCTTCATCGGCCTCACCATATCAATCCTCTTCGTCGTCCTCGTCATCGTCCCTATGCTCGCCCTCGGCCCCATCCTCGCCCTCGACCTCATCATCCCCCTCAGCCCCATCATCTCCCTCGCCCTCATCCTCATCCTCTTCCTCGTCCTCTTCAGCATCCTCATCATCACCAGGAACTTCAACATCTCAAACACCACTAGAAAATCTGCCTGGTGCATTGGATAATGAACCCATTGACGACATATATGTCTGACAAGCCGCGCTGGCCTCTGGTGGAAGTGATGAAGATAATGCTTTGATTAGTTTCATAAATTGTTTCTCCCTCATTTGAACATGTTCTTCCAACTCTATGACCCTTTTATCATACTTTATTCTATTCTCCTTGACCTGTTCCAACTTCATGGTACTATAATGGATACCTGGAGATGGCCAATTCCTCGTCGAGACTATATTCTTACCAGGTCGGCAGCGTACTTGACCAGAGTGCTCATCTCCCAAAACGTGATATAAATGATCATGTGGTCCTAAATTGTCAGGCTCCTGGGCATCAGGAGACTCTAAAGTAGGCTGTTAAAAATATTTATAGATTATTACATTTCAAAATAGATATTAAACATTGAAATAAACCAATTAAAACTTACAATATTTTCTTGTGTATGGTCATTAACCGCAGTTCCATCTTTTTTCCTTCTACTTAAGAAAAACAATTTTTCTCGAGGGATACGTCCTTCAATATTCAATTTGTGGTTCTGTAATGACATTGAAATAATATAAAGAGCAATTATAATAATATATTCAATATTCAATAAATCACATAATTTATGTGGGAAACAATAAAAAGGGCATGTTCTAATGAAAAATTATAAACAACTATATCATACGAGCTGCCTCTCATGATCTGACATAGTTGTGCACCCAAAAGTGTGTAGGTATTGTTTTGAATCAATGTTTTTTTTTGTTTTTTTCATAATATTCCTAAATAATGTTTAATAATAAATAAGATAATATTAATGCAATATATGAAAACTTTTATTTAAATATCTTAAATGGTATTAATACCTTAAATTTTGTAGTTGGCCAATGTGTAATCATTTGGTGATATTGCTCTATCGGTCAGTCATGCACGATAGGTAATGTCTCCAACACTGTACCCACTCTATCACACCAACCAACATAAAACTCATGCTTATAATCTCTCAAAAGCTCCTCCAGATCCTTTAAACGTGTTGATCGTGCAGCTTCGCCATCAGGGAAGTTAAACCGAAGCTGACAACAAATAGATTAATTCAGATAAATACAGAAAAATACTGCATTAAATACAATAAATTTTTCACCCATATTTGTGCCCACGCATTATCCTTGACTTCATGTGGCAGATGTCTCCAAGAGAGAGAGCTGACTGGAATGATGTCGGAGTATTTGGCTAGCGTTGCCAGAAATCCCCAACATTCCTGCCTAGATTTATCAATCATTTATCCATCATCATTGTATTCAACCATCAATTGTGTCTAGCAGTTCCATACCGCACGAAAGCGAGTATTCCCCCTCCTCAACCTCCTATCAGTAGATGAATATGTTATTAAAAAAATCAGTACAAGTTATAATAAAAAATTTGTTGTGAATTGTTTTTAGAGTTATATAAATATACCTATGGTAGTCGGATCAATGGGCGTCACTAGATGTGGAGAAGCTGATGGAATATCTTGTACAGGTGGATTGTCCCTCTGTGTATGCTCCTCAGCCACATATTTTGTTAGAGTAAGAGTCAAAGAAGGTGGAATATAATAGCTCGGAGATAAGTAACCATAAGAAAAAGATGATGGCACAGACGTCTGGACAACTGGTAGTGTAAACATCGGAGGCCTAAATATCCCGTGTGTCCCAAAAGACATAGCAGGATCAAAATGGGGCGTATATGATAAGTCTGTGGTTGGGGCATAGTCGAATCAGGTATGACCAGTGGACCGTCTAACTCTTGCACCACAAGCCCTCGTACCACCGGCCTCAGTACCGGCACTACCAGATGGCCATCTAACTCTAACACCACCCCCCTCCTACCACCAGCCTCTGTAATGGGAGCAATATCAGGCTCATCATCGGATATCTCTCGTCTAGGGGGTGGATCCTGAAAAAAAGTTTAACTCCAAAGTAAACACATGATATTATAAGTTATTGAAATGTATATATTTGAAATAAAATACTCACAACCGGGATGAGTGGAGGAATTCCCATCTTTGTCATGCCATGATTATTTTCTGTCATCTTTTTCCACCGCCCCTCTTCAATGGGTGTCATTTCCTGCAATGAAAACAAACATGGAAGTAATTAGAAATAGATAACTAATGTGTAACCAAAAAACCAAATATAGAAAAACCATTCTGATAAAAAAACATAAAGAAACAGAAGATTTATAGTGGTTTTAAGGAAAGCACTAGGATACACACTCTGAATGATATAGGTGAAACATGTAGGTGAGAACATGACTATATGATTATATATATTTCCCACCACAACTTTGGGTTCACAATCTACAAAGACCCGTAAATTTCAAGGAAATTTTTTTTCTTAATTTTCTTTGAATTTTACAAGAACGCAGTTTCTGATGGCACCTGATTCCAAGGCCCGGTGTGCCCGGAATCATTTTCCGAAGTTTGGCTCGTGTACGTTCAGTGAACAGACGAGCAAGTTTTTCTAACTTTTAAACCAGTGCTTGGAATCGAATTCTGAGGGCACCGATGGAACCGCATTGCTGATGTTTGCTTAGAAACGCCTCTTTTGGAGTTGCGTTTGCTTGGGTGTGGTTTTTAATTTTTTTGGGGTTAAGTTAATAAATAAAATAAAGTGTGCGACAACTTTATTTTTATTTCACTTAAAGCCACTTGAAAGCCACTTAAAGCTTCTTAAGCTGAGTTGAAGCAGATAGGGTGAAAATCAAAATATCCTACCCTCTTGGTAGGATATTTGTGAGGTGGGGCCCGCATGAGCCCCACCGTTTCTTTTCTGCTAAGTAACACACCCGCGAAAACCCTTTTTAATGAATGTAAACTGGGCTGTTTCTTAAACAATTAAACGGTCCTATTAATTGGGAGGTTTATTCGTTGAAATTAATTCTATGAATTAATGGGACGTTACTTAGTTTGTTTTTTGCTTGTTGGCATGTAATAAAATAAGACCAACATTTTCCTTCTTGAGTGTTGTTCGTTGTGAGGATTTGACAGAAACCTTAAGTCCTTCATCCTCATTTGCGAAGAACGAGAAGAACGCGACGAACGCCAACCTCCAACGAAGGGCGACGAAGAACGCAGAGACCTCGGAGAATGAAGACACGATGCCAAGTACCGTGACGCCAACGATTCTTCTCCCACGACGTTCTTCTGCGATGTTCCTTCATCCGCGACAAATCTTTGATCATCCATTGAGGTGAGATATTGCGGACCTTTTTATTCTTTGTGGTTTATAAAAACTACATGGATTTAATTGTTATAATTAAATCTGTTTGTTCTTGATCCTCGGATTTCGTCGATGCAACGCCATGTACCGCGACGACGCGACGCCTTTCCGTGACGCGACGATCCTCTTCTCCCACGACGATCAATTCCGTGAAGAACGCATGTTCGACGACTACGGTGAGGTAGGGGTTTGTCTGTGATATAATTTATATTTCCGTGGATGTTTCCTCCTAAAAAAGAACTTGGATCAAGTGAAATTTTAATTTATTAAATTGTATCTTGTTACGTTTTCATATGATAATTTATTCTTCCCGATTGTCATCACCTATCGCTGAGGGTGCCGGCCAAACAAACACGGCCCGACAACCCTCCTCAGTTCTTCGTTGATGTGCGAATTGGCGGGCGACGAAAAAAATATGCCGCAGAGGTGATTCGTTGTTTCCGCAGTGAAGTACGGGACCCAGGAGGAGCTACGGTACAGACAGAAACGAAATCGGACCACCGGAGCAACTCCGGTGGCCCGCGAAACACACCGGCGGTGCCCCGGCGCGCCGCCAGACAGGGCCGCTGCGGCTGAAGTCGAGGCGGTGGCGGCCAGCGGACCCGCAGCCGCGCGGGTCCGGCGCACATGGGACGTGGCAAAGCCGCGTCCGCTGACCAAGCGCGGCCCAACGCAGGGCCGCGGCACCACATCTCGTGGGGGAAGCGCCCCGCGGCTTGCTCCACTCGGCTGCTCGGCCGAGCCGAGCCGGGCCGACCCACCGGGCCGGGTCACGCCAAACCGGGTCGGACCCGGACCCGGGTCGGGCCGACCCGGGGGGGGGTTGGGCCGGTCGACCCGGGCCCATAACCCCCGTTTCCGGACCATTTCGGTCTTTCGCTCATAACTTGATCAATGGGCCTCCGAACGACACGTCGTCAACGGCGACGCGATCCTTGGATCGAGACGGTCGTTTCGGTATATCACACTCAAGCTTTCGGAATACGATGTGTTTGGCCAGGTTGGTTCGTACACGAAACCAAACGGGCCCTCGGAGCGGAAACACTCATATCTTGAGCTTCGGACGTCCGATTGACGTGCCGTCGACTTTGTTGAATTCCTCTAAGTGAGACGGATCTTTTGGCTTACTCCGCCCGAGGTTTGGATGCAGGTGGAGTAAGGTTGGGTTGGTTTTGCCTTAAAAACTAACCGGGCCCCTGGGATGAAAAGGCCAATAACTCTCAGACCGGGCGTCCGATTGACGCGCCGTCTGCGACGTTGAGTTCCTGTTGACGATAAAGAACTTTTGGATACATCAACTCTGGACTATGTGTCATTTGATGTATCAGCCTCTCGGCTCGTGGAGCGGACCCTCCCGAACGAGCTTGCTATGTGCGGGAACCCTAGAGTTGGCTGTGACTGCTACTATGACAACGACGACTGTGCAGAGATACTCCGTGGATTCGACGGCGACGACTACATCACTCAGCGATCCTTTGTGGGTCAGTGCTACTGATCATGTGTGGGTCCGATCCTGTGTGGGTCAGCGCTCAGCGGTCCTGTGTGGGCCAGCGCCTACAGGTCCTATGTGGGCCCGATCCCGTGTGGGTCTTTGCGAGGGTTAGTTACCTATTGATCCTTTGTGGGTCAGATCCTTTGTGGGTCATTGCGGGGGTTAGTACCTTTCGATCCTTTGTGGGTCCGACGACTTAGATGGATCAGTGATCATCTCTATCATCATTCGAAGAAGTATACCTGTGTGAGCTGAAACCCTGTTTGCTTTGCTTTGTGGACTGTGTTGTGCTATCCTGTGTGGATTTACATTTTTATTTCCTTTGTGGACTATGTTGTGCTATCCTGTGTGGATTTATGTTTTTCTTTCATGTGTGGACTGGGTTGTACTTGAGCTCGGATGTTGGAGCCGAGTGAGAATTGATGACTTAGGTATATGTATGGGCATATACCTAAGCCATGTCGGATGTTACTTCGTGATTGTATATTTCCTTTGTGGTTTATCCTTTGTAGATTTTGGGAGACCTTCGGGGGTCTCGGGGTCCCTACTGAGTAGCTTATACTCACCCCTGCACGGGCTATGCCCGCACTACGTTGTGTTGGTTGCAGACGACGGACAACGCTGATCGCGGTGGAGGCTTGTGGAGCAGGACGGTACCTGGAGGTGGACCACTGGGCGGGGTGTACTCGGAGCAGACGGTTGGACTGAGGAGCTGTGGAGGCTATCTGTACCCACCCTTCAGGTGGGACTTCCAGTGGACGGCTCGACATTGCAGCTTTACTTTTCAGTTTTTGTCTTCCCTTTTGAGTTGTGATTTACTTTCAGTTTGGGTTTGTATTCTAGCCCACTTACTTTTCCTCACTTACTGTTGGACCAGTTTTTACTTAGTGATTACTTTTTTCACTTTCTTACTCTATGGTTCTTGTTTACTTTACAAAGGCAATGCCTTCCCTTTGCTGAGATTTACGCCTTGGTGCTAGTCGCCAGCCCCTGGCCTATGGAAGGCGGGCATGGGGTAGTCACGGCACGGGACCCGAGTACGGGTCGTGACAAATTGGTATCAGAGGGGTTCGGTTCTACCACAGACTTTGATCTTTTCTATGTGAATCAATAGTGTTTAGCGTATTGGGTGTGGTTATCAGTCTAGGGAGCCATGTGTTGGTGCGGCGGCCGACATATCCGTACACCGGGACCCTGACTTCTGATTTCCGACTTAATACACGAAAACATTTATTGCATGTGTGTTTCGAGTTTTCGTTGTGATTACTTTATATCAGCTCACCAGGTATACTGTTCTGACCGTGGCGCACCTGTTTCTTTTCAGGATGGCCCTACAATGGCATCCAGCTAGGGTTCCGAGACATGAGCGTGACGACAGACCGCCGAGTGACGAGGCCTCGGTTTAGGGCCCTTTGACAGTAGAGGCAGTGGCGGTACCTCTACCCGCCGAGCCCCCGATGCTTCCAGCACCAGCCGCTGATGATGCACGTCGCCTCAGTGCACTGAATGAGTTCCAGCGCCAGTGACCGCCCAGGTTCTGCAGGGAGATGGACCCCCTGGCAGCTGAGGGCTGGCTGGAGGCAGTGGTATGAGTTTTCAGGCTAGTGAGGACACCAGCAGACCTCATGGTGATCCTTGCAGCGAGCCTACTACACGTAGCAGCGAGACAATGGTGGAGATTGATGCTCTAGGTGCATGATGAGGCATCTCTTCTCTGGACGGACTTTGAGAGCCTCTTCCGCTCGGAGTTCATCCCAGCCACCCTCCATACGGTGCGCATCCAAGAGCTTCTTCAACTGCGGCATGGCAGCTTGACAGTCGCCCAGTACTCGGTGAGATTTACCGATCTCTCGCGCTACTCGACTGACATGGTATGGGACCCGTTCTTCTGGGCCTGGACCTTTGAGCAGGGATTGAGACACGAGATCAGGGCATCGCTGATCTCCCTTAGCATTCTGACTCAGGCAGGAGTACTGGAGCGAGCCCTTTTGATCGAGAGATTTCTTGCTAAGACTTCTCCAGTGGCGAGACCTACCGCGGGGCGGCACGTAGCAGAGTCTTCCGCAGCAGGCAGTAGACAGATGACTCAGGGGTCTAGGCATACCATACCCTCACGTAGACGGCCTCAGGACCCTGGCTCAGCCGTGCGGGGCACACATCGCGGAGCCAGTCTTTCGAGAGGCAGGCATTTCTACACATGCGGCGAACAGGGTCACATGGCTCGTGACTGCCCGACCCATCATGCCGAGGAGCAGCAGACAGTTGAGGGGCCACCCAGGCAGAGGCAGAGGGTCGACCGTGGCGGTCCGCAGGGAGGAGGCGGACGAGGCAGAGCAGCTGGCCAAGCAGCAGGTGGTGGGTGACGCTTTGAGGCTCTACCACCACCACCACTAGTAGGTCCACCCCGACAATAGGGAGCTGGCGGGCAAAGACAGGCACAACTCCATTCAGCGGAGGCCTATGACCACGGTGTGCCTGAGATGATTCTAGGTATGATCTATGCCTATTCCACCATTTCTGCAGTTCTTATAGACACAGGAGCGAGTCACTCTTTCATAGCCGCTGCCCTTGTTCGGAGCTCGAAGATTCCGACAGAGTTGTTGGATCGATCCTTACGGCTAGAGACTCTTACGGGAGCAGACTCGACGATTACGCACTGGTGCCGGCAGTGTGAGCTTACTCTAAGAGGCGAGAGCTTCAGCTGAGATCTTCTTGTAGCGGAGTCGAGGACTTACGACGTCATCATGGGTATGGATTGGTTATCTACAATCCATTCACAGATTGACTTTATTAGGCACAAGGTGCGATGTATACGCACCGACGTGAGTAGGTTCAGCTTCACCGGTGAGAAGGGAGCCTTCGCAGCACAGGATGGACTACCGCAGAGGAGAGGACAGCCCATCACTCATTAGGTGGCTAGCCTCATCCTAGGAGCAGTTGACATGCGAAGTCCTAGTCTTCCTACAGTGGTGGATCAGTACGCGGACGTCTTTCCCGACGACATTTCAGGGCTACATCCTCACAGAGAGGTATACTTTTATATTGTCCTGTAACCCGGGACGACCCCGATATCGGCTCCAGCATATCGGATGTCCCCCGCTGAGCTTCAAGAGCTATGGGTACAGTTGGAGGACTTGTAGGGAAAGGGTTTCATCTGACCCAGTGTTTCACCCTGGGCTTCACCGATATTGTTCGCCAAGAAGGCGGACGGGAGCTTGCGACTTTGTGTCGATTATCGTCTCCTGAACCAGGTGACAGTGAGGAACAAGTATCTACTACTGAGGATTGATGACCTCTTCGATCAGCTCAAAGGAGCATGGTGGTTCTCGAAGATAGACCCTAGTTCAGGCTCTCATCAGCTTAGAGTTCGAGACGAGGACGTGCAGAAGACGGCCTTCAGATGTCGGTATGGCCACTATGAGTTCCTGGTTATGCCATTCGGCGTAACCAATTCTCCCGCAGTGTTCGTGGTCCTCATGAACAAGATCATTCATCCATATCTCGATCGATTTGTCGTGGTCTTCGTCGACGACATTTGGATTTACTCGACGACTCAGGAGGAACACGCCTACCACTTGCGGGTTGTACTAGACACACTTCTAGAGCACCAGATTTATGGAAAACTCTCGAAGTGTTAGTTCTGGATATGTGAGGTCCACTTCTTGGGGCACATCATTTCTGAGGCGGGAGTTGCAGTGGTTCCCGTGAAGATCGAGGCAGTGCTAGCTTGGGAGCCACCCAAGAGCGTGACAGAGGTGCGGAGTTTCTTGGGACTAGCTCGATACTATCGGTGATTTGTGACGGACTTCTCTAGAGTTGCGGAACCACTATCATCTTTGACGAAGAACGGGAAACCCTTTGTGTGGTCAGACAGATGTCAGCAGAGCTTCCAGGAGCTGAGACAGAGATTGACCAGCGCACCTATCTTGAGGTTGCATGAGGAGGGAGTAGGGTACGTAGTCTACTGCGATGCATCAGGGGCCAGACTCAGATGTGTCCTGATGCAGGAGCGGTAAGTGATCGCGTATGGATCACGTCAGTTGAGGCCGCATGAGCAGAACTATGCCACCCATGACCTGGAGTTAGCAGCATTGGTATTCGCTCTGAAGACATGGTGACACTATCTGATGGGCGAGCGCTTTACAGTCTTTTCTGACTATCAGAGTCTCATGTACATCTTCTCGCAGAAGGACCGGAACCTGAGACAGCGGCGATGGCTCGAGTTCCTCCAGGACTATGACTTTGAGATAGTCTATACTCCTAGGAAGGGGAACGTGGTAGCTGATGCTCTTAGCAGGAGGATGGGCATTCAGCTACATGAGGAGGCGACATAGAAGCTAGCCGCTTTGTAGATATCCTTCGTGGATAGAGATGGATTAGCCTTCCTTCAGTATCTCACAGCCACTCCTCCACTACTACAGCGGGTCAGAGAGGCACAACGTGGGGACACTGACTATGAGACGCGGCATGAAAAGATATCCTCAGGACAGGCACCCGATGGCTTCTCCTTGGGAGCAGAGAACGACATCATTTTTAGAGGACATACCTTAGTACCATTTCTTTATGAGAGGAGGTGTTGAGAGAGTTTCACACTTCTACTTTGGCGGTACATCCTGGAGTGGTGAAGATGTACCAGGATCTCAGACGACAGCACCGGTGGCCAGGCATGAAGAAGGATGTGGCAGAGTTCGTTTCTCGATGCCTCACCTGCCAGCAGGTGATGGCAGAGCACCAGGTACCAGCAGGCTTGGTACAGCCCTTGGAGGTCCCGGAGTGGAAGTGGGACGGGATATCTATGGACTTCGTGACTGGACTTCCACGCACTTCCAGAGGTCACGACTCCATCTGGGTGATTGTCGATCGACTCACCAAGTCGGCTCACTTCTTACCCATCAGAGAGTAGGGCTCAGTGGAGAGCTTGGGGCGTCACTACGTTCAGGAGATTGTACGGCTTCACGGTGTTCCATCATCTATCCTCTCCGATCGAGATGCTCGCTTTACTTACCGGCTTTGGAAGGGGTTGCAGGAGGTGTTCGGGACACAGCTACGTCTGAGCACCGCCTTTCACCCTCAGACGGATGGTCAGATGGAGAGGACCATTCAGACTCTCGAGGACATGCTCCGCGCATGTTTCCTCGACTTTGGTCGCAGTTGGGAGGACCACCTACCGTTGGTGGAGTTTGCGTTCAACAACAGCTACCACTCCACCATCGGGAAGGCGCCATATGAGGCGTTGTACGACAGGCCTTTCAGATCTCCTTTGTGCTGGACAGACCCTGGGGAGTCAGCACTTGTGGGACCGGAGATGGTCCAGGCCACGACATAGAAGGTCCAGGTCATCTAGGAGCGGATGAGGATAGCTCAGAGCCGGCAGAAGTCTTATGCTGACAGGAGGCGGAGGCCACTGGAGTTCGAGGATGGCGACCACGTCTTCTTGCGTGTCTCACCTCGACTTGGATTATGGAGAATTGGACGTGGCAGCAAGTTGCCTCCATGCTTCATCGGACCATTCTAGGTCCTCATCAGGATTGGTGAGGTGGCTCATCGCCTGGCTCTACCACCTCAGTTGCACCGGGTGCATGACAACTTCCACGTATCTCAGCTGAGGAGATACGTGCATGACCTGACGCATATCATTGACCATGGGGAGCTGGACGTTGATGATGGGGCGACTTTTGTGGAGGTCCCGATGGAGATCGAGGATCGACAGGAATGGATCCTATATGGACGATCGATTCCTCTTGTGCGCATTATATGGAAGCATGGGAACCTCCAGGAGAGCATATGGGAGCGGGAGGCTTAGATGCGTGCTCAGTACCCACATTTGTTTCCCTAGTTTATGATGTATCTTTAAGGGGGCGTAAAGCCCTAAGGTGGGAGTGATGAAAATACCCATATATTTCAAGGAAATTTTTTTTCTTAATTTTCTTTGGAATTTTACAAGAATGAAGTTTTTGACGGAACCTGATTCTGAGGCCCAGTGTGCCCGGAATCATTTTCCGAAGTTTGGCCCGGGTACGTTCAGTGAACGGACGAGCGGGTTTTTCTAACATTTAAACTGGTGCTCGGAATCGAATTCTGAGGGCACCGATGGAATCACAACACTGATGTTTTCTTATAAACGCCTCTTCCAGAGTTGCGTTTTCTCGGGTGTGGTCTTTAATTTATTTGGGGTTAAGTTAAGAAATAAAATAAAGTGTGCGACAACTCTATTTTTATTTCACATAAAGCCACTTGAAAGCCACTTAAAGCTGCTTAAGCTGAGTTGAAGCGGATAGGGTGCAAATCAAAATATCCTACCCTCTTGGTAGGATATTTGTGAGGTGGGGCCCGCACGAGCCCCACCGTTTCTTTTCCACTAAGTAACGCACCCGTGAAAACCCTTTTTAATGAAAGTCAACGGGGGAGTTTCTTAAACAATCAAACACTCCTATTAATTGGGTGGGTTATTCGTTGAAATTAATTATATGAATTAATGGGTCGTTACTTAGTTTTTTTTTTCGTTTTTTGGCATGTAATAAAATAAGACCAACATTTTCCTTCTTGAGTGCTGTTCGTTGTGAGAAATTGACAGAAACCTTAAGTCTTTCATCCTCCTTCGCGAAGAACGCGAAGAACGCGAAGAACGAAGACCTCCAACGAAGGGCGACAAAGAACGCCGAGCCCTCGGAGATCGACGACGCGACGCCAAGTACCGCAACACCAACGATTCTTCTCCCATTACATTCTTCTGCGACGTTCCTTCATCCGCGAAAAATCATCGATCATCCGTTGAGGTGAGAGATTGCAGACCTTTTTATTCATTGTGGTTTATAACAACAACATGGATTTAATTGTTATAGTTAAATCTGTATGTTCTTGATCCTCGGAGTTCGTCGACGCAATGCCAAGTACCGCGATGACGCGACGCCTTTCCGCGACACGAAAACCCTCTTCTCCTGCGATGATCAATTCCGCGAAGAACGCACATTCGACAACTACGACGAGGTAGGGTTTTTTTTGTGAAATAATTTATATTTCCGTGGATGTTTCCACCTAAAACAAAGAACCTGGATCAAGTGAAATTTTAATTTATTAAATTGTATCATGTTACGTTTTCATATGATAATTTATTCTCCCCGATTGTTATCACCTAACACGGATGGTGCGGGCCAAACAAACACGGCGCGACAACCCTCCGCAGTTCTTCGTTGATGTTAGAATTAGAGGGCAATGACAAAACATGCCGCAGAGGTGATTCTTTGTTTCCGCAGTGAAGTACGGGACCCGGGAGGAGCTACGGAGCAGACGGAAACGAAATCGGACCACCAGAGCAACTCCAGTGGCCCGCGGAACCCACCGGTGGCGGAGGCGCCCCGGTGCGCCACCAGACAGGGCCGCAACAGCTGAAGCCGTGGCGGCGGCGGCCTGCGGACCCGCGGCTGCGCGGGTCTGGTGCACACGGGACACGGAAAATCCGCGTCCGCTGACCAAGCTTGGCCCCACGTGGGGCCGCGACGCCTCATCCCGCGGGGGCAGCGCCCCGCGGCTTCCTCCGCTCGGCCGCTCGGTCGCGCCGAGCCGGGTCGTTCCAAAACCAGGTCGGACCCGGCCTCATGTCGGGCCGACTCGGTTCGGCCCGAACCGGGGGGGGGGGGGGGGGTTGGGCCGGTCGACCCGGGCCCATACCCCCTGTTTCCGGACCATTTCGGTCGTTCGCTCATAACTTGAGCTACGAGCCTCCGAACGACGCAGCGTTAGCGGCGATGCGATCCTTGGATCCAGACGGTCGTTTCGGTATATCACACTCAAGGTTTCTTAATACTTTGTGTTTGGCCGGGTTGGTTCGTACCCAAAACCAATCGGGCCCTCGGACGAAAAAGCCAATAACTCTCAGACCGAGCGTCTGATTGACGCGCAGTCTACGACGTTGAGTTCCTATTGACGATACGGAACTTTTGGATACATCAAATCTGGACTATGTGTCAGTTGATGTATCAGCCTCTCGGCTCGTGGAATGGACCCTCCCGAACGAGCTTGCTGTGTGCGGGAACACTAGAGATGGCTGCGACTGCTACTGTGACGACGACAACTGTATAGAGATCCTCAGTGGATTCGACAGCGACGACTACAAAACTTAGTGATCCTTTGTGGGTCAGTGCTACCGATCCTGTGTTGGTCCGATCCTGTGTGGGTTAGCGCTCAGCGGTCCTGTGTGGGCCAGCACCTACAGGTCCTGTGTGGGCCCGATCTTGTGTGGGTATCTGCGGGGGTTAGTTACCTATCGATCCTTTGTGGGTCAGATCCTTTTTGGGTCATTGCGGGAGTTAGTACCTATCGATCCTTTGTGGGTACGATGACTTAGATGGATGAGTGATCATCTCTATCATCATTCGAAGAAGTATACCTGTGTGAGATGAAACCCTGTTTGCTTTCCTTTGTGGACTGTGTTGTGCTATCCTGTGTGGATTTACGTTTTTCTTTCCTGTGTGGACTGGGTTGTACTTGAGCTCGGATGTTGGAGCCGAGGGAGAATTGATGACTTAGGTATATGTATGGGCATACACCTAAGCCGTGTCGGATGCTACTTTGTGATTGTATCTTTCCTTTGTGGTTTATACTTTGTGGATTCTGAGAGACCTTCGGGGGTCTCGGGGTCCCTACTGAGTAGCTTATGCACACCCCTACATGGGCTATGCCCGCAATATGTTGTGGTGGTTGCAGACGACAGACAGCGCTGGTCGCGGTGGAGGCTTGCGGAGTAGGACACTACCTGGAGGTGGACCACTGGGTAGGGTGTACTCGGAGCGGACGACTGGACCGAGGAGCTGTGGAGGCTATCTGAACCCACCCTTCAGGTAGGACTTCCAATGGACGGCTCGACGTTGCAGCTTTACTTTTCAGTTGCTATTTTCCCTTTCGAGTTGTATTTTTTGTTCAGTTTGGGTTTGTATTCTGGCCCACTTACTTTTCCTCACTTACTGTTGGACCAGTTTTTACTTAGTGTTTACTTTTTTCGCTTTCTTACTCTGTGGTGCTTGTTTACTTTACAAAGGAAATGCCTTCCCTTTACCGGGATTTACGCCTTGGTTCTAGTCTCCAGCCCCTGGCCTATGAAAGACGGGCTTGGGGTAGTCACGGCACGGGCCCCGATGACGAGTCGTGACACAATCAACTCTGACAATTGATCTATTGGAGTCATCATAAGTAATAAACAGATTTCTTCCAATTGTAGTAGGGATAGTGTCAACTTCATAATCACCATCATCAAAAACATGTCTGGGATTTACATCAATAATTACACCAAATTTAGGATGACGATGACCTTTGATATAAAAAACTAGTTTCACCATTGATGACAATACATATAGTTCATCAGTGTCAAGAGTGTGAGTCATGTCAATAAATCGAAGTCCAAAATAATAAATAAATGTACCTTGACTCTTCATTGAATCAAACCATTGACATTTCATCATCGTGACCCGACCATGTGAGTAATAATCCAAAATTATTATTTTCTCCACAACTCCATAATAAGCTAAATTTTCAGAACGAGGTCTTTTATCTGATTAACTGGCATAATAGTAATTTTTGACAGTTATCATAACACCATCATGCTGTGTTGTCATGTTTCTTGCTCGTTTAGTGATAATAAATTTGTATCCATTGATTATAAGTGATTTACAAGCACAAACCATGGTATTAGGACTAAAATCCAAAGCTCTTATTTCCTTAGAAACAGATTCTTTAGGAAAACTCGATACTTGAAATATAAACAAATAGTAAAATTAATTAAATAATATTTTTTATTTAGTTATTACAGAAATATTTTTACCTTTAATTTCAATGAATCAAAAAAACCTTTTCTATGCAAATTCTCTTTCCTTATCAAAGATAAAGAACGATGATTTCTCTATATCAATTATTTATGTTCCCTGTAGATAAAAATAATAATATTTTAAAAAATATTTAAATTTACAAGAAATAAGATAAGAGATACATGTACAATTTTCTTGATATACTCATAGAACAAATCACAATTGAACAACACTGTACGATGTGCCATCTCTCGCTCTTCAACGCTTAATTTCGTCAATGTATATGATCTCGGAATTCATATAGTGTGAGGAAGTGATGGAAAACTGGGTTCAATTTTCCCATAATGTTCTTCTTCATTTCTCATTGCTCTGTTTATTCTCGTAGTAAGATCAAACAAATACATTGAGCAGAAATCCACACATTCTTGAGGCAAGTAACCGTTCACAATAGAACCTTTTGGATAATTCCTGTTCCGAACATATGATTCTGATGTGCATATGTTTCTTTCAGTTGGATACATCCAATGGAAAGAAACGGGTCTTCCATGAAGTATTTTGGTTGGAAGATGGACAGTTAGATGCAACATGCATGTAAAAAATGATGGAGGAAATATTTTCTCTAACTCACACAAAATTAATGGTGTCTCTGCCAACTGCTTTTTCAAGAAGGATTTGGACAACCTCTTAGAACAAAGATCTCTATACAAATAGCACAACTGAATAACTGAGACTCTTACATTATTGGACAAGAGATGAAGGATTGTTATTGGAATCATCTAATGAAAAAGGATGTGATAATCACGAGTCTTTAAAGATTTCAACTTCAACTCTTTTCTGTTGACCCGTTTTGATATATTTCATGAATAGCCATCAGGAACATTAATACTCTCTAGCACTTCCAGAAATTGATTTTTTTTCAGCAGGTGTCATCACATAAGAAGCACATGGAACTTTCCATTTATTTTCACTGATACATACATGAAGCAATTATGGTCTGATCACCCAATCTACCAAGTCACGCTGAGATCATAAATCATATTTTCTATTCCCCTTGAAATTTAGAAGAATCGAAAGCAACATTTCACATATATTCTTTTCAATGTGCATTACGTCTATGCAATGACATAACAAGTTGGTTGACCAATACGACAACTCAAAGAATATACTCTTCTTCTTCCAATTGTAACAGGTATCATTGGAAACATTTTTCCTCTTTCTAGATTTCATTACACCCTTCCCAAATGAATAACTCAAATATTTCAATTCATTATGCACATCAGTTCCAGACATACGCTGAGGTGGATTGTCAGTCTCCATGGTATTGTCAAATCTTCGACGATTGTTTCTATATGGATGGTTCATTGGCCAGAATCGTCGATGTCCCATAAAACCGAAACTACGATGATATTTCAGTCTTCTTGATCGATTATTCATTATACAAATAGGAAGTTACAATTTTCCTTTTGTGCTCCATCCATACATCATTGCTTAAGAATTTAAATCATTGATCATCCACATAAGCACAACACGCATCTGAAATATGTCTTTCGAACATGCATCGTATGTAGGCACACCCACATCCCAATGAAGTTTCTACTCATTTATTCAAGGTTTCATGTATACATCTATATCATTACCAAGATCAGAAGGTACACATATCATTATACACAAGAAAGTGTAAGGCTTTTTCATACACAACCATGGGGGAAGGTTATAAATGTGTATGAAAACTAGCCATGTGCTGTGCGAAGTAAGCATATGCCCAAATGGATTAAAACCACCACATGAATAACCTAGTCTCACATTACGCATGTGGGATAAAAATTCAGGATATAGAGCATCAAATCTCTGCCATAGAAATCTATCTGTAGGGTGAACCAACTCTTCATTAATCTTTTTTATCTCAGTGTTATGCCATCGCATTTTTACTAATATTCTATCAGACATGAAAAAGTTTTGTAATCTAGGGATCAATGGAATGTTCCACATTACATTTTGTGGCACACGAGATGGTGTTCCATCATCTTTTGGCTTCCAATGGGAGGTTCCAGATTTGATACAATCAGTACTTTCAGCAGTTTCCTCCCAAAATATGTTTCAAACATTCAGGCAAGCATGATTTTTTTTGAGAATACAAGCTCATTAACTAACTTCCATGCCATATAGTGGTTTGAGGAAATATCTACATCATCCGAAAGTAAGTCCTTTAAGAAGGTATGAATGTAGTCAATTGCAGTATTTGAAATCCCATACACAGTTTTCCCATGAAACAATTGGATTAAAAATTCGACCTTTTTCATTTTACCACATTGCCGATATACTCGATTCATCGCAAAATCGTTGAATTTTTTCACCCTATCAACATTATCATTTTAATATGATGCATCATTTTTTCTTGAATCAAAATCTTGTTGGCTGGACATCCTTTATTTCTCATGATGCCGAATAAATGGAAATCGATCATATATAAAACTCTTCAATATAGTCCTATCATTTGGATCATCAACATTTTGATATTCCATTTTCTCTCCATTGTGATACCACACATAATTGTTTTTTTAGAAACTATATTTGGTTATATGATATCTAATTGCTTCATGAATCAACCAAGGTCTTCCAACACAATTTGAACGTGGGAAGTGTATGCGACCACTATCTGAAGCCCTATCAAAGGAAAAATCTAGAAAGCTGTTCAAATTATTTTGAAAATCGGTTGAAATCCGATCAGTTTCATACATCCAACTACTATACATTCTGTTAAAAAATTGAAATAATTCATTTTAAAGCAATTCAATAATATTGAAGTTCAATCAAAAAAATATTTAGGTAAATGACAATTGTTTACATTAAATAAAATCATAACTGACACATTACTATATATGAGAATCATATTAAGAAATACAACAAAATACATTGTATATAAATAAATAAGATACATAATTTATAATGACTATATTAAAGGATTTCCAAGTATGATATTTGAAGTGGATCAAGAAATACATAATCCTTAATGGTCCTGTTGGGAGTACATGAGTTTTATACTTTAACTTATTCAGGGAGATCAGGATGAAGAGTAGGATGAGGATCAGGGGAGTGGTGGGGCTGTCCAAGGGGGGTGATGGGTGTCTAGGGGGTGCGGGGTGTCCAGGGGGTGGTGGGTCCGTCTTAGGGGTCAGAGGTGTCTAGGGGGTGGGGGCAGTCTAGGGGGTCGGGGTGTCCAGGTGGTCAGGCTGTCCAGGGGGGTAGGGGGAGTCTAGGGGGTGGGTGGGCTGCCCAAGGAGGCGAGCGGGGTGTCCAAGGGGTGGGTGGGGCTGTCCGGGGGGGGGGGGGTACGAGGTGTCCAGGGGGTGGGCAGGCTACCCATGGGGGTGGTGGGGTAGTCCAGGGGGTCTAGGGTGTCCAGGGGTGGGCGGGCTATCCAGGGGTGGGCGGGCTGTCCATGAGGGGTGGTCGGGCTATCCACGGGGGTGGTCGGGCGGTCCATGGGGGTGGAGACGCTATGCAGTGGGGTTGGGGGTGTCATGGGGGTGGGGGGGGGGGGGGGGCTTTCCAGGGTGTGGGGCGTCCATGGGGATGAGGGTTGTCCGAGGGGTGGTGGGAGGGTGTCCGGGGGTGGGGTGGTCGGGCTGTCAACAAGGGTGGGGGGGAGGGGTTGTCCAGGGGGAACAGGATGTCCAGGGGGTTGGTGGGCTTTCCACGGGGGTGGCGGGGCTGTCCAGGGGGGTCGGGGGTGTCCAAGGGTGCGGGGGATTTCTAGGGGTGGGGGGTTTTTCAGGGGGTACGAGGTGTCAAGGGGGTTGGTGGGGTGTCTAGGGGGTGGTGGGGGTGGTGGGGCAGTCCAGGGGGGTACAGGGTTTCTAGGGGGTGGGCGGGTTTTCCCTAGGGGTGGGGGGTAGTCCACGGGGGGTAGGGGTGTCCAGGGGGTGGGTAGGGCTGTCCAGGGTGGGGTTACTATAACAAGTTCCAAATCATGCATTAGACAATACTAAAAAATTGACTGATAGCAACTACTTTTTCTTTTTTGAGTTTGCGGTAGTTTAAATCACTTCTATATGGTTCTACGATGGTTTCCAAAAATAACCTCTAAAAATGGAATCAGCATCCAACTCATGTTATTTCTATGAATTTAGCGGCAGCTTCGGGGAATCGTCACAAAATGTTTTTTAGTGGCATTTTTTGTATTAGTGACGGTTTCACCTGCCAAAAAATGGAAAAGATATATTAGTGGTTTGAAACACCATTATATCGTCATCATTTTTTTCATGGAAAACAATTGATGAATCAAAAAATGGTAAAAAAAATATTGACCTTAAATAGTGGTCGTTTAATCCACAACTAAACAACCATTAGGTATATATAACAGGGGTTTAAAACATTGCTATATATCACATTAAAAGAACCCAATTGCAGAATTTGCAACCCTGGAAGATAAAAACAAAATTCAATGCATATGTTTAAAATTATATCCATATTCACCACACCCACCTATGAGATCATATAATCATGAAGTTTTATCAATATGGTTTACGAGAATGTAAAAATTAATTTTCTATTCCAGGAATACATTAGATTATTTAAGAAATGAAAAAAATTCAAGTGGCTATTAGATTTCTAAGACATCCTTGGAAGACATTAATGAAGGAAGAAGTGAACTCATTAAATAATATAATGAGATGTACACAATTTAAAATGGTATTAAGCTATGTGATATTAGTGGTAATGGTCAAACATGGATCCAAACATATAAAGGATTCACTAAGTATAAATATGTTTAATGAGATTATAGAATACAATAAAAATGGGATCTGTCTTTATACAGTTCCAAATAATCCACTTAGAAAACATTTTAACTATTTTATAAACATATATTTAAAAAACACTCATTTATATCATTAAAATATAAATAGGTTTCATTATTAAAAAAAATTGAACATTGGCATCATAAAAACATAACCAAATAGTCACTCAGTGAGTCGACACCACATACAAAAAAATTAGGCACACTTTATAAATACAATGATATCTAAGAAGAACTTAAGAATAACTCACCCGAAATTCATGTCCAAAGAAACCCAATACATAATCACTATAAATCCATAAGAAAATAAAATACATTAAAAACCAACACTACAAACTCTATAGAACAAAAGAAGAGGAAGCCCCATGATCCTAGGAAAATTCCACCATTGTTAGGTGGAATCACCATATTAGTGGTAGTATGTTTTATGTTTAGTTACAAATGATATATTAAACCAAAGTCAACCCTAGTCATATATATCTACCAATCATGTATTAGTCATTGATTCAATATCAAATAGTGTGAATCATAAAATTTTGAAAAATTTCTAAAATAGGAAAAAATGACGTGAACTTTTTATATATTGAAATAAATGTAGAAATCGGAGGGAGAGGATATCTATGTTTTTATTTGGGAAGAGGTTTAAAGAGTATAACCTGGATGGCGGTGTTGTAGCTGATCATATGGAAGAACTCAGGTAAGGGTTCACCTGCGTGCTGGGGATATTGGAAATTGGGGTAAACGAGTTCTGTGCTATGCTGCATGGGCTTCTGGAAATCAGGAGTATTTGAGGAGACCTTTCCCAACGGTTTGTAAAAAACATTGGGAAAAAATTTCCCTTACCAATGGGTTTCTACAAACCATTGGTAATGGGTGCAAAGATTTTGGATTTCCCAACAGTTTCTTCGAAACATTGGGAAAGCCTTCATGAAACCAAGATTCACCAACAGTTTGTAAAAACCATTGGTAAAAAACACTTATACCAACGGTTCTGGAGAATCGTTGGTATACAAGTGTTGGGAAAACGCAACTTTCCAGTATTGTCTTCACGTGATGAAAAGGCTGACAAAGCCAATATTCATTTCATGATAAACACAACTAAGGAAACCCTTGAGTATGATGTACAAAATTTTTATTATTCTAGAGATGAAAGTAATTATAAATATATGACCAATTGTGAAATGATTGAATACTATAAAATTCATGAAGATACATGAAATGAATTAAAAGATAAATGTAAAGCTTTGAAGAAAAAATATGCTCTTACTTCTATGGTTAAGTATAATTATACAATATAAAAGGAGATGGATTCTCAATTACATAAAGGGAACAATTAACGTAAATTGTAAAATGGGAAATTGAAAAAGGATCTAGAAATTTTTACCAATGGAAAGGAGATATTATTTAAAATTACTGGTAAAAAATTAGATCCGAAGTATACTAATGGAATAAGATATCAACCATGAATGAGGAATATGACAAAAACTCATTTTGTGTCAAAATCTAGAAAATCCAGTTTTGTGGCCAGTTTGGGAAAATGTTTTTCCAAGTTCCAGCTATGAGACATCTTCTACTGGTTCTAGTTTCTCAGGACCAAATAATGATTATTTTTCAAATTCTTAAATATCTAATTATAGGAAGACCATGAAGCAAGTTTGGGTTCCTAAAGAACTTATTACTAATGTTACTAGACCCGAACAAATATGTGTACCAAAATATTCTTTTTTTAAATTATATTATTGGAACGTAGTTTGAAGATACCCTATAGAAGTCGATGGTATGTTGACAATGGATGTTCAAGACACATGATAGGAGATTAATAATTTTTCAAGAACCTAATAAATATTGATGGTGGATATGTCACCTTTGGTGATAAATCTAATGGAAAAATAATTTTCCTTGGATAGATTGGTAACTCTAACTCAGTTTTAATTTCTAAAGTAATTTTTTATGATGTATTAAAATATAATATACTTATTATATCTCAGTTATGTGATGATGGTTTTAATGTTAAACTTGAAAATTATTCTTGTAATGTTTTTAATTCTAAATGAAGTTAATATTTTAGGCTTTTATAAATGAGAATGTTTATTCTGTTAACATAGGTTCATTAATTTCTCAAAATGTTTCTTGCTTGAGTGAATTTCACAGAGTCTTGGATTTGGAAAAGAATACTAAGAAATTTCAATATACACTTCCTTAGGAATCTTACTAGAAAAGTCTTAGTCAAGGATCTACCCAAACATGATTTTGAAAATGAAAAAGTCTGTAATCCTTGTCAAAAGGGTAAAAACACAAAATATCTTTCAAACCAAAGAAAGAATTTTCAACTTATCAACCTATCAAGTTGGTTTACATGGAATTGTTTGGACCTTATAGAGTTTCAAGTCTTAATAAGAACCACTATGTATACGTTCTTGTAGATGACTACTCTAGATATACTTGGAACTTATTCTTGGCCCAAAAAAGTGAAGCTTGATCTCATTTTACCATGTCTTCTTAAAATATAGAAAATATAAGTGGTCATAGAATCAAAACCCTAAGAAGTGACCATGTCCATGAATTTGAGAACTATGAGTTTGAATATTTTTTCTTACAAAATGGCTATAGGAATAACTTCTCTTCCCCTAGGACACTTAAAAAATGGTGTTATAGAAAGAATAAATAGAACCTTATAAGAAATAGCTAGAATAATGATCAATAAATTTAAACTACCTATCTACTTTTGGGTAGAACCTGTCAATGCACCATTCTATATAATTAATAGAGTCTTGATTAGACCAATCCTTAAAATAAGTCACCATGAGTTATGGAACAATAGAATACCCAAGGATAACTACATCAATGTTTTTGGTTGTAAAGTCTATATCCATAACACTAAGGATAATATGGAAAAATTCACATCCAAAAGTATTGAAGGAACTTACCTAGGTTATTCAATTTATAGTAAAGCCTATAGAGTCTTCAATAATAGAACAAAATGTGTGGAAGAATCTGTACATGTCAAATATTATAAAACATATCCACATGATCCTAAGAAATATCTAGAAAATCTTGAGGGTGATATGTCAAATCTAGACATCAATGCTAAATCTTATAACCATCCTACGAAAGAATCCATTAAAACTTCCAGTTTTGGAAATTCTCTAGATCTGTACCTTGATGAACCCGAACCTGCTGAAGATCTTGAAATTACTAGTCCTTCTTTTTCTAGATATGTTAGAAACCATAAGAACTATCCTTTAGATGTTGTTTTTGGAGATTTAGACAAAGGAACACAAATTAGAGATTCTCTAAGAAATCAGTTTGAACATCAAGTTTCTTGTCATAGCTTCAACCTAAGAACATCAATGAGGCAATCACAGATGAATTTTGGGTTATGTCTATGCAAGAAGAATAAAATCAGTTTGAAAGAAATAATATCTAGAAACTTGTGTATAGGCCTAAATATATCATGAAAAAGGCACTAAATGGAAGTTTAGAAATAAAGTAAATGAATCTGGTACCATAGTAAGAAATAATGAAATATTGGTTTCTCAAGGTTATAGTTAAGAAAAAGGGATAGATTATGGAGAAACATTTTCACCAGTTACTAGAATTGAAGCTATTAGAATACTGTTAACATATACAACACATCTAAATTTCAAACTATATTAAATGGATGTTAATTGTGAATTCCTAAATGGGTATGTAGTTGAGGATGTTTTTGTTGAACAACCTCCTGGTTTTACAAACACACATTTTACAAATAATGTTTTTAAATCTAAAAAATATTTATATGGTGTAATGCAAGATCCAAGTGCCTGGTATGATAGATTAAGTAGTTTTATTATTTCCAATGGTTTTACAAAAGGAATAGATGATCCTAATCTCTTTATGGAACGAATTTATAAAGATGTTTTAGTTTTTTAAATCTATGTTGATGATATTATTTTTGGATCTTAATTTTTTTATGTATTGATTTTTCAAAGATGATGAAAAATAAATTTGAAATGAGTTAGATGGGTGAACTAAAATTCATTCTTGGATTTCAAATCATTAAAAATAAAGAAGTTTTTATTTTGAATCAAAGTAAACATAATAAAGACCTTCAAAAACGTTTTGGTTTAGATAGTATTAATGTAGTGATACTCCAATGAGTACCACCTATATGTTGTATCATGATAAGAATGGTAAATCTGTTGATCAAACCACTCATAGAGGAATTATTTGGATTTTACTATATTTGTCTACTAACAGGTCTGATATTATGTTTACTGTGTATATGGGATCATTTTTAAGAAAATCCTAAAGAGACACATGTTCTTGTTGTCAAAATTATTTTCAAATACCTCAACCATACTGCCATATTATGACTATTCTATCCTAGAGGATATTAATTTTACTTAGTTAGATAATCAGATGATGGTTTTGGTGGTTGTAAGTTAGATAGAAAAAGCTCCTCTAGAACATGTCTCTTTTTGGGAAATTTACTAGTCTCACGGTGTAGTAAAAAGTAAAATTATATTGCATTATCTAATACTGAATCTGAATAGATAGATGATAGTGCTTATTGTGCTCAGATTTTAGGGATGAAACACACATTTCTAGACCATGGATATCAATTCAGGCATGTCCCTATAAATTCTGATAACAGAAGTGCTATTAAAATATCAAAGAATCCAGTTTCTCATTCTAGAATGAAGCATATTGATGTAAGTCATCACTTTTGAGATATCATTATCAAATAGTGACATTAATATAGATTTCATTGGCACAAAATATCAGCTTGTTGACATTTTCACTAAGCCCTTAATTTCTGAAAGGTTGAATTGCATCATATATGAATTATGAATTATTAATCTTAAGTGAAAGAATTACAATCTCAGGATTAATGTCTTAGGATTACTATATTAGGATTACTATCTTTGGATTACTATATCATTATTACTATATCAGGATTACTATCTTAGACTAATGTCTCACAGCTTTCTATCTTATGTTCACTGTCTCATTCATTATGGTCACACTGTTTTTGAGTCACACCATAACACTGACACTGTGAATGCCCGTACCGATATCACTATATTATAAAGAGTTTTTTTAATATTTATTTTTGTATCACATGTTTTATTTATTTTTAATGTGTTTGTGTTTTTTTTATGTTTGAAATCCCTAAATGATAAATACCTATCACTTCACTTCTCTCGATCTAACTTCTCTCAAAATTGAAACTCTATGTCTCTCTCAATCCACTTTCACTCTATTTCATCCTTTTTGAGACCATATTGAATTCCCAGGATGTAGTTTCCACCATCTTAGACTCCTAATAAGTGCAGGTCTTAGAAGAAATAAAAGAAGGGTAATGTTGTAATGCAATAGAAACCTCTAAACCTAGGTCTTGAGGATCACAAAGTCATACTAGAAAAGGATATCTATTTGAAGTGGCTCTTGTCTAGTAAGTCTATAGTTCTATTATTTCTCAAAGAATAGGGGTGGTCGGATTGGTTTACCAAAGATATAAGACCCATTTGTCCTAATATTTATTTTATTTTTATCAGTATGATCAGTTTTCCTTCAATTCCAAGGATGATTTGTGGTTAGGATCTAGGTAAATGGTCAAAGATGCACTTTTTCTTCAAGGTTATGTGCTGCCATCCTAGGAATACCTCATGAATCGATTTTTGAGGAATAACAGATAGGTCCTCCTCCACCTAGTTATGTGTTTAACCTAGAAGAGGCTCTGGTATGTTTGACTAAAAATAATAAAAAGAGAATCCATATTGCTGCTGTGCTTGATGGTGAGTCAAGGTTGATGTTCAAGTTCATTCAACATCTCAACTACCCATAGAAAGGGTATTTTCCCACTCTTAAGTATCAGGATGTATTTCAGATTAATATTCAGAATAATGAACACAAATTCAACTTGTGTAAGTATATTATACTTCACAAGTGTGATATGATAAAAAATACATCAAATTCCACTCCCCTTTTATAAACAAGGTTCATTTCTACTATTATTCTTTCCAAAGGTGTGGTTGTCTAGAATGAAGAAGTGGTTGAGAAATGTGATTTCTATATCTCTATGGATACTTGTAGGAGAATGAAAATAAGATGGAATCCATGGAATTGATTATGGGTTAAAGATAATGATCGATTATTCAAGGATTTTAATCATATTGAAAATCTCACTAGACATAAAAATGTGGCTGATCCTGGATTAAAAGCTGATGAGATTGTGGAATATCTAGATGAAGAAACAGATGATGATATTACTGATGGGTTTTTGAGAGTATCTCCTGAGATATCACAACTCTACAAAGGAAATGTTAATGAAATTGGAAAGGATGATGATTATTTTAAAGGAAGTGTTGGTGTTGAGTAAAATCTTGTTGTTGAGGAAGCACTTACTGCTGTGGAATAGTTTGAGGAACATGTTGAAATAGAAGTAATATTATCTATTGAGGAAATAATGGAACATGCCTTTCAGCTAGCTAGAGAAGATATGGATGAGCTTGACAGAGCTGAAAATATGGGAATGGGTCAAGAGATTTTGTCTCTTACTCCTAGAAGAGATGCACCTATTTAGGGGGAGAAGCATCCTAGCATAGAAAGTGTTCAAGTAAAAAATCCAATTCACCCATGTTATATGGAAACCTGGTATAGGATTATCCATTATTTTGATGTGGATAATGCTTATAAAACTTCTGTAAAAGGTATAGATCATTCAGCTATGTTTCTGTTGAAACAAAAAGCTTCCAAGGATGTATACCCTACAATGGAATCTGATCCTATTTTAGTTCTTGTTTTTTAATATACTCATGAATCTTCTAAGTTTGTAAGTCATAATGATCTGAATTTTTTTGGAGACAACTTTTTGTCTGGATTTGGGAAGCTTCTACGGTCTCCACCTACCCCTATAATAAATCTCAGTGAAAGGAATTATACACTGATGTTAGAGAAAATTATATGGAATATTCAACCGAAGGCGCTCCATGAAATTTATGAAGTTAGGGTTGAGAAAAAATTGTTGAGTGATGAGGTGAAGTCTCTAAAATATATGGTTGAAGAAATTCATAACATCATCAAAATTGATCAAGCTCATGTTTCTCATCTTATTGAGGATTCTGGTAAAAATATTACATAGAAGGTTATGTCCCTGATTCAACTAAATCTAATTATAGTATATGAAAATGTTGTTGAGAACAACACCAAGATAACCAATGAGATGCGTGATATTGTTTCTAGACTCAATTGGATGACCGATGAATATAAAGGTAGTTTATAAAAGGTTATAAATCATATTAGATTTCACACATTAGCTATTTCAGATTCATTTTCCTTTGGAAAACCATCTCATCCTATCGACAGTGACCTGATCAGATCAGTTTTTCAAGAAGATCTCTAGTCAGTGTTGAGCGGTGTTGATCAGGAAAGTCACTCTATTGTTATCTAGAACAATGAACATGTGCTTTATTTGGTGAGGTTTCATTCAATGATTTCCCCTTATGCTCAATAATAAATCTCTATGAAGGTGTAATTTACATTAAGAGAATTTATTCAAAGAAGCAGTTGACTAATTACTTCAAGTATCTTTTGGAGAATTTGAAAATACCTCTAGTCACTCAATCCTTGAAGGATCAAGTGGAAAAGATCATGTAATTCACACCCACTCTAGATAAGCTTCTGGAAATCAAGGACGACATTGAGAAATCCATGATGTCTGGTGGAGAGATAATCTCAGATTTTATCAAGCTATTGAAGTTTGTATCTCAATGTTCAAAGTACTACAATTTCAGCTTTTTCAGCTACTCCTTTGAGGCCTGGAATAATTTATTCTACCAATCCCTCTTCCTCCACATCTTTTTCACTAGTAACTATGTATGTTTCTCAGGCTATGAGTAAGATTAGACCTGTCATTATTGAGAAACCTTTTCCTTGGACTTCCACCAGACCTACCCTTGCACCTTGTATCATTGAAGGAGTGCCACTGCCTTCCCTAACCACTACTTCTACCACTTACAATTTTCACCGTCTTCCACAAGACTCTACCAAGAAGTGACTATTGATTTCGATAGAAATATATTGTATTTTATTTCTTTCTTGTAATGGACTTTATCCTTTTATTTAATAGAATTTTGAATGCTATTGTTTCTTTAAATTTTATTTTTATTTTTATCTTTCTCTCTATTTTCGTTTTGATAATCCAAAACGGGGGAGAAATAAGTCAAAGGAATTTAAAGAGGAGAACATATTAGCACTGATATTTTAAGGAGGAGAAATAATAAGGAGATTTAAGGGAAAAGAAATACCCTTTATTCTATTTATTACATATCTTCTTTAATATCTTTATTTGATAAGTAATATATTTATTTCATTCTAAAAAAATTGGATTGTAAATTCCATGGATTTTGATCACAAAAAAGGAGAAGATTGTTGGACTCCTCATGTTTTAATGCTCAAAAATCATATTTAGAGAGTGTTGAAATCCTCATGTTTTAATGATTACAAATATTGTTTGAATCTTGTAAACTATATTGAATCTTGTTCAATTATGTTTTAGTATGATTATTTTTAATCCTAATCCGTTATATGAATGTTTCTTCTTAAGATAACATATAAATATTTTTCTAATTCTGTAACACTATAAGCTTTCTACTAGTTCCAGATTTTTGCAAAGGACCTGACACCATTTCCGTTCTACCATTTCCAAGAATCCATAACAAGACACCATTCAGAATTTTGAAAAAGGACTAGACACCGTCACCTAATACACCATTTCCATGACACTTTAACCATGCTACAAGTTCTAAAATTTTAAATGGACCTGACACCATAATTTTTATACTGGTTCCAGAATTCACAATTGACTAGACAATGTAACTTTGACATCAGTTCTAGATCTCACTGTAACTATCTCACTCTGACTCTCTCACTGTGACTATCTATCCAGGATTGTATCATTATAATTGTCTCACTATGACTGTCTCACTATGACTGTGTCCCCGCAACTGTGACACCGTTCCGTACATAACTATTTTTCTATATTTTTTAATTAAATGTTTTTTTTCTAATGGTCACATTTGATTCTTTTAATGGCCTTGATATAATTAATGATATTTTTCAGTCCTCTCAGCAGACAATATGTGGTACAAGCTGTAGAGATCTTGAATTTTGTTGGCTCTGACTTGAGCACCCGAACATAAAAATAAAATCATGGAACTGGAGTAAAAATATATACACAGCAGTGGAATGCATGGAAAAAGAGAAGAACACCCATACATGAAAGAATAAACTGAAGAAAGAACTCTTAATTCCCGCTAGATGTAAACAAAGAAGAACCTAATGCGAACCATCTTGAAAGTATCCTTCTTGCAACTCAAAGAAGAATAAGAGCATCTTACTACACTAAAAACGAGAACATTCAACTCACGACACTCTGTTTTCAAAAGAGGATTGGAACACTGAATCTTCTACATAAAAAGATTCCAATGCTACATTTCACAACACACAAAGCCTTATAAACCCTATATAATTACACTTTTCTTTGTTGTGTACTTCTTTATTGAGTTTAGAGAAGTGTGTGTATCTATATTAAAAAAAATATTGTCTCTTACACTGAATAGGAGGATATAGGATATCTTCAATCTAATATCCTTTTACACCTTGTTTCACCCATGTATAACTATGGAAGAGGTCATGTGTGACCTAGATGATAGTTTTTCCACAAATAATAATGGTAGAGATCTTGTAACTTGGGCAGTCTTGTGAACTATTGTTAACCCCGATCCAAGGCATGGATCTAATATTTTTATATATTTCGTGGTGGCAGGTGATCACCAAGTAGAGTGGATTAGGTCTCAAAATGAGACTGGACTACTTATTTTATCCACTGTGTCTTTCAATTTAGTCATTCTCTATTTTTAACTCATATTACAGAAAACTAAATTTCACTTTGATAGTTAGTCTTGGATAGTAGTTATAATTGTTTTTTCTTAATAGATTAGTTTCAAAAGTGTTATCAATACCTCATATTGTTATAAATGAGAATCAATCAATCTTCTGAGAAACTATTTGAATAGTCAAGATGTTATAATTGTACTACCTTGGTTAACTGACAAGTTTTATTTTTAATTTGGGGAATATTTTAAATAAACTTTTTAATAGAATTTTTTGTAGGAACTAAATTCACCCCCTCTTGAGTGTCCTACTATGACCAAAAATTTTCATAGATTATTCTTTGGTTGGTAGGATAGTTAGTAAATGTTTTATTCCACACATAGTTTTCTTAGACCTTTTACACCTTTTGATTTTCAATCCACCTTTTTGTGATTCTTTGTAAATATTTACAACCTCATCTTATAAAGACTCCTACTTTAATTTTACTTTAGAATGATCTTGATTTTTCTACAATTATTTATGCTGGGATAGTTGGTTAGGAAAAATAATCAAGTATACTTTCTTTTATTTCTCTTAATTTTCTTAAGGTTTCTCATTTACCTTCTTAGCAGATTTAAATTTTCATAACTTATATAGTGTTTTCTACAAAATAATTTTCCCACTCACACCATAATGAAGTTATCCTGATAGA
Source organism: Viscum album (assembly GCA_963277665.1). Classification (NCBI taxonomy): domain Eukaryota; kingdom Viridiplantae; phylum Streptophyta; class Magnoliopsida; order Santalales; family Viscaceae; genus Viscum; species Viscum album. Next base: position 2,082,493,328 of record OY728120.1, read on the forward strand.
TTGGTAATGAATACATAATATTTATGAAAATATTTTCTATATATACAAAATACTTCCTCTAAATGTTCAAATATATATTGGTTGGTTATATTTGGTGATATTCTGGTCACATATATCTTTTATTGAGTTTTCCCCCCTTAATTGATAACTAAACCTCCATTATGGTTCTTTCTTGTTCACTATAAAGGATATATTATACTATAAATAATAATATTTGGGTCCATACCTTCCACAACACCAATAAAACCCTTTAAATCTCTAATATTATGTTTGATTCAAGATCAATCTTGCTCCATGATCTAGTTTTCCTGATGTAGTGTAAGCCTACTCCACAAGTGAAACAATATATTTAATCTCCACACATTGGGGGCTCCAAGATTACATCAAAACTCAGCGGAAACATTATCTTGAACAAACTTATCATGAAGACTATATCCAAGATCCAATGACCCACATTTAATATATACTATCCCCACACATCCCATAAACTATACATTCCTATTCTATATTCCCATCTCACCAAGCATAGAGTACCCTTATTGTTTCTAGAAACTATAGGAGTCTCACCATATCAAACCATGTAAATGAGAAATCATAATTATATCATCATTTTATAATTAAACTATAGTTCATTCATAGTCTCACCACTATTATAAAAGCTTATACTCAGTTTATAGGGTCATGCACATAATCAATTATCCCTTGAAAACTATAAATTCTTTTGAAACACTAACTCACAAAGTGTATTCATCTCAATATCACCAGGTATCTATAGATGCTTGAACCCAAAATCCTCTAAGAGTGTTATTACCCATGGGCACGAGACATTCTATCCAACATGATTAAAATTTTTCTACCTAACATTTACCAACGTCACCTAGGCTAGGAATCTGAATGAGACTTCCCTTCCTGAAACCATCCATAAGGATGAAAAAAGTAGAACATAAGTACTTATCTCAGAGAACCTAAGTCACCCATCACACCTATAATAAACACATTGGAAAATTTATGTGAGTATATATCAGAAACTGATGTTTTTACTTATGCATCACACATTTAAATGTTCTTAAAAATGACCAACTAGTCTGATGGGTTACCCTAAAAGGTCGGAATGTACTAAAGTCAAATCTTGGATTCATGCTAAATAAGATAACAAGTATCTCAATCCTACTCCACACATTATTCCTTACGTTGGTCATAACTATTGGTTTCACTCATCCCCATCTCATGGTAACAAGGCATTTAACATTCCAAATACTTAGTTTTATCTTTCACCCAACTATTGAAATTAATTTCGACCTACACACTCATAGGTCAAGCATAAACCAAAATTTTTACAAGTAATCACTACACATCTCACAGGTCAAGCATAAACCAACATTAGTTATATGTATATATATATAATTCACAATTATTTTCATTACACTTTAAAATTTTATATTAACTCAAAAATTCCCAAATAAGGGCTTAGATAAATGAAATTTTAATTAAATATTATAGATAAAAACACTCATTATGTTATACATTGAGTTTTATTTTAGATTTTTCCTCATAATAATAATGTCACGGAAAGTAATAATATACTTTAACCATTTACTTTTACCCAAATCTTCATTGTTATGCCTCAGTTAAATAATATTTCAATTACATGTTATTTAGGAAAACATTATTTATGTAATAATTGGAATTTTTTTAGTTATAACCTTTTTATAATCTATCAAATTAGTCATAGAACATATATTGTATAATTTATGGTATTAGATATGTAAGATGAATCCATACACTTATATGAAAAAATATATAAATTTTCTCAAACACTTGAAATAACTAACTAAAGTCATAGTTCATGTAAACAATAAAATTCCATCATCCACAAGAATGCTACATGCTAGATAAGATTCTTAAACACACCCCCTATAGCCATACTATGCTATGAGATGAATCCTATCAATCCTTCACCTCATAATAATGTGTATCAAATATGGTTAAATTAGGTCAATTATATAATTGAATAGTACAAATAGAAATTTAGTCCGAGATTACAAGGGATTAACTCATACATGGGTTGAATTGTCCTGGGGAAAATCTCCATACCATGTCTCGACACATTATTATTCTATTTTTTGCCATTCCAAATTAGTAAGACTAAAAAAACCTCTAGTAACATTTTACTAGGTCCAACCACAACATAACACCAATCGGTTCTTGGACCATTGGTAGTTATAATACCCCCGGAATTCCTCCCCATATAATGGTGGATGATGGCTAACAATGAGGGTCTAAAATAATATGGTGGAGAGACTATTTCTACATATTCAATTAAAAATATTAGAAATAAACATACTAATATAAACATATTCAAATAATACATTTAATGACATAATGAAATGTTTCAATAAAAATCAAAATAATCCACGCAATAAAAAATTATTCTTATGAAATTCATTCAAGGTAGTCATAATATAATCGGAATAATACAAGATAAAAATATGAAAACTATGACAAATAGTTTTGAGTATCACCATGAACCAAACACCTATGCTTTTTCTAAGAAACCATGAAATAAAAAACATCAGGTGCTATCCCAAATCTTAATATAAAATATAATAATGATAACAGATCAGGTGCCCAAGTTCCATAGTATAAAGTGTAGGGTTTTATTATAACACGATAAGACTCCAAAAATGGGGTCCCTAAAATTAAAAGTCAATTGTTTTTTTCATTGAGATGTGATTTAATAATCAAGTATTGATTATAGTATTGATATTTGACAAATTTATAATTTAAGTAAAAGTGTAATAAAAATACTACTGATGCTCAGTATCTATAATGACACTCAACATCATTTTGTATAAAAATTTTCCATCACAGAAGAGTCTATCGTAATGGAACATGTCAAATCATAAATGGTTACATTGTAAAAAATGAAGGAAACCAAGGGAATAATAATCCGAGATAACCCTCATGGCTCAATATAGAATTATCTCTCAATAAAACTCATACAAAATAAAAATGGGTGAGCCTCTCCATTCTTCCAAATCAATTATTCTAGTCTAAGATCAAGGAACCATCCTTTAAATTTAGAAGAATGGTAGTATTATAACCCATAACTTACAATGGAGGTATTAAAACCAAATAGATCAAGTCTAATCTAGTTAACTCATTGGTAAAAATTAAATGAGGGTACGCCATATGAATCCAAAACATTAATCGATGATATTAGATACATTAGACATTACCTAAACCCTAGGGGAGATTCCCCTGGAAATTTCAATTCAATTTCCCTCATTTTCATTTCTTATGAGAACCCTATTCACAGTGTGTGTAAAATTCACTATTTTATATTAATCTAATAATATTTATTTATTTATTCTATTGATTTTAAATTCATTCATTTTACCAGAATAATTGTTTCCTTTTTAAGAGTCTTGATGTTACTTGTTCCACTTTATATGAAGTAGGTGTTTTTAGGTAATTATTTTATTATAAAAAAAATCCATGAATTGATTTATTTTATTAAATCAATATTATAGAATATTTATACCAATATTTTATACCCATTATAGTTTTATATAAATTATCTAAATGATTTTCATTCCTGGAGATGAAGCAGTTTTCTTTAATTTTTTTACCTCTATGAATTAAAATTTTAACCATGACAAATATTAAATTAAATGAATATGTGGCTCATTTAAAATATGTTTGATTATGGGTGAATGTTATGATCTTTTCCATGGTTTTTAAATGAATTAAACCATGTTTAAGGGTGTGTTTTAATGATTAATGTTGATTTTTAAATGTTACAATTAAGGGTGGACAAACATTTTTATCTCTCCCTTAGTTCAACTATAATGAAACATACCACTCTATCATAGAGATGGAAGCTTTAATAGACCATTATGTTTTACCTTGTTGATCAAACCTTTATAGGATAGAGGTAGTAATTTTATCTCTGATACTAAAAGGGTTGAAATTGGTGATAAAAAATAATGCACTTGCAATACAAATGTGAATTAACTATTATGTTTTTATGTTCTAATAATTTTTTTTCTATAGTATATATCCATTTTTTAATTATGGTTTACATTGTTGTTTGGAAGATATTTTTATTTACTTATTATAGAATGGATAGAATCTTGATGTATCATACCAATTGGATTTCAACCGAATTTCAAAATAATTTGGAGAATTTTTTAGATTGTGAATTTAAAAATTCTTTAGATGGAGGTTGTATGCAATGTCCAAACTATAAATGTGTTGGAAGACCATAGTTAAGTCGGGAAGAAGTTAGCTATCATATAATGAAAATTGGATTTCAATCAAACTGTTATGTTTGGTATCACCATATAGAGACGAGTCAACGATCTACTATTCATGAGAAAAATGAAAGACGTGGCATAGAGAATATGATATTTTATTAGTTTCCTTTTATGCATCATCCCATGAGAGATAGTATTCCAGTGCAAGAAAAAAATGATATCAATACACATGAGTAAAATACTGATGATGATGATGAGAGAGTGAATAATTTATTGGATGATTCCAGAACTCTAGTATATTAGGAATGTACTAAAATGACCAAGTTGGAATTTATAATGAGGTTATATCATCAGAAAACCTTGTATGGAATTACTAATACCTCCTTTGATTATATTCATACATTTTATAAGTAATTTCTTCCTAATGGTATAGAAATTCCCTGAAATCATTACAAGGATTGGAAGTTAATTAAGAATCTTGGATTTGATAATAATAATGTCCATTCTTGTCCAAAAGATTTCAGTTTATTTTAAGAAGAATCAATTGACTGTAATAACTATAATGAATGTGGTATATCTCGATGGAAGACAAATGCATATTAAACACCATCTCATGTGGAATATAAATTCATGTGACACTTTCCATTGATTCCTAGACATCAAAATCAATTTGGGTATGCCGAAATCTTATCCAACATGCAATGGAATGATGCTAAGATAATTAATGGTAATGATGAGTTGGTTAATCCTACTAATGAATTAAAGGTAACGATGAGTTGTCACAGAAAACCACTAGGGGACACCCCTTCCACCACTCCTTTCCATCCTCCTAATGTGTCTCTAGGGATGTTCATATCCATGCCTCCATCATCATCTCAGCTACCATCTTATTCACATTCCATGTCTTTGCCACCTTCATGGATGATACCACTAATGCCTCCATCATTTTATTTTGCCTCTTCTTCCCATATGAGGATTACACTTCATCCACAGATGTTTACAAATTTAACATATCCATATCTAATGATGTATCCCCCATCGTACTACCCATATGCTACCATGACCACACCACCTCAAATTCCTACCATCCATCCAACAGCTGATGAGTCTGTTCCATTAGATTCCACTCCAGTGCATGAAGGCCACCCAAAGCATGCACTAGAACATACACTTCCTGCAGAGGCTGCTGAGTCATGACAACCCATAGATCCATCACAGTCTATTGAGAATCCTTAAGAAGTTTTTTTATTATATTTATTCAAATTATATCACTTTAGTTTTGTCATTTTTTACCATTAATTAATTATTCTTCGGCCCCCTATTTTTCTTATTCTGTGGGATATTCTACTAGGTGATGTGGGATCACTCAGATGATGGATTTTTGGAATAGCTAGGCACAACTAATGGCAGGTCTAAATGAAAATCAATGTAGAAGTTTCATGGAAACTTTGGCCAAGTATCATGATATAATTTTGGTGCAACCGATGTCATGGAGAGGTATCGGTAAATAAATAAAGGAAAATTAATTGGAATAAATATGGGTAAGAAAATTTTATAAAGTCATATCTATATTATTGTTGTATTTAAAGGAAATAACTTGTCCATTACAGATTTAGTTTAAATTTCCCATTGGAGAAGATGATAAAACTACATGGTTGGTAGTTTTTGGGGAGTATTGGCACTCATACAAGCATGATTTGTATGTTAGTTGGAAGAGTAGGGTTGGTACTGACTTAGAGAGTGCACCCACATTCCTTGACTATCCAAAAAGTCATTATGAAAAAAATGATTTCACATTAGAAGACAATTGAGTTTAAGGAAATATCAATATTTAATTGTTTTCATATAAAATTTATTTTTTACGACATGTATTGGAATTTTTTTAGGAAGTGTCAAAGAAAAAGATAAAGAACAAAGATTCAATGACATATCTACACACATTGGGACACACTACAATGCCCAGGAATGAAAAACCCCAGGTATATTAACCAGGTATTGTGATGTTATATAAGATAATATATTAAAAATATTAATGAGTAGACATAGGCTAGATTTTTGAATTTATCACATATGGGTTTAATATAGAATTGTACATTTCTCACTTGCAACAAGCTATATTGGGCATCGAAGGTCTTGTACCTCATGCTAAATTATTTTTCTCTAGTAGAAAAAAAGGATGGAAGTGTTGTAAATGAACAAACACTAGATAAAATTATAAGGTTTTTTATTTATATTTTAAATATTTATATGAAATTTATTATTTAATATGTTTATAGTTTTAACAGTCTTCCTTAGAGGCCCTCGATGATAAGGAATATGATATCTTCAGGCCACATGATCATTTCTGTTAGGTATTAGGTGGGGAGCACATAGGTAGAGTACGATGACAACCGGAAAAACAACATCCCCTATAAGTATTGGTTATCATAAGGCTCCTCTAAAGACTCTTATAACTCTTAGCTGGAAACTTCTAATACTGAAGTTGTTGAGGCAAGGAAAATAGCTTTAGAAGAGTGTGAAAGAAGTAAACTGATGACCGAGCATTTCATGAAAGCTATAGCAGTTTTGAGTCAATTTCTTCAAGCAGACATTGTTGCTATTTTGAATAATATATGGTGTTAATGATCTCTTTAAATATTTTGTTAGGTGATTCCAATAAGGGTCGTAGTGGTGATGAAGGTGGTGGGTATAGAGCTATTGGTGGTGAGGATGTTACTGATGCTGCTGTTGGTGATGAGGCTATTGATGATGTTGCTGACGATGATGATGATGATGATGATGTGCGTGGGGATGGGGATGGTTATATTGGTGATGGGGGGATATTAATCCCCTCAATTTCTGAATCAGTAGGGATAATTTTGTATGTACTTTAATAACTTGAATTGAATTCTTGTATGGATGAGAATTGTTAATTTATATTTGGTTCATATAAATAGTAATTGGTATTGATTTGTTTTAATATTATTATGGATATTATTTTTCACTTATTTGAGTTCTTGACTCAAAAATCATGTAAATTTTGAATCTTAATCACTATTTAAAGGTATTTTTTGAGATTTTTAACGGTGTTTATTGGTCATCATAAGGGTGAGATTTAAACAAATAAATTCTTGTAAGGGTAAAACCCTATGTGTGTAAGGGAAGTAAGTGTGGAAAGATTATAGGGTATTTTAAGATAGAGTTAATTGAAAAATTGATGTTATTAATATTTTAATAATTTATTATATACTCCCTTTACTAATTTTATATGAATTGTGCATAATTTGTGTGAAATATTAATGTTTCAATACTAAATATAATTTTAGAGCACTATTTGAATTCATCCAAATTCAAGTCTATTTAATGTTTTAATAATAACTCCCACCCTTCTTATAAATATTTCATTATTCTTCTTTTTAGGGTTCCTTACACAAATTACACCATTTCATTAGAAGGAATCTTTGGCCGAATCGTACATTTGGAGGGTCATATAGTCAACACAAGAAGACCCAGAGAAACTATGAAGAAACTAGACCATCCATGATGATGGAGTTATTAGTCTAAATAATTAAGCCAAAATTTTATGAAAATACACCATATGTTCATGATTATCCAAAATAATGATGGATAAAAATTTTAAGGTCCAACTACATGAACAAGGGGACCAACTGATGCTTTGAAGTCCAGACCACCATTCTGGAGAGAAATTAACATCCGGACACTAATCATGACATTTCTCAGGATCTAGTCATAAAATAAAGCGGATATTTTTCATTGTGAAATAGGAGATGGATTTTCATGGTAGAGATTTGATGTTCGATATCCTGAATTTTTAGCCCACGTGCGTAATGTGAGACTGGGTCTTTCATGTGATGGTTTGAATCAATTTGGGCAGATGCTTACTTCGCACAACACATGGCCAGTTTTCATGCACATTTATAACCTTTCCCCATGGTTGTGTATGAAAAAGCCTTACAATTTCTTGAGTATACTGATATCTGTCCCTTTTGATCCTGGTAAGGATATAGATTTATACATGAAACCTTTAATAAATAAGTTGAAACTTCATTGGGATGTGGGTGATCCCACATACGATGCATGTTCGAAAGACATATTTCAGATGCGTGTTGCGCTTATGTGGACGATCAATGATTTACCTGCTTATGCAATGATGTCTGGATGGAGCACAAAATGAAAATTGTCACTTCCTATTTTTATGAAGAATACTCGATCGAGACGACTGAAATATCATCGTAGTTTCAGTTTTATGGGACATCGACGATTCTGGCCAATGAACCATCCATATAGAAACAATCGTCGAAAATTTTAAAATACCATGGAGACTGACAATCCACCTAAGCGTATGTCTAGAACTGTTGTTCTTAATGAATTGAAATATTTCAGTTATTCATTTGGGAAGGGTTTAATGAAATCTAGAAAGAGGAAAAATGTTTCCAATGATACCTGTTATAATTGGAAGAAGAAGGTCATATTCTTTCAGTTGTCGTATTGGTCAACCAACTTGTTACATCATTGCTTAGATGTAATGCACATTGAAAAGAATATATGTGAAATGTTTCTTTTGACTCTTCTAAATTTCAAGGGGAAGAGAAAATATGATTTACGATCTCAGCGTGACTTGGTAGATTAGGGGATCAGACCAGAATTGCTTCATGTCTATATCAGTGAAAATAAATAAAAAGTCCCATGTGCTTCTTATGTAATGAAACCTGCTGAAAAAAATCAATTTCTGGAAGTTCTAGAGACTGTTAAAGTTCCTGATGGCTATTCATGAAATATATCGAAACGGGTCAACGGAAAAGAGTTGAAGTTGAAATCTTTGAAGACTCAAGATTATCACGTCCTTTTGCATGAGTTGATTCCAATAGCAATCTATCATCTTTTATCCAATAATGTAAGAGTCTCAGTTATTTAGTTGTGCTATTTGTTTAGAGATATTTGTGCTAAGAGGTTGTCCAAATACTTCTTGCAAAAACTGTTGGCAGAGACACCATTAATTTTGTGTGAGTTAGAGAAAATATTCCCTCCATCATTTTTTACATGCATGTTGCATCTACCTGTCCATCTTCCAACCGAAATACTTCTTGGAGTACAAGTTTATTTCCTTTGGATGTATCCAACAGAAATAAACGTGTGAAAATTGGAATCATATGTTCGGATCCAGAATTATCCCGAAGTTTCTATTGTGAATGGTGACTTGGATCAAGAATGTGTGGATTCTGCTCAATGTATTTCTCTGATCTTTCTAAGAGAATAAACAGAACAATGAGAAATGAATAGAAACAGTATGGGAAAATTGAACCCAGTTTTCCATCACTTCATCACACAGAAGGAATTTCGGGATCATATATATTGAAGACATTAAGCCCTGAAGAGCGAGAGATGGCACATCACACAATGTTGTTCAATTGTGATTCGTTCTATAAGTATATCATGTAAATTGTACATGTATCTCTTATCTTATTTCTTGTAAATTTAAATATTTGTTAAACAGTTATTATTTTTATCTACAGGGAACATAAAGAATTGATATATAGAAATCATAATTCTTTATCTTTGATAAGGAAAGAGACTTTGCAAAGCAAATGTTTTTTTTTCTTCGTTGAAATTCAAGGTAAAAATATTTCTGTAATAACTAAATAAAAATATTATTTAATTAAGTTTACTATTTGTTTATATTTCAAGTATCGTTTTTTCCTACAGACTCTATTTCTGAGGAAATAAGAGCTTTGGATTTTAGTCCAAATACCATGGTTTGTGCTTGTAAATCACTTGTGATCAATGGATACAAATTTATTATCACTAAACGATCAAGAAACATGAGAACACAACATGATGGTGTTATGATAACTACCACAAATTACTGTTATGCCAGTTAATCAGATAATAGACCTTGTTCTGAAAATGTAGCTTATTATGGAGTCATGGAGAAAATAATAATTTTGGATTATTACTCGCATGGTCGAGTCACGATGATGAAATGTCAATGGTTTGATTCAATGAAGAGGCAAGGCATATTTATTTATGATTATGGATTTAGATTTATTGACATGAATCAAAATCTTGACACTGATAAACCATATGTATTTTCATCAATGGTGAAACATGTTTTTTATATCAATGATCATTGTCATCATAAATTTGGTGTAATTATTGAAGTAAATCCCAGACATGTTTTTGATGATGGCGATGATGAAGTTGACACTATCCCTAATAAAATTGGAAGAAATCTGTTTATTACTTATGATAAATCCAATAGATCAATTGTCAAAGTTTATTGTGAACACGAATTTGTGGTGGTAAATATATATAATCATATAGTCGTGTTCTCACCTACATGTTTCACCTATATCATTGAGAGTGTATATCCTAGTGCTTGCCTTCAAACCACTATAAATATTCTGTTTCTTTATTTTTTTTATTAGAATGGGTTTTCAATATTTTGTTTTTTGGTTACAGATTAGTTATCTATTTCTAATTACTTCCATATTTATTTTCATTGCAGGAAATGGCACCCATTGAATAGAGGCAGTGGAAAAAAATGACAGAAAATAATCATCGCATGACACAGATGGGCATTCCTCCACTCATCCCTATTGTGAGTATTTTATTTCAAATATATATATTTCAATAACTTATAATATCATGTGTTTACTTTAGTGTTAAACTTTTCTTCAGGATCCATCCACTAGACAAGAGATATCCGATGTGGAGCCTGATATTGCTCCCATTACAGAGGCTGGCGGTAGGAGGGGGGTTGGTGTCAGAGTTAGATGACCATCTGGTATGTCCTTCAAATTTCATTAACATGTTCATATATCCTTCTTATTCATTCCCTCTAATGTTTTATGGGTCATTTTTGAATTTTTTACTCATGTCCCCTCTCTTTTCAATGTTTTCTAAAAGCCCAAAACATAGTCGTTATGCTGCAGAATTTTCATCTCAAAATGCCTCCCTCTTTTCTAAAAATTATTTTATGTTATAAAGTGAATACTCAAATATATTATTTCTACATTTTTATTCACATATATATCAAAACGTTCTATTTTAAATTCTGGGATTTACATATATGAGACTCGCTCTCCCCTTCCGTGGGCTTAAAGGGACGTAAAGATCATGTCTTTTAAACAGTTTTTTTTAAACGTTATAATTATGAAATGAAACCCATTTATTTTATGCTATATTGGTTATTTATGAAATATTTTATGATGATATATGTGGATCACATGATTATAATGTCAAATTTAAGGGTGCTCCCTAATAGCTCTCCAATGCATTGGGTAATGGTGTAACCACTAGAGATTACAATTTTCACGATATCTTGGTAAATAACCTTTGTAATTTTCAAAGGACACCTTCGGGATGGACCTTGGTGATTTGTTCATTATTTTATCTGTTAAATTATGTATCCACATCTTAATGTTATGAAAATTTTTATTTTTTTTATGATATGCCACATGATTTCTTTCTCATGCCATAAAGTTCTTTTTCATGACATAGTTGATGTATCTCAAGTTCACATGTTAAATGTTTCTCATGTTTCCCTTACTGGGCCTTCTGCTCACCCTTTCTTTTGATGTACGTCCCCATGTTATGAGATGCTGTAATGAACCTAGGATTAACTTAATGAGATGCATTTCAAGTGTTTATGAATAATTTTTTATGTTGTTTTCATGTATTATATTCTTGGTTTCCAAGACACTAAACCTTAAAGATTCCCAGTTTTGTGTAATGTAACGAAAGTTTATGTTATAAAAAGGAGAGATTCTATAGTTGGTATCAGAGGATGGTTTAGTTATTCTTGGAAATTAGGAAATGAAAACATTAGGAAGAAGACTATAGAAAAGTTTATATATAGGAAATCTTCCTCGTATTTTAGTGAGTATTGAGTAATGGGTTGCCAAGAAAATACGTCCATGTCTGGATACAGTCAGGTAGAGGTGGCTCTGGCATAGATGTACATAGGGGTAAAACCCGAAAACACCACTTTGAGCTAGACTCAAACGGGAACTAGTACACGACAACGGGCCTTGCTGCTCTCTTGGTTACGACACTCCCATGCGATATGCTTTGGTAAATTCATAAGCTTAGTATGAACCATTGTTAGAGGAAAAAAGATAAAATAAAATAAAGATTCACATAAGAATATATGATCATGGATAACCTAGATGGGAACCTATGGGATCAAAAGTTAGGGTATACTTTTCTTCTACAAGTTATCCTTATATTCTTTAAGTTCCTTTTCAAGATTATTGGCTAAGTATTTAAGCCCCTAATTATACTTTCTCTTCTTAGTTACTGGTGGGAAATGGAAGAACATGTCCCAACAACCAATGTGATAGGAAATGCGACGATTTCCATATTAATATTACAGAGATGATTAGGTGATTAAAAGATGATTATTATTTTGGAAGACGATCACTATTTTGGGGACCCTATATGATCGAGGTAAATAGATTACTATGGTATTTTCATTAAGGAGTAAGGTTGACTTATATTTTTAAGAATCGATGAATTTAAGGTGGACTTATAGTACTTTAGGTTACTTATGGGAATGAATAACCTCTCTTGTGTAAAATATGTTTAGGTAAGCTACTTTTGTTATAAGATGTTAGGAGTGGTTAATGTTGTTTGGAGATGAACAATGAAGTTTATTTTCGAAGACTATGTTATCAAATCCTTCTTGTATTTGGGTTTCAATCTTAGTTTGGTTTATTTTGAGGAATTTTAAGGATCGTTATTTATTTAATGGTCTATGATGAATGTTTGGTAGTACCATGGATCTTTGAATATTTAAAAGTAGTTTCCATTCCTATGGGATTATTTCTTTTTGGAGAGTTGTTTTACCTTACCCTTTCTGTTTTTGGCAAAATTTTTAAAGATAGAAGAAATAGATAGTTAATATTTTGTGGATTATGTGATTCTCTAGAAGATTATTCTTCTGTTTTGATTATACCAAGTAGTTTTGAATTCTCATCGTTTAGAGAAAAGATTAGTTTTGGTAGAAACATATTAAAGGATGAAACTCTACCTGAAGGTAGGAATATTTTCTTATGCTTTTGTTCTATGTAGTAAATGAATTCCTCAAAATTATGATAAGGAACGTAAAACAAAAACGTTGTTGGTTTACGTTTCCTACTAGGTAATCAAACATCGTTTACACAAATCATATGTTTGGGATTTCCTTATGGTTACCTTTCTCCTAATCATGTTTTCTATCACTCTCCCTCATTACTTGACCCTTTGTTTTCTCCTCCATGTCCATGTTTTCCTACATGGAATCCTAGTGTGGGTTAACTCGGGTGACCTTTGTACTTAACTTTCTTTCTTTTAAAGTAATTGTTTTACTGACTCCTTTTCCGATGTGGGTCTTTCAATGAAATTTCAAAACCCAATTTTAAAAATTGTGAGGACGCAATTTCTTAAGGGGGGATGATTGTAACGACCTGAAATTTTTAATAAATTTTGTTTCCTAATTTTGTGTGATATTTTTTTTTATACTCAACAAAAATGTTTCATTTGATAACATTAGTATAATTAAAGTGAGACTGTTGGGTTTTGACTATTATATGACCATTAGTCAATATGACCGATGGAAACTAAACGTTTTGATTATAGTCACTAAATACAAGTAATCTTGGTTAATTAATATAGAAAGAAGATTCGATGGCCTCACCAAGTAGACTTGGACCGATCAAATCCCATCTAACAGAACATGGGAAGGAGGTAGCACCACTGGGATTTGCTCTGGACCAAACCCAAGCTGAACTTCATCGTGTGAAGCTAGAATGGAATCGCCTTCGTGAGAAGTTCAAACTGATAGAAATTACTACTCGTGCGATGTTTGCCGAGCCTTCCTCAGATTCTCTCACCTTAGCACACCTTACACTTAGGTCCTATGCTGGTGTGATAAGGGGCTATGTAAGGAGACTGTAACTACCTTATGTAATCCTTGGTTTTAAATAAAAAAATTTATTTCTTCTTATGATGATGTTTATGAATTTTCAAATGAACGGATAAATATAGTACGCATATTTTTGGTGAGTTTTAGAGAAAAGGATATTTTAAAAAATGTTTATGTAAACCATAAAAATTAAAAATGTGTAATGATTTCCAAAAAATGGTCTTCTACAAATATGTCCAGTATGAAATTTATAGTCTAATAAGATCAACTTGATTTTTGATGAATAGTAAATTATGAATAGTGATTTTATGCTTAGGATTAGTAATGTGACCAAATGTATTAGTAATCTCACATAAAGAATGTAATAATATAATCTAGGCACCTTGATTAAGTAATGTGATTAAATAAAATGGTTAAATAACGATTTCATAAATTATTATTCAAGTGTTAGTTTTTTCGGGTGAATAATGTTTTTTAATTAAAAAATAAATTAAAAATATTTAGAAAATTATTTTTATAAAATGGATTTCTTTTTTGAACTTAGAGCCTCGATATTATGTTAAGGTAATTTTTGGGGTTTTTTCTGAAAAAATGAATTTTCGGTGAATAGTGTATTTATTTAAAAATTAAATTAAAAATATTTAAAAAATTATTTTTATAAAATGTAGTTCATTTTTGAAATCAGAGCATTGATATTTGGTTAATGTGAAATTTTGGGATTTTTCTGAGAAAGTTGAATTTTCAGTGAATAGTAAAAATACAGTTTTAGGGTTTCTGTATGTTTAATGACATCATAACTATGTCATGATGATTCCATGAGATATTTTAAGGGATGGTCGACTAAAGGGGATGAATTTTTGTATGAGTTGTCCCAAGTGGCCAATACCATGGGCATGCCCATGGTTTTTTCAAAACCACCAAAGAGGTGTCCCTTGGCCATTAATTCCTTGTCCCCTCACTTTCCCTATAAATACCAAGCCATTCTCTCATACTTTGGACTCCAAAATCATTCTCAACGATGTTCTGGTCTCCTTACCTCTGAAGGAGTCCTCCCAAGGTGCCCTCAATCCTCTCATGGTCCAAAAATAATGAGTTTTAAGAGATACGTTTAAGGTAAGGGAGCCGACCTCTCTCTTTCTTTTCAAGTAATATCTTTTATGTCATTTCTTTTATGCTCCATGTTCATATATTGGAGAATGTTCTTCTCTATTCATCTTACTTCCCTTTTCATGTTCATATTATGATACACCCCCTCTTTCTCTCATAAATTCGTTTTAAGAATGTTTAAGTGGCGCCATTAGGCTGCCAAATTTTTTAGGGATTCTTTCACCCTTCTCATTTTTCAAAGTTCTACTTTAATGTCAAGTCTTTAAAGTTACTTTTTAATTATGCTGGGGTATGATCTATATATCTATCATACTGAAAACTTATGTTCACATGATGAGAGACCCTATTTGATCTTTTCAAATCATTTTTGTAGAAGTTTAAGTAACGCCATTAGGCTGCTGAACATTCATAAGAGAAATCTAATTTTTGTCTTCCTTCCATGTTTTTCATTTAAACTGGTATGTCCTTCAAATATCATTACCATGTTCATATATCCTTCTTATTCTGTCACTATACTGTTTTATGTGTCATTTATGAATGTTTGACCCGTGTTCCCCCTCTTTTCAATGTTTTCTAAAAACCCGAAACATAGCCGTTATGCTGCAGAATTTTCGTCTCAAAAGACCTCCCTCTTTTCTCAAAATTATTTTATTTTATAAAGCGAATACTCAAAGATATTATTTCCACAGGGGTATTCACATATATATCAGAATGTTCTATTTTAAATTCTGGGATTTACATACATGATACCCGCTCTCCCCTTCCGTGGGATTAAATTGACGTAAAGATCATGTCTTTAAAACAGTTTTTTTAAACGTTATGATTAGGAAATGAAACCCATTTATTTTATGCTATATGGGTTATTTATGAAATTTTTTATGATTATATATTTGGATCACATGATAATAAAGTAAAATTTAAGGGTGCGCCCTGATAGCTCTCCAATGCATTGGGTAATGATGTAACCACTAGAGATTACAATTTTCACGATATCTTGGTGAATAACCTTGGTAATTTTCAAATGACACCTTACGGATGGACCTTGGTGATATGTTCATGATTGTATATGTTAAATGATGTAGCTACATCTTAAAGATATGAAAAAAGTAATTTTTATTATGATATTCCACATGATTTCTTTCTCATGCCTTAAAGTTCTTTTTCATGACAGAGTTGATGTATCTCAAGTTCACATGTTAAATGTTTCTCTTGTTTCCCTTACTGGACATTCTGCTCACCCATTCATTTGATGTATGTCCCCAGGTTATGAGATGCAGTAATGAACCTAGGATGAACTGAAGGATAAGCCTTTCAAGTGTTTAACAATAATGTTTTATGTGGTTTTCATGTATTATTTTCCTGGTTTCTAAGACAATAAACCTTAAAGATTCTAATTTTTGTGTAATGTAACGACAGTTTATGTTATAAAAATGCGGGATTCTATAGTTGGTATCATAGGATGATTTGGTTACTTGTGGAAATTAGGATATGAAAACTTTAGGAAGAAGCCTATATAAATGTTTATATATAGGAAATCTTGCTGGTATTTTGGTGAGTATTGAGTAATGGGTTTCCAAGAAAATACATCCCTATCTGGATATGAGTAGGTAGAGGTGACTCTGGCACAGATGTACATAGGGGTAAAACCCGAAAACACCACCTTGAGCTAGACTCAAACGGGAACTGGTACACGACAATGGGCCTTGCTGCACTCTTGGTTACGACGCTCCCGGACGATATGCTTTGGTAAATTCATAAGGTTAGTATGAACCATTGTTAAAGGAACAATGATAAAATAAAATAAAGATTCACATAAGAATATATGATCATGGATAACCTATATGGGAACCTAGGGGATCAGAAGGTAGGGTATACTTGTCTTCTACAAGTTATCCTTATATGCTTTAAGTTCCTTTTCATGATTATTGGCTAAGTATTTAAGCCCCTAATTATACTTTCTCTTCTTAGTTAATAGTGGGAAATGGAAGGACATGTCCCAACAACCAATGTGATAGGAAATGCGACAATTTCCGTACTAATATGACATAGATTATTAGGGGATTAAAATATGATTATTATTTTGGAAGATGTTCACTATTTTGGGGACCCTATATGATCGAGGTAAATAGATTACTACGGTATTTTCATTGAGGAGTATGGTTGACTTATATTTTGATGAATCGATGAATTTAATGTGGAATTATAGTAATTTCGGTTACTTATGGGAATGATTAAACTATCTTGGGTAAAATATGTTTAGGTTAGCTACTTTTGTTATAAGATGCAAGGAGTGGTTGATGTTGTTTGGAGATGAACAATGAAGTTTATTTTTGAAGACTATGTTATCAAATCCGTCTTGTATTTGGGTTTCAATCTTAGTTTGGTTTATTTTGAGGAATTTTAAGGACCGTTATTTATAGAATGGTCTATGATGAACTTTGGGTAGTACCATGGAACCTTGAGGATTTAAAAGTAGTGTCCATTCCTATGGTATTATTTCTTTTTGAAGAGTTTTTTTACATTACCCTTTCTATTTTTGGGAAAATGTTTAAAGATAGAAGAAATAGATAGTTAATCTTTTGTGGATTATGTGATTCTCTAGAAGGTGATTCTTGTGTTTTTATGAGAGAAAGTAGTTTTGAATGCGCATCGTGTGGAGAAAAGAATTTTTTTGGTAGAAACTTATTAAAGGATGAAACTCTACATGAAGGTAGGTATATTTTCTTATGTTTTTATTCTATGTAGTAAATTAATTCCTCAAAATTATGAAAAGGAACGTAAAACAAAAACATTTTTGGTTTACGTTTCCTACTAGGTAATCAAAGACCGTTTACACATATCATAAATTTGGGGTTTTCTTATGGTTAACATTCTCCTAATAATGTTTTCTATCACTCTCCCTCAGAACTTGACCCTTTGTTTTCCCCTCTATGTCCATGGTTTCCTACATGGAATCCTAGTGTGGGTTAACTCGGGTGACCTTTGTACTTCCATTTCTTTCTTTTAAAGTAATAGTTTTACTAACTCCTTTTCCGATTTGGGACTTTCAATGAAATTTCAAAACCCAGTTTTTAAAATTGCAAGGACGCAATTTCTTAAGGGGGGAAGATTGTAACAAACCAAAATTTTTAATAAATATTGTTTCCTAATTTTGTGTGTTAATTTTTTTTACTCAACAAAAATGTTTCATTTGATAACATGAGTATAACTAAAATGTGACCGTTGGGTTTTGACTGTTATATAACCATTGGTCAATATGACCGCTGGAAACTAAACGTTTTGATTATTGTCTCTAAATAAATGTATTCTTGGTTAATTAATATAGAAATAAGATTCTATGGCCTCACCCATTAGTCTTGGACCAATCGAATCCCATCTAATAGAACATGGGAAGAATGTAGCTCCACTGGGCTTTGCTCTGGACCAAACCCAAGCCGAACTTCATCGTGAGAAGGTAGAACAAAATCACCTTCGTGAGAAGTTCAAACTAATAGAAATTACTACCCATGTGATTTTGGCCGAGCCTTCCTTAGATTCTCTCTCCTTAACACACCTTACACTTTGGTCCTTTGCTGGTGTGATAAGGGGCTATGTAAGGAGACCGTAACTGCCTTTTGTAATCCATTGTTTTAAATAAAAATTTTGATTTCTTCTTATGATGATGTTTATGAATTTTCAAATGAATGGATAAATATAGTATTCATATTTTTGGTGAGTTTTAGAGAAATGATATTTTAAAAAAGGTTTATGTAAACCTTAAATAATTAAAAATGTGTAATGATTGGCAAAAAAATGGTCTTCTACAATTATGCCTAGTATGAAATTTAGAGTCTAATAAGATCAACATGATTTTTGATGAATAGAAAATTATGAATAGTGATTTTATGCTTAGGATTAGTAATGTGACCAAATGGATTAGTAATCTCACTTAAAGAAAGTATTAATATAATCTAGGCACCTTGATTAAGTAATGTGATTCAATAAAATGGTTAAATAATGGTTTCATAAATTATTATTCAAGTATTAGTTTTTTTTCGGGTGAATAGTTTTTTTAATTAAAAATTAAATTAATAATATTAAAAAAATTATTTTTATAAAATGGATTTCATTTTTGAACTCAGAGCATCGATATTATGTTAAGGTAATTTTTGGGGTTTTTTCTGAAAAAATGAATTTTCGGTGAATAGTGTATTTATTTAAAAATTAAGTTAAAAATATTTAGAAATTTTTTTTTATAAAATGGAGTTAATTTTTGAAATCAGAGCATTTATATTTGGATAATGTGAATTTTTGGGACTTTTCTGAGAAAGTTGAATTTTCAGTGAATAGTAAAAGTACAGTTTTAGGGTTTCGGTATGTTTAATGACATAATAACTGTGTTAGGATGATGACATGAGATATTTTAAGGGATGTTCGACTAAAGGGGAAGAAATTTTGTATAAGGTTTCCCATGTGGCCAATACCATGGGAAAATACCATGGGCAAACCCATGGTTTTGCCAAAACCACCAATGAGGTGTCCCTTGGCCATTAATGCCTTGTCCCCTCACTTTTCCTATAAATTCCAAGCCATTATCTCATATTTTGGACTCAAAAATCATTCTCAACGATTTTCTGGTCTCCTTAACTCCCAAGGAGTCTTCCCAAGGTTCCCTCAAGCCTCTCAAGGTCCCAACCTTTGAGTTTTAAGAGTTACGTTTAAGGTAAGGGATCCGACCTCTCTCTTTCTTTTCAAGTAATCTCTTTTATTTCATTTCTTTAATGCTCCATGTTCTTATGTTGGAGGATGTTATTATATATTAATACTACTGCCCTTTTCATGTTAATATGATAAGAGACCCCCTCTTGCTCTCATCAATTCGTTTTAAGAATGTTTAAGTGGCGTCGTTAGGCTGCGGAATTTTTAAGGGATTCTTTCACACTTCTCATTTTTCAATGTTCTACATTAATGTCAATTCTTTAAAATTACTTTTTAATTATTTTGGGATATGATCTATATATCTATCATACTGAACTCTTATTTTCACATGATGAGAGACCCTATTTTATCTTTTCAAATCATTTTTTTTAAGTTTACGTAACGTCGTTAGGCTGCCGAACTTTCATAAGAGAAATATAATTTTTGCCTTCCTTCCATGTTTTTCATTTCAAATGGTATGTCCTTCAAATATCATTACCATGTTCATATATCATTCATATTCTGTCCCTATACTGTCTTGTGGGTAATTTATTAATGTTTTACCCATGTCCCCTCTCTTTTCAATGTTTTCTAAAAACCCGAAACATAGTTGTTATTCTGCAGAATTTTCGTCTAAAAATGCCTACCTCTTTTCTAATAATTATTTTATGTTATAAAGTGAATACTAAAAGCTCATATTTCTACAGGGGTATTCACATATATATCATAATTTTCTATTTTAAATTCTGGGATTTACATACATGAGACCCGCTCTCCCCTTCCGTGGGTTTAAAGTGACGTAAAGATCATGTTTTTAAAACTGTTTTTTTAAAACGTTATGATTATGAAATGAAACCAATTTATTTTATGCTATATGGGTTATTTATAAAATGTTTGATGATTATATATTTGGATCACATGATAATAAAGGAAAATATAAGTGTGCACCCTGATAGCTCTCGATTGCATTGGGTAATGATGTAACCACTAGAGATTACAATTTTCACGATATCTTGGTGAATAACCTTGGTAATTTTCAAATGACACCTTGGGGATGGACCTTGGTGATATGTTCATGATTGTCTATGTTAAATGATTTAGCCACATCTTAAATTTATGAAAAATGTTATTTTTATTAAGATATGCCACATGATTTCTTTCTCATGCCTTAATGTTCTTTTTCATGACATAGTTGATGTATCTCAAATACACATGTTAAATGTTTCTCTTGTTTCCCTTACTGGGCCTTCTGCTCACCCTTTCATTTGATGTATGTCCCCAGGTTAGGATATGTTGTAATGAACCTAGGATGAACTTAATTCGAAGCCTTTCAAGTGTTTAAGAAGAATGTTTTATGTTGTTTTCATGTATTATTTTCCTGGTTTCCAAGACACTAAACCTTAAAGATCCTCATTTTTGTGTAATGTAACGAAAGTTTATGTTATAAAAAAGCGGGATTCTATACCCCAGCATGGGGCCACACCTGGAAGAAAAGTGGACCAAGTGCTGTGGCGGGTCCCTTGTCCCGTTGAAGGTTGAGAAAGTGGGATTCCCAAAACCCGGGTGTGCAGGCATGTCATCCACCCACGGGGGATATGGCTTGCCATACGGTGGGACTGTCACCTTCTGTGTTTCCAACAATTCGAGGCAGGCAATGAGTGCCGCTATACGGTCATCCGGGTAGGGGTCCCTGTCTTGACGGGGGTCCCTAATCACAAGTATGTTGCCATGTTCTTCGACACGGTAGATGGCTTCAGCAGCTCGTAGAGCGACTGGAGGAACGACCTGTGGGACAGCTGGGGGAACCTAGGCTGGATTACTCAGATTTCCACGTCGTTCAGGAGGGTTTGGCGAGACGTATCACGCCCTCTTACCGTGAGTTCCGGCTTCGGCCCTGTCTGCAGAAGTAGCATGATCAGGGTTGCTCGGAGGTATCTCATCAGGGGGAAATGGTTCCTGCCCCTACTGCCCCGACATGGGATTTCCATAGTCAGGTCACCACTCTTCAGCGCGCTCAGGCAGGAGTTCTTCAACCAGCCTCTTCTGCTCACCAATATGCTAGCGTAACATGACCTTCTCAGGATCTTCGTCCGTCTTCTGTACAGAGGCGTACGGGTCGGAGTTCTTGACAATTCTGACATGCTCCTTACCCTTACCGGCATTTCGACTGAGTACCAGCGACTCGGTGGGTACAGGGAGGCCTAGAAGGATCCACTGGTCACGGGTAATCCTCCCTGATGGGTCTAGTAGTGGCAGTACTCCCACCGGGGGTATGTCACCATCGAGAAATTCAAGCTCGTCTTCTTTGTCCACTATGTCAGCCATGTGGAACGTGACCCCTCTCGAGGGAATGTCCTCAATGTCGCATAACAAATCGGGTTTCCGTAGAATAGGGATGAAGAGGAAAGCGGCATAGTGTCTCCAGCCACGAACTTGCACATGGGGGGGGGGGGGTAGATTCCCTGATTACTCCGAGGAGTACTTTGAAACTCTGAAGGCATTTCCGTTGAAGGGTGCTCGGACGTCCTGGTGACTCAGGGTGCTGTGCCACTGGGAGTGCAACCAAATCGATCAGGTGGCATTGCTCACCGATTTCTTCGAAGTGCTCTCAACTCCTGGGGTACATCATCCGCTCATAACGAAGGCGGAAGTGTGTAGCCCATAGGGTTCGGTGGAAGCACCCCACTTCATCTGGGGTAAGGGACTCTGGTGCGCAAAAGTTTGGGGCTGCCGTCGGCCAGAACTTCACTGGGAAGTGATCCACTATGAGGATGCTCCAGAAGCTCCTAGGTTCGGACTCGGGGTCTGGCCTCGTATTTTCCCACTTGTCAAAAAGAAGCGGCTGAGGGACCGGTAGTGGTTTCGGGCCAGATAGCTGGGACAATAAACTTGGCGGTGGAAAATACAGAGAACGAGACGACTGGCCGCCGAATTTCGGGCCATCCTCTTAAGGGTGAGGTGACCTGACCACGATATCACGATACGATGGGCTGATAGCCACAACTTCTGGTGCTAGAATTGTGGTTTCTGATGATAGGTAATGTCGTTGCCCTTCCGCCGTTGGTCCCAAAAATATCTCTTCGTGATCTCTGGTAGAGGTAGAGGGTGATTCTAGTGATGACGGTGGTGATTGCACGATCGGGACCTGCGGAATTTCCACAATTTCATCCTCTTGGATGTACCTGCAGAGGGAGGTGGGAATCCGGTGGACCTCGCATTCTGGGAGGATGAGGCTGACACGCATGGTTCCTGCCCCAGTCCTTGACATGGATGAGCGGGGAGAAGGCTCCATCGCTGAGTCGCATTCTGCTTCAGAATCCGAGAAATGGGAAAGTTTGATCTCCACCATGGCCTTCCCAGGACTCTTCTTGTGGCGGTGACGACCCGATCTTCTATCCCTAGATGGCTTTTCGGGACAAGGTTGATCCTCAACATGTGGTCTCGGGGCGGCGCTGATGCCATGGCGGAGAGGGTTCACCCTTGAGATAACCGAGGTGCAAGGGGCACCAGGGAAAATGTCGAAGGGTACATGGGGAGGGCCTCCATGGACAGCACCCACGTGGGCGGAACCTCTATTGGAACCTGCAAGAGCATGGGGAGGACCTCCATGGTCGGTGTGGGCAGAGCGAGGCTGACCTCCACTCTTCAATTTGCCAGGGCGAGGAGGACCTTTGCCAGTTGCAGGGAGGATATAGAGAGGACCCCCACGTGGGAGAGGGACCGGATAGGCAGTGCCTTCACATCGACGGTCAAGGGTAGGAGGAGGGACTCCATACCCTATATGGTGGGCGTGAGAGAGGTTTCCACGCCGAGTGTCATTGCCATGGGGCAGGTCTTCTTTCGGGATGGGGGTAGCATGGGGCATACCTCCGTGACGAGCATTGGAGCGGGGAAGGCCCACGCTCTGTGGAATAGGGGTATGGGGAGGCCCTCCGTACGGGGTGACATCACCGCGAATTGGTTCGGGGTGATCACCACTCAGGCCTGCAACCCCGGGGGCCAACTCGACCTTCCCATTGGGCGGTTGGAGCCTCGGACCTGGTCGGGTGAAGGAGTACCCCTAATCAGTGTGTGTAGGGACTCCATGATGCACGTCGGTGGTGGCTCATGCTACAGTAGCTATTGATGATGACGCCCCTTGATGAGCATCCTCAGCTCGTGCCAGATGCTGACGCTGGGTTAGACAAGCTAGCACAGGTGGTGCAGGGGCATAGCCTACCTACTCTTCTGGCGAAGCCGTTCGGTGGCGCTGACGCATCCGAATGGGAGCCCTTTCCTGGAGCCCCAGTATTGGGACTCTGAGCGGGCCGAGCCGAACATCACCCGCCTCATCAGCGTAAGGCGAGCAGTCATCGAGGAGTTCCAGGGACAGGCTCCCAAAACGATTGAACATTGGCGTGGGGAGCAGGGGCTCCCTGCGCGGCCTTTGAGGGCAGCATTGATGGCAGGTCCTGGATGCCTCCTGGTCCAGGCAGGCCATATCCCGAGTTGGGATAACCCCTTCCTCCTTGTACCTGCATACAAGATTGTTGATCACCCATTTCTGGATGATCTCTGACGGGGAGAGGGGACGTGGGCGCCCCGTATTCACAGATGTAGAGGCCGCCATGGCGGCAGTGGAGCCATGCGGGGCGGCTGTGCCGGTATTTCCCCCGCCCCTATGTAGGCGAGCGGGCAGTGATCGTGTCTCCATAGCAGCAACCTGGTTCCTTTGAAATGGAGAGATCAACTCATCAGCACTGTGAGGAAAATGATTGACAACCAGTGCCCCAGCGTCATTCCATTATCCGCGTCGGTAAGTGGGATCCACGCCAACACGTTGCAAAAAATAATGCCCCTCGTTATACTGCCCCAACTTCTGGTGAGTTTCATGCCAGGGCTGCTATTTTCTTGGGGGGACCCGGCGCCGGATATCTGGATCTGGTGACACGTTAATCTACTCATGTCTCGAACGCTACTAATCTCCACATTGAGGAGAATAAATTCACATCGAGTTCACCATTTCTTTTTCTGATTCTTTCTCTAGGGCTCACACATCTGTCTGTGGAGGATGCGCTGTTGTCACCACGCATTCCAGCTTTCCAAGGGCGGGTAGCATTTTCTCCTTATTCAGGGTTGTCTGCTCCTTGATCAAAACCGGGATGATGAGATGTCAGTTCTTCCTTCCGTGGATTTCTCCTCAGAAGTCGTCAACTAGTCCGGGTCTCCCTCATAGATTTAATATGTTGTTCGTGAAACTCTTCCCAGTGCCATGTTTCCATGGACGCCGGTTAATTACACTGCTTCTGTCAGGACATTCCAAAGGGTCCAGTCCGGGCAGCAACCTTCAGTTGGGGGATTAGTCATGTCGAGGTATCAGTAGTGTGTCTGAATGCTAGGGAACTGGCGTGTCTGTCTTTTGTCCCTTGTCGTAGGTCTTCTTGAGGGCGTGGAAGCCCGAGGCATCCCACATCGAGCGCGGGGAATTATATTCCATAGTCATATATCTGAGGTTTTCCTCAGCTTCCTATGTTTGACATAGGGTATGCCGCAGGTTTAACGTCCAGCAGAGACGGTTACACCAAGGGCATGCCATCTAAAGTTTTCCTCAAGCATCTCATGTTTATCACGAGTTAGGTCGCAAGTTTAACGTCCATCGGAGACGGATCGGCCTGATCAAAACACTAGCTGGAGTGGATCAGATTGATGAATTTCCCTTGAAGGGATGCTGATATCGGGGCCAACCCGTGGACGCCTTCCTGAATGTTGTGAAGAGGAGCGGAATGGCATTATCTCGCCAGGATATGGAAGTCCGAGTGAGAATTAGGGTGGACGATGGATAGATGGATGAAGTGGAGGGGGACTGAGATGGGACAATCGCAAGGGGCGACAATGAGATTGGGATTGAGCCTCTAAGAGACCTCCTACGTATCCCTGTGGAAGTGAATCAATGTCCGCATAGTTTGGGATGGTTCCGGTGAGCTGATGTGAAGGTGGACCTTGTCCTGATGGGAATTGTCAGTGAATAGACGTAAAGGTGAACCCGAGGGTCCACTGGTGGTGGTCTTGAACCTCGTGGAGGCTTCCTACGTACCATGCCTTGACATGGATCAAAGTCCTTGTAGTTCAGGTGGAATGTGGAATACAGTTTAACGCCATGTGGGACGGGGGTGAACTGACATGAGCGAGGTCAGAACAACCTAGTGATGAGCTTGAACCTTATGAAGTCTCCCTGCGTACCATTCCTTGACATGGATCAAAGTCCACGAAGTTCACATGGTGTGTCGGCGAATCGACGCGAGTGATGACCTTTGTCCGGATGGTGCGGGGCTTACACACTAGGCTGCCCAGGTGTTGGATAGCTGACGTGAAGAAGGTCGGAGTGACCAACAGGTGGTGGGCTTGAACCTCTAGGAGGCTTCCTACGTACCATGCCTTGACATGGATCAAAGACCCTATAGTTCAAAGGGGCTTCGTCGGCGAACCGACGTGAAGGTGAACCCGGGGGTCCACTGGTGGTGGGATTGAACCTCATGAGGCTACCTATGTACCATGCCAGGACATGGATCAAAGTCCTCGTAGATCAGGAATAGAGGTGGGTGTCGGCGAACCGACGTCAAGAAGGGACCTTGGTCCGATGGGGGATGGGCATGAACCTCAGGGAGGCATCCTACGTACCGTGCCTTGACACAGATCAAAGTCCTTGTATTTCGAGTTGGTCACAATGGATTTCCATTGGACTGGAATTTCAGTTTTATGTCATGCCGGACGAGGGTGGAATCTGACTTGAAGAAATGACGGGTGGTGTGCTTGAACTTCATGGAGGCTTCCTACGTACCATGCCTTGACATGGATCGAAGACCTCATAGTTCAGATGGATGTGCAGTTTAACGTCATGTCGGACGGGGGCATACAGTTAAACGCCATGCTGGACGGGGTGTTTTCATGGCCAATGCTTACTCTAAGCCCACATGAGTCTTGCTCGGTGTGAGAAACAAGAGGCAGCAGAGACCTGACGATCATGTCGCGAAGGGTGCGTCCGTGAGAATCGAAGAGGGGCTTACTCGTTGGGCAGCCCATGGTGTTGGGGATTACTCCAGGATGGATGCTCGAAGTGCGACAAAGTGCGGTAGGAGAGTGATTTAGGACAAAATATGGAAGGTACCCCGTTCCCTTATCGCACCCTCCACTGGCCATGGCATTTGGGAACTACGGAGGTGCATGGGTGCTACCTTCCGCAAGAGAGGCTTGGGGCTTATACCAGGTTGGTTTCCCTTCTCCCGTGGAGATATCCTTCTCCGAGAATGAAGGATATCATCCCGTGTGAGGGTGATTCCTTTCCCATGGAGACGAGTGGCGTAAATAATGTCCAAGCTAGGGCGGACCCTGCGTGCGAGTCATGAGGTCGGATCACAGTTTAACGTCATGTGTTGAGGACGAGGTGCTTGGTAGTTTAACGTCCTACAGCTCGGACGTGGTTGGTTTACTCCACACCCCTAGGACTTACATAACCAGTTCCCTCTGTTCCATGGGGGAGGGAAGGTACTGGAAAGGCCATGGTAAAGGGGGTCGCAGAGGGAACCATCGAGGGGTCCACATTAGCGTGGCTATGCGAAGAAGAAATAGCTGTTATCATGCCTATGCGAAGAATCATTAATCGAAGAAACACTACGTGTGGTGTTGTCCATGGGATTTTGAAATCACATCGTTCATACCTGGAGGGTCGCACGAGAAGAGGAATTGCCAAGCAAAGTAGTATGCTTCACGAAGAGGAGTGTCTTGGCCATATCAAGGGGCAGAGGTGTGAATGGGAGATGCTTCGCGAAGTGGAATTGTTTTTGCGGAGCACTACCCCGCAAAGAAGAGGGGCCTCACGAAGCAAGTTGCTGGGAAGCAGTGTGATTCACGATGTATAGTGATCCCCCCTTGGGATGTGGATCACTAGTACAGGATGGGTGTTTTTCAAAGCATAAATGCTCCGCGGCTACCCAGGTTCCCTTTGGAATCCCCTTCCTTCGCAAATTCCCATAGGCTTCGCGAAGGGAATCCCTCTCGGAAGAGGGGCTCAAGACGAGATAGGGTGAGGCATCTCGCGATGTAGAAATACCTCGCAGAGCTCATGATTTCCAGGGGCGAAGGGTGCTTCACGATTCGGGAGCTGAGAAGCAGAAAGGTTAGATCGTCTGTCCCCTGGGATCAGGGGGAACCCAGTAATTATAGGAAAGGGGTGCCGCGAAGTATAACTCTCGCATCGTGAAGGGGCGGCGGGTGCTTCGCGGCGGGCTCACGAACGTCAGGGCGTTCGCGGAGTGTTACCGCCTCACGGTCTTCGCAGCGGGCTCGCGAACTTCAGGGCGTTCGCAGAATGTTACTGCCTCACGGTCTTCGCGGTGGGCTTGCGAACATCAGGGAATTCATGGAGCGTTATCGCCTCCTGTGCTTTGCAGTGGCTGCGATGCTCGGGGGTTGCTTCGCATCGGAGCTTCGCGAGGCAGCGTGCGGTGCTTCTTTTCCGTCCCTTCATTTCGTGCAATATTTTGGTGCCAACACAGTTCCAATATATTCAAGGTTTTGGTAACATCCAACAATTTTACCCTTTTGTTCCTCAACCTCAATGGACCAATACTCCTCTTCCTCCTCCTGGATTCCACTATCTTTGTGAGCCTTCCAAATTCCCAAACCAATACAATCTCATTCCCAAGAACCAAAATCAAGGCAATCCCAATTCCGGACAAACCTCTTCTTCTAAACAACCATGGGAATGTGTAGTGGAAGATCTTGCCTCATTCACCGATTCCAACCTTAAAAACATTGAAACCCAAATTGGTTAGCTTGCATCCCATCTAATCCCGCAACAACAATCAAATTCTTCCCAACTCCCAGCTCAACCATTACCTAACCCCAAGGGTAATGTAAGTGAAATAGCACTTAGATCGGGGAAGAAAATCTCTATGCCTCAAGATAAGTCCTACAACCCCTTTAAATGTTGACCTATAAAATGAAAAGAAAAATAAACTCAAGAAGGAATCTGAATCCATTCTCTCACCTCATTCCATTCCACTTAGAAACCTAATTCCTTTTCCTCAAGACATTTCTAAGAAAAATAATTCTGTTGAACCCAATCCTGAAATGCTCGACATATTTAGATGTGTTGAATTCAACATTCCGCACATAGATTCCATAAAACAAATCCCCATGTTTGTCAAGTATCATAAGGAACTATTCACCCACAAGAGGAAAATTAGGACCTTTGAAAATGTTTCCACCCAACAGTCTATTCCCATAAGGTACAAAGATCCATTGACCTTTACAGTTCCATTCCAAATTGGAAGTTCAATATTTGATGATGTAATCATACACCTAGGGCCTCAACTAATGTCATGCCCAAATACATCTTATCCAACCTTGGTCTAGGTCCCTTACATCCAATCGGTGTTTTCATTCAGTTATCCAATCGAAGCACAGCGAGTCCTGAGGGAATAATTGAGGATTTCCTTATTCGTGTGAATGATCTTATCTTCCCAACTGATTTCTATATCCTTGACATGGAAGGTGAGATGAACTCTTCTCGATCTCACTTAATTATAGGAAGATCAGTACTAATTACAACTAGAACCAAAATTGATGTCCATTCAAGCATCGTATACATGGAATTTGGTGACCAACTTGTCAAGTTCATCATTTTCCAAGCTACGTGATACCCATATGAGGATCACTCTACATTCTCAATCCAAGATTCTGAGTAAACTTCATAGAGTAAATTGAACCCCAATACATCATGTTCTTCATGTTCTAATGATAAAGGATCTTGTGAAATCTACACCATTATTAAGCACGTTATAAATAGAGAAGTTGATGTTGACCTCTCATTCATAGACTCCATCAATCTAGATGAACATGAAAACTATCTTTAATCCCACATCTACTCTGATATCTACTGCTCAACCTTAGATAGTATTAAGGAAAATTAATCTGAAGTAACTGATGTCCCTTCCTCCATTTTTGAGATTTCTAACCCACAAATGATTGACGGGACTAATCTGAAACCTCTTTTTGAACATCTGAAATATGCATTCCTTTTCCATGATCACTCTTATCCTGTCATTATCTCCACATCAAGTACTGAATATGAGGAGTCTAAACTTGTTCAGGTGTTAGAGGAAAACAAAAAGTCCTTAAGCTAGACCCTATATGGCATACCAAGAATCAACCCTAATCTTTGCGTGCATCACATACATCTTGAGGAATCATCCAAACCAATTAGGCAACCAAAAAGAAGACTTAATTCACTCATCCTTGAGGTAGTTAGGGAAGAGATCGCCAATATTCTTCAAGTTGTTATATCTACCCAATTTCTAATAGTGAATGGGTTAGTATAATTCAAGTTATACCTAAAAGGGGTGGGATAACTATTGTCACAAAAGAACATGGTGAGGTGGTCATAACTTGAGTGAAAAACAAATGGTGTGTGTGTATTTATTACCGAAAATTGAATGTTGAAACAAGAAAATATCACTACCATCTTCCATTCCATGATAAAATGCTGGAACGATTAGATGGAAAGTCACACTATTGCTTTCTTGATTGATACACTGGCTACTTCTAAATCCTAATCGTACCTCCGGACCAAGAAATGACTACTTTCAATTACCCCTTTGGAACATATACATATAATAGAATGCCTTTTGTCCTTGTCAATGCTTTTGCAACATTCCAAAGGTGTATGATGAGTATCTTTTCTGAATTCATTGAACACTGCATGGAAGTATTCATGGACAAATTTACCATTTTTGGTGATTCATTTTAATCATGCATGCATTCACTCTCTATAGTCCTTAAAAAGTGTAAGAAGTGTAACCTTGTGTAAAATTTTTAAAAATGTCACTTCATGGTTGTAAATGGGATTTTTCTAGGGAACATAGTTTCACAAGATGGTATTAAAGTAGATCCTACCAAATTTGAAGTGATCCAACCACTTATTGAACCCACTTCTGTTCAATACATCCATTTATTTCTTGGTTATACCAGTTTCTATCAGCAATTCATCTATAATTTTAGTTGTATTTACCTCCCACTCCCTCAGTTGATCCAAAATTATGTCACATTCTATTTCGATTAGGTTTTCAAGAGAACATTCATTTAACTCCAAATTTCTCTTACATTTGCCTCGATAATCCAACCCCCAGATTAGTCTATACCCTTTGAATTTATGTGTGATTCTTCTGATAGAGACCTTGGGACATTTCAAGGTCAAATAATAGAAAAAATTCCTCATGTCATCTATTATTACTAAAAAAATTGGATAAAACTCAATCTCACTACACTATGACTGAAAAGGAACTTTTAGCTGTGGTTTTTCCTTAGATAAATTCCATCCCTATCTCTTAGGTTCTAAAATTATCATCTTCACAAAGAATTCTACTATAAAATTATTACTTAACAAAAGTAATTCCAAACCAAGTCTAATAATATGGATATTAATGCACCAAGAGTGTTAACTTGAAATCAAAGATAGACCATGAAAAGAAAACCCTGTGGCAGATCACCTGAGTCGAATTTCTAATTTTTCTCATTCAGAAATCATTGATCTTGAATTCCCCACTGAACACCTTTCATCTCTCACTCCAAAAATACCATAGTATGCCCAATTGTAAATTACCTGGTTTCTAGTGTTTTTCTTGAAATTTTATCAAAAGAAAAAAATGAATTTGAAAAGTGATTCAAAATAATATTTTTGGGAAGAATATAAACTTTGGAAAACTGGGGTAGACATGGTAATTAGGAGATGTGTTGATGAAAATGAATATTCTTCCATCATAGAATTCTGTCACTCAATGCCTAGTGATGGCCACTTTGGACCACAAAGGACCTCTTAAAAGGTCCTAGAATCAGGATTATTTTCGCCTACACTCTTCAAGGACTCACATGAGTTCTATCAATCATGTCCCACATGCCAAAAGTTTGGCACAGTTTCAAAGAGAATTTAAAATCCCCAAAGCCTTTAATTTTTTGTGAGATCTTCGACGTTTGGGGCATCGATTTCATGGGACCATTCCCCCTTCCAATGGATTATCATACATTATTCTTGAAGTTGATTATATTTCTAGGTGGGTCGAGGCCAAACCCACTAGAAATGATGATTCACATACTATTAGTGAGTTCCTAAAGACACACATCTTCCACTGATTTGGAACACCACGTGCCTTGATAAGTGACTTAGGAACCAATTTTTGTAATAAAACCATGGAATATTTTTTGAAAAAGAATGGGGTTGTACATAAAACATCAAATTCATATCACCCCTTAACAAATTTCATGGATTAACTTTCTAATAGAAAAGTGAAAAGAGTTCTTGAGAGAATTGTTAATCCCACCAGAAAAGACTGGCCTGAAAGACTTGGTGAAGCACTTTGGGCTTATCGAACTACCTATAAAACACCCATGGGAATATCTTGTTTTAGGATAGTTTTTGTTAAATAATGTCATTATCCATTTGAAATCCAACATAATTCATTTTGGGATGTGAAAACTTGTAATTTTGATGTTGAAAAATCTGGTGAAGAAAGATTGTTGCAATTAGATGAACTATAGGTGCTTTGAATTTATTTATATGAGAGTTCTAATCTCTATAAATAAAAATCCAAGTCACTCCATGATAAACACATCCTTAAAAAGGTTTTTCATGAAGGTGAAAATGTAATGCTCTTCAATTCTCGATTTCGACTTCACCTTGGAATGATTAATTATCGTTTGGAAGGTCCTTTTGTTATTACTAATGTTTAACCATTTAGTGCAGTGCAAGTACATGACCCATATTCAAAAAGGACATTCATAGTTAATGGACATTGGTTAAAGAATCACCATGACAGGACACACAATCCTGGAACAACATTGACTTTCATCGAATCCCCAATGTCCGCAGTTGACCCACCACTGGATGGAGATGACGACCCACCAAATCCAAACCAGGGGCACCTCTTTACGTTATCTTTTCTCCCCCCTCTATCTTTCTTCTTCTTACCCTCCCTTTCATTTTTACCACATTCCTCATCACAATTTTTATTTACTCTTTTGTGTGGGTGTGTCATTATAAAAAACTAAAAAAATTCCCAAATAACTAAAAACAATCATTTTAAAAAATATGAAAAAGCAAGTCATACTTACTCACCATCAATTTTCCGAAAATTTTCCACCCTTTTTGGGGAGTCAAGAAGCATGGTTTCATCTAAAAAATCTTGTGTTTTCATCATACATTTGGATAAAGAATATTGTGTCAAACCACAAAAATTTTGAATGCTCAATATTTTATTTGGAAAATTTTTTTCCCCACCTAGGAGGAACACAATTTGATTTCATGATAAGGCTACCTATGGCTAGCTTTTCAAAAGGTGTGTTTTTCACCCCCATTTGTGAATCATGAGATTGTAGACCTCCGAGCAGAATTTAAAACTTCGGTGTGAATTAACATGATAGAGGAATTTTATGAACCTCCTTAGAATCACAATATCCAAATATCCTCCCATTGACCTTACATTAATACTCCTTTTAAAATATCCCTAGATCCTATAAAAACCTTTTCATTGATAGCCACATTACAATACCAATACCTTATCCCACCCAATATCAACATGGATTTTTATTTCATAATTTTTTGAAATTTAAGTGTGGGGGGAATGGATTTCATTTTGGGTACCCTTTGTTGATTTCACCATGTTATCATATGATTGAGGGAAAGCATCCATTTTATTTTGGGGGAGAGGTTGTCATTCAGTGAGTTGTGGGAATGTATATATGTTTATCTTGTACAAATGATATTGAAAATATTTAAAAAAAATAAAAAATAAGAAAATAATAATTGGTTGTGTCTTGGTGGGTAAAAAATCACTCTTTTTCAACCTTTGATCTTGTTATAACTAGTACAATTAGTATTATGAGGAGATCAATCATGGGTTGGGATATGAGCGTAAGATCTATTTCAAGTTCAACTTTCGAAGAAATATAAAAAAAAATGAACACTCATTTCATTGGGAGAAGTTTTGTGTTTTGTGAATATTTTATCTTCTCACCCCCTTAAAATATTATTCCTCCTTTGTGTCTTTCTTCACACAGTCATGCCCTTGTAAATATGTGTTTTTATTTCCTTCCATGTTTTTTTTCAAAAACAAAATGTTTATTTCTTTTTCCATGTTGGTATTTTACCCCCCCTTTTCATATTTTTTGGATATCATCTTCTTACCGTCCCATAGCCACATAAAAACCCCCAAAAGACCTCTTGATTTTTTATCACATTAGGATAAAGAGCGGAAGCTGAGAGCTCTTACAAACTCTACGATTTTTACTTTTTCTTGTTGAATGAGTGAATCTCCATAAATTAATTTTATCATCTTGAGAGCAGTATGGTTTGTGTGCCAATATTTTCCATTTCTAAATATGAGCATGAAAAAATGAATTGTTTTTGGAACATTGTTATTGTAACAACTTCTGGTAGAATTCAATATGGATGAGTGAAATTGTCTAAACCTCCCATAAGTGGGGAAAAGAAAATTTTAATATTTGTTGGTGAGTGAAAATGATTTTGTAATGTTTTTTATATTTGTTTCACATGAGGTCGTGCAGAAGACTATGTGTGGGGTATTTGATGTTGTTAATATTTTCATAACTTATTATATACCCCCTTTACCGATTTTATATGAAAGTGCATAATTTTTGGGGAATATTAATGTTTAAATATTAAATATAATTTTAGAGCACAATTTGAATTCATCTAGATTCAAGTATATTTAATGTTTTCATAATAACACTCACCCTAGTTATCAAAATTGAATGACTATTCATTTCTAGTGTTCCTTAATCAAATTACAACATTTTATTAGAAGGAACCTTTGGAAAAATCTTCTATTTGGTGGGTCATATGGTCCACACAATAAGACCCAAAGAAACTATGAAGAAACTGTACCATCCAGGATGATTGAGTTACTGGTCTAAATCCCGAAGCCAAAATTTTATGAAACTACACAATATATTCTTAATTATCTGAATGAATCATGGATAAAAATTTGAAGGTTCAACTATACGAAAAATGTTCTCAACTGATGCTTTTAAGTCTAACCCTCCATTCTGTCCAGAAATTAAAATATGGATACTATTCATTAACTTTCTCATGATCTATTCATAAAATCAAGCTGATATTTTTCAGTGTGAAATAGGATATATAGGTGGACGACTTTGTTGAATAAAGAATTCATATTTGAAGGTATAATCCTATTCAAAAATCTATTCACATTTCCACCATAGAAAAAGCATGGATAGAAATGGACATTTTAACTTTGTTTAATAAAACCACTATAACATTGGTTCCAAAAGTCCAAATGGATCCATATTTTTAGAGTAGTTATCCAACATTATTACATATAACTTTTAATAATAGGCTATCTCGAGATTCATTTGTATGAATAGACAAATTGGAAATGCAAGTGGAGGGGAAGATTTAGAATGCAAACAGTCCACCTCCTTGGACTATAAATACAACCCCCTCTTCTCCTTGAATATGGATGGAATTTTAGAATATAGGAGAACATATTTGTGAGAACAATGATTTAAAAAGTTTTTTGAGGACCTTAAATACTCATGTTTTTACTTGAGAGACTGTTCTTCTTCTCTTAGTTTTAATTTACTTTCACAGTTTTCTTCGTTTGTAATTTCACAAGTGTTTGTCTTTGTAATTTTGTTTTAATAAAAGTTTCTTATTAAATATATCTTATTCGCATCCACCTTATGTAGTTTAATATTAATGTTCTTAAAATATTTTAAATAATGTTAAAACCGATTCCTTTCTTTTGCTTCCTCATTCAATCAAAAGTCTTTTTTTAACTCTCTTCATCGACTGTGTGTGTGTTCGACACACTACTCTTTTCTTATCCTATTATTTTCAAATTTTTTTATAATTCATCACCTTAAAAATATTTAAAAATATTAATAATAATTTCAATGGATGATTAAATCTACCATTGTGGTGAGTTATAATTTAGGGATATT
This sequence comes from Viscum album, assembly GCA_963277665.1. Classification (NCBI taxonomy): domain Eukaryota; kingdom Viridiplantae; phylum Streptophyta; class Magnoliopsida; order Santalales; family Viscaceae; genus Viscum; species Viscum album. The sequence goes on from OY728120.1 coordinate 2,082,529,289, forward strand.
AAGTGATTGAGATCTTTTTCTTGATGAGTATTCTTTGAGTTAATATTGTGTACGTTGAACATTATATGTTACGGATTAATGACATGTTTTGTTTAATATGTGGATTCTATGGATTATTGGAACAAAAAGTAAACTTCAATAATCAACTAATGGTAATGATTAGAAACCTAAGTTAAGTTATGGATTAGATTTATGTTTTAACACTAGGGAATCTTGATCAAAGTCATCTTGTGAAGTGGGTATTTATTTAATGCAACATAATGAAAAGCTCAAAGATATCATAAGATTAAATCCCCAATAATAAACTCACCCCAATCATTATAAATTTATTAAATCAAAAATTATCCATAAATTATTTCATAAGCTCTACAAAAAACACCCCAATCAAAATAAAATCAATTAAAAACAATTGACTATTAAAAAGTATCATCATCGAGGATTCGACTCGAGTGCTTCTATACACATTAGCAGAGCATCAAAACCATGAATGGTCGATAGGTAAAAATTGAACATGGTTTCACACATCATAGTGAAAAATTAGGATTCATAGGTAATATTGTGTGGGTTTTTAAATTGAAAACAATAGACATGAATATGGTTATATTCTTCTAATAATTTTTGCATAAATTTTTACATTCATTTACATAAAGGTAACATTATAATCCTTAGTAATTCATATGAGTAAATGGTTGAGGAGGTTATCCTACTTCTATGTAATGGTATTTTTTATTTAGCTTGGATATAACAATATGGGGTAGTTTCCATAGTCTTATTCATATAATTCCTATTTCATTTCTACATTACAATAGTTGGTGCTCAATTTCCATGTGAGGTTAAATCATTTAATACATCACAAAGGATCTTGATCAACTATATGAACGGGTTGAGATACCATGGGAGAAATGAACTACCATGAGTTTAATGACTTGGATAATTAGAGGTTGAAAAATTCTCCATGAAATTTGTATTTTCTACTTTTAGATGGTTTGTTTTGAGAATCGGGAGTCAAAAAATAATATTTTGATAGTTTTGAATCCTTAAAAGAATATTTTTGGGTGGGGTTTATAGACTAGGAGGTGACTTGGGGGTTTCAGGAAGCACCAGATAAAGGATGGGGGTTTTTTGTGTTTTAGTAGTGATATCAGGTATTTTTGTCAATAAATATTTTATGTTTAACTCCGTTCATTATCCTCTAATTTCACTTGGGTTAATTTAGGTATTTGATTTCAATTCTACCAGAGCATCAACCAAAATGTATGGGGTTTCACACTCCCTACATAGAAGTCTTGCTGGGACGACGTCTGCATGCCACCGTTATCTGTTTTGGTGAGGTATGTCATAATTGTGATTTTTTAAGAATTTTTAGTTTCAATTAAACTAATTTAGTGAATGATTGAGTTTTTTGGTATGGTATTTTTTTTAGTTTGGTGCTGGGGTGTGTTGTGAACCCTTTGGTGTGGTCGGTTGAGGTCTTGATGGTGCAATGGTATTTTGTGAGTTGTTTGGTGATTATTCCACATTGGATTAAATTAAATAATTAATTTAATATATTCATAATTACTTATTTATGTCATGTGATGCAAGGTGTGATTTTTGGTGGAGGTACATGCTTAGATGGGTCATGGATGGGATTGACCAAGGATTGATAGAGTATAGGGATGGTGGTAACTCCTTGATAGAGGTAGGTGGTCGCTCTAATACAAAGACACATATATGATCACGCATGACTTTACTTCTATATCCATGTTCCATAGGTTTAGGATAAATGGATTGGGACTATGAGTGGACTAGGAGGAGAGATAGGGTGGATTTTTCCCTCCAATGAGATTGGATCTTGGACTTATGATAGACCTTGGGTAGAGGTGCCAAAATTATTAAGGGGGTTGATATAGTAACTGCTCCCTCTTAACCTGCACCCCTGCCTCCCAACGTGCACCTCCCTCCAAACCTGTTGCCACCTCCCCCCCAACATAGACACCCCATCCCCCTCCTAAACTATTTCCCCCTACCTCTAAACCTGAACCCCCTCACTCCCAATATAAACCCCTCCCAACCTATCCACCTACAATCCTACACACCCCTCCCCCCTCCCAACATGCAGCCCCCACCCCTCCCTCCCAAAATTCATCCCCCTCCCAACTTGTTCACCCCTTTATACATACACCTCATCCCTACCAATATTCACCCCCTCCATAAAATCACCCCCACTCTCTCAACCTTCACACCCCCTTCACTCCCAACCAGCACCACCATGTTGGATACTAGATTTATTTTAAATTTTTGAAATTTCTTTATCATTATTCTTATTTTCATGCAACAAGGGCCCCATTTTACCTTTATCTATCATATTGTTTATCTCTTTTTCATGAGAGTTATTGTATATAGATATCCACATGTGTTTATATAACACTACTCGTACATTTAACCTCATCTTCTCTGATATACATGAATCTATTTATCATTTTAACATATATATCTTCATTCAAAAATTTTATTTCCTTTATTATAGAGATTGTTTCCTTAATTTCACCTTCACAACTTTTGATGTTTCATCACCTTTCTATATGTTAATGATTACCAAAGATAATATATCTTGTAATGAAATTACACTTCTTACTCTAATTTCATATTTGAGATGTTTTATAATGTTTTATTTATTTTCTTAGCTCCATGGGATTTATACACACATGAATAGTGTATCTCATCCATTCATGGTGTCTTCACATTGTCAAAGAAGAGGGGTTCCATTGGATTGACCATCTTGGTCATGAAATAATTAGTTCATGTAAACATAACTCTGAAAACCTAGCACTAACCAAAGTATATGATCCAGAATTTAATGCCAGTTATGTTTTGGTTAGAAAATTTTCATTTGTAATGTAGGATCAATTTTGGTTTTTATCGCACTTTCTTGTAAAATTCATTAGTAATGTAAGTTCAGTATTGGATGTGTATGGGGTGTTATTTGATTATTCATATTCTAATACATGGGGATGATTAAAACATTCATTAAATCGATATTCATTTTTTGTTAACATGACATATGAATATATGTGTTATGAATTCCATTTTTAATATGCGATATGCATTCTGTTTCTAATATGCCACATGTATTATGTTTATTATGAGTATATAAAACATTTGTTCTCATCCTAATACAATGTATTCATTTTTTTATTATCAATATATGGAATGTTCATTCTTTTTGTTCAGAATGTATAAAATATGGAATATATAATTTTTTAGGAATATATGAAATATAGAATACATGTTCAGAATATATGCAATGTGGAACATGTGTCTTGTATATATGAAATACGAAATACACATTTTATTTTTACAAGGAAATAAATGTGAACTAATATTATTTTTTTCAGGTTTCATATTTTTAAGAATTAATGAGGATTTATTGAATTGAACAATCAATAATGATTTAGATGAGTGATGAGTTCCTAATTTTATATTCTCATGAGTTCTTCACCAAGGTTTTATTCTTACCTTTTTTCTTATATTTTTCATTTCTATAATTATTGTATATTCATGTTCATGGGATGTTGATGATGAATTCATAATGAATTTATTATTTTTTCAAGGATCCAAAGATTATTCTCACTCTACTTGTTGTCATTATTTTACAATGCGGCATCAAATTGTCTGTAATCATATTGTAATCCATCTACAAGTAAAATTATTTCTATTTATTTCTATTTTACGTTTTCTATTAGGTTTTTTACTGATCCTATTGATCTTTTGTCTGATAATAATTCTTATAGTGTTAATTTCATGTTCGAGAGATTAGAAGGAGGTAGTGCAGATTCGTAATATAGGTTCTTCTATGTTTTGTTATCATACTTTGGGTAGTTCTAGGTTTTCCTATTTATTTTTAGAGAATATTAGGTTAAAAAGTAGGGAGGGGGTACTGTCATCCAACTATTCAAGGTAAACAATTATTTTGGGCTACCGGGTAGTGTGTTTCCCCTTCATGGTCTCCATCTATGCCTTTAAGAACTCTACAATGTTGATGTTCAGTTGAGATACCACTACCTGAACCATCTCTGTTGGATGGGGATTGAGAAATACTTGACATGATTTTTCTTATTTATTATCATACTGATTTTTAACCTATAATAGGTGTGTATGATTACCCCAACTAGGAGTTGTTTATCATATTAATGGTGTAATGTAATTATCACACTCAACGTCCTTGTTAAAAAGAGATACCTAGGACTCCACTAGAAAGAAACTTGGCCTCACGATCCATCCATAGGCTGGTGAGTCCAGAACCCATAGAGGGGTTCTTTTTTGGACAATGGTTCACTAGTGGCCCCTCACTAGTTATATGGTATCCACATATAACTTTCAAAATGTTACAAGACCTAGATTTGATCATTTCTCCTTCCACTACATGTTCCACTGTATTTTGCTCCTCCCCATTGTGCTTCACCTATAGTGAATTTCCCTATAGGTTCAATCAACTCCACATGACCATCAACCTAGGCACCATAACATATATCCAGGCTATGTTCCATGTAAAAAATAATTCATTAAGAGCTCAAAACACTACGAACACTGATCCAATGACCATGAGAACCATTGAGAGGGGTGTGGGTTAATTAGTGGTGGAATTTTGCAATTTTAATTCTCTAGAAATTAACACTTTTAAGTTGTTAGAGCTATTATCCTTATAAACCTTCTAAAATATACAGACAATAACGAAATTATAATAATTTAAACCAAGGAATGAAATATATAAAATGTTTTCTCCCAGTGTTGGTGACAACATATTTTCCATAGAATCACCAGTTGGTCTATAGAAATTCATTATATTAGAAGAGTTAATATAATTATTCAACTATCATTAGATTCTATCCATGTCCTAATAGTTAATATTATACTAACTATCATCAGTTTCAATGATTATTCCAACTCTCATTAGTTACCAAATTTGTCCTTATGTTCCCAATTCAAAATAAAAATGAAAACTTTTATGCATGACTCACCAAAATTTTATCCTGAATTTATATATCTGATATATATATTTTTTTCCTTATAACCCCATATTGTATTCTTCATCTTCTTTTTCTCGCTACCTTCACATTATAGTGGATCTCCATCCAATGAATAAAAATATTTCACCTCTCAACCATCTCATAATATCCACCCAATGTAGTCATTGTCTAGTATCTTTGACTTACACCGATGTATGATGTATCTGAACTAAATCTTTTTTTATGGTTTCATAACTAAATCCTATTTATTTTGTACCTTTCCAATAACCTTTCTTCTTTGATTAATTTTTTTAAACACACATTGATCAAAAATCTATCTTTTGGCTCTTCATCAGGTATTTGTGTCTGATACATTTTCTTCAACACTTTAACTTTCTAACATGTGTAAATATAACTTAAAATATTATTATACAAATTCCCTTTTTATTGGTGCACTCATAGGAGAAAAATTAAGGAACATAATTACATTTTCCCACTCAAATCAATTCACTAAATGGTTCTCAATACGTATATAATATTCTTGATGTTTCATGAAAACTCAAGAACTAAAACGTTCTTAGAACTTTCTTAACCTCACCATTTATAAAATTATTCAATATTCCATATATAATATAGATAAAAAAATAATTCCAGATCATCTCATCATAAAATCATAATTTTTATGTGATTTAAAGAATTATTTAAAACTTCTTAAAAACTCTATCTGGTATATGTGTGTCTGGTGTACTAATTCATTATCGAGTGAACATCAACTATTTCTATGACTAGTGGTCTTACCTATTAAAATTATCTATGTCATGAAACTTCTACCAATGATATTTTAATATTTTAATATGTGAATATTTCTTTGGCACATACTCCATTTGTTAAAAAGACGCATACTAGTGAAACCTCATGGAATTGCCGGTTGGATGAAGTCATTAATGTTTTTTATCTGTTTAATTAAAGATAACAACTAAATATAACTTTAAAATCACATTATAAAAGCTATAATGATTTTTCACCTTCTACTACTATTAAGTTCTCTCATTTAATTATCTTTTTAATTTTTTTGTAACTTCTAAATACTTCTTTCAAAAAAATCTTCTCCATCTAGTTACAACATCTCTAATACTTCTAGTAACATTTTGAAAAATGATTTACCAATTAAATTTTTTCAAATTCTAATTAATTTTTTTACAAAATATTTTCATTAGGTTAAATTAAAATCAAACACTAATATCTACCATTTTTTGGTAGAAACATATTTACTCCATATGATTTTATAGCTTCAAATTTATACTTCCACTCAAACATCAATATTCTGTCCACATTGAACATCTTCCCTCTTGGGACATTTATAAAATATATACAAACTCATAGTGAGGACTTCAAGATAAATCATCAGCTAGTAAAAATGTACTTAGTTCATCTAGTTACAATATACATTATCCATCTAGAATGAATGTTTTGTATTAGATGTGTAAAGGGTGTTCTTGGATTCTTCCTGGTCTGTTGATAAATTGTGGTTTGTAAATAGTTTGTATTCTATTTTTTCCTGCATTGTTTTTGTAACTAGTTTGTATTCTATTCTCGTATGTATTGTTTTTATTATTTGTAACTACTTCCTGCTTCAGTTGGATTGTATTGTTTCTATCCTATTTCTTCATGTATTCTAGGGTGGTCTTTGATTATCCATGGTCTTTATCATTTGTAACTGCTTCTATTCTAGTCTGTATTGGATGTGAAAGATGGAAATAAGCAGGAAGGCGGGAAGCAGCTGGATGCAAGTAGAATAAAGAAGGCTAACAACTACTACTGCATCCGAGAGAAGTTTCTATAACCACAGTTCATTGAACTGTGGGTATATGACATTTATTTGAAAATATATTCCCATGGTTTTTTTAAACCATGGGTATTATGCTAGTCTAGGAAGCTTCTATAACCATAGTTCATTAAACCATGGGTATATTTGATTTTTGTAAAAATGTATTCCTACAGTTTGTAGAGCTGTGAGAATAGATATATACCTACAGTTTACTTAAACCATGGGTATTATGATATTTCCCTTAGTTATACACACAGTTTTGTGAAAATCATGGGTATTGGAAAATATAGACACCTCAGTAGCCCATAGTTCATGAAACTGTGGGTATAAGGCAATTTTATATTATTTTAAGTAATGAAATAAAAGAAGAAAATAAATAGGGACACAAAAATATAAAATAGAAAAACCCTCAAAGGCGGAGGATTAAATAACCCTGGGGTAACAATAAGAAAATCCATATATAATTATAGAGTACAAAAAATTCAAATAGAATCCTAAAACATGAATTGAAAATACAGAATAGAAAACCTGTGTGAAAATCCACACCCTGTTACACCTTTGTCGCCTCTCTGATAATCATATAGTAATGATACATTACCCTTTAGAGATCAATATTGAAGACATGGTGACATTGCATACCCTCAAAAAAGTCATTGTGAAACCTATGCTTTCTTCTTCTCTTTGTTGCCCAATGCATGGTGTTGGGTATGCCCAAGTCAGT